>OW026361.1:7317857-8537500 GCA_932273835.1 Sarcophaga variegata | reverse complement strand
GTCCAGAATGCCCCATGGAGTAGGAGCAGAAGTAGTGACCATACAGATCCTGTTCTTAGGAACACAAAGGGCGATCTTTCCGTTCAAAGTAAAGTCAGATGCGGACCCAAAATAGCTCAGCAATGCCCAATAAAGCGGTGGCATAGCACGCAGAACAATAATTTTGCTCACGGATACCACAAACTTTTAAGCGGAATGCAAGAAGTTAGAATAGAAGTTTGATTAGTAATACAGTCTTACAGTTAATCTAACCACAAGCCTCTTAGAGTTGCACTTGCAAGTCTAGCGTATTACTAGAGTATCATAACGCGCTCAACAAACTGGCTAATGGTACTAAATTATGGTAATAAATTATGTTGCTATGGGAGTAACAATACATGAGGGAATCTAAAGAAAAGATAGGGGAGCTAAAAAGGCATTCACTGGACCTACACCGTTATATGCTTCAACTGTAGTCTACTGAAAGAAGTGATAAGGGCATAATTAACAATATTGTGAAGGCAAATTGGTCTCTCAGTGTGAATGCTAAGAGAGGTGGCTCTGGAGCATTTGCGTTAGGCATAAGTATTCCTATTGAAACAATATGTCAGGTTATATGACGTCATAAGTCATACGTACATATTTAAGCAACATGAATTCAAATCCTTTTGCGGTCCACACTTATTACCCTCTGGTTTCAGTCGAATAGTTTAGGAAATCCCTTCAATGCTACAAATATTAACACAATTAATCTTAATTTTTCTCAAAACATTACCTTTTTCCTGTACATTCGCTGCTGCTCATAATCATTTGTTAAATGCACATACGAATCATTATTTTAACAATAATGATACAGAAAATAAGGATGTTTTAAGTATCCTTAAACACTTATTAACGTCATTTGCCCCGGCAGAGTAAAATAAATTGTGTTTTTTTCTTTGCTTTTGCACACACACACACACAACACCTCAAATCAGTTGACATATTCCTTGACATTTGAAATTGTAATTTTGTTTTACAAAAAAAAAAAAAAAAAAAAAAAAAACTGAACTGAACTGAAACCAAAACAACACGCCTCTGCAATTTGCTTTAAAAGGGAAACCAGGAGTAAAGCTATCCACCGACAACAACAACAACCACAAAATGATAAAAAATGTCTCACGGAGTGAGGAAGAGTGAGAGAGACAATAGAGAGACAACCTTTGCCATTAAGATGATGCAAATGATGGAAAAAGGACATGAAAAATAACAGGCAAACCGACATAAAATAATGAAAATGATGATGACGATGACGATGTTGTTGTCCTCAAAACGCCTCTTTAACAATGTTTAGTAATAGAGTTTTACGACACTACACACATGTATGTATGTATGTACATGGCACTAAAGAAATAGATATGTGTGTGTGTGTGTATGTGTTTATGTAGTTGGCCTTATTAAAGAGCCATTTGTACATCCAACTAAATGTCAACAGCACACTGCCGTTCCTAACAAAACACAAACATTTTGCTCTCATTTTATTATGTTCGTATGTATGTGTGTGTAGCCACAAACATAAGAGAGAGCATCAATACATGTTCGAGTGTATGTGTGTGTGTGTTTAAGTTTGTTGTGTTTATCTTTTTTGGTACATGACTTAAGTGTGTTGATGTTGGTCTAATACAATGACATCGACATCGTACAAATACAAACAAATAAACATGTAAAGCTCTACCAACACATGTATTTGACAGAAATTCACCACTAAAGTATGAAGAAGACACAAACATGCAAAGCTAGTTGTACTTCGTTTGTAATATTTCGTAATAAAAAAAAATATGCCTTCAAACTCATACAGGGCTGAAAAGGTATGCAATCTTTGAACCTCTCACTCTCTCTCTCTCAATTTGTTAGGGAAGCCTAAACAGCCTCAGAGTTGATCTCCTCCAATCTCTAAAAATACAGCCAACAGAATACGTGTAGTATGTAGCTCGTGGTGATATCTCAGAATACTCCAAATATTTGTCAATTCTATGTTTAAGAAGAAACCTTTTTTCGATCAAATACTATGAGCATTACTCAAATCCTGGGAGGCTCCAATTGAGATCAAGATTCGAAAGCAAAAATAGGGTTCGGTTAGACATATTCTGGCTGATAACATTGCAATTGACTGGAATTCCGAGGCCTACTGTTGGAGAGGACTTTTGAAGCAACTTTTGAAGCGAACAAATTATCATCATTCCGTATAGAGAGCGTATGACGAAAACGGCGTAGCCCAAATTATTCAAATGTGGATATTTAAATGGAAGACACAAACATACATACATATGTACATACATAATTTGTCATTACAACCGCTTAGTAAGGATTAGGACCTAGCTTCTCACCACCACTTATGTTTTGTGTGTTAATTTTATACACAGTTTAAAGTCGACTCGGAATTACAGATTTTTGAGAAACTTTTCATGGCAATTTTATTTGCTCTCAGACTTTTTGTCAAAAATCTACTACCACCGCTTACCTACCGCATATTTAATTGACAAGTCAGTGTTTGACGTCATTATGTAGGGTAGAGTTCAATATACATATCCTCAACACTGCATGGTTGCTTCGATACGATCATTGGTGCTTAAGGCCTATGTGGGTCATGATTAAATTCAGGGCCTTTGTAGTGCTGAATAAATCTATAAAGCCTCACACAGTAGGGAAATTATTTAAAACTTTATGTCCTCTGTTACAACTTTTCATAGCAATTTTCCATTTACTCTCAGGCCTTTTTCCCGGAAATGTACTGAAAGGAAGTCGCCGAAGAAATATTTTCGTTTTAATGCCTGACCTGGGGTTTGAACCAAGGCCTTACGTCTAATAAGCCAACACACTACCCTACGACTACTACTGTCATCATCAAATGACTGGTATTCCGAGGACTCTCGTAGGAGGGGATTTTCGAAACCCATCTGGCACCACTCAAGCATATTCAAATCCCGGAGAAGAACAAATTTTCTTCATGGAAGCTGAATTTCGAAAATTCAGAGGCTCAGTGTATCAGGGCGGACTTATAACTTCTGATGGTTTTTTTCATTAATTATTTTTTATTTTTTTTTTTTTTCATTAATTATTAATTAATTCCGGATAGAGAGTGTATGACGAAAACGGCACAGCCCATATTATTCAAATTTGGACGCGTATAGAAAAGTGTCTCAATGCTGGATATTTCCGAAAAGATCACACATCCCGATAGTCTCTTACTCCCTCACCCGAGCTTAGAGCACCGTTGGGTGTGCCATCAGCCCCGACCTATGGTCCTCGGCCCCGACCTATGGACCATCAACTACGATGGAATTCTGAGAGAGGATATGCCAGAGGGAACTTTTTTGATTGGATACGCAGATGATATTGCAGCTATTATCACGGCCAGGAACACGGAAGAAGTACAGCGAAAACTGAGACGTGTCATGCTAAGAACGAAAACATGGCTGGATTCCCACGGTCTAGACCTGGCCATGCATAAAACGGAATTACTGCTGATCACTGGTCGTCATATCCCCTTGCAGGTGGACATGAGTATAGGAGACTATGTAATTAGGACCAAGAGCTCGCTGAAATACCTGGGAATAGGACTGGATACCAGACTAACATTTTCGCATCAGATTCAGTACTCGGCTAACAAGGCCCAGAAGATCGTGGGACAGCTCAGCATATTAATGGCGAACATTGGAGGCCCGCTACCGGCGAGACGGAGACTCCTGATGGAGGTTATCCCTGTGGATCTGCTGGCAGCGGAGCGAATGGAGATTTATAAGGCGAAATCGGCTGGAAGTCACATAACCGCTCACTTCATGGAAAACACCATTTCAAAATGGCAACAACGATGGAACGAGGAAGATGGAGGAAGACGGACGGCGAGACTTATTCCAGACATAAGGCCATGGATTGGTCGGAAATTTGGAGAGTTAAATTACTACGTTACACAGACGCTATCGGCTCACGGATATTTTAGGAAATATCTGCACAGAATGGACAAGACCGCCTCTCCTTACTGTCTTTACGAGGAAGGGGAGATAATTGATGACGCTGTTTTCGAGTATGTACACTGGCAGAGCTATCGCTCTCCACTGACGTCGATAGTTGAGACGATCACGGCCGGTAACATTGTCGGAGTTATGATCGCGAGTAGGGAAAATTGGTCCTCAGTGGCGAATTACGTGCAGAGCATTCTAAGACTGAAGAAGAGGAATCTTGAGGCTGCGGAACATGTGGGCTCGCCGGCATAGATGAAACTGGCACACTTGTCAAGCGAAATTCGAAGCAGGGACCTGGACGAAAGGAATAGTGGAGACAGTTAGATGTCTCTTAAACTTTCGACACGCAATCCGGACGCGGATATGAACATGCAGGGGCCAAAGGCACTCCACTCTGAAGTAATACCACCGTAGTTCCGGAGTGATCACAACGAGTCCACGAGACGAGGGAGAGATTTAGTGGGTGAGGGCCCCACACACGGAGGATGTGACGACTTCCTCTATGGTGCGGTTAGGTACATTTACCCCTTCTCGGCGTAAAAAAAAAATCAAACGGATACTCCGGCAAAGCTCTGGACTAATGTCTCCAACCCCCTAAGGCAATAAAAAAGAGTGCCTCGTACTCGGCTCTCGATTACAATGTATAGTTATGAGATGTATTCAATCATCTAAGGCTGCACTTCACAACGACATACTCTGCGCAGAAAACGTCAATGCCTGTTCCAATAGTTTTCTCCCCTATTTTATAGCAGATCAGTTTAGAGATATTTGAGTGAAGTTTTAATTCCTTTTAACTTCTGGTTTATTCCAACAATAACATGTCTTTACCATCTTTGCCTCAAGTTCAACTTCTTGAAAATTCTGAAAAGTTTTGTATGTGATGTCATATGATTTTATAAGTCAAGTTGTGTTTGTTTCTATAACAAGATGAACAACTAAAACAACAACAATAACAACTACTACAACAAATACAACTACTTGTGTTGCTTTCCCTTGAAAACAAACAATATAAACTTTTAATGAGAGTAACTGCCTCCTACCAAAGTGGTTAAGAAAAGTCAAAGAAAAGACAAAAAGGAAGTAAAAAAATATAAGAAAGAAGGACCTTTAAAGCAATACAAACTGACACTTATATATGTACGGTTATAAAAACAGGATTCTTCCTTTTGTTTTCTTTATTATTCCTGCCCCATGGCTTTTAGTTCCTTTAAGAATATTTGCATTCAAGGTTATTTCATTCTCTAGTTTTCTTTTGCTTTTCTTTTTACATTATTTTTATATGAGCCCCCGTGGTGTTCACTGAGCAAGAGAGAGATGGAGTGTTCGTTTGTATAAATTATCCTTATTGTGTTCCTTTAATGTTTATTAGACGAAAGGACTCGTAAAAGTTGTAGTTTTATCCCCCCCCCACATTCTGTAGTGGTAGTGGTAGTTGTAGTACTTGTAGTAATTGTAGTCAAAATTTTGTGGTTCGTTTATCACACTTATACACTCTCGTTGAGAGAAATTAAATATTGTTTCACGTATTTTATATGTCCTGTCCCTTTGAGTATATATGCGTAATGGCAGAGAGTTTCTCATAAGTTCTCTACACATTTAACCACAATTTTTCGGAAACTTCAAGTGTATTAGAGCGTTCAAATAAAGTTGAGGAATTTTTAACATTTTTAAGGGACACTTAAGGGTATTTACCCTATTTTCTTCTCAGTCGTTCCCTGGTTTTGTTGTGGTAATATTTTACTACCACTTCCCTCTTAATTTTTCAAATCCTTTATTTGAGTAGCGTATTCCTCAAGTCGCATCTGATTATCTTCAATTCATTTTCTTCCCAGCAAGCATGTAAATATTACTCGTAAGTGTATGAGAAGAGAGAACCAAAAAAACTGTGATTAAGTGTTGTTGCAAATGAATTTATGAGTCTGTGGCAAGTTTATATTTTGCGGTTCGTACAATGTTTTGTTGAAAGTGCTGGAATTCTTTTTCATAATTTTATACAAAATAAACACTCCTTGTGGCACATATGGAAATTTAAATGCCATTATATGCGTAATTATTGTTGAACATTAAAAGTTTTTCTTGGAGGAAATGAATCTTCTCCTCCACTTTTCTGTAAATTTTCCGAAATTTATGTTTAAAACTGTTTCTATGACTTAGAAATGCGGGTTTTGTGAATTTTAAGCGTTTAAAGTGATACATTACTATTTACGTAACTGGTTATTACAACCCTTTAGTCAGGATTACAACCTACTCTCTCGCACGATCCCTGCAGCAGGCCAGAGATTAGCAATGAATCGTTTTTTCGCTACTCATATGGACTCATGAAATTTTGAATACAAGTGAGTCAACAATATTGAAATTTACTTTACTACTCTGATTCATTCGTACTCAGTACAACGTTGATTTACAAGAATGAGTACAATGAGTATGAGTAAAATGTTGTCATCGAACTCATACCATTCGAAATATGTTTGATTCATAAGCCTAGTCATTCTGTTTCGAGTGACTCGAAACATTCATCAAAATTTACAGTCTTAGTTGTTGTTGCAGTGAGTATTTTAGTGTTCGTACGCGAATCATACTTATTTTGCGATTTTTGAAAATATTGAGTCTTGGAGAGTCGAAATCAACAACATCATATGTGTTGTTAAATATGAATATGATGGGTACACTTGAAACTTTGAATAAGTGTAGTATGAGTATGATATTCAAATAAGTATGAATGCGTATAAGTATCAGAAATTATGGTACGATTCGATTCTACTCATCTTTTTGAATACCCATTGCTGATCTCTGCAGCAGACCTAAGTAGTTGGTCTTTAGCCGAGAGTAGTAAACTGAGTGTTACTATACTCTTCACCAGTGTAAAGTGAAATCCTTGTAAATTGTTAGAATAAGCTGCTGCGTAAGAATGTTTATTGAAGTCGCCTTAGTCTAGTAGTAGTCATGATTCAAACCTTAGTTCAGACATCTTGAACAAAAACGAAATTTAAAAAATAATATTTCTTCGGCGACTTCCTCTCTGTATATTTCTGGCAAAAATTCTGAGAGTAAATGGAAAATTGCCATGAAAAGTTTCTCAAAAAAATCTGTCGCTCGAAGGCGACTTTAAACTGTAGGTCCCGCCACTCATGTATAAAATTAACACACACAACATAAGTGGTGCGAGAAGCTATGTTGTAAGCCTGACTGAAGGATTGTAATGACCAATTATGTACGTATGGATGTAAAAATGCGGATAGTGTTGTAGTTAATCTCAGGATCGTGGCAACACTTAAAGATCATTGGCCGATTGAGATCACGCCCGAGGATTGGACTACGTTTGATTATCACTAAAGGTGATCAATGTGACGATGTGAAAGCAGAGGAAACACTTGATCACTTTTTCTGTCTTCAGCACTCAAAACCAACGGGCGTAGAATCTTTTTTGCTAGTGACTCCTACTTGACACCTTGAAGCAGGATCCATGGATTGAACTTCACTTTCACGATCACTATCGTGACATTTGAACTCATTCGTTGAGTTCGTTCTTCAGCACTTAAAAGTTAGGGTCGTAGGATCGTTTTAGTGAGTGACTCCTACTTGACATCTGAATTCAGAATCAATGAATCCATGGATCTTCCATTCAATGATCACTATCGTGATCAAGCAATGGAGATATTTGATCACTTTTTCTTTTGGTGAGTGAATCCTACTTGACACCTGGATTTAGGATCTACTTCAGTTTGATGATCACTATCGTGATCAATGTGAAGATGTGGAAGCAGAGGAGACTTTTGATCAGTGTTTCGTTCGTCAGCTCTTAAAAACCTTGCTGCAGGCTGTATGATCTTTTTGATGCGTGACTCCTACGTGACATCTAGATCCAGGATCTATAAATCCATGTATTGAACTTCAGTTTGATGATCACTATCATGATCAATGTGACCATCTGAAGACAGAGCAGACAGTTGATCACTCTTTCTGTCTTCAGCATTTAAAAACTATGGGCATAGCATCTTTTTTTGGGTGTAACTACTACTTGACACCTGGATCCAGGATCTACTTCAGTTTGATGATCACTATCGCGATCAAAGTGACGATATGAATGCAGAAGAGACGTTTGAACACCTTTTCGTTCTTCAGATCTTAAAAACTATGGTCGTAGGATCTTTTTGTTGAGTAACTCCTACTTGACATCTGACTCCTGAATCAATGAATCCATGTATCTTCAGTTCGATGATCACCATTGTGATCAATCCATGGAGGCATTTGATCACTTTTTAGTTCTTCAGTACTTAAAACTATGTTCGTGGGAGCTTTCATGTGAGTGGCTCCTACTTGACATCTTGAGCCAGGATCCATGGATTGAACTTCAGTTTGATGATCACTATCATGATCAATGTGACGATATGAAAGCAAAGAATACGTTTGAGCTCGTTCGTTAAGTTCGTTCTTCAGCACTTAAAAACCGCTACCGTCTACTACTTTAGATCTGGATCCAGGATCTAGAAATCCATGAATTCAACTTCAGTTTGATGATCACTATCGTGATCAATGTGAAGGCAGAGCAGACAGTTGGTTACTCTTTCTGTCTTCAGCATTTAAAAACTATGACGAGTGACTTCTACTTGTCAACTGGCCCCAGGATCTACTTCATTTGGTGATCACTACCACGATCAATGTGACGATGTGATAGCAGAGGAGACATTTGATCACTTTTTCTGTCTTCAGCACTTAAAAACTATGGCCGTAGGATCGTTTTGGTGAGTGGCTCCTACTTGACATCTGAATTCAGAAAGAATGAATCCATGGATCTTCAGTTCGGTGATAACTATCGTGATCAAGCAATGGAGACAATTGATCACTTTTTCGTTCTTCAGCACTTAAAAACTATGGTCGTAGGATCTTTTTGGGGAGTGACTCCCACGTGATATCTGGACCCAGGATTTATAAGTCCATGGATTGAACTTCAGTTCGATGATCATTATCGTGATCAATGTGAAGAAAGAGCAGACAACTGATCACTATGGGCGTTGGATCGTTTTTGTGAGTGACTACTACTTGACACCTGGATCCAGAATCTATAAATCCATGAATTGAACTTCAGTTTGATGATCACTATCCTGATTAATGTGACAATATGAAGACAGAGTAGACAGTTGGTTACTCTTTCTGTATTCAGCACTTAAAAACTATGGCGAGGGACTTCTACTTGACAGCTGGATCCAGGATCTACTTCAGTTTGATGATCACTATCGCGATCAAGAGACATTTGAACACTTTTTCGTTCTTCAGCACCTGAAAATTATTCCTACATGACATCTTGAGCCAGGATCCTGGATCCATGACATCTTGAAAAAATACATTTGAATTGTTGGATCTAGTAAACGCTCAGAACGATATCTCACCACATTTGTGATGATTAAGGGGTCCACATCAACCCTCCAACCTTTTAGCTTTGAAACTTCCAAAATGTTTCAATTCCATTTTGTTCCTCTAACAGGCTTCCTTAAGTTTAACCTTCAAATACAAAGGAAAAAGGATTTTTTTTGGTATGTGGTAGTTTGTTTACTTTTATGAGAAGAATATAAAGGTATAGCGTCCCTCCTGCCGCTCCTTTGTTAAATAAATGAGTCTGTATTACTTTTTTTTTGGAACATAAAATATTTTTTTATAGGCCGAAAATTTGGGGAGGTCTGAATATAGTGCCAGGGCAGAAAGGAAATTTAACAATAAAACCTTATAAAGGGGGGTGTTCAAGGTGTAAAAATTACATCGTATTCTATAAAAGAACAAACACCTCCCCCCCCCCCCCCTTTGGTTATATGTTTCTTTCAACTGCTAAAAATTCAATTTCAAGTCTATATTTCTCATGCCAAACATTCTCGTTGTTTTTTTCTTATGTTTTCTTTGCAGACTATAAAACTGAAAGTGTAAAAATATTTTCGTATTTCTTTTAAGATTTCTTCTTGTTGTTGTTGTTGTTGTTGTTTTTATTTAATTTTTGTTTATGTTCTGCCATCCTCTACTCAGTATTCATAATGGTTTCCTCTTTCCTGGCGGATACAGGAAAGTATTTGTGTGCGTATGTTAGGCAACAAATCCTATACAGGTGTTCAGGCATCAATATTATACGCATGAGGAGGAGTATGTGTACGATAAACATGAAAATGTTTTTCATTTTTCAGATGTTCTATTAAGCATATGATCTTAAAATTTAAGAGGCATTTTCCTTGTTTTAATGACTAACATTAATCACGACTATGTTTTCATTAGAAGAGCGAAGAAAATATTCTTAAAGGCAAATAGAATTGCTTTCACAAATCGTTTGGCAAAATAATCTTTTCATTAATGTTATGCCATAAAACATTATAAAATACGTCTTAAATTTACCAGGTATAATGGTGTTTTAAACGAAATAAAATGAACAAATATTTTATGGAAAATTAACTCTTAAACTAGTGGCGGGAAGTCCCCTACAGTGTAAAGTCGATTCCGAACGATAGATTATTGAGAAACAATTCATGACAATTTTATTTGCTCTCAGAGTTTTTGCCAGAGATCTGCGGAGAGAAAGAAGCCGAGGAAAATTTTTTTTAAAATTTTGTTGGAGATGCCTGATTTGGGATTTGAACCATGGCCTCATGTCTAATAAGCCAACACACTACCTACTAGACTACGTTAACTTCTAGAATTTGCCAGACGTAACATAACTGAAGTATAAAAAGACTGAAGAGGGTTGTAGTAAAACTTGTAACGTATAACAATCGTTATATCTGACCTTGGGTTTGAACCGTGGCCTTACGTCTAATAACCCAGCACACTATCTACAAGACTATAGCAACTTCCAGAAGTTGCCAGACGTAAAACTACTGAAGTATAAACAGACTAAATGGAAACGTTGCCACTAGGTTGTAGTAAACCTCACAACGTATAAACACTGTTGTATTATACACTCTACAAGTCCTCTTAGTATATTGTTACGCAAATCGAAACGACCTAATATCGTTTAACAATAAAAACGTTAAACAAAAGCCACACGATACAAATACACAATAACACTAAGAATACAATGAACGTGTGGATTATCCAAAGCTGCAAACACACATATGTACGACGAACCTGATTGCGCCTGGTACCAAAATTAGCATGTATGTGATAAAAAGGGATAGACGACATAAGCAAAGTACACAAACAACACTGTATTAGCAATAGAGCTCTCGAGAAGGCGAGATCACGAACCTTCCACTTCAAGAATGTTCGTTAGAGCGTGAGGGTCGTGGGTTCGATTCCCACCAGAGACTCTGGTCTGTGGCACTACACCGAGCATATAGTCAAGTTACTCCGCTCGTATATAATTAGAATATAATTCGTAATTGTATTGTAATTAATAAATAAATAAATAATTCCGATGATGATAACTTTTGCCCATAACTTTGTAAATAGGCCTCTAATTGCCAAAATAAACACAAATTCCATAAACAAATAATGCTGGAAACTGAAATAAATTTTATTAAGAAAATCTTAAAATGTTTGTCTCTTCTTAAAACACTTTCGTTATCCTTTTCCTGTCTCTTGGCATTTTGGCTACTTTGTTGCTTTGCAAATGGAATTTTAAATGTTACTTGTGATCACAGATTAAAATTCATTTGAAAGTTTTTCCTTTTATTCGCCAGCCATCACCACTTCCTCGGGCTTCCATTTCTATACATTAAGTCTAGACCGATTGTGTTTGTGTGAACGAAATGAAACTTTAATTTTTATTTGCAAGGCACCCCCCCCCCACATCCTTCCTCTGTAACTTGTAACAGGATTTCTTTAAATTTCGGTTTTGTTGATGTCCCTTTTTGGAGTTGAATTGAAAATTTTAGAAAAGGATTTTCGTTTTTTTTTTGTTTTCCTTTAATTTCTTCTTTTTTTTTTTGTTACACAGGGAATTGCCAGGATATATAAGTGTGAGTACATATGTATGTGTGTTTTTTTATAAATACATTAAAGGTTTGTTTGTGAGTGTTAGTTCAAGGATAAGAGGATTATAGTAATTGTTGTAAATAGACGATTATGTTTTATTTTTGTTCTCTCGCTCTGGCTCTCACTCTCTCCTTCTCTGTTTTACGTACACTCAACTGATTTTCATTTGAAATTTTCGTATTGCATTTGAATTGCCAGAGCGAACATTTATTGTCATGTTTTGTTAAGGACTTTCGAAGGAGGAATAATTTTTTGATTATATTTTATAAGCGACTGAACAATAAAATAAAGATTATCCTTATTAGGTATTGAAAATACATACAACACACTACAGGGTTTGATAATTTTAAATGAAAAAGGACTTGCAAGCAAAAGTAAGGAAGTAAAGTAAAAAAAATTCCTGGATAAATTATTTGGAAGAGATTGCAGTCGCTTAATTTGTAAAACTCGTAATCCAAGATGAAAAAACATGACAAGACTAGGTATGTTCAACTGTGATATCAATCCTTAATTTTCTGAAACCATAACTTACTTACTTAATTGGCCATTAACAATCCGATTAAAGGATTTCGGCCTACCTTAACACATCCTTTCAGGCGCCTCTGCTTCTTGAGCGTCTACGCCACTTGGTCACACCATTTGATGACCGTGCTTCCTCGATTTCCAACGCAAACAAGGTCCCCACATCAAATACCCGTCTCGCCGAAGCATGCTCCTCCATTCGAACGACATGGGCGGGCCAACGCAGCAGCTGGATATTAATATGCTGCACAATGTCAATGTCGTTGAGGAGCTCATGCATCTCATTGTTTGATCGGCTGCAGTAATCATCGCCAACTTGCACTGGACCAAAGATCTTACACAGGACTTTTTTCTCAAATACTCTCAAGGCTGCTGCAGCAGTGCTTAATACATGGAGTCCATGCCTCTGAGCCATAAAGAAGCACGGGGAGGATGTCCCCCCGTGCTTCTCTAAGGCGTAGTATTAGTTTTGTCGTACGAAAGATTCCTGAAACCATTATAATTTCCTAAAGACACCAGACTTTCAATTTCTATTCGCAACAGATCATTAGGATCTCCTGTGGAATTTCCTTGTTCTACTACATTAAGCTGGGCATGTACCCAATAAGCGTGGAATAGTTATTCCTCTACCTTGCCTTTGCAGCTCTTGTTGAAGTCATTGGCCTTATCGTCAACAACAATGAATGCCAAATGTTTGTTCAGACTGCCATGTCCAGCATTGATTGCGTTAACTACGCTGAGCATGCCTCTTTAGAGTTTTGCTGGTCTTTCGTGCACCGTTTATCTACCTTAAGTAAAATTTGCTGCACCAGCCTTTTCACATTCGAAGCCTTAATGAAATCTATTGCAGAATGCTAATGGTCTTCCCAAAATAGAAAGTCACTAGACAGCTCGTTGATAGCCTCACATTTGTCCAATTCATATGTCCTGTTGTTACTCAGAATATCATAATGTTCCCGGTATTCCTTCAAGACATACTGTTTTGAGACTCCCAGCTGCCGTTGACTGTCCTAAATGTTATTATTTTTGAAAGCAGTATTCTGGCAACCGCCTGGTAAGCAGAAAGTATGGTGAAAGCTTTTCCAGAGATTATAACGTCCTTAACAATCATCATCGCAATCCGTATGGTCGTGTCTTTCTCTCAACTTCGAGAAAAAGGTTTATTCACAGCTTCATCTAGTCTCAAATCATCTTTGAAGTTTTGTATGTGATCTCACAAGAGGACGAAACTATACCTCTCTGTAGTGTGGCAATGTAATCCCCATTCCTTAGGTACGTAATTGGTCATTACAAACCTTCAATCAGTATTACGACCTAGTTTCTCACAACACTTATGTTGTGTGCGTTAATTTTATACATGAGTGGTGGAACCTACAGTTTAAAGTCGACTCCGAACGACAGATTTTTGAGAAACTTTTCGTGGCAATTTTCCGTTTACTCTCAGGGTTTTGTCAGAAATATGCTGAGAGGAAGTAGCCGAAGAAATACTTTTTGTATTTTGTTTTGATGTCTGGCCTGGGTCTCGAACCCTGACTTTACGTCTAATAAGCCAACACACTACCTACTAGACTACGGCGACTTCAAGCACATTCGAAGCATAAATGGAATCTATTGCAAAGTGCTAAAGGTCTTCGCAAAATAGAGAGCTCACTGGAAAGTTCTTTGATAGCCTCACATTTGTCCAACCATCTGTAGTTTTTCAGATGTCCCAGTATTCCAATAACCTTCAGACATACTGTTTTGAGACTCGCGGCAGCCGTTGACAGTCCTAAAAGTTACAATGTTTGAAAGCGGTATTCAGGCAACCTCCTGGTTAACAGAAAGTATGGTGATAGCTTTCCCCGAGATCATAACGTCCTGAATAATCATCATTGCAGCCCCTATGGTCGTCTTTTATTTCTCAGGAAGACGCTGAAATAATCCCATTAACCTAACGAATGGACTATACCTGGCAACTTCTGGTTATCATAAAGTGTGGAGAAAGCTTTCCCAGAGCTTATAACGTCTTTAGCAATTATATCGCAGTACGCATGGCCGATACTTCCTCCAGGCAGACGCTTCAATAATTCAATTAACCTTAACGAATGGGCTATACCTGCCAACTTCGAGAAGAAGCTTTATTCAAAGCATCTGTGAAGATACGTAGGAGATCGTTCACAACGTGTATTCGACTATTTTGCTATTTATCCCTGTAGTGTGACAATGTAATCCACATTCCTTAGTCTTACCAATATTTTCGACCGATATTCGACCCGGGTAATTGTGAAATCGGTCACAGATGCTGACTAGTATTAATTGCTGACACCCTAGAACACAGCGGTATTCGTTGAAAACTGTTTGTTGTTTTGTAGTTAATGCTTCATTTGGCCTTCTCGCGCCGCCTATATTTACTTAAATTGCATTACAGATCTTCAATCCGGATTACAACATAGTTTCTCACACCACTTATGTTGTGTGTGTTAATTTTTTATTCACGATTGGTCGCTCCTCTTAAATCGACTCCGAATGGCAGATATTTGAGAAGCTTTTCATGGCAACTTTATATTTTCTACGACTTTTTTCCAGAAATCTGCTGAGGGGAAGTCGCCCAAGAAATATTTTTTCATATTTCGTTTCGTTTGATATGTCTGTCTTAGGGTTTGAACCATGACCTCACGTTTAATAAGGCAACACATTACCTACTAGACTACGGTGACTTACGCTACCAAATCAGAGTGAAAATGAAGTACCACACGCCCAATTGCCGACCAGCATCAACGCTCGGTATTTTCACTGATCACGGATTAAAACTTTAGAGTCACAGCGGTGTCGAAAAGTCCTGAACTACGAGGGCTACCTGAAGGACAGTAATTGTGCGTGTAATACCTTAACGTTGTCGCATTTGTAAACCAATATTCATCAAGTAATTGGCGAGATACCACCTGAAATGTGTGAAAAGTGGTCGAAAACCAGAAGTCGCCGTGGTCTAGTAGGAAGTGTGTTGGCTTATTAGACGAAATGCCAGGGCTCGAGCCACAGGCCAGACATCAAGACAAAATACAAGAAGTATTTCTTCGGCGACTTCCTCTCAGCAGATTTCTGGCAAAAACTCTGAAAGTAAATGGAAAATTGCTATGAAAAGTTCCTCAAAAATCTGTCGTTCGGAGTCGACTTTAAACTGTAGGTCCCGCCACTCATGTATAAAATCAACACAAACAACATAAGTGGTGTGAGAAACTAGGTTGTAATCCTGACTGAAGGGTTGTAATGACCAATTATGTTACGTATGTATGTGGTCGAAAACCACCTCAAATGGGTCGACTGCTACTTGCAACCCAGAGGCAGTCATTCAACGACTATCGACTGCTACTATCAATCCAGAGGCCGTCATTCCAATGAGGCTGCAGAACGAGAAAGCATGTCGGCATAGGTGATACTGTCACACGTGCCAAGCGAAACCGAAATGATGACTTACACGAAAGGAATAGTGGAAACGCTTAGATGTCTCCTCAACTTTCGATACGCAATCCGGACGCGTATATATAAAAATTTCGTACACAACGACAAGATCCAAGACTTGCAAGGAAATAAAAGTTTCGTTGAAATCAAAGCTTCATCTGTATTTTATTTTTATTTAACTGTGCTTTTAAAAGTACCCAAGGTTAAGATAAGGATCTTAGTTAGCCTTTCGACCCGCTTAAGGGTTAAAAGGTAACAAAATTATTAACTTTCGGTGTGCAATTGCATGGAGCCTGTTTGTCTTATAAGCCCATAAAATGGCATGAATCATCCTGTGCTTTCCTTCATTTTCTTTTTTTTACATTTTTTTCTTTTTTTATTTAATTTCGTGGCATATTTTTTTATATTTTTTTCTCTCTTATTTTTCTTACAGATTTTTATTTGTTCTGGCATCGATGACTCCATCAACAAAATCAGCATGAGTCAGAGAGTTTCTTGTCCTTACGGCCCACGTATGAAATTTGATACCAAAGTGAGCACAAGAAAAATTATTGAAACAAGGACACAGCAGAGTCCTTGTTTTTCATGCCAGTAATGAAACATTGCTCGTGTGTATGTACATACGTGGGTGAGTTTATAAAACCCGGGAGTCTATTCGAATAAAATTTTTGTATGGTTTGAGTGGCTGCAGGGAGAATGGGGGAGAGTGCGAGAGAGAGAGAGGGTAAGTAATATTGAAACTGTCATTTATTTTGTAATGAAATCATAATTTTTATACTTCAAATAATATTCTGCTTTAGAGATAGGCAAACATATCCTTGGCCTGTATTGAATGTCCTTTCAATTTGTATACGATAATAATTCATTCATTCATATGGTAATTATTGCAGAGCATTTATAAAGACTGTCTTTATTATTCATTTATTTGTGGGTGTTCGTGGCTGGTTGTTTTTCCTTTTTAAAAATTTTCTACAAAATTTTCCTTAACATTTGCCTTTGTATTGTGTCGTCTTTTCACTTGTGTCGTTCATATCCTTTGGGTGTTAAATTAAATTAAGTTTTCAATCTGATTGCTTTTGCTTGACTCATCATTGGCAAATACTTTTGCCTTTTGTTTGCCTAGCTTTTGATATTCCTATCTTAAAATTTAGGTATATATTATTGGATTCTAATAACTGGTGACATTAAGAGTATTATTGTATAGGGGGGCGTGTGGGTGATAATATTAGAAGAAGTAGAGTTTGGTGTTAAAATTCCTTAATTGGATAGAAATTTTGTGTTACAAAAACTTTTAACACAAGGGATGTTTTCCCATTCCATTATTGTAGCAATTTAAAGTTACAGTGGTTGGAAGTCTTGGAATTATTAACCGAACTTTGAGAGAAAATAACGATACAAGCGTTAAGAAATTTTTGAAATTTATTTAAGGTATTGTGCACAGAGTATTTTTCTTCATTTATTTGAAATATTTCAAGACAATGTTATCGTATATCGTATTTCAATTGTTGTAAGTGACCACCTCTTTTAAATAAAAGCATTTCTAAGCTTTTAAAGCCAAAAACAGATCAACTTAACTGTCTGCCTGATTTAAAGCAAATCCTGTCCCTACTGTTCATCTACCACAAAAATGCAAGTTATCGACCAAAAATACAAATTATCGACCAAATAATGCTTGTCATCGACCAAAACAATGCAAATCTTCGACTATGAAAATGCAAGTTATCGACCAAAAAATGATTGTCATCGACCAAAACAATGCAAATCTTCGACTACGAAAATGCAAGTTATCGACCAAAAAAATGCAATTAATCGATTAAAAAATTAAAGTCATAGACCAAAAAAATGCAAGTCATCGACAAAAAAATGCTAATCATCGACCTAAAATAGCAAGTCATCACCCAAAGTATGCAAGTCATCGGCCTAAAAAAAATCAAGTTTTTTGCCCAAAGAATGGAAGTCATAGGTCAAAAAAGGCAAGTCATGGACCAAAAAATGCAGCTCAGCTACACAAAAAAAAAATTAAAGTCATCGATCAAAAAAATAAAAGTCATTGATCCAAAAAATTAAAGTCATCGACCTAAAAAATGTAAGTCATTCAACAAAAAAAAAATGCAAGTCATAGACAAAAAAACCTTTTCAGCCAACCAAAATAATGCAAGTCATCGACAAGAAAAGCTCAAGTCATCGACCCAAAAAATGCAAATCATGGACCCTAAAAATGCAAGTAATCAACCCAAAACAGACCAGTCATCAACCAAAAAAAAAAAAAAAATGGAAGTCGTCGGCCTAACACATGTCAGTCATCAACAGCAAAAAATGCAAGCCATCTACCAAAGAAACACAACTTGCGAAAAATACGCCATTTTGTTGGATCTATATATAAATGTATATCAACTCAATGAGAATTACTAAAATTTATAAATTCATTCCTTAACAATTTCATTTTCTATCTTATTTTGAACGAAAATAGTTGGCTTCGTCGCCTATATCTTCGGCACCAAGTAAAGCTCGACCATAAGACAACCTGTTTTGAAATACTTGATACCATGGCTATCCAGCCCATTGGGTCCATTGCTTCCTTCAAATCTATTTTTTTCCTATTTTTACTGTTTAAGTACTAATTTGACCAAAAATTTATATTTGTCGGCTATATCTCTGGTCCCAAGTAACGCCCGACCGTAAGAAAACCTGTTTTGGAATCCTTGATACCATAGCTATCCAGCCCACTGCCCCGATCAAGTGATTTTTATCCAATTTTGACTATTTTGGTGCTAATTTGACAAAATTTTAGCTTCGTCGGCTATATTTTTGGTCTCAAGTAACGCCCGACCGTAAGGAAACCTGTTTTGGAATGCTTGATAACATGGCCACACTGTCCGCTAGGTCCGTTGCTCCCACCGAGTCCATTTTTAAGCGATTTTGAGCTTATTTGACAAAAAGTTAATTTCCGTGGCTATATCTCCCGTCGAAGTCGCCGTAGTCTAGTAGATAGTGTGTTGGCTTATTAGACGTAAAGCCAGGGTTCGAGCCCCAGGCCAGACATCAAAGTGAAATACAAAAAGTATTCCTTCGGCGACTTCCTCTCAGCAGATTTCTGGCAAAAACTCTGAGAGTAAATAAAATTGCCATGAAAAGTTTCTCAAAGATCTGTCGTTCGGAGTCCCACCAATTATGCATAAAAATTAACACACACAATATAAGTGGTGTGAGAAACTAGGTCGTAATCCTGACTTAAGGGTTGTAATGACCAATTATGTATGTATATCTCCCGTCCCCAGTAACGTCCCATCGTAAGAAAACCTGTTTTGGAATGCTGGATACCGTGAATATCATGCCCACTGGATCCATTACCCCCACCAAGTCCATTTTTATCCGATTTCGACTGTTTTGGTGTTAATTTGACAGAAATTTAGCTTCGTCGCCTATTTCTCCTGAACGAAGTAATGCCCTACTGTAAGGAAACCTGTTTAATAATCCCTCATACCATGGCCATCCAGCCCTCTGAGTCCATTGCCACAACCAAGTCCATGTTTTATCCTATTTGAACTGTTTTGGTGTTAATTTGACAAAAATTTTATTTTCGTTGGCTTCATCTCCGGTGCCAAGTAACGCCCTTCCGTACGGAAACCTGTTTTAGAATCGTTGATATCATGGCTATCCAGGGCATTGGGCCATTGAACCTACTAAGTCCATTTTTTTATCCGATTTAGACTGTTTTGGTGCTAATTTCGATTCGTCGCCTCCGGTCTTTAGTAACGCCCGACCGTAAAGCAACCTATTTCGGAATCCTTCGCCTATTTTAATTCCTAGAAAACATTGATTTATAAATTTATCACATTCATTCCTTATTAAGTTTGTGTGACTCAATAATCGTGCCTAGGTTAGGTAAGGAAGATAGACTATAAAATGCCTTCCACCTAGAGACCAACAACGATTCATTGTGCATAACAACCTAAACAAGTTTCATTTAATTTTCTTAAAACATAAATCTTACTTACCTTGAGCTGTCTTTATTCCGTGTATCCTTTTAAGAGGCATAATTATAATCCCATTGTTTTCGACCTTGGTCCAGTTTAAAGGGCATTTATTTTTTAATCTTTAAATGCAAATCACATTTTATTATTCATGTAAAGATAACGATAACGATAACAATAAACCATCGGCCATAATAGTAAACGATTTACAGTTTGCAGCAGCAGCAGCTTGTTGCATGTATTTTACTGCTGCGCTTACACATGTAAAGTAACAGTTTTATAGGGTATGATAAGGTTTTATAACAGAGGAACAGGTTAACACACTTCTTCTTTTGTATTTTTAATTTGCGGCCATAAATCACTTGAGGTTTCCTAGCGGGTGGCACAAGCCCTAGCGGATATTGCACTTTTGTTTGTTAATGTCAGTGTAAAAACAATCGTTAACACACGTTTACACTTACTTTTGCTGCAATGCACATACACACATGCACACACACACATATGATTGGGCATTACTTACTGCCCCTTGTTTTTTTTTTCTTTTTTAAATGGTAGGACAACAATAAAGGTTTTACGGAGCGGCAGGAATGGTGCAATGGCCATGGACTTGTAGATAATTTTTTTATAACAAAAAAAAAATGCTATTAAAAAGCCATTAATTTAAAAAGGCATTTAACAACATATTTGTTGTTATTTGTTGTCGTTGTTGTTGTTGTTTTTGTAGTTACTGACTCGTTGTTGTTTTACTCGTATCCCCCTTTTAAGGTTTTAATAAAACGCGGTGGTTGTACATGGCATACTACTGGTGTTGCTTTGGTGGTGGCGGTCATATAAAAAAGGGTTGTTTTTGTTGTATTAATTTGTTTTGGTAGATAAATAGATAGGATTGCTTTGTTGCATGCAACATTTGAATAACTTTAAGGAACTATATCAGCTTAATTCAAAGGAATTCGTTTTTTTTATACAATTAATGGCAACGATGAAGGCTTTAGATTTATAGTTGAACTAAATTTTTTTATTGCATTTTAATTTATTAACACAAATTGATTTTTTATTTACATTTTTTATTTATTTTATTTTGTATAAATTTTTTTATTTTTTTAAGCTAAATTTGTTAAAATTTTTTATAAATTTTTTTAATTAATTTTTTATAAATTTTTTTATTTTATTTATTTTTTATATTGTTTTAAAAAATTTTTTTCTTTCTTTATTTATTTTATTTTGTATGAAATAAAAATCTTTTAAGCTAAATTTGTTAAATTTTCTTATAAATTTTTTTAATTAATTTTTTATAATTTTTTTTATTTACTTTTTATATTGCACTTAAGTTTTAAACATTCTTTCTTATATATTTTTTTATTTTTTTTTTTAACTTTCCATATTGCCCTTGAATTTTAAATAATTTTGTTTAATTTTTTTTTTATTTAATTTTTCCTATTTTTTTTTTTATTACAAATTTTTTATTTTCAAATGTTTATTTTTATTTTCCTTCAATTTATTTCCCTAATTTCCGTTTCCTTTTTTTTTTCTTTATGTTGACATATTTATTTATTTCTTCCTTTCATTTCATTTCCCTTTTTCCCGAACACTTCAATTGTGTACTTTTTCTTCTTTCGTTTTCTTTTTCAATTATTTCTTTACGTGTAATTTATTTGAAAATTTTTCAAGCATTTCCGCCCTTACAACTTGACAACGCTATAAACCTAACGGAACTAATGTTAAATACCGTTTATTTCCCTTATGTTTCATTGCCAATAACAAATGCCTGTACTCTTGTGGTGCTCTCTCTCTGGTAATGTCTAAAATAACAGAGGCACAACGATAACAGTATATGTTACCGTTACTCCAAAGTGAAACGATGTAAAATGAAACGGAAATAATAATTTTCTGAAGGATATTTAAAGAAATCAAAAGGTTTTAGAAATATTTTTTATTTAAAACAGCAGAAAATATTTTGTCAAACCTAGGGACTATCTTTAATAACTACCAGACTAATCAGGGGAAGTCGCCGTGATGTAGTAGGTAGTGTGTTGGAAATGTGAAAAAAAATATTTCTTCGGCAGTTTCCTCTCAACAGATTTCTGGCAAAAACCCTGAGAGTAAATAAAATTGCCATGAAAAGTTTCTCAGAAATCTGTCGTTCGGAGTCGACTTTAAACTGTAGGTCCCGCCACTCATGTATAAAATTAACACACACAACATAAGTGGTGTGAGAAACTCGGTCGTAATCCTGACTGAAGGGTTGTAATGGCCAATTATGTATGTAGACTAATCAGGGTATTTACAATCCAAGATCTTGCTGTAAGAGAGCAATAGGCCTAAAATAGTATATCAGCCCTAGAAGTATACACTGGCTATGCAACTATACTCACCAATTCGGTGGTTTGCAGCAATATTTACTATCCTTAACTGGCTGACACTACAATTATTGTTAAAACTGTAATGTGACTGAGAATCATAAGATCCTCGCTATATAGGCTACTGCATGGCCAGCCGAGGCAGCCATTTGAATGAAATTATTTTCCATTATTAACCGGAAGGATTGTAATTTCAAATAAAAAAGAAATTTGAGAAAATATTCTGTAGTTTCGTTTTTAAAGCATTTTCAAAAAAAAAGTTATTTGTCGGACCCCTTATTTACATACATAGGAGGGATATCATCTCAAGCATTGTCGAGCATTGCTAGCTTGAAGCGAAGTATATCTAGTCACATAGATGCATTAACAGAACGTGTCTAGCCAAAGATTATTGGAGCGAAGTCTACATTTCCATAAAATTATCAGAATGATCGGAAAATGCTAGACCTTCAACAGATTCCCATATACCTGACGATTATCCTCTTGGAGGACTTAAAAAATCTAACATTTGTTGACATATTCTCTTGACTTCAAGAAGCTGCATTAAGCGAAGTATAAAAGGGTTAAATAGTGCGATTTTGTCGGTCAGTGTAAATCACCAGCGAAAGTTTAAAATACTCATATCCTATCCTCTAGTCTCGATTCGCCCGGTTGAAGTCGGATGAAGTCGTTAAGCATGGCTCACTCGTTGAATACAACCACTTGGCTGGCAACTCCTTGAAACTGATATACGTTGTTTGTATTGAAGAGTAGTTATCCATAAAAATTCTTTATAAAGACTGTCAATTAACGACCAACTGCTTGACATTTACTCTGTTTGAAACTCCAAGGAAGGATTACTACCAGGAAATCTGCGTTTAAGATCACGTATCTTAACAATTATTTCGCGTTCTTGAAGAGGAAAGCAAAGCGACAGTTGCTAAGTTTATAAGGTCTTGAGATAGCATAATGCGATTTACTTCGCTCCTTATTGTGACCGGAGAACACTGTACCAAGACTAGATCCTGGTGGTGAGTTCGAAAGATAGGTCAGTCCAACACATACATATTCCGGTCCAGCATAATTTAGGTACAAATGTTTCTAGAACAAGAAAAAATGCAAATGGTTTTGGGGCTCCCTAAGCTCCATGACGACATAGTCTGTCACTACTGTAGATTGCAATTCAGAAGATAGGCTTAGAAACGATATGGCTCCGTACATATGGTCGAATACGAACAACAAAGACGGGAGTATATTTTATAACATAGCAAGGGAAAACTATATTTCAACATATCTTTTTGGATATTGAAGTGGGTATGATATTATTGGGAATATGGTAGAGGCTTTTCTCTAAACGCATACCAATACTCGGCTTCAACCGGCCAGAAGTCGGCTTTAACAGGCCAGTAGTGGGCTTCAACCAGCCCAGTAGTCGGCTTCGACCGACCGGTAGTTAGCTTCAGCTGCCAAATAGCAGGTTTCAACCGGCCAGTAGTCGGCTTCGACCAGCCAATAGTTGGCTTCAATCGGCCATTAATCGGCTTCAACCAGCCAGTGGTCAGCTTCAGCCGCCCAATAGCAGGTTTGAACCGGCCAGTAGTCCGCTTCTACTGGCCAGTAGTCGGCTTGAACTAGATAGTAGTCAGCTTCAACCGGCCAGTAGTCGGCTTCAACTGGTCAGTAGTCAGCCTCAACCGGCCAGTAGTTCGCTTCAACCGGCCAGTAGTCGGCTTCAAGCGGCCAGTAGTTGGCTTGAACTGGATAGTAGTCAGCTTCAACCGGCTAGTAGTCAGCCTCAACCGGCCAGTAGTTGGCTTCAACCGGCCAGTAGTGGGCTTCAACCGGCTAGTAGTCGACTTCAAAAGGCCAGTAGTCGGCTTCAACCGCCCAGTAGCCAGCTTCAACCGCCCAGTAGTCAGCCTCAACCTGTAGCCGACTTTTTTTAATTGTATATTTTATTGTACATTCATTTCTTCTTCAATATTTTTAAAGATATTTTATAAATAAATTCTTTAAATCCCCCCCGTTAAACAAAATTTATTGATTTCCGATTCAATTTCTTTTAAATGTTCAACCCAAGCTTTTTATTTCTTTCTTTATTTCTTCCATCACTTGGCAATCTTTTGTTTACCTTCTCTATCAGCTGTTATTGCCATTGTTTGTTTACCTTTTTTTGCTTCTCCTATACTTCGGTAAAAGACCATAAAATATGCCGTTATTTGAAAAATATGCTAAACGTTCTCATTTCGCCAACAACAACAAAACATTTGCTTAAGGAAACCAACAATAAGAGAAACGAGATACGCCATCTCTACTCGTACTAATAAAAAAAATGGAGAAAAAGAAGAAGAAAAAACTTTCTTTTTTAAAGTCTCTCTAACGGCATATTTCTCCCCTTGGCCTTTGCAAGGAAAATTTCCTTTTAAAGTTGCAAAGAGAAAATTGTTGAGTTTTTTTTTGTCTTTGTTTACTTGCAATAACTTTTATTTTTTTGTTGTTGTTGTTGTTGGATTTTTATTTTACAGTTTTTTTGCATAATACTCTGCACATGTTAGAAGCAATAAATGTGTGTAAATATATGTGTGTGTATAGAGGCGTCCTTTTTATTGTTCTGGCATTTTTTTCTTTTTCTTTTGCCGTAGTGTAGTATGAGTGATGTTGTGCTCAAGTTTACGTGTTAGGCATACCAATACACTCATTACCGTTTTATATGGAGACAATAAAGAAAAACAACAACTTTGCGTGTGTGTGTGTGCCTGTGTGTGTACAATTTGATTTGATTCTATGCCTATACATATGAGATGGCATATGTTTTAAGGGTTGCATATGCAAGTGGATTCAATAACTTTAAAGGATCAAAGGCTGGCATTTGTTTGTTGGTTGTGTTGATTTCTTATCTTTAAGGTGATAATTTTTGAAACGGATTTTCTTCTTCCACTTCGTAGAAATAATATTAGCAAAGTAGGATGTTTACACCAGGCAATTTTCCATTATCAGATTTAATAGAAAATTAAATTGAATTCGGTGTGTCTTGCAAAAGAAATATTGTTAAAAAAGTGAGAATATATCAGGCAATACGACTGCACTGTCAGCTAATATTGTTGAAAAGAATACATCTTTCAATAGCGTCGTAGACTTGTAGTTTCCCCATGTGTTACTTGACCACAGAAAGGCCCCCTCTCTTAAAAAAGTTTGTCGTCTTCGAAATGCTTTATTTACTCTTACTTACTTATTGCAAAATTTTTTACCAAAGTTACAGAACTTACTAGGTCCCAGTGTGCAGCCCTTGCGCTGACCAACTTCCCCCCCCCCCCCTGGGATCGGAGGAACTTGGTCAGTACAGAGGCTGCGTTCACCTGTGGCATCACGGGCCACTATGCGTGATCAAGTGAGGTTTTTGGCAAATTAAAGCTACCACGCTAACCTAACCTATCCTAACTAAGTCCCAGTCCTAATGGAAGGTATGGTCTTAAGTCTAACAGAACCTCAAGTGCCATTGTAGGATAGATTATCATTGCCCAGGCTATAAAAATGCGATACCAGTCTTCAAGTCCTATCGAATTCCATAAACCCATTCTGCCAGCCTAAATCATGGTCCCACAGGTAGTAATTGGCACGACCATCATACATACATAAGGTACATACATATTGGTCATTACAACCATTCAGTTAGGATTACGACCTAGCTTCTCACATCACCTATGTTGTGTGTGATAATTTTATATATGAGTGGCGGGAGCTACAGTTTAAAGTCGATTGATAACGACAGATTTGTGAACAACTTTTTCATGGCAACTTTTTTATTTTTGCCAGAAATCTGCAGAGAGGAAGTCGCCACAGAAATTTTTTTCATATTTCGTTTTGTTGGAGATGTCTGACCTGAGATTTGAACCGTGGCCTCACATCTAATAAGCCAACACACTTCCTACTAGACTACGGCAACTTCGCCAGTCTTTTCGAGTCTTATTCAATTCCATCAAAGCATTTTCTTAAAACCATTCTGTCATGGCCCCACAGATTGTAATTGGCACGATCATCACATATATTCATGGCAAGTATTCTGGGTTAGTCCCCCAGACTACTATCCATGTCCGTTTAGTATTTGTAGATATTTTGCCTCCATTTTCTGTGATACTAGATTACTAAGGAGCCGAATATTCTTAAACTTAGGAAGGTTTCTTCCGCACGTAAATTGTATTGATCATCACCAATCACTTGTTATTTCAAGTCTCCTTCGAATGATATTACAATGAGCCTCTTT
Organism: Sarcophaga variegata; assembly: GCA_932273835.1. Classification (NCBI taxonomy): domain Eukaryota; kingdom Metazoa; phylum Arthropoda; class Insecta; order Diptera; family Sarcophagidae; genus Sarcophaga; species Sarcophaga variegata. The sequence goes on along the minus strand of OW026361.1, from coordinate 8,511,039 downwards.
AAATTGGTCTCTTACCATCAGATCTATGTCAACTGCATAGCTTTGGCAATCAACTGCAATATCTTAGACTATTTCGTCAAGAGTTCATGCTCAACTCAGATCCATATCAGTGGAGAAAGTATGCCGGCTTGTGGACAACATCTGCTTCATGCCCCACATCTGTTACCGCATAGTGTGTGTATAGGAACTGTGTCATTCATCCGGATGAGGGGTCTGTACTCTTTCCATTCAATACTCTTTCTACGACACTGTGGGAAGCATATCAAATGCGCTCTCTATTTTGTAAAAATCGCAAATTGTCGCTTCCTTGACTTCTAAGGAGTTCATTAGTGGCTGTTACTAGATCTATAAGAGCTGTTTCAGCAGATCTGCCTAACATATATGCGTGTTGCTTATTATTTATGCAGGTGCACCCTTTCCATAACCCCCCCATTTTATGTTGTGGAAGGCTGTTAGTGATGAAATCATTACAAAATATGTCATAATCTAAAAGCCCCAATTAAAGAAAATAAAATTTATGTTTACAACTCCACCATTTGGATTTCTTTATTTCGATAGAGCGAGAGATGGAGACAGAGGACTCCAGAATTCGGCAAAAGGCAATGCCACCATTACAATGCCAAGCGAAACATAAGTTTGATTTACCGCCAAAATATTTACAAAACTATGCTTCATAATCATTCTACTCAGACTGAAGGCAATCATCGGATTCCCTATTGTTTAGATGCAATTAGCCCAAAAGCCATTGAAAATTGCAATAAGCATTTCAAGTAATATGGAAATGGTCTTTTGAAAATATTCAGAAAATATTAAAGCGCCTTCAATAGTATTGACAAACTGCAGTTGGTTTAAAAATGTACAGGGTCCGCCAAATAACATTTTTTTTGAAAATGCTTTAAAAACGAAACGACTGAATATTTTCTCAAATTTCTTTTTTATTTGAAAGTACAATCCTTCCGGTTAATAATGGAAAATAATTTCATTCAAATGGCTGCCTCGGCTGGCCATGCGGTAGCCTACACGATCGGTCCAATTTTTCAGCACATTATCGATTGTGTGCAGCTGTATTTCATCATTGGCTTCACGAATATTGTCCTTTAAAGAGTCAATTATCTCTGGCTGTTGTCTGTCGTAACACTTATCTTTCACGGCACCCCACAAATAATAGTCCAACGGTGTCAAATCGCAGTTCCGAGGTGGCCAAACGACATCAGCTCTGCGGCTGATAATGCGGTCTTCAAAAACAGGGCTCAAAATATCGAGTGTAGCTTCGGCTTTGTGGCACGTAGTGCCGTCCTGTTGAAACCAAATGTTGCCAATATCCTCCTCATCAATTTTTGTGAACAAAAATTTGTTCAACATGGCCCGATAACGATCGCCATTGACTGTAACGGCCACTCCTTGCTCATTTTCGAAGAAAAATGGCCCAATTAGGCCTCTGGACCAAAATCCGCACCAAACAGTGACTCGTTTTGGGTGCGTCGGCTTTTCATTGTATGCGTGCGGGTTTTCTGTGCCCCAAATGCGACAATTTTGCTTGTTTACATACCCGCCAAGATCAAAATGAGCTTCATCTGAAAATATGATTTTTTTTTTGGCAAAATCGGCATCTTCTGTAAGTCGATCGCAGGCCCACTTAGCGAAGCGGAAACGCATTGGATGGTCAATTGACTTCAACTCCTGAACCAATTGGACTTTGTTTGGCGTCATACCAAGGTCTTTATGCAAAATTCGTCTCAATGATGTCTCCGAAATGTTCAATTGTTGAGAACGACGGTGAATTGATGTTAATGGCGCTTCACGCACACTTTCTGCCACAGCAGCAATATTCTCGGGTGTACGCACTGTTTTTGGCTTTTCACGCTTTGGTTTATCGATGAGGATGCCAGTTTCTTTCACTTTTTTCACAAGATAACGAACATACGGAGCTGACGGTGCTTCTCTTCTTCCAAAATCCGTGAGCAATTTTCGCACACATTCTGCAACATTACCATGATTTTCAAAGTAATTTCGCAATATTTCCCAGCGTTGTTCAAGCGTATATTCGTTCAGCGGAAGGATAAAACTAATTATCAGTCAAATCAGACATGAGCTAAATGTTACCATTCACGAAATAAGCACTAGTTGAAAAAATAAAAACGTTAGATGGCGGACCCATTACAAAAAATTAAATTTTTTTTATATGAACCTATAGAAACGATAATGAAGGACTTAAACTCCTTTGACTGTAATTAAAGACCACATTTCCAATGCCTTTTCTTTTACAAAAAAAATTCGCTCCGAAATCTGTGTATAATCCAAGGCAAATAAATCAATTAAAATGTTTAACATTTTTTCCTTCAAATGGTCTGCCATTTGAGTAACGCTTTTGTGTCCTTTATTAACACATTTAACAAGGAAAAAAGTTTATTGCCAGATTTACTGCACTACCACATACATACATATAAAGGCCAATCTAAAAGTGACAATGAAAAATTATGCACAAAAAAAAACTTTTTTGGGAAACTAAAAAAAAAACCCCTCAAAAAAAACAAAAAATTTGAAGCAAAAATCCACACAAAAAAATATCACAAAACAGCAACAGCAACATGAAAATGTCGCGACAATTCGAAAAACTCTACTTCCTCTCTTTTATCTGCATTCACTTTGACTCTATTAAAGTGTAAATATATGTATGTATACATGTGTGCGTGTGTATACATTACTCTCGCAGGATATTCACACGTATACCAGACCCGGTAAGCTGCTGTTAAAATGCATGTAAATCCCTTGGAAAAATGCATAAATTGTGGTTTTTATACAACTATAAACCCCCCTGGTTAAGTGGTATTTTGTTACAACATTCCAGCATTCATCCTTTACCGTTTTTTGTCACTCTCTTTTCCGCGTACTCTCTCTTTGTCTCTTTCTAATTGGTTGAAAGCGAAATAGACCTCATCAGACGACACCTGACATAATCATAAAGCAACGAACGAACGAAATGAGGGTCATGGAGTGAAAGGATTTTTTTGGTTTTGGTTTTGGTTTTTGGCGTATCAAATAAAAACAGAATTTTTAATGTTTAAATTGGAAAATATACACGATGACAGACAATTTGTCGAAATTTATAGATTTTGCCACAACAGGGGCAATTCAAAGGCCTACCCACGCATAAATACATGGATTTTTATGTTCTTGAGTGCTTATTTTTGTAGCTGCAGCAATAAAGCTGTGTACCAATATAGGATATCTCGGGTCGCTTTATAGTCGCTGTGTCCTAATGCCTTAACCAGCTGGACTCAGTTTCCAAGTGACAGTTTCTGCAACATTTCATAACAAAATTTAACAACTTTAAGTGTCATTCGATGCGTGGCTATATGATAAAATATGGGACTATCTTGCCTCACACACACTTCTCACTTCTGAATTGCTGACTTCAGGCTTCTAGGCAAGCTTCTACAACAACCACATCTCCACAGATTAATCCTTCCGGTTAATAATGGAAAATAATTTCATTCAAATGGCTGCCTCGGCTGGCCATGCAGTAGCCTACACGATCGGTCCAATTTTTAAGCACATTATCGATTGTATGCAGCTGTATTTCACCAATGGCTTCACGAATATTGTCCTTTCCAGCGTCAATTGTCTCTGGCGTAACACTTATCTTTGACGGCACCCCACAAATAATAGTCCAACGGTGTCAAATCGCAGTTCCGAGGTGGCCAAACGACATCAGCTCTGCGGCTGATAAAGCGATCTTCAAAAACAGGACGCAAAACATCGAGTGTAGCTTCGGCTATGTGGCACGTAGCGCCGTCCTGTTGAAACTAAATGTTGCCATTATCCTCCTCTTCGATTTTTGTGAACAAAAATTCGTTCAACATGGCCCGATAACGATCGCCATTCACTGTAATGGCCACTCCTTGCTCATTTTCGAAGAAGAATGGCCCAATTATGCCTCTGGACCAAAATTCGCACCAAACAGTGACTCGTTTTGAGTGCGTCGGCTTTTCAATGAATGCGTGCGGGTTTTCTGTGCCTCAAATGCGACAAATTTTGCTTGTTTACATACCCGCCAAGATCAAAATGAGCTTCATCTGAAAAGATGATTTTTTTTTGCCAAAATCGGCATCTTCTGGTGTAGGCTACTGCATGGCCATCCGAGGCAGCCGTTTGAATGAAATTACTTTCCATTATTAACCGGAAGGATTGTACTTTCAAATAAAAAAAGAAATTTGAGAAAATATTCCAGTAATTTTTTTTAAAAGCATTTTCAAAAAAAAAAAAGTTTTTTTGCGGACCCTTTATAAGATGTGACGTAATGGCTAAAGAGATTGACTGTAAACACTAACACTCCAGGTTTAAATCCAAGAACAGTTGGAAACAGTTTAATCATGGCTTTTAAATCCTTAAAGCAAAGCAGTTAAGCCGTCATTTGAACATTCAGTTCGAATGAGGTTAAATCCAAGTTAGTGTGGGAATACATGGGGAAGATGAATCAATTAGATAGGTCGCATATAGGGTCACCCTCTGATGGCATTCAGGTCAAATAGCATGCATATGAGCCAGCGATGGCCAAACTCCTTGTCAGTGGTGGCGCCCAAAACCATACTATGGAGTGGGAGCAGATAGTTTAGTAGGTAGTGTGTCGGCCTATTAGACGTAAGGCCACGGTTCAAACCCCAGATCAGACATCAAAACGAAATAAGAAAAAAAATTTTTTTCTTCGGTGACTGCCTCTCAGTAAATTTCTGGCAAAAAGTCTGAGAGTAAATAAAATTGTCATGAAATTTTTCTCAAAAATTTGTCTTTCGAAGTGGACTTTAACTTGTACGTCCCGCCACTCATGTATAAAACTTCTTAGGCGCCTTCCTCTCAGCAGATTTCTATTGGCTCGTCTTCTCATGTATCATTCTGTCGTACTGTATCAAGGTCGATCTTCTTCCTGCGGAGTACACATTCTACGTATCTCCTCACAGCTCTCCATTTCGTTTCGCTTTTGAGCATTGCGTCAACAATGTTGTCGGGTGTGAATTAGCCAATCTGTTCCATCAACACACTCTTCTCGTCTTGCCATTTGATGCAATGGAAGAATGTGCGTTCAGCGTCGTCACGCATTTCCTCGCAATAAATGCAGCCAGGATCATTCACCTTGCCCATGCGGTGTAGATATTGTCGGAAATAGCCATGACCCGAAAGAAACTGGATCAGGATGTAGTTAATTTCCCCAAAATTTCTCTGTGTCCATGCTTCTATAGATGGAATAAGTCTAGCAGTCTATCTTCCACTGGTTTCATCGCTCCATCTACTTTGCCATCGCCGTATAGAGAGAGATATTCTATATCGATCGATGGCAATACAGTAGATCGCATGGCAACTCTTCACGTTGATCATATGAGACAATATCCGTCTTCAGGAAGCCTCTTAACAGGAGGAGGCTATCTTACACACTATACATAACATCAACCACATTACTATGATGATAGGAAAGTCGGGCAACCCTATCTCTTGAGAAATATAAGAAGTCAATAAGAGAAGCAACTCAACACTACACCCAGTACAACAACTCAACACATTTTCCAAAGGGGGCTTTTTTCCTAGACCACTACAGCAATCATCTGTTTAGCATGAGAGGCTTGGTCCATGAAAATGAAATAAACCATGAAATAATAAGTAAATGAAACGGCGGATACTTTAGGAGAAAACCTAATAAATATAGTAGTTCAGTTAATAGGCCTTGTATTTATTTTTCTTTTATAATAAAAGCCTGGCTATTTAATTCCTTTGTCTTACTTTAAAGCAATTTTTTTTAAATTTTTGTTTTACAATTTAAATTAAATTTGAATTTAAAAATTAAAATAAAAAAGGACTCAACATATACAATCACTGTCAAGTATGTTTATGTTGTTTTTGTTATTGTGGCTGCATTATGTCCATAAAATTGTTTTCCCTGCATTGCAATTTAAACTTGTAGTCACAGACAGACAAACATATACTAAAGCGGAGAATAAAGGATACGCACTGTACCATTATTAATTTATTTAGTCGGCTCTGGTACTCCATCTCTCTCTTCCTCTCTCTCTCTAGCACTCACACATCCATATACGCATGGAGGCATATGAACTTTTATGCTTAAACACTTGGCCAAAAGGACCACCAGCAGGCAGACAGAAAGTCTGCCTTCCGTTTTAATTTTTTTTTTCAATTTTTTCCTGCAGTTTTGTTTTTTTCTCTTCTCATTTTAGTGAGTGGTTACGCAGTATTTAAAAAAATGAGTCCATAAACATGAATAAAGTGTGCTGAACTTAAATGTCAAAAGAATTCGTAAATAATTTTGGAAATAATTTTTAATAATAAAGAATGTCTTTTTTAGTCTTTATAGTTTCATTAAAACCATTTTCACCTATCCTTTCCCCCTTACCCGCTTTAGTTTTTTTTTTTTCGTTTTTCTTAATGTCTTAATACCCCTTGGTTTTGTTGACATGATGCCTTTTTTTTCCAACGGCTTACTTCATGCGTTTTGTAATTTTCCAAGTGAGTAAACAAATATCCACTATAAAGCCAACGTACATATATTATTTAATATGATGCTACTTCATCTCCCTCTCTCTCTTTTCTCTCTCTCTGGCTTACTCTCACTTTAATTGTAATGATTTCCCTTTTTTCACCCATTTTTATTTCACGCATTTATTTCTGTAGCATACTTATTTGGTTTATTTGGTTTTGTGTGTGTGTGTGTGCAATAAGAACAGGGGTGTATTTTATTTATAGTCAGTCAGAGAATATGTCATACGATATGTCAATTAAGTAAAGCTTGGATTTTGACACCCAGTAAGTCAGACACACACAATCAACCAAAATCAACCGCCATATATTGTAATACACATACACTCGGTACTTACGTTACGCTCATTTCCTACTGGTGGATGTAGAATGAGACCAACTAACCAAGAGAGGCCGTTTTGGGAGAAGAAACTACAAGAGAGAAAAGTATGGTGTTTGAAATTGTTTGATTAGTACTGTACGGCGATCATGCTATTTATGGTACTGCCTTCCAACTGTGGCATCACAGCCGCTATGCGTGCTAAAGTCACCTTTGTAATCAAAGCTAACACTTCGACCTACCTACCTACCTACAATGTGTCCTCCAAGCTTATTGCCGTAACAAATTTCCGTAATTTCCGTAATTACGTACCCAGCATTTGATTTGCACCCTGGTGTTTCCTTCTGGAATGCTTAAATACCTCTGGTAATTGATTCTTATCATCATAGAATCTTTGCGTTCAAACTTAAATTCGACAGAGCTTCCAGCACCGCTGACAATATTTCACTGCGCTTGTTATACCAATACACATAAATACATACATACATACATAATTGATCACTACAACCCTGCAGTCAGTATTACGACCTAGCTTCTCACACCACTTACAACATAAGTGCGTTAATTTTATACATGAGTGGCGGGACCTACAGTTTAAAGTCGTCTGCGAACGACAGATTTTTGAGAAACTCTTCACGGCAATGTTCCATTAACTCTCAGAGTTTTTGCCAGAAATCTGCTGACAGGAAGACGGCGAAGACATATTTTTTTCATATTTCGTTATGATGTCTGACCTGGGGTTTGAACCGTGGCCTTACGTCTAATAAGCCAAAACACTACCTACTAGACTACGGCAACTTCACACACGCTAGTCTGTATATCTAACCCAACTCCATTTGAGAAGCCTATTCTTCTCACCTTCTCAGACGTAAAGCACGCCTAAAAAACCTAATGCTACCAAACTACTAGGCTACGGCGACTTCACACACGCTAGTCTATACATCTTACACAACTCCTGTTGAGAAGCCTATTCTGCCCAGATTCTCAGACGTAAAGTACGCCTGAAAAACCTGATGCTAACAAACTACTGGACTACGGCGACTTCACACGCGCTAGTCTGTATATTTTACCCAACACTATTTGAGAAGCCTATTCTGCTCACCTTCTCAGACATGAAGCACCCATGCAAAAACCTAATGCTACCAAATTGGGTGGCTCAATTGGAGAAGAATCCAAAAGAAAAGCGGCTTCAATATCATCACTTCACTTGCACGTCACATTAAGGCACGCAAATCAATACAGGACCAATGGTAGCTGCACATTGACGTCGAAAGAACAGGCAACATGTTCATTCAAGAGACAGGAACACGGAATGGAAGACCAAATCAGTGAAAGTAACTTCGAAAGATCGGAGAAAAGCATTGACCAGTAATTACAACAAAGGGCGTGGCAGATTGAAAAATAACCTTAAGATGCAGGCTTCTTGGGGACGATTGCTGTAGACTGTCTAATGGTGAAGGTATAGCACTGGCCATTATATAGTCACCTAGCAGCAACTCGTTTCCTTGCCGTTCGCATCTTGAGTTTAAATCAAATGTCCACAAACACTATTCCCTCTTTCCACCTTCCTATAACCTATTTTCCTAAACCTGCATAATGCACTGCATGAGTAGGGGCCATCCCCTGAGTGCTGGTTTTACAAAAAAAAAAAAAAAAAAAAAAATTGGGCTAGGGAAGAAATTTTGTAGTAGGGGAAGACAATCAAGAGCCTCATGACTAAGTTCTCAAAACTAAGAGATGCAGGAAACCATTTAGACCGGACGCTATAACTATCAGACCAAAGGAGAAGTTTTTTTTCTGACATACTTAGGTTTACCTTTAGGTCGGAGTGCTAGCTCTAATATCACAAACCTCACTTGAGCACGCATAACGGCCCGTTGTGTTGCCACGGGTGAACGCAGTCCCTGTACTGACCAAGTTCCACCAAAATCAGGGAAGAAGCGGAAGAAGTTGGTCAACGCAAATGCTGCTGATATACTTAGGAAAGTAAGAAAAATCTCAGAACTACAATCAGTTGACAATGCGGTCTACCTTCTGAAAAAAAAATAACCGAAAAAGGTGAAATTTCCCCGAAATCTTAATAACTCACTTGAGGTGGCTACTGAGCCTATATTGAGAAACTTATTGCCCCCAGATGTCGAGGTTAAAACTGCCAGGTTAGGCAGCAAGCAAGCATCTGTTCGTTAAAGATAATGAGCACTACTCTTCCACCATCAAAGGGCATGTAGGTGTAGTATGTATGCTTCAGGGCATGATAGTGATGCCAACTTTGGACGGCTAGCGTTGAGGAATCTGCTCCTGGAAAAAGCGTTGGGTGCAAAGATATTTTACCTGAGGAATATCCCTTTGATAACTACGTTGAGAAATCCAAAAGAATATTAGTTGGTCCCATTAATTTCATGTCAATGTCAATGAAATTTATGAACCCTTATAATGCTAATGAATGCATAAAATTACACACGCATGTGTTTCCCATAATGTGAGGACTGGAAAACCTTAAATTGAAGTAAAACTGACAGCAATGGTGATGAAAATGATCACATTAATTGTGGGGCGCAGAAAGAATTTGTTGCCATAAAGGGTTAAAAAATATCCCAAAAAAAATTCAAGAGAATCTTCTTTTTAACCTCCAGCACGTGACTTATTTTTTTTTGGGTTTAAAAATTTGAATTTTTATTAGAGGCTTTAATATTTATGTCCCGGGCTTCTGAATGTGCCACAACACTGTAATCATAGTGTCTTAATAAATTTGACACTTTAACATCAGCAATTATGTGTCATACTTGACAGACAAATCTGTCACTGTCAAAATTTTAAATCAACAACAAATTTTAAATAACAAAAGGTCAGTCTGTGAGTTCGGGATGGCTGTGCAAGGACATTTCCCCCCGTACTCTCATCCCTTGTTAACAGCGAAGCAATAAAAATAACAAATAGTTTTCGCGTGCTAACTTCAACGTTTGTAGAGATCCAGTGGCATATAAATTAAAGTGAGAATTTCCAACCAAATAAAAAAGGTGTCAACATGCAATTAAATTTTGTTTTTTTTTTGTGCTTTCATGCTCTCCATCAAATAATTCGTTGTTTAAAGTTCAACCCACAATCATCACCGCAGGACTTACAAAAGAAAATTGTCTTCATCCCTTAAAACATTTAAATCCCCGGCACACTCTACAGCCAACTAAGTTAGGGCTCTTCGAACTGCTTTAAAAGGCTCTTTAAGTACTTCCTTGATTGTTGCTGTTAATGACAGTTTGCTTTTGTATCCTTTCTTTCTTTCTTCCTGTACTGAAATTAAAGGTTTACATTACCTTAAGGCTGTTTTCCTTTTCTTCTCTCTCACTCCCTCTTACCAATAACTGTTGCCTTTATCAGTTAGGTACACATGTTCCTTTTTTATTGTTTAATTATAAGCTGATCCACGCTTGCGATAAAGTCTTACAACCAAAGTCTTGATTTTTTTTTTAGAATTTGCGGAAATTTGTAGGTCAATGTCTCTAATTGGCAATACAAGGTGTTCATACATTAAAACTTTTATTGCAGCTTATTACTACAGTTCAGAACCATTTTTTACTATCCTTAAAAGGCTTTCATTGAAGACAGCAACCTTTCATAACTATTTGGAACTTTCGGAAATAACCGTTTCCTTGGAATTCCCTTTATTCTTATGCCATAATGGTATTAAACGTCCTTTAAAGCATAAAGTTCTAATTGCATCAAAGGACGAAATGGTAATTTACTTACCGAAGTCATAATTACAACCCTTTAGTCAGGATTAAAACCTACCTTCTCAGAATGGTAACTATAGCCAGGGGCACAGCTTACATTTTAACCTATGAGGGGCAAAAGTTTTCTATTTTAAAAAAACTTCCCCGTTTTTAGGTCCGTTAAAAATATGTTTCATTTATAACCTCTTGCTAATTTGCTAATCAGGAAGTTCCAGCACGATCTATCAATAAACGAATCCATGATAAAATATTTCAGGCCAAGGAATTCATAAGAGAATATCGGGTAAGGTTTTGATGCCCTAATTATAAAGGGTCCGCCAAATAACTTTTTTTTTTTGAAAATGCTTTAAAAAAACTACTGGAATATTTTCTCAAATTTCTTTTTTTATTTGAAAGTACAATCCTTCCGGTTAATAATGGAAAATAATTTCATTCAAATGGCTGCCTCGGCTGGCCATGCAGTAGCCTACACGATCGGTCCAATTTTTAAGCACATTATCGATTGTATGCAGCTGTATTTCACCAATGGCTTCACGAATATTGTCCTTTAAAGCGTCAATTGTCTCTGGCTTGTCGGCGTAACACTTATCTTTGACGGCACCTCACAAATAATAGTCCAACGGTGTCAAATCGTAGCTCCCAGGTGGCCAAACGACATCAGCTCTGCGGCTGATAATGCGATCTTCAAAAACAGAGCGCAAAACATCGAGTGTAGCTTCGGCTGTGTGGCATGTAGCGCTGTCCTGTTGAAACCAAATTTTGCCAATATCCTCCTCTTCAATTTTTGTAAACAAAAATTCGTTCAACAAGGCCCGATAACGATCGCCATTCACTGTAACGGCCACTCCATGCTCATTTTCGAAGAAAAATGGCCCAATTATGCCTCTGGACTAAAATCCGCACCAAACAGTGACTCGTTTTGGGTGTGTCGGCTTTTCAATGTATGCGTGCGGGTTTTCTGTGCCCCAAATGCGACAATTTTGCTTGTTTACATACCCGCCAAGATCAAAATGAGCTTCCGGCCAAGGAATTCATAAGAGAAAATCCGGTAAGGTGTGGATGCCCTAATTATATTACTTCAAGTGCTGGTGGTTATTATTACACTTTTGACGTGTGTTCTGGGAAATCAGCAGGACTAACTGGTAATGAACAGGACTACCACATGATGAGGATCAAAATTATTCAGGGACTTTTTCAACAAAACAAATGAAGTGGCACTTTTCCTTAGTTCTGCAATGCCAAAAGATTTACACAAACTCGATTAACATACTACTGTTGACATGAGGGAAAATAAAGAGAACAACTGTCAACTGGAGTCTGTCAAGACTTTGAATGAGGAAGATATCCTTGTAGTCTAGTTGGTAGTATGTTGGCTTATTAGACGCGAGCGCGTGGTTAAAACGAAATATGAAAAAATATTCTTTCTTCGACTTCTTCTCAGCAGTCTTCTGGCAAGAACTCTAAGTGTAACAAAAAGTGTGATGTGAAGATTCTTAAAAATAGCTTGTTTGGAGGCGACACTTTCTACTGAAGGTCACGCCATTGATGAATAAAAATAACAAGCTCAACATAAGTGGCGTAAGAAGCTAGGTTTTATTCTTAACTAAAGGCCGTATTTGTCTCAAATGGGAACATTTTATAATCATTTGCATAGGACATCCATCAGTTTGAGGTTATGGGGAGGAGTTGGGATTGCTGTCAGTTAGGAGTTATAAGAGTATAGGAGAAAGTAACCACCCTTTAGGTACACCCATTCTAATTTTGCGATATTCTGCATCGGAACTCAACCACTGATTAACATGCATAACATAATTGGTCATTACAACCCTTCAGTCAGGTTTACGACCTAGCTTCTCATACCACTTATGTTGTGTGCATTAATTTTATAACGGGTGATTTCTTAGCTATTATCTTTTTGGCAACACTGGTTTAAACAATTCACGCGCGTTTCGTGTTTTGTTTCACTGTCAAACATCTTCAGTTTGGTCTATAATTTAACCATGAATCGTCTTACAAACGAACAACGCTTACAAATCATTGAATTTTATTATCAAAATGCGTGTCTCTGTTAAGAAAGTTCATCGCGCGCTTCTTTCATTTTATGGTCAGTTTAATCGACCCACTGAAGCGGCTATTCGGGCTATTGTGACTAAATTTCGCACCAAATTTACATTGTTGGACATTAAACCATCAACACGCTTACGTAGAGTGCGAAGTGAAGAAAATATCGCAGCTGTATCGGCCAGTGTTAATGATGACCATCCATTATCGATTCGTTGCCGTTCGCAGCAAGTGGGCCTCTGATATAGGTGTGAAGCCTTTCAAAATACAGCTGGTGCAAGAATTGAAGCCGAACGACCTACCGCAACGCAGAATTTTTGCTGAATGGGCTCTTGGAAAGTTGGCCGAAGATCCACTTCTTTATCGAAAAATTGTGTTCAGCGACTAAGCTCATTTTTGACTCAATGGATACGTAAATAAGTCGAATTGTCGATTTTGGAGTGAAGATCAGCCAGAAGCATTGCAAAAGCTACCAATGCATCCAGAACAAGTCACAGTTTGCTGCGGTTTATGGGCTGGTGGCATCATTGGACCGTACTTCTTCAAAGATGCTGCGAATCGTAACGTAACTGTGAATGGTGAGCCAAAAATGCAAGAGCTTGACTTGCATGACATGTGGTTTGAACAAGACGGTGCCACATGCCACACAGCACGCATAACAATGGACTTATTGAGAGGCGAGTTCGGTGAACATTTTATTTCACGTTCGGTCAATTGGCCACCTAGATCGTGCGATTTAACGCCTTTAGACTATTTTTTGTGCGGATATGTTAAAGCTCATGCCTATACAGACAAGCCCGCTTCAATTGACGCATTGGAAGACAACATTGAAGCATTTATTCGTGAGATACCGGACGAAATGTTGGAAGGGGTGGCCAAAATTGGACTAAGCGGATGGACCATTTGAGGCGCAATCGCGGTCAACATTTGCATGAAATAATCTTTAAACATTAAATTATATGGACCATACTATCGATTCAAATAAAGATTTCACGAATTTTTCTGAATTTTATGTGTTTTTTTTGAAAATTTTTCCTATAGTTCTTAAAAAATCACCCATTACATGAGTGGCGGAACCTACAGTCTAAAGTCGACACCGAACGACAGATTTTTGTGAAGCCTTTCATGGCAATTTGATTTGCTCTCAGAGTTTTTGCCAGAAATCTACTACCACTGCTTACCTACAGCACATTTAATTGGCAGGCTAGTGTTTGACGTCATTATGCAGGGAAGAGTTCAATATACATACATATCCTCTACCAATACTGCATGGTGCTTAAGGCCTATGTGGGTCATGATTAAGTTCAGGGCCTTTGTAATGCTGAATAAATCTATAAATTCTCACACAGTAGGGGAAGAATCAAAACTTTATGTTCTCTGTTACACCCTGTATTTATTAAAGACTCTTAAATACAACTCTGCGTGATATAGTTGCTTGGTTTGAAACTGGGCTAGTTTTTCATTCGTTTCTCTAGTAAATACTCTTACCTTTATTTGCTACTTTTTGAGAATAAAACCATTGTTGCCATTTTTTATTTATTTTGAAATTGCACGGAGAGAAATTTTTATTTATTTTATAATTTAATATTCATAATCGTTATAATATATTGTTTTTTTTAGGGGATTTTTTTTATTTATTTTATTTTATTTTTAGTTGTTGTTATTTTTTAAATGAAACGCACATATGATGAGAGTTTTAATATATTTTTTTCGTTTTGCTTTCTTTTTTCATTTTGTAATTGGGTTTTTTGGTATTTTTTCTTCATAATTTTTGTTTTTTGTAATTTATTTTTAATTATTTTTCCTGTGGTAGTAATTAATAATAATAATTTTATATTTTCTTTTTTCTCAAGCAATTTAATGCTTTTCATTAAACTGTAATAATATATGATGTTCGTTAGCAAATGATATTTTTTTGACAGAACCAGGGTTAAAAGTTACAGGAAATGAAAGGGGAATTAAAACAAAGAAATTAAATGAAATTAATTTTTAAGAGTTAAGGAATGTTTTCAAAATTATTTGCATAATTATTTTCAATAATTTAGGTGATTGCTTTAAATATTTTCTTTTAAATATTTATTTTAATTTTTAATTTTTGTTTTAAGTTTTTCATTTAAATTTTTAATCATATTGATGTATTGCTTGATTTTTTCGTTTCTTTTATTTTTGTTTATTTTTTTGTTTTTAATTTCAAATACTACTGTTGTTAATTTTATTTTAATCATTTTTTTGTTTTATTTTATATTTTAAGCCAATTTTTTTTTTTAAGATTTGGGTGTAATTGCATGGTTTTTTTTAATATTTCTCTGGGATTTTTGTTTTTTTTTTCATAATTATTTTCGGGTTTTTTTAATTTATTAAATTTCAAACTATAAACTACTTACACACACATAAAGAGAAGAAAAAATTGTTGTTAAATTTCTATATAATATTTGCATTATAATATTGAATTTTCGAAATTCATTTTTTAATTATTTTTTTTTCAATATTTTCAATATCTAATTTGTAAGGTTGTTTAATTCTTTTCATTATTTTTTGTTTTTATTTTTATTGTTTAAATATATATTTTTTTGTTTTTAATAAATTTAACATTGTTTTTTTATTTTTTCATAATTTTTTTTTGTGGTTTCTGATATGCAAATAAGAGGAAACCTTATCAAACAGATTTCTTATATATTTTTTTATTTATTTTTTAATTTATTTTTCTATTATAATTTTTCTTTCTTATTTTTATTAAATTTAAAAAGTTAAAGTAAAGAAACAAAAATAATTTTTAAATTAAAAACTCATTGTAATACCAAGCTTTCTTTTAATAGTTTAAACATTAACATTTTTTTTGTTGCCTTTTAAATTTTTATTTTTTAATTTTTAGATTTATAAACAATTTTGTTTCAGTCTTTCCAGAAGTTTATTAAAGTGTTTTAATATTTAATTTTTTTTTTACATTTCTTAGCCAAAAAATTGTCATTTTGTTATCTAAAATTTTGTTGTATTCTTTTAGAGAAATTAAATTTAAATTCGAAAAACAAAAAATTTATTCTCAACATATTCCAAAACGTTTAATATCGCAGTTTTCCTTTGTCTTAAATTTACCATGTTTTTTTTTTCTCATATTAAAAGAACTTAAAAGTTTTAAAACTTATAATTTTTTTATTATTAATAATGAACAGCCCTTTTTTTTATAAATCATTCATACTTTTTTTTATATTAATTTATATATTATTTTAACATTTTATTTTATATATATATTGTATGTATGTATACTCCTAATTTTCTTTTACCAATTTTAATAGATTCTGTAATAATTTTCTGTTAAAGTTTATATTTTTTTATTTATTTAATCTTCTTTATATTTTTTTTAATTTTTAATTATTGTTAATGCATTTTGATTATTTGTGCAGAGTTATTTTTTTCTTGTGGTATTGAATTAAAGAAAATATTTGAAAACTTTATGAAACAGAAAAAGTTCCTGGAAGTTGTCTAAGACCGCAACATTTTCAGGGGATACTCGGTTCAGTTATACTTTTTTAAATGTTTTTCATATGTTCACCGTTGAAATTAATTTAAATTAAAATGGTTCTTTAGCTCTGATACACGACTGATACTCCTCATACGAAGTATGTGTACTAATGTACTGTCCAAAATGTTTGTGTTTGAACAAAGTATCGTGTTTCATAATGCCGCTGTACAAAATATATACAATGTATTCCATTTCAAAACGCCGTCAATGTGTATTTTTAACGCAGTCAAAAAGCAATCAGGCATCGGATTTATAGTTGACGCATTGTTTGGTTACTTTGCATATCTACATTGCTTATATACAGTAGTAGAACTGCATACAAACTTTGTATTGATACATTTTGGATGGCAGCCATAGTATGCAAACCGAAGTGTAAAAAAAAATTACGCCAAAATTAACGCTTTTCTTATCTTTATGATACACAACTATGTACTTAGCAGTTCTGAGAAAGCCAAGTTTCGCAAAAACTTCAACTAATCTGTCAAGTATTTCGGTATCCATTGCTTGCATTAGACCCAAACGCTGTCAAATAGTTTCGACGAAAGAATCAGATTGAATATGTTCTTTGTCTTTATGAAGTAAAACTCCAAAGAAGAACCTGTAAAGGCTGAAAGGCACCTACTAAAGGAAACTCCTTGGAAACTCTGCGAAGGAAAGGCCAATGTTTGATAAAACTTCCAACTTTGGAACGTAGAAGGGCTGTTTTAGAGGTTTGTTTTGTTTTTAATCTGGTTAAAGATGATATCGATTCTGAGTTTTTGCTGTGTAACCTGAATTTCAGTATTCCAGTAAGATTTTCACGGCACTATCGTCCTCTTTCTTTAGATTTTTATAGAACGAACTATGGATGTAATTTTCCTTTTCGAAGATTATATTTTAATTTATATTATGATTTTATTGATTTTAATTATAGTGTTTGTAATATAAAACGTAGCTTATATGCTGGCATTAATTTGTAAATTATTATATAAAAATGTATTATCGTTCTTGTCATAGATAGTTCACGTTTTATTGTAACTTTATTCAGCTTGTGATTAAGTTCTGTAGCTGATTTATGTTCTCGTTGCCATTACTTTTCCCTTACCCGCTACGGTCCGGACTGTAGTGTATACGTGTCCCTACGTAATGGGGACGAGCCCTCCGCGGTCGGGTGAGGGTGGGTTAGTGTGAGGCCGGGGACGTTCGAAAAAAAAAGAAAAAGCAAGACTGATGCCAAGGCACATGGTAAAATGAAATTGGATGTAGAAATAGGTCCTTGAACTGCTGAAACTATCTGTAAAAACTGTTCAGAAACAAAGAAAATAGGGTAACAAAAGCAAAGAAAAATCATGAAGAAAGATCTGACCACTGTGCACTTATGATGAATATTCTGAGACTCTATCCAAAAGTAATACTTTCACAGTCCTAGTTGGACTAGTTCTCATGAGAAGGCAGGTTTTTACCGCAAGCAACAGCTACCGATGATCCGAAAGTATTCTACCCTAACGTTTATAAAAAAGTCGAACAGATGCAATGCTGTATTCGCAGTCAGGATTACGACCTGGCTTCTCACAACACTTATGTTGTGTGTGTTAATTTTATACACAAGTGGCGGGACATACAGTTTAAAGTGGACTTCGAACGAAAGATTTTTGAGAAACTTCTTCTGGCAATTTTATTTATTATCTTCTGGGAAGAAGTCTTTAGAAATGTCTGACCTGGGGTTTGAACTGTGGCCTCATGTCTGATAAGCCAACACACTACATACTAGACTACGACGACTTCAAGGCCATGGCAAGATTTATTTTGGAGATAATTTCCCACAGGAAGTATGTGATTACCTATTTAGATGCAACCCTTCAGTCAGGATTACGACCTAGTTTCTCACACCACTTTTGTTGTGTGCGTTAATTATTATACATGAGTGGCGGGACCTACAGTTTAAAGTCGGCTTCGAACAACAGATTTTTAAGAAACTTTTTCATGGCGATTTCATTTTACTCTCAGAATTTTTGCCAGAAATCTGCTGGGACGAAGTCGCCGAAGAAGTATTTTTTGTATTTAAATTCGTTGGAAATGTCTGACCTGTGGTTTGAGTCGTGGCCTCACGTCTAATAAGCCAACATACTACCTGCTAGACTATGGCGACTCCTACAGAATTCATATTTGCATAAAATTTTTATCTGAACATTGAAATAAAACACATTCAACACTATTCCTGAAGACCATAAAAGTGAAAGTCCATGGGCACCAGGCTCACATCTGCTACGCATTATTAGGCCCTGTCTAGAGAGTTTGAAGAAGACATATTTTGCTTTTTGATTTTTCGACGCTAAAGAGATAGTTCTATGTGCTACACCACCGTACAAGTGGTGTAACATATAATATCCACAGTCTTTTCAAGTCATTCATAGGGTTTGCTACGGTCATTTGCACGCATTTCTAATTTCTTTAGGTGCAGACGATCCACATTGAAAAAAATTAAGATCACATTACAATGTTTTGAATGAATCTCATCATTCACACGTTGACTGCCGCGGTAATTTTCAGAAAACTTGCCAAAAACGACAATTTGATTTTTTCACATTATTGAGTACGAGATAACTCGTAGTATGGCGCCTTAGAAGGGAACGCAATCTTCGAGTTATCTCGTAGTCGGCAGTCAACGTGTTAAAATATAAGTAGTTGCGCACTTGGAAAGTCAAAGAAATATTGCATGCCGCCTAAGTGCAACGTGAGTAGAAGACATTAAAAATGTTCCAAAATATTTGAAATGCTTTTCATCACAAGTTTTAAAGTTTTCAATATTTTCTTTAATTAAAGTAAATAAATTAAATTACTATTGCTATTGATTCTTCTTTATTTTCAGCGTAAATAGGCTCACAGGTTGTTCATTTCGTTTCCATTTTTATAAAAAAATTGTTTTCAGTTTCATTTCCATATACAATCTTCCAGAGTTGCACTCCAATGTTGTATTTCGATTACTTTTAATTTCTATGAAACATCCTGTGATCTCTAACTATAGTTTGTTTTATGTGTATGCCGTTATATTGTATTTTACTGTTATTAAAATGTTATGGTCTTGTTTGTTTACTATTGTTCTTGGTTTTTGGTTTTTTTTTTTGTTTGTTGTTTTATGGTAAAAGAGCTTAAAAACTACATTTTCTCATTGTGTTCTCATTTTGTATTTGGATTGGTAATTTTGTTTTGTTTAATAATAATAATAATTACGTTATAAGCATATTGTATTTGCGGTTTTCTTTGTAGGTATTGTTCTATTCATTATTCATGCAACACTGAGAGAAAAAAATTTGTTTGAATTTTTTAATTGATTTCGTTTTATATTGAAATTATAAGGAGAGTTATTTTCTTTTTTGTGTGTATTGTGTTACTATTTCTTTCTTCTTTTTTTTTAATATATGAAAATAATAATTGGTTTTGGTTTTTTTGAATAATTAATAATTTATATATTGTTGTTGTTGTTGTAATTTTGTTTTCTTGTTTTAATATGAATAATAATAACATAGACACCAATTTTCATTTATTTTTTAATTAATTAATATTTTTTAATTTTTGCTTTTGTTTTTAATATTTAATAATAATAATATATTGTATGTAAAGGAAAAAAATTATATATTTACTATAATAGTATATATTTTGTTCTGGTTGTTTAATATTTTTTAAGGTCTAGTATTCATAAGCTACATAAGATATATATTTTTCATTAAATTTATTTTATTTTATTTTCTGTATATAAATTTGTTAATTGTTTAATAATTTTTTTTTTATTTTTCTTCAGTGTTTTAATGTTTGTTTGTTTATTTTTGTTTTTGTTTTTCACTTTTTTAAAGAAGGCCTATGGGCGGCTTTGTCTGAGACTTATTTTGAAATAATGATTTACGCTTTTATTGAGTTTTTTTTTTCAATAAAGAAAATAAAAATATAAATCATATCATAATTGTTTTAATTAAATAAGCTTAGCTTCGTTTTTTTACATTTTAATTTTTAAGTTAAAAAAAGAAAAACAAATTTAAACGTGTACCTTCTTTAATTTATAAAATCCGCCTTTATAAATCCCTGATAAAATATTTTTTTTATTCATTTTTTTATTTGTTTTAAATACCCTACTATATTTGTTTTAATTTTTTTTTATTTTGAATTTAATTTATTTGTAGTTTTTCTTATTAATTTTTCATATCATAAGCTTGTTATTTTTTGTTTTTTGTAATTGTTTGTTTTTTTATTTATTTGTTAATACAATATATAGTATAATTTTTTATTTATTTTGTTTTGATTTTCTATTAAAAATATAAAAGTATAAAAGAGTTACTTTTCTTATTTCAATTTTTTGTATTTGTATTTATTTTTTTTAATTGTGTTTGAAATTATAAGTGAGAAAAATTTGTTTGTTTTGTTGTTCATACATATATCGTATATTTATTTATTTTTTTTAATATTTTCTATTATAATTTAATTTAATTATTATTTTAGTTTTATTATCACACCATTTTTATTATTATGAATATGCTGGCGGGAGGTTTTCTTTGTCTTGTTGTTGTTTTTTTTTATTAATTTTTTTTGTTTTGTTTTATATTTATTTAATGAAATTTCTAAAGTTTTGTTTTATATATACAAAAGAAGTGTTTTTTATTTATTTTGTATTGTTTTTAATCCAAATTATTAAAAAAAAAAATAATTAAAATAAACTAAAATATATAAGAATTAATTTTAATGAAATAAAAACAATATTTTTTAAAATTTTTTGTTTAATTTAAAACCATAATAAACCGTGTAGGTAAGTGAGCACATCAGTATTGGGTGCGTACGAAGGACATACATATGTACATACATAACAAAATTGGTCATTACAACCCTTCAGTCCGGATTACGACCTAGTTTCTCACACCACTTATGTTGTGTGTGTTAATTTTATACATGAGTGGTGGCACCTACAGTTTAAAGTCGACTCCGAATGACAGATTTTTGAGAAACTTTTCGTGGCAATTTTCCGTTTACTCTCAATGTTTTTGCAAGAAATCTGCTGAGAGGAAGTCGCCGAAGAAATACTTTTTGTATTTTGTTTTGATGTCTGGCCTGGGGCTCGAACCCTGGTTTTACGTCTAATAAGCCAACACACTACCTACTAGACTACGGCGACTTCAAGGATATTACCAACATGAATCTATCACTTGTCACATGGAATCCCGGCCAATAAATCTCCATATGACTTGACATAATTCGAAGAAAATACAGGGCTCTGTAGCAACTAGATTTACAATTTGTCCAGCGACAGCTTCAAGAAGAAAATAATCGCACAGACGGAATTGAACTGTTGCAAACATCATGCTTGAGCATTACGGCCTGGATAGTCTCCTGGCGAAACAGTTAATAGTCGGTTCAGCAAATATCTCACCGTCAACCATCGGGACAATGTTGAGGGGGTTAAAATTCCCCATTAACTGAGGCTTTAGACATCTCGTTAATAAGCAGTATAAGCTGTATTACAACATACTGGAAACAAAACAAAACTAACACTTTACAAGACACTCATCCTACCCGGCCTTCTTTATGCCGCAGAGGCATGAACCCTATTAAGTACAGATGCAGCGGCATTGAGAGTGTTCGAGAGAAAAGTACTACGCACGATCTTCGGTCCAGTGCGAGTTGGCGATGGTTTCCGTATCCGATCCAACAGTGAGCTGTATGAGCTCCTCAACGACATAGACGTTGTACAGCGTATTAATATCCAGCGGCTGCGCTGGCTCGGCCATGTCGTTCGAATGGAGGAGGATACTCCGGGTATTTGATGCGGGAATCTACGGAAGTCGGCGAAGAGGACGACCTTGCATCTGTTGGAAGGACCAAATCGAGGAAGCCCTGTCATCGATTGGTGTGGCCAACTGGCGTAGGCGCGTACGAAGCAGAGGCGCCTGGAAGGATGTGTTGCGGCAGGCCGAAATCCGTTAAACGGGTTGTTATGGCCAATTAAGTAAATAAGTAAGTAGAAAACAAAACAACGTCTGTTCTGGCTAAAGGCTTGATTAGCCAAACGTCCACGTCATGTAACGGAGCGTAATGGAACGTTCGTTCGTTTTTAGAATACGAAAACTGTTTACTGAATCGTAATGTAATTTCGGTAAGCAGTTTTAGTGCTCTTCATATGTTAAAAATAAAGATACGTTCCGTTACGTTTGATGAACGTGTGGCTTTCAGGGGCTTAAGAAGTATTGATTTAGCTACCAAAGCATTGATTCACACATGCCACTGAAAATTCAGAACATGGTTAACTAACTATCACATCGGAGGACCAACCAGGTGGAAGAAGAGAATAAATTGTATGTGAAAATAATTGCAACACCATAAGACTGAGTACTTAAAAAGGACGATAACAACTCTTTAAATAGTGTTCTACTCTTACGCCCACAAGAATTGTCTTTCAAACACATAGCATAAGTTCATATTTAAGGCCTTCACTTTATTTGTGGATTGCACTTTTCTAATTTCATTTATTGGCCGCCTTTATACAGAAAATTCCCTTCTAAAAAGCAATATTGGAACAATGGTTCTGTGACGAACCACAGTGTAATGCTCAAGCATAATGCTCAATGCGTAATGCTCAAGCAGTTTGTAAGTGAGACTATGAGCTTTAGTGTCTTCGCTTCTGTCGTCTCATCCGTAAGATGTTATCCAACAAATGCTTACGGCACTTGAATGGTATTTAAATTCTTTTACTTAGTATTGTATAACAGATTTGACTACTTTTCATGGTTACTGGCCTTTAGCTGATATGATCAGTTATGGGAGCTATGGCTCATGCAGGACTTGCATTTGTATTGTAGACGGGAATGAGAGAAGTATTCATTTTCCTTGTCAGTACTCCGTGTGTTAAACTTTAGACTCTAAGGTGAGAATATTGAATAACATTTATTTTTCTCACGATGTGAAAAGAATTTATGGCATCGTTAAAATTGAATGTGTTATCAGAGGCCTAGCAAGTTATACAGTCACTACGAGTTCGTAAGACTTGAAGTTATTTCAGGCACACATAATTGAGTTCTATTGCTCAGCAGTCTAATAGTTTTTCCCTACCAATTCAAGTGAGATTACCACGTTCATCGCCATGTCAGTCATATATGTCTGACGCTAAGAAGTTCTACATGAGCCATGTCAGTCATATGTGTCTGACGTACGCGATTTGGTATATCACAGATGTCCGACGCAAACGACGCTGTGTTCAAAACAACAGGTTAATACTTGTAACTTTTTGTATCCTGTTTGGATGCCTCAGAAATATAAGACTGACAAGGCTTGTCGAGAAAAAAGGTTTAATATAGGGCCATGTCAGTCATATATATGTGACATAAAAAATAGTGTTTTTCCGGGAATTTTGACAAAAAAAAATTTTTGTGATACATTAAGTTTCCTTGATACATTTTTAATTAAATTATCTAATAAAGTTACCGTGGCCCACGTGACAATTTTTCTAATGTTATCGTGGCGATGAACATGTTACTTTAATTCAATCAGTGTGCCTGTGTTGGTTAAAAAAAATATTTTCCAAAAAATCCTTATTTAAAAAAATAAAATTAAAAAAAAAAATAATTAAAAAAAAATATAAATGATTTAAAATAAATTATTTTTTCTGTTGTTTTGTAATTGTTTTTTTAATTTTGTGTTAAATAGATTTTGTTTTAATAATATTTTTAATATTTTTTGTAATTTGTTTAACATCATTCCTATTGAAAGAAAATTTTATAAAATTTATTGTTTATTTATTTGTTTTTGTTTTTTGTTTAACTACAATATTATACATTAATTTTTCAAAGAAGTCTAAATTGCATAAATTTTCATTTCATTATCATCATCATCGTCATCATTATTATCTTTTTTTGCCATATTATGAAAATATTATTTAAATTTAATTTGTTGTCATTATTTTCATATTTATATATAATTTCTATATTTTTTTCATATATAAATATGTTTATATTTAATTTAATTTGTTGTAATTTATTAATTTATGCAAAACTATATTGTTTAGACTCTTTTTTTGCCTACGGTATCACATTTATTATTAGAAGAGGTTTATGCGGGGTGTCTGTACGTTTTATTATTTTTATTTCTTGAATTCTTTTTCTTTCAATTTCTTTTATTTTTTAATTAAAAATTTCTTTTTAATTTTTAATTTTGCTGTTTAATATAGTATTTCTAATATAATTTAGTACTTGACCCTTTATTTAAACGAACAAAAAATTTGATTTTCTTTTTTAATTAATTAATTAATTATCATACCTATTATTACTACTTATATATTGTAATTTAGTTTTTAAATAGAATTTACAAAAATTTTCCAACAATATTTAAGCATACTTTTTGCCGTTTTATTATAAGAATAAAACATATATAAAAAGTTTATTTTTTAATGTTTATTTAAAACGGTGAAAAAATAATGTTTAAATATCGTTGTAAAATTTTATTTGATTTGTAATTGGATTTTATTTACAATTTATTTTGTTTGGTATTTGTTTTATTGTTTTAATTTATTACCACCTAATATCATAGCTAGTTTGTGAGTTTATTTCATTTTTCTTAATTTTTACAAGTTTTTTTCATTTTTGGTTTTTTGTATTATTTTAGTTTTTTTTTCTTAAAATTAATTTAAAATTATTAAAAAAATGTTAAATTAAAAGTTATAAGAAATTATTTCCATTATAATAAAAATTAAATAAAAAATTATGGAATTTTAAATTATTAAAATATAAAAAAATTACGAAAAAAGAAACTTTGGATTATAAAATAAAATAAAAAAAATAAAAAATAAAAAATAAAAGAAACTTAAAATTATTTTAAATACAATACAATACAAAAAAAAACAATAAAAATTAAATAAAAAATTATAGAATTTTAAATTATTAATATATAAAAAAATTACGAAAAACGGAACGTTGGATTATAAAATAAAACAAAAAAAATATATAAAAATTATTATTAAAATTATTCATAAAAAAATAAAATAAATAAAATAAAAAATTGAAAATATTTTAAAAAATTAAATAATTTTAAATTATAAAAGAATGAAAATAAAATATAGAAAATATATGTATAATAAATAAAATTAAATAAAAAAATAATAAAAAATAAATATAACAATAATTTAAAATATAAAAACAAAAAAACAAAATTACAAAAAAAAAATAAATGAAAAAATTGGAAATAATTACGAAGCAAATTTTAAAATTAACCTGGAAAAATCCAAACACACACAGCCACAACCTTAAATAGGTTCGTAATTTTTTTTTGCTATTTTTTCTCCAATGATTGATTTTATCACAGCCATATTGTTTCATCGCTTATGAAGACGATGCTGTACTATAAACACAGCAGCGAAATAGTGTGATTCACACCTCGTTCTGGTAAATAAATCATGGAAAAACTTGAGAACGTTGGGTACATAACCCCAGTTTGTATTGATAGAGTACTAAGCAATCACCAATCATTTGAA
Organism: Sarcophaga variegata; assembly: GCA_932273835.1. NCBI lineage: Eukaryota > Metazoa > Arthropoda > Insecta > Diptera > Sarcophagidae > Sarcophaga > Sarcophaga variegata. The sequence continues at coordinate 8,485,387 of OW026361.1, read as the reverse complement.
GGTAGCTCAATAAACACAGAAGCTTAACGTGTAGCGTGCGCACGACAGTTATTAGCAAAAATTTAAGGAAGTAGTTTTCCATTTAAAATTTATTAGCCGAACTAAACGATATCGAACCATTTCTAAAGTGACAACGCCAGACCCGATACATTTTTAATGGTCTCGTTGAAACTGAGAGCCTGTGATGTGTCTAACACTGGATCTTGTGCGTTTAGATGTTCAATTGTTTCAATCTTTACAGAACTCTTCTGTCTAAAATGTGATTTATTTAGTGAAATATTTTCCATTTATGAATTTGTATCATTCATCAATCGAAGAACGGTTCTAATGATATAAAAAAGGGTGATATAAACGGGGTTGATTATGATCGTCATGCTAATTTTGAAAATATCGCATTCTCCCAATCGAGTCTATGGTATTTTCATCAACTACATGTTTTCCACATCCATATGAATACAACAAGGCTGTAAACATGCTCTTTGGGTGATAGGGCATCAGACTTTTAATCACGATTTCTTCAAACAAAATTTTCTTTAGTGGTTATTTATTTATTTATTTTAGTCAATGGACAAATTCCTTACTGACTAATAACACAAATCGAAAATCGTTATACAAAGAAGAAAAAATATTACAAATGAAGCACGCTGAGAATCAGATTAGAAAGCTACAATATTGAAAAAAGGGTGATTATTGGATGAATTTTTGGTCCTGAGTTGTCATTGAGTCGAGTTACAATTGAGTTACCTTACGACAAAATAGTTGAAAATTACCTGAAATTGATTGACTAATGCAACAAACCCAAAGGAAGTCACTTAAATGACATTATGTTGTGCACATAATGGCAAGATTCATGCGATTCCCTCAGGGGAAGAACATCTTCGGCTCTTTACACACATAGGACACGAATATCAACAAAGTTCGTTAAAAAAAGGGTAAAAATGCATTCAGTTGCTTGTCAGCTTCTAAAGAAGAAGGTTCATGTCGCTTTTTTCAGACTTCAATTATACACCCAAAGAAATATCACAGTAGGATTCACTAATATCAATGAGAAATGATTTCGATTTTTGGAAGAATACTTGCCAACTTAAATACGGTGTCTTTAGGGATTTAGCGCAGTACAGTTTTTCTATATTTTGCGTTCACATATACATATTTATTTATTTTATTTTTATTTATTTGATTTATAATGATCTACATAGCACAACAAGATACTAAATCTTATAAGTGACAGTGCTATGTTTACAATCAATAAGGTATAAAAAATTAACATTAATTAAATATAAAAAATTAGAGAAAGTTAATTTATGTATATAAATATTAAATTAAATTGATAAGGTAAAATATAAAAATAATAATAATAATAATAATAATAATAACAATAATAATAATAATAATAATAATAACAATAATAATAATAATAACAATAATAATGATGACCTAAAAAATAAAAATCACAAAATTTACAAATATGAGATAAAAAATTTTAATTATGAAAATAATTTAAATAACTCCTTTTTGAACGCGTTTGCATTGCCCAGATTTTGGATGTTATTTGGTAAGGAATTCCAAAGACTAATGGTGTGTATAAAGAACTGTCGCTGAGACAGAAGAGTCCTGAATCGTTGCTGTATAATCCCCACACCCCGGTGGGATCTGGCAAACTTAATTTTACAATATAAATACTTCGGCTGTTTCGTGTAAATTATTTTATGAAGTAGGAGGCATCTAGTTTTCAGGAGATTATCAAATTTGATACCAAGAATCAGGTAAGCTAAATGAGAAATGTGATCCCGACGCCCCTTAAGGAAAACATACCTGGCTATGTTATTGTACGCCAGGTTAAGTTTCCGGTTGTCATCATAACTGCAATTTGCGTCATATTATGGGGTCAATAAGTAGACTTGAAAATATTACTAACAATTTTTCTCTGGGTTTAACACATGCCTCTCACAAATACAATCATATTTCTGTCATGTGCTCTTTGTGCCGACGTCTGGGTATGGCGCACGGCGACACATCAAATTTAACTGATCAAATTTGCAAATGTGTTGGCTGTATTTGTTTTACTTAGCACAGCGAGACATCAAAATCGATAATTCACAGTTCTTTGCATTGTTGTTGTAAAGAAGAACAGAACATATGATTTATGCAACGCAGGTAGTAAAAATCAATAGTATTTTGATATTCATCAAACTCAGCACGGCCTTTACCAACACAATAACAAAAAATGCGAGTTTGGTACATTATTTAATGTGCGGCCGGGCAATTATATAGTGGAATGAAAGATATGTGTTTGATTGAATTTTACTTGTGGAAGTGAGAGAAAGTTAAAAGAAAATGTAAAAATATAAGAACCTTTTTAAGTGAGCTTCACAGTACATACATAATTTTTTTTAAACTTCAGATTTTAGTCAAGTTTCCATAAATAAATTAATTAAAATAAAATAAATAATAATTAAAAATAAAAAATTAAATAATTAAAATTCAATTTTAATTAAATAAAAATCTTAATGCTATTATTTATATACAAATTGCTTAAAACTAATTTTAATAATTTATTTTTAGTTTTAAAGAAAAATCAACTACTATTACACATTTATATACTACGTATTGTTGTTATTGTTATTATTTGTTTTTTTTTAATAATTATAAATTGTTTTTAAGTTTTTAAATAATTTTTTAGTCTTTTTCTTTTTGTTTTGTTTTTTATTTCGGTGAAATTAATCGTTTTTTCTATATTTTTTCAGGGATTTCTTTTTCTCTACAACATGTGGTTTCCAGTTTTGTTGGGACATAAGTGAGTACATAATGAATTTTTATTTATTTTATAATTTTTTATTTTATATATATGTTTAGAATCTGTGGTAGTTTGTTTGTTTGTTTTATTGTATGTCAAGAAAAAAAATTATATTTTTTAATTTTTAAGTGTTTTATTTTTATAATTTTATTTTTTATGATTCGAAAATAGCTGCCGTTTTTAAATTGGTTTTTTGTATTTATTTTTATTTTTTATTTTTTTTAATTATAATATTGTATTTTTTTAGAAATATCTACTTATTTTTTATACTATTTTTTAATTTTTTTTCTTTATAATTATAATGATATGAGGTGTGTTTATTTATTTATTTTTTAAATATAATTTCATAATTTTAATAATGTTAATAATTTTTTTTATTGCTAAACCTATAATTAAATTCAGTTTTCGTTTATTTTGTGTTTTCAGTTTTTTATTTTTTATTTTTCATGGTGGAAATTTCCTTAACTGTTGCCATAGGAAAATCTGCAAAAAAAAATTTAAAAATTTTTTTATAAAAAAATTAAATTTTATATAAAATTAATTCTTTTCCACTTACCTTTTAAAAAAATTTCCTTTTATCAAATTGTTTTCTTAGTTGAGTATCATTTTCCACCATTTTCAAAGAAAAATTTGTGCTTTTTTGACCAGTTTTTAAATATCATGTGGGTTTTTCACTATTTACTGAGTTTTCTTGTTTTTGTATATTATTTATCATGCTCCCATGTTTTAATGTTTTAACTGCCAGAGATTATGTAGTCCTTGGTTTTTGTTTTTAATTATATTTTGTTTTTGTTGCCATTTCCAAATAATATGTCTTCCTTCCACTGCCATTAGCTTTACTCCCATAAGGGGGTTTCCCCTTTTTTCTTTTTTTTTCCTTTGTATTATTGAAGAAACCATATACAATACATTGACGTGAGTTAGCAAAACCATAAAAATTTTAGGCTTTTTTTAATTAATTTATATCATAATTTAATAGTTTTTAAACAATAAATAGAATTCTTAATTTTTTTTTATATTTTTTATACATAATATACGATTGTTTTGAGCTAAGGAACTTGTTTTGTTTTTGTAGGATTAAAACGAAAAAATTTATTAAAAATAAAACAAAAAATTTAAAAAAAAACTTCAAGCTTTTAAATTTCAAGGAATTGAATGTTGTTCTCAAAGCTTTATTTAAAAAAGTCAGTATTGGTTTCATAGTGAACATTTTTAAAGTGTGAAAAAAAGTAATCGTGACATGTGGCAATGCAAAAACTGATCTCTTAGGTGTGAAGTTCAACTAACTATCGAGATTTTTTAGTGAAGAAACTTTTTTGGTGCTATAGATCCGTCAGCACACAGATTTGCATAATTTTGTGTAAAAAGCAGCTGGAGACAGTTCAAGAACTGTCAATATACCCTGCAAAGTGCACTGTTTTCTATGATTTGTAGAGTCAACGACATCACTAAACCACATTTCTTCTTAAACTTGGAAAATTACAAAAGTCTCTAGCCATAGTATCGACCGGTGATTTAAAAAAAAATTTTGGCCAAAAATGGAAGAATTGAACCTCATGTTAAGGCGTGAATAAAACAATGTCACATGTCAAGAAGAGCAAGTGTATAAATACGTAAAATGTCAATGACAATCCTACCTTCTACAAGACAACATTACGCTTGCCATTGTTAAGATATCGGCCTAGATGTTGGTGATGATCTAGTGGATGCGCCATAAACTCTTTAAAAATTAATAGCAGGTCTTACAAAATTTCCGGAGTATTTTTCAATTTTTAAAGGCCAAACTGTTAAAAAAAACCATCCACTACAACTTGGTGTCAAATTATTATCAGAGAAAGTAAAATCAGGAAATACAGGAAGAGAAAGAAAAATAATAACTTCTGAAAAGAAGTCTATGAACCAATATGGCTGCCTTCCAAAATGTTAGTTGCTTTGTGTTTGATCAAAGTATCGTGTTTCATAATGCCGCTGTACAAAATATATACAATGTATACCATTTCAAAACGTCGTCAATATGTATTTTTAACGCAGTTAAAAAGCAATCAGGCATCGGATTTATAGTTGATGCATTGTTTGGTTACTTTGCATATCTATCATTGTTTATATACAGTATATCATTATTTATATACAGTAGTAAAATTGCATACAAACTTTGTATTGATACATTTTGGAAGTCAGCCTATATTTAACCAGAAAGCGAAATAATTGTTTTAATTTTTTTAAATAATATGTCGGTAGTTTTAATGCAACATGAAGCTGGGCATAGATTTCTAGGTCGTCTAAAACCAGCGATTACGTACTGAATAAGATTTTAGACCTGCGTGGTTCCGGAGTAGCAAACGACTCAAAATCCTCGACCACCCAAATGTCTTTGCAGAGAATTTTGTTAAAAGACTTAAAGAAGTTCCTTTACAAAGGGCAGACACAGCGTCAGCTGCTGGCCGTTGGGCGATAAGTGAATCCTGACTGTCGATCACATTATAACTTATTTATTTCATTGGAAAATATTTACCAGCAACGAGATTTATTTCTCTCGCTCTCTCACATACATAATTGGTTATCGCATCCCTTCGGTCGGGATTACAACCTAGTTTCTCACATCACTTATGTTGCGTGTGTTAATTTTATACATGCGTGGCGGGACATACAGTATAAATTCGATTCCGAACGACAGATTTTTGAGAAACTTTTCATGGCAATTTTATTTACTCTCAGAGTTTTTTGTGCCAGAAATCTGCTGAGAGGAAGTCGGCGAAGAAATATTTTTTGTATTTTGTTTTGATGTCTGGCCTGGGGCTCGAACCCTGGCTTTACGTCTAATAAGCCAACACACTACCTACTAGACTACGGCGACTTCCTCTCGCTCTCTCTCTCTCTCTCTCTCTCTGTTATATGGCTCTAAAAATCCACACACAATATCCGAAGAGCCATTACACCCGCTTGAAGTTATTACATTATGTGGTTTATTGTCTGGAGGCCTTATTGGCCTTTATTTGCTTAAAAATGCTGCAGAGCTATGGCAAACGACTTTCTCCTACATCAACTGTATTAGTACAGCAGACCATAATGGAGAAATGGCTCGTAATGCATAACCTACAATCGAAACTTTGGCACTGATCGGCAATACTGTCCGTTTTCATCTTATCGGGTTTCTTGCAGTCTTAAGAAAGAACTTCTTGAACCTTTCAGGAAAGCCCTAACCTATCACCGTATGTTATGTGTCAAGTATTAAAACATCTTAGAATGCCTCTTTATATTTTATTCATAATATTATATGGAAGGCAATCGAATATCGGCGTATTACTGAAAAAGATTCGTCTAATGTAAAATCTTTACAGGACTGCATTCTGCATGACGGCTTATTCTCTCGAAAGATAAAAATTGTAACACTGCTCAGCCGCCACGTGTGTATTTTAGTCATTTATGCTTGATATTGTCGTGAGTCATACAATAACGAAAACTGTAGCTCAGCAATGTTTGAAAGTCATTAACGACTTCGAGAAGTTTTCATACAAAAATATTCATCGTCAATGTGCATGTGGAATTCAAGTACTAGAAACATCCAATCGCTTCAAGTGATGCCTTTCCGGAATACTAAGGATCTTTTGGTCACAAATATTTCAAAGCATGTGGAATTAAACACAAGAAATTTCAACGTCTAAGGTGGCGAAAAAATGTCCATAAGGACCTAGTAAATGTTGCTAAAAGTGATATTAAAAGATATTCGCAATTAATCTGTAGGTATGTATTCGAATTGCTGGGTGGGTCCCTACATATTTTTCGCTGCAAGAAGAGGTCTTCCGAAAGAGGTGCTATGCGACAACGCAACGAACTTCGTAGGAGCCAGCAACATCCTCAAGCAGCTGCAGCAAGAATTCGACAGAAGTCGACCCGTCCGGGGTGAAGTTCACCTTCATACCACCTCGGGCGCCGCATTATGGAGGGCTGTGGGAAGCAGCCGTCAAGCAGGCGAAATTCCTGTTTCTGCGCGCAGTGGGCAACGCATCGCTGACGCAAGAGCAAATGGAGACGATGCTCGCAGAAACAGAGGCGGTGCTCAACAGTCGGCCCATTGCACCGCTGTCTCCAGACCCTAACGACGCAGAGGCGCTAACTCCAGCTCATCTGCTGATAGGAGAGGGTCTGCGTTCGCTGCCGCTCGAATCCGTAGGCGACGGGAAAATCAAAGAACCAAAATTATGGAAGCGTTGGCAACTACTTTGCGGACTCAAGCAGACGTTCTGGCAGGCTTGGTCTCGAGGCTACGTCCTGGGTCTGCAAGGCAAAACCAAGTGGACCAGCGAATCGCCCAACCTGAAGTTAGTTCAGGTGGTGATAATCCAAGAGGAGAATTGCCCGCCTCAACATTGGCTGAGTCGTCAAAGTCGTAGAAGGAGAAGACGGCAAGGTCAGAGTGGCGGAGTTCGCAACGCTAATCCACAAACTGGCTCCACTTCCAATTGATTGAAGAAGCCCAGTCCTTCAAAGGGACTGGAATGATGCGCCATAACTTCAACATGTGCTTTATTCTCCTTAATTTTGTAAATTCTACATAATTTATTTGAATTAATGTTGAAGTTATGGCGCAAAACAGAGCCCTAAAAGATTCCTTGAAATTATTTTTAATCTTAAAAATATTTTTAATTTTGCAAAATAACAGAAAGAAAAATACAATTTTTTTTCAAAAATAACGCAATGAAAAGACCAATTGTTAGAGCAAAAGAAAATGAAACGAAATAAAAGAAATAAAATGAAAATAATTTTTAATTTTTAATATATTTTTTGTTTTGAATATGTATTTATATTGTATATATAATTTGTTTTTGTTTTGCTAAATATAATAATTATTTTGTTTTATATTTTTTTATATGTATTTATAATTATTTTATACAAACTAAATGAGAATTCTAATATAAACTAAATTAAATACATGGTAAAATTTGATTTGTTAGTTTTTTCTCTCAAGAGATCAAAAAAACATAAAAAATTTAAAGTAATTTTTTTGTTGTTGTTAATAATATTAATAAAAAATAATACCTTCTGTATATACATACAATACATAAAAGAAATATACTTACAAAGAATATAGAGAAAATTATACAATACTTTCGTTTTAGAGGAGGTTATTTTTTTAATATAACTTCTTAACTTAAATTTTTTTTGTAATCAAAGAAGGAGGGATTTGTAAATATTTCGTTTAAAAATCAAATTTTTCAATATTTTTTAATAAAAAATTTCATTTCATTTCATTTTAAACATTATATTTACAAACCCCTTCTCAAATAATATTTTATAATGCCATGGTTATCTTTAGAAATTCTGTCTTAAATTATTTATTTGTGTGTGTTTTAATATTTAAATTTTTTTATACAACTAAAAGCTAATAATACCTTAGATTTGTTTTTATTTTTATTTAAAATAAATTTTTTATACATGACTTTTTTTTCAAACGTTTCTTTTTTGTTTTGTTTCTTTGTGTGTTTTTAAATAATTTGCTTAGCATTGTTAACTTGGTTTAGGGTTGTCATTATTTTTTATTTTTTGTCACTAAATTCTAAACAAAAAAAAAAAGAATTATAAATTTACATTATATGTACAATACATTATAGTTTTCTTCTGAATTTCTTTGTTCTTCAGAAACATTGTCATTTTTTGTTTTGTTTTAATTACAAAATTTTATTTGCTTTTTTGTTTAAATTAATTTTTTTACAAAAAAATTTTTTGAGTTGTCATTTCTACTTTTTTTCAATCGTCTGCGTTTACATATGACAAACGAATGTAATTTACAAAATTATAAGGATTTTAGTTATTTTTAATATTGAATGGAAAATGAAAATGTATATATGTTTAGATCCAGTTATTGAATTTCTTTTAAATAAAAAAAGAAAAAAAAATAATTACAAAAAATCCAAAAAAGAAAATTAAATTTATTTATTTCGTGTCTATAATTTTTTAATTAAAAAATATTGAAAAATCCAAAAAAAATTAAATTTAATTTATTTCTAAATGGAAAACAAAAAAAAAAATAAAAGTCAAAAAAAATTAATTATATTTATTTAATGTCTATAATTTTTTAATTAAAAAAATATTTAAAAATCCAAAAAAAAATTATTTTTAATTTATTTATAAATGGAAAAGAAAAAAAATTCAAAAAAAGTTGTCAATCTTTTAGATTTATAAAGATTTTTAAGGATTATTATTTTTATATTTAATAAAAATATCATTAGAATTCTTTTCAATTAAAATAAATATTAAATAAAATTGTTTGAAAATTTTATTTAAAAAAAAAATATAAATGAAGATAGAAAAAAACATTTTTAAAACATTTTAACAAATTTTTAATGATTTTTTAATAAAAAAATTTACGGAAAAGCTTTTTAAAATATATAAAAATATTAAAAACATATTTATTAAATAATTGATAAAAATGTATAAAAATGTTCTTTTTTAAATATTAAAAATAATTTATTTTTTTTTTTATTAAAAAACAAATTTAAACATTTTTTATTTCAAATTTTTTTTAATAATTTTGTATACAAATTAAAAATTTGATAAAATGCCTAAAAATGTTCTTTTTTTATCAAATATTAAAAATATTTTTTTTTTAATAAAAAAAAACAATTTTATACATTTTATGTAATCAATAATAATTGTGTATATAAAACTAAAAATTATATAAAAATTTCTAAAAATGTTCATTTTTTTAATAAAAAAAAAACATTTTTATAATTTTTTTTTTAATTTGTTTTAATAATTTTAAATACAAATTAAAAATATGATAAAAATGCCTCCAAATGTTTTTTTTTTTCAAATAATAAATATATTTTTTTAATAAAAAAAAAACAAATTTTCCAATTTAAAACATTTTTTTCTTTCAATTTTTTTATAATTATTTTGTATTTAAAATTTTTACATATTTCAAAAATGTTTTTTTTAATGAAAAAAAAAAAAATAGAAAATTGTTCATATCATATCTTCAAATAATAATTTTCAAATAATTTAATAAAATATTATTTATTTTAATTTTGTAATTTGTTAAATATTTTTTTATCAATTTAAATGGAAAAAAAGTTTTCTAATATATTTTTTAATTAAATAATTATTAAATTTAAAAATAAAAATATTTTTATAATTTTAAATGATTGTTTTTAATTGATTTTAATCTCTCAAAACATTTATTTTTAACAATTTAAATTTAAATTTTTTTTAAATAAATAGAAGGTGAAGATTACGAACATATTTTCATTAATATCAAAAAAGAGCAATTATTTTCAATTAAAATATATGCAAAATAAAGCTTTTGAAAATATAAGAAATGATAATAATTTCGAATAATTTTGTCATTAAAACAATATTTTTGGAAATTTTTTTCCCATTTTTTTTATAATTTTTTTTGGGGGGAAAATTAAATATTTTTCTTAAAATCAATTTAAAATTTTTATAAATGAAACAAAATATAGATTACATTAGAAATGGTAACTGTTTTTAAATAATAATTTCCAATTAAATTATAGAAATAAATGTTTTAGATTAAAAAGTTATTAAATTTTCAATTAATTGTTTTTAATTTTTAGATATTTTTCTTGTTTTTTTTTTGGATTTTTTAATATCTTAAAATTTTTTAATTCACTCTAATTTTTTTAAGTTAGAACAAAGAGAAGATTATGGAAATATTTTGATTAGAAATGAAAGAAAAAATTTTTAACTATTTTTAAATAATTGTTTTCATTAAAATTGTATAGAAATAAAGCTTTCAGAAATTTTCTTTTAATTAAAAAATGATTAAATTTTCAAATAATTTTGTTTTTAATTTTTAAATCTTTCTTAACGGTTTTTTTGGATTTTTTAATATCTTAAAATTTTTTAATTCACTTTAACTTTTTAAATTAGAACAAAGTGAAGAATACAGAAATATTTTGATTAGAATTGAAAGAAAAGGAAATGAAAATAATTTTTAGATAATTATTTTTGATTAAAATATGTGAAAAATAAAGCTTTCAAAAATATTTTTTTAATTAAGAAATGATAATATTTTCGAATAATTTTGTTTACCAAATTTTTAAATATTTTTTTATTTGAATTTTAATTTTTTTAAATGAAAACAAAATGAAGATTTCAAACATATTTCAAAGAGAAAAATGAAAACTATTTTTAAATAATTGTTTTCATTTAAATTGTATAGAAATAAAGCCTTCAAAAATATTTCTTGTAATTAATACAATGATAAAATTTTCAAATAATTTTGTTTTTAATTTTTAAATATTTTTTTTTTTTGTTTTTTTTTGGAAATTTTAATATCTTGAAATTTGCACTTCAATTTTTTAATTTTTTTAAATGAGAACAAAATTAAGATTGCAAACATATTTCGTTTAGAATTGAATGAAAAAAAATTTAAAATAGTTTTTAAGTAATTATTTTCAAGTAAAATACAGAAAATTAAAGCTTTCAAAAATATTTTTTTAATTAAAAAATTATTAAATTTCCAAATAAGTTTGCTTTTAAATTTCTTAAATATTTCTTTTAAATTTTTTAATTCCTTAAAATATTATTTCTTTAATTCATTTTAATTTTTTTTTAAACAAATACAAGGTAAAATTTAAAAATATATTTCATAATATGGAAACAAAAATCAAAAAATAAAAGTATAATAAGAATAATTTTTAAATAACAGAAAGTAAAAAGTAATTTACAAAAAAAATTGTTTTGTGTATTTTATTTATTTTTTTATTGGTTTTAATAATTAAATAAAGTCGTAAAAATTATTTACAATTGAGTTTTAAATTCATTAATATCTTTTATGGTTATGATATATAAAAATATTTTGTATTTTGTTGTGGTTTTTGTTTTGTTTATAAATTCCTCTTAAATTAATATTTATTTTTTATTTGAATATATATTTTGTGTTTTGTCTTTTTTATTTTACAAATAATTTTTTTTTTATTTAATTTATATTCTGTTTTTATTATTTAATAATACATTTATTATCTAAAATTCTTGTTGTTTTGCTTGGTTTGTATTTTAAATTCTATAATGTTTTAAAAATGTAATTCATTTTAATTTATTTAATTTATTTATAATTAATATTTGTTTTTTGTTTTTGTTTTTTAAATATAATTTATATACGTTATAATATTTATATAAAAAAGGAGTTACGAAATTGGTGGCATTTGTTTGTTAAGTGTATAAAATAGTTTTTTTAGCGATAGTCTTTTTGAATAGAAACCTGTTGTAAAAGAATGAAATCATTTATGGGAAATGAAAGTTGTAAAAACAAAAAAAAATAAAAAAATACAAATAATGTCTGAAATAAGTACACATGACTTGAAAAAAATACTCATGGCTAAAATCACATCTTTTCATAACAATTTTCAATTTAAAGCAGTTTTAGAAAGCTTAAAGCTTTAGTGGGAAATTTTTAAAGTTTTTAAGCCTTGTTTATCAAATGGAAAAGGAAACATTTCACGCATAAAGCTTCTAAAAGCTCGAGTACCAACTATAGATTCCATTTCCACTCTATTTGTATAAAAAAAACTTGTTAAACTTTTCAAAGCTTTAAGCCTAAGCCCAACAGTTCAAAATAGATATTAAAACTAAAGCCTTTTTAATTCCTTTGCTATAAAATTTTGAAATTCTTTCCATTGGCATGAAAAATAAAAAAAAAAATTTTTTTGAAGCCATCCTTTGTCCTGAAAATAAAACCTTAACGGAAAAACCAAAAAACTTTCTCAACTATCTCGCCTCCATTTTGTTCCCTTGAACCATTTTTAATAATACTTATCATCGATTCCCAAAAATAAAAAAAATAAAAAATTCAATTCTAAACAAAACTCTACTTCCTCCTCCTCCTCTGCTCCTCTGTACCTCTCCATTCAAAATAATTTACCACTAATCACACTTAAAACCGATGCCCCCAATTTCCAACTAAATCACATTAGTCATCATTTGAGCGTATTGTAAATATTGTCAAGACCACCTGAATCAGACTGACTGCCGTTTAGGGCCCTACCCCCAGCACCCGCCGCCTCCGTTACGCCCACATCGACGGTGGTGATGTGTGAACGATCACGTGCATTACGATGCTGTTGTGGTTTCTGTTTGGCCCTATTGGCAGCATAATGTTCTCCTAGAGGCTCATCGCCCAGATACACAGTATGATAGGATACTGGACTGGCGGAGCAATTGATTTGTACTCGACTTATTGCATTGCCGAGATTGTTACCTGTAGCCGTAAACGTTGAAGCTGACGTAGCATTAGCATTAGCATTGCCAGCCAATGATGATGGCTGATTGGGAAATGTTAGCGAAGCATAATCGCCATAATCATCTGAGATCTGTGTGGAATGTGTAGCTGCCGAAAATGTATCACGTGTTTGAGAAGAAGGTATACCACCCATGGCACTTGCTTCATGACATATTTCCGCATAAATATTCTCCTTTGTATAGTCTAGCAAATGTAAAGCTTGTCTCATAGCACCAGCGGGCACATCGGGTGGACTGCCCTCATCACTGGACAAAATCAAAGAGTCACGCACACTTGAATAGGGCAAATCATCTTCAATGAGACTTGAGGGTGTCAGCGGTGACATCAGTGAAGTGTTTTGCGAGTGCGAATGATGGCCCAAAAGGGAAAGACCTCCTGCCGCCCGGCGTCCCGTAACAGGTTCACCTATATTGAACTCTAGTCTCTTATCAAACATACGATTGTTATTGTTGCTACCCAGATTGCTTTGATTCTTAAGCTGTGCCAAGGAGCGTTTATTCTCGCCAATTTGCATTTTTTGCGGCAGCGAAAAATTGAGCAATTGATGCAGACTGGATGAGGATTTACTGTATTGTTTGGTTTTCACATGGAACTCATTGTATAGCTTCTCGGTTATAAACGAGGTCTGTAAAGGTTCACGATTTTCCATATCCTCTATGTCCGTGCCAGCCTCTGAAATGGTATCTGTAGTATGATGAGAAGCCAAAAGGTCCGGCTTACGCATATGCCGGCCTATAGCATCGATATCCTGCAAAGACATGGATTTCTGCAAGACATTGGGTTCTGCTGTCAAGATCTTATTGGCACCGAATTTATTGAACTTCTCATTAATGGTAGCCAAAGTGGTGGTCTCCGTATCGGAACAGCCAATATCCGAGTTACAACCACTTAGTTCGGACACACACTCTGTGTGTTCATTTTGATTGGTTTTATCGCCAAAACGTTCTTGCAACAGTTTGGACATGTCCGAATAGCGTTCCATGCTCATTTTCTTGGCCTGTACATCCAAATCCAAGGATGTCAACGACTTGACTGAGTTCTTATCCTGTTTCTTAAACCATTTCTTTTTGGTCGACTGGAATACCTTCATCTTTTCCGATATTCTATTAGCCTGTTGGTCAAAGGCCTGTTCTTTATTCTCCAGGTTTTGTAGATCCGTTTTACTTAAAAAGATTATCGAATCTTCCTTTTCATGGGCCGATATGGTAGTTTTCTCTCTTCTTAGAAGTTTGGGCAAATGCAACGGTTTGAGTATCTTCAAACCCTCTACCCTTGACTTGGAGGCAGATCGATCCGTTCTTTGTAGGATCTCTACTTCAACCATCTTTAGAAACTGATCACAGTTAAATTGACAAAATTTCAGAATATTTTGAACATTGGGATTGGCCAACATGCGCTGTTCATTCTCAAAGCCCAAGGTATTCTTGACCAATTGCATTTCTTTGGTTAGATGCAGTTTGCGCAAATGCAAAGGACTCTGCATATCGACATCTTCTATGGGACAGGCTATGATAATATTCTCTGTGGTTATGCGCGTAATGCACAGATTCTCGGGTATTGCATTGGCACAGCCTGTAGGTCCACTTATATACTTCAAGGTCATGGGTAATTCTTTTGCTGGCGTTATTAAAGCCGTTATTCTATGCACGCAATCGGGATTAATTTTCTTCTGTCCATTTTCACTGCTCATGTCCAAACGTTTCTGTAGGATTTGTGGTATGCCCGGTTCAATTTCATAGAATTTACCTTTGGTTGCCAAAGACACATACATCGTCTGTCTCTGTTCATTTAGCAATTGAGCATAACGACTGCGTTCCTTTTCACGGCCATGTGATGAATTGGTTTTCGAGTTACCCAAACCGCCACAGGAAATGGTTGAGCCCAAGGCATTATGTTCCTGTTTGCCATCTTCATAAACAGCCAGCAGTTTAAAGACTTGACCTCCCCGCGCTGTTGTCTTCACGTATTGAGGTCGATTGTTGGCATTATTCGAGTTGGAGGAGTAGATGTTCAAACAGCCCTCAGTAGGTGAATTTGCCGCACTACCATTTGCCTGAGACTCCATAAAAGCGGGCATATTTTCGACGGACACAAATTTACAAACACGTTCTCGCACCAATTGAACCAGTGAGGTGTACAAGGTGGCGGTGGGTAAACCTTTGTCGTTGAGCAGGGAAAAATAACCTGAAATTAAAGAAAAGAAAGGAAGATTTTTAACAAATTTTTAAAAAAAAATTTATGAATGTTATCGATAACTTTGAAAAATATTGTCGATAACTTTCAGATTTTTCGATAAGTTTTCAAAATTTTTTAATTTTTAAATAATCTATACAAATTTTCCGATAACATTCAAAATTTTGTATTGAAATCTTTTCGATAAATTTTGCAAATTTCGATAACTTTCGGAAATTCTCTAGAAATATAGAAAATTGTATTGAATTGAAAAAAAGGAAGATTTTTAACAACTTTTTTATAATTTTTTAAAAATTTATCGATAACTTTGAAAAATATTGTCGATAACTTTCAGATTTTTGGATAAGTTTTCAAAATTTTTGTTTTTTTTTTAATATTCTATACACATTTTCCGATAATGTGCAAAATTTTGTATTGAAAACTTTTCGATAAATTTCGCAACTTCCGATAACTTTTGGAAATTCTCTAGAAATGAAGAAAATTGTATTGAATTGAAAAAATGAAGATTTTTAACAACTATTTTGTAATTTTTTAAAAATTTATCGATAACTTTGAAAAATATTATCGATAACTTTAAAATTATTCGCAGATTTTTCAATAAGTTTTCAAATTCTTGTTAATTTTTAAATATTCTATAACAATTTTCCGATAACATTCAAAATTTTGTATTGAAAACTTTTCGATAAATTTTGCAACTTTCGATAACTTTCGGAAATTCTCTAGAAATGTAGAAAATTTTATGGAACTTTTCTATATTCTGTAATTTTCAATATATTTAAACGATTTATACATTTTTTTTAAATTTGGCAACTGTTTTATTTTAAAAATTATCGATAACTTTACGAAATTTCTATAACTTTAAATGAAAATGTAAGATAAAATGCAGACTTTCTAAAGAAAGTCAAACTAATATCTCTTAAAAATTAGTTTACAACAAGCCGACCTGATGATTTAGGTATACAGCGATAAATATGAGACCCTGACCCCTTTGGTTGGTTTACTTCCCTTCAACCTACCTGGCCATCTTCTTACAAAAAAATTCTTTTTGTTTCAAATTGTTGATAAGTTTGCAATTTGTTTTTGTAATCGTATGGATTCTTACTTAATTCGTCATTACAAGCCTTTAGTCAAGATTACAACCTAGCTTCTCACGCCACTTATGTTGTCTGTGTTAATTTTATGCATATGTGGCGGGACCTATAGTTTAAATTCGAGAGTTTATGCCAGAAGACTGAGAAAGAAATATTTTTTCATATTTCGTTTGGTTTGAAATTTCTAAGCTGGGTTTTGAACCACATACTCTCGCCTAATGAGCCACTACACGAACTACTAGAATATGGCGACTTTAAAAAGAGAATTTAATTCCATTCAACACCATCAATGGGTATTATGGTCAATGAGTAGCAGATAAGCAGGCAGATAAGCTTGAATTAAAATATTACTGCAGGAAGTAGGAAGTGAGCTTTGAAAGCGTAAAATCGGTGTAAGGATAGAACAAGAGAGCCGGAGATTTCTCAAGCCATAAGGGTGGAGATTAAGCCCATGTATGAGCTTCGTATATACAATAATAAAACGCTCGTTGTTTAATGCAATTACAGGAGTTAATAATGTGACTAATAATTGTAGAAACCATTTTATTGCATTTAATTTTCACCCGAAATCTCAAAAAAAAAATTTTTGAGCAATTTATTTGCACCCAAATGGCTACAGCATTACCCTACAATGGCACGAACAGCATCATACTGTCTGTCTGTCTATCTGTCATTCATTAAATATTCACCCTCCTCCCAACAAGCGTGGTTATTTTAATTTTAAACTTAAATTGACTACCTTTTCTAACAGAAAGGGTGAAGGTATTGAACGATAGAAAAATAACTTATCTAAGCCACCTATAACCTTCAGAGCGTTAGGTTAAGTTACAGTGAGCTTTAAAGCGACTTGTCAACGTAATATTGAGGTAAACTTAGGACTCACTGAACTAAAACCGCAACAAGTTCACAAGTTTAAAATTTCACATACTTTCTGTTCACATTTGAAAGCTTCTTTTGAATTATTTTTTTGAATTTTTTTTTTGTTGTGCTGCGCTGTTATACGTAATAAACATTTAACCTTCCATAACAAAATTTTTTTCAAATAAAACAAAAAACCATTTAAATTGTGCTTTCAACCATAAAAATAATTTAAAAAAAAAATTATTTTTCATTTTTTTTTGTTTGTGTGTAATTTTCATTAAATTTTTGATTTCAACAGTCATTGCTACAGCAACAACAACAACAACAACAACAATAAAAAAACACAATGGCAGTAATAATTCATGCAAAATTAATGGCAATTTGAACATTTTTACATGTTACTATTTATTGTTAAAATAAAACAAAAAACAATAAAAAACAATAAAACAAACAAAAACTATTTAAATACGTACAGAATTGTTGCAATATTCCATCCATCCATCCATCCAAATAAACAATTGCTTGGCTTTTTATTTTATTAAACACTCTACAATCACTATACAAACGTAACGAGTAACCAGTGTGTTATTAAATAATTAACAACAACAGCTACAATGGCAATAGCAAAATTAAATAAGCTCAACTAATGAGTGTTAATGATCATTAATGTTTAAATATTTTAATAATTATCGTATCTATCGTATGGCTTTACAAAAATCAAATTCAAATTAAAATTGAAAATCAAATGAAAATGAAAAGCCTTTCCATACATATGTATTGCCTAACAAGAGACAGAGAGAGAAAGAGAGAGAGAGGAGTTAATGGCTGTATCAATGGAAACTGGGCTACTGTCTGTTACCGTTTTTTTAATGGCAATTTGATGTAACAAAACAAATAGGTCTTGGGGTAGCAAACGAAGCGTTTCTAATGCAGCGGCTTTTCGGCATAGAAAATGAAAGAAAATTGGAACACGACATTATATTGAAGGCCATAAAAACGATCACAATTGTCATGCTAGTTCATCAGCTCAACAATAACCTGAGATGACTCTGTAACTACATAACGGGTGATTTTTTAGCCATTATCTTTATGGCAACACTGGTTTAAACAGCTCACGCACGTTTCGTGTTTTGTTTCACCGTCAAATATCTTCAGTTTGATCCACAATTTAACCATGAATCGTGTTACAAACGAACAACGCTTGCAAATCATTGAATTTTATTATCAAAATGCGTGGCTCTGTTAAGAAAGTTCATTGCGCGCTTCTTCCATTTTATGGTCAGTTTAATCGACCCACTGAAGCGGCTATTCGGGTTATTGAGACTAAATTTCGCAACAAATTTACATTGTTGGGGACATTAAATCACCAACACGCTTACGTGCGAACTGAAGAAAATATCGCAGCTGTATCGGCCAGTGTTAGTGATGACCATCAATTATCGATTCGTCGCCGTTCGCAGCAATTGGGCCTCTGTTACTCAACAACGTGGAAAATTTTGCGGAAAAATTTAGGTGTGAAGCCTTTCAAAATACACCTGGTGCAAGAATTGAAGCCGAACGACCTACCGCAACGCAGAATTTTTGGTGAATGGGCCGAAATGGGAAAGTTGGCCGAAGATCCACTTCTTTATCGAAAAATTGTGTTCAGCAACAAAGCTCATTTTTCGCTCAATGGATACGTAAATAAGCAGAATTGTCGATCTTGGAGGGAAGATCAGCCAGAAGCATTGCAAAAGCAACCAATGCATCCAGAAAAAGTCACAGTTTGGTGCGGTTTATGGGCTGATGGCATCATTGGACCGTAATTCTTCAAAGATGCTGCGAATCGTAATGTAACTGTGAATGGTGAGCGCTACCGTGAGATGATATCCAACTTTTTTTTCGCCCAAAATGCAAGAGCTTGACTTGCATGACATGTGGTTTCAACAACACGATGCCACATGCCACACAGCACGCGTAACAATGGACTTATTGAGAGGCGAGTTCGGTGAACATTTTATTTCACGTTCGGAACCGGTCAATTGGCCGCCTAGATCGTGCGATTTAACGCCTTTAGACTATTTTTTGTGCGGATATGTTAAAGCTCATGTCTATACAGACAAGCCCGCTTCGATTGACGCATTGGAAGACAATATTGAAGCATTTATTCGTGAGATACCGGCCGCGAATGTTGGAAAGAGTATGCCAAAATTGGACTAAGCGGATGGACCATTTTAGGCGCAATTGCGGTCAAAATTTGCATGAAATAATCTTCAAACATTAAACTATATGGACCGTACTATCGATTCAAATAAAGATTTCATGTTTTTTTTTTGAAAAAATTTCCTATAGCTCTTAAAAAATCATCCATTACAATAATAAATCCCTTGTTGCTTAATTTGTTAATAATGAAACTAATAATTGTTAAAACTGTTTTATTGCATTTAATTTTCATTCAAAATCTCAAAAAAAAACAAAATTTTTGAACAATTTATTTGCACCCGAATGGCTACAGCATTACCCTACAATGACACGAACAGCATCATACTGTCTGTCTGCCTGTCTGTCATTCATTAAATGTTCACTCTCCTCCTAACAAGCGTGGTTATTTTAATTTTAAACCCAAATTGACTACCTTTTCTAACCTGCTGTTCAAACCTGATCTATACAGCAGTCATGCTTCAGAATACATATTTTTTTTTCAAATTTTCCTGTGTTTCTTTCGAATAAAGACATCCGACCTGGCCTTTAATAAAATTTGCTTTTTTTCATCATGACATTTGGAAACTCTTAAAAAAAAAACAGAAAACACTGGTAGAAGAGAAAGAGAGGGAGATAGAGAGAGAGAGAAATGATTCTATGGATGGCTTTAATTAATTCACTTCTACTAGCTCCTCTCTATTTGAAGTCCCTGTTTTTTTCGTTTTCTTTGAAAGGTTTTTCAATATTTTTTTTCCTTGTCATGTTCCTTGAATTTTTAGTTTATTTTTTTCCATGTCTTCCTGGTTGCTATACTACTGTGTGTATATGTATATATATGTGTATGTATGTATGTATGTATATGTATAGTAAGTGACATTACCATTCATTTAACATTAATTTCTTTGCTTCCAGCAAAAGCTTAAAAGTGTCAAACGAAATTAAAATGAAGCTTTTAGTATAAAATAGGATTATTGATAAACTACTACAACTACAACTATTGCTACGACTACTACCTACACACACTATCATTACCGCCTCCGCACTATCACAACTACAACTACAGCTACACTGCATAGAAATGCAGTGTCTCGTCGTCTATAGTAGTGGCCCACACAAACACAGGCATATTGACAGGAAATCTTTATTCTTCAATTCTTACTTAAGGTGGTGGCAGTGATGTCTTCTAAGATAGCGTTTTGCCCTTTTGGTGTAGTCACCTGGCTGGTTACTAGGGGATATGAATGGGAGTCACTTTGTGTCTCCAAACCTTACAACTTTTACTTGTGAAATGTCATTCACTAAAGGACAATTGAGAGTTAGGTAGGTAGTTAGAAATATCTATCCCCTCGATGGTCCCATTGTGATACCACAGTCCTCATTTTCCCCTATTCCAGGAACCATTCAGAACTTCCGATGAAGCGACTCAGGCTGCCAATATCCATACATGACAGTTCATCCATATCCTCCATGTAGTAGGCACCCAGGTACCTCTTTCTCCTCCGACTAAGTGCCGGACATGTGCACAATAGGTGAAGAACAGTCTCATCGTCCTCCTCATTTCCACAGCTGCTGCAGAAATCATTTGCAAGGTGTCCAAGACCAATACGCCTCGCATGCACTCCTATAATGCAATGCCCCATAATAACCCCAATAACAGTGCTGAGCCTACTTCTTTGGAGTTTAAGCAGAGTCGCCGTGCGCCTCCCATCCAGCCTCGGCCAGATCTTTTGCGCCGCTCAGCCCTTGTGCGAAGTTACCCACATTCTGTTGACGAGATCTACGGTTGCATTGTCAATTATAAGTTTGCAGGTCCCCAAAGGGATCCCCAACATAGAGAATTCATCAGAGAGTTCGATGGTCGTGGCCCTTCTGGCCAGTTCATCGGCTCTGCATGGCCAGCCGAGGCAGCCATTTGAATGAAATTATTTTCCATTATTAACCGGAAGGATTGTACTTTCAAATAAAAAAAGAAATTTGAGAAAATATTCAGTAGTTTCGTTTTTAAAGCATTTTCAAAAAAAAAAACAAGTTATTAGGCGGACCCTTTACATATTAAGGCCTGCTTGACTTTCGTTGAAAAGCTCTCTAACCCGCTGAGGCTTCCATATCAGTTAAGTGTCAGTAATATTCCCAAATATTTTGTCTTCATTTCCCAAAGAATATGACGACTGTTTTCGAAATGTGAATTTCAAAGCCGTAATTGAGGCTAGAATTTGCAAGTTTTGTATTGCGGAATGGAAACATATTTCCATTGAGCATAGTTAAGATAAGCTTATGCTCTAGTAGGGTATCATTCCCCCTTGAACTTGAGGGCATTTGTTGATTTGTCTCTCTATTGATGTGTCGTCGTTTTATGTGTAAATGCGAATGCCAGAGAAGAATTAATTCGACTAAAATATTGCTACTGGTTGGTTAGTGAAACGGACTAAAAGCAATTCATTAGTCTTATTTAAGGATAATTATAAATTATTTGGAAAACAAAAAAGGCAACAAAAGAGACCAGCACAGGAAGAAAAAAATCAAAAAGAATAAAATACCATTCAAAGACAAAGCGAACCTAAAATTGATGGAGATTAATACAAAGACGACAAATTGATGAAGAATTTTATATTAAAGTCAGCATTTTTAGTTTCCTTTTTTTTACTTCACACCGCTTACTTTTCTTTTGATTTGAAATGTTTTTAGCTGCTAAACGCATATGTTGAGTACACATTTTAGGTGTGTAACAACCCAAACCCAAACCCAAACCAGTCATCCAACCAGCTATCCATCTATCCTGTCATCCATCTATCCATTCGCTCTCAGCACCATCACAATATGACAATATTTTTTAATGTAATCCTTTCGAGTTTTTTTTCCGGTATTTTTTCCATTTTTTTTTTTTGTTGCTTCCCTTACTTTAATCCTTGCATTTAATTTTATCTCTGGATTCTGTTTTTTATTTCTTATTTTTTTTTTTTTTGCTAAGAGTAATTTTTTAAATTGCACACATACAGACTTAATTCCCTATACACTCTCATGTGCAAAAAAGAAAGAAAGAAAAAAAAAACAAATTTAAAATAGAGCCCTTTAGCTAAAGGGAATGATACCGCATCTGTCTATATTACCTTCGTGTCCAGGAAAGCATGTTAGGGCAACCAAATACTCTCGAAATCCTTGAACAAACTTAGTGCTAAGGCCCCGATTTTCCCTGAGTACAACGTCTTCACTTTTTAATCTCTTTAACCCGATTCGCGACTGTCTTTAAAGCCATTAGTTTAGCCTTCCAGACAGAAGGCATGACTGCTCTCATGACGATTAAATGGCTGTTCATTACCAGAATATTAACTGAGGACAGATAGGCTGCTATAAAGTCCTTTACAAGCAAGATATCGCAATCCATGAATGTCGCCTACTCCTTTCGGAAATAGCGGAGAATACTAAGGTCTCCATCTCCTTTGAAATTGCCGTGGTCTAGTAGGCAGTGTGTTGGCTTATTAGACGAAAAGCCAGGGTTCGAGCCCCAGACCAGACATCAAAATAAAATACAAAAAAAGTATTTCTTCGGCGACTTCCTCTCAGCAGATTTCTGGCAAAAACTCTGAGAATAAATAAAAAATTGCCATGAAAAGTTTCTCAAAACTCTGTCGTTCGGAGTCGACTTTAAACTGTAGCTCCAGCCACTCAAGTATAAAATTAACACACACAACATAAGTGGTGTGAGAGGCTAGGTCGCAATCCTGGCTGAAGGGTTGTAATGACCAATTATGCATGTATGTCTAAGGCCTCCCTTATTTGAGACCCCTGGAACGTATCCGTAAACTTTGTTGCGGTAACCCCGCACGAAAACCCCATTTATAGTCTGCAACACACTTTAGCCACGATAAGCAAAATTAGGGAAAAATTCCACTCCTTGACTAACGCTGCCTGAGTAAAAGACAGCACATGTTCGACCGCTTTCTTGAGCTGACCGAATCTTAATCTAAGCAAGACTACACAGTTCACCAATATCTTCCTACTGGACATTTATTATGTGTTCTGGGTCTTCACGAGAGACAACAGAGGATGGCATGTCCTAAGTGGTGTGAGAAACTAGGACGTTGTACAATTAGTCAATTCAACCTCCGGGTAGTGTACTTGTCTTAATTGACAAGTACACGTCCTCTAACCTAACCTAACCTAACCTAAGGCATGTCCTTCCGCTATGCGCCCTCTCGTGTAAATTCTCCCCGAGGATGAGGCCGTATGTTACTTAATGTGTCACTGCCTAGCACTCATGTGTGAGAATATTGGGAACTCCATTCCCCCATGATATACCTTATGGAACTGTCTGTCGTTGGCATATGGAACATTGTTCAGTATTGGAGTAAGTCTGGGTACCTCTTAAATTCAATGAAATATGGTAGCATGATGTACACAATATGAACACGAGTTTTTTAGGTCTCGTGACGTCACATCTCCTAGCTTATGAGCCCTGTATTAATAGCCTAAAGGAACGATTTTGAAATCATACCCTCCGTACCACAAAGATACACGTAAACTGTCCCCTTATCTTATAATAAAAAGGTAATGTTGTAACTACTTCCCTTACGTAACTTATGAAGTCTATAAAAGGGAGGGATTCTGTCCCCCTTCTAAGTTTGCTGGTTTTCTATTCACATATTTATTTATTTATAAAGACAAATTTAAAATAGTAAAAGATTTTACACACACAAACACTTAATGTAACAACCCAGCCAGCTATCTATCTACATTGTATGCGTAATTTCTTTGCATACTTTTAGGAAGGGAGACAAATGTAAAAAAGCAAGGGATCTGGAAAAAGAAGTGAGGAAATAAAATATAAAAATTAATGTAGAAGAGAACGAGAGAGAAGAAAACAAACAAACAAACAGACAAGAAATTAAACTAAAAACCAGAGACTTTATTTGAAGTACAGGCAGGAAGTTTAGTTTTCTCTTTCCCTCCCTTTACTTAGTTTTCTATCCCTATTAGTATGCAAGGTTTTCTTATAATATTACTGGAGTATAGTTGCAAAAAATATAAGGTTTTTATGCGAAGGATTAAAGCTTAAACGTATCAAAAATTAACTTTTAAGTACAATAATAATGATTGTGTTGTAAATATTTGGATTTAAAATTATGAAAACTTGTGAAGTAAAATTCAAGAAAAAAAAAGAAAACATACTTGAAACTGTTTTAATCCTTTTAAAAGGATAATAATGTGATGTGGTGGCAGTAAATAAGGGGTTTTGAATTGTTTAAAGTTTTTATTATGACTACTTTTTGCAGTTTCAGTAAGAAAATTAAACTACTCACCCCCAAAAGTATGCAATAATAATACTCTCTTCTTAAACAATATTATTCTTTAGCTTTTATTGAGTTTTAGTTTAAGGAATTGATTTTATTTGTATTATAAACACTTTTGAATGAAATCCCCTAAAATTATGCATTGAAAATATTATTGCAGCTATAAATAAAAGATTTTGATTTTATTATTTCTGTCTTTTCCAGATTGTTTTCATTTTTAAACTGCTGAGTTGTTTTTATTTGTCTTAATAAAGCTTTTTAAGTTAATTCGCCTAAAAGTATGCAGTAATAATTTTATAGAAAAAGTAAATTAAGGATTTTGATTTTATTATCTTTTATATTTGTTCCCTCTTCAGATTAAATTAGTTTTGGCATTTCAAAATTATTTTTACTTGACTAAATAACCGCCCTAAAATAAATTCCCCTAAATGTATGCAACAATAAAATTCTAAAAACAATAAATAAAAGGTTTCAATTTCATTATTTCATCATTTTTATTAATACGATTCATATAGTTCATTGATTTCATAATTTGCATCTCATTTTAACTGTATAAACAATGGTCTTAAATAAGTAGATTCTCCTAAAAATATGCAGCATCAGTTTTTGTACTAAAAACAACAACACAGAATCTATGAGGTTCTATTTACTTTCCAATTTAAAATCTTTTTTGGAGCACCAAATAAGGTTTCTAGGTTAATAAGCCTTAAAGTATGCAACAATAATAATAAAGAAACAATAAAAAGTTTTGTTTTCATTAGTCTTATTAATGCCAATATTTCAGTACTCTGTGACTTTAAAATTTAAACTCCTGTGTGCCTAACCAATACTCATAAATCAATTCTCCTAAAAGTATACAGCAACAATATGCGAGATTTTATTAGTTTTTAATAAAATCAGGATTTTCTTTCAGTGCCATATTGCTTTGCAGTCTTTAAAGTTGTCGTTGTCTAAAAATATATTTTTTTTTATGAATTCCCCTAAAAGTATGCAATAATAATAGTATAGAACCACATTAAATAAAGCATTATTTGTTATTATTGCCAGTTTTTTGTGGTATTTTCTTTAGATTTGATTGGTTTTCTTAAGTTAGCCTGTTATTTACCAAAATCAAGATATGTAGTTAAATCTCCTTAAACTATACTTTAATAATAATACAGAATCTGTATTTTTCAAAAGATTTTAATGGTTTCCAGATTTTAACGTAGTCTTTATATATCTAAATAGAATTTGCAATTATATTCTCCTAAAAATATGCAACAATAATATAAGTTTTTATTGTTTGCGCCTGACTAAATTAATTTTATTTCTATTAATAAATCCCTAAAAGTATGCAGTAATATCAGAAGATTAAGCCCATAATTTGTATATATTTTCTGAAAGCCTAAAAGTATGCAGTAATATCAGAAGACTAAGCCTAAGTAATTTGTATATATTTTTCGATCTTTTTCTGGTTTTCATACTTCTCAGGAATGAGAATTTCTTCTGGAAGCATGCAAAACAATTTTAACTAAAGGGTCCGCTTATGGTCCTTTAGCACTGGTTTTGAATGAGTACTCGAGCTTGGTTGTTACAAACTTTTGTTTGAGAAGTCTTACTTTCAATTAAGTAGCATCGATCAACATTTTTTCTTGTTCTAGAGATTTTGTCGGTTTTAGAGAAAATTAATATTTTCCAACCTGAATAACATTTCAAATGCAAAAGTTTTATTTTTGCCACCATTTCTCTTCTCTCTTTACCTTAATTACACAAAAAGTATTACCTTTAATACTTTTTAATATTCCTAAAAATATGCATTAATTTTTTTCTCTTTTGCATAATTTAAGGATGTGGTTTTAATAAATATTTTACAGCATTTACTGTGTCAATAAATAAACAAAATAATGTTTAACAATAAATTGTAATTTTTTTCTCATTTTATTTTTATAAAACAGCAAAAAAATGTTTCCGCTTTAGCGCTTTTCTCTAGCCCATGTTTAAAATTCATGAGTATTTCTTTTTTTTTCAATTCACGCTCATCACACATAAAATATGAGTATTTTTTTTATTTGTTGCTGCTGCTGGTATTTATTTAAGGATTTTTATTAAAAGCCAGGCATTTTTTATTGTAGTTTTGTTTCACAGCCTTTAGCCGTATTTATTAGATGGATTTTATTTTGGCATATTATTTTTAGTTTTTTTTCTATTTGCAACAACAAAAAATTATTTTTTTATTTTTTATTTTGCATATAGTAAAGCAAATATGTAATAAATATAATGCAGAAGCAAAAAAAATATTTTTACCAGCAATAAACAAATAAAAATATGGACACGGTAAATATGAACACGAGAATAAAATTTAAAAAAAAAAATTTTTTTTAGCTTGTAATGGAAACAAATTTTGAGAATGAAATTTGTTGTGTAAACATTGAAAACAACATTTTAATAAACTCTAATTAAAATTGGGAAAATAAAGAGCAAACGAAAATTTTTATTCAGAACAAATTGTAAAAAGTTAGGTTAGGTTAGGTTTGTGACCAAGACTTGATCCCACTGTAATGTGACCAAGCAACCAATCAATGCTTCTGTAAAGGAAGTACAGGAAGACGCTAAGTATTTACAAGATTTTTTCTAAGACCTATAGAAAGACAGATTTTTTTCGATGTGAAGCATGATTTTCCCCTCCGGATAAATACAGTAGTGCAACAGGATCATAAATCTTTCTAGCCAAGGGAATTTAAGCCCTAGATTCGTCAAAACACAGGCGTGAATAATGCCATTCAGCGTAGAAGACTACAAAACATTGAAATTACTGATCGTATATTTTGTATGCTTGTCCCAACAATAAAGTGCACACACATACATACAGACATACAAACATAACCCTTCAGTCAGTATCTCGCACCACTTATGTTGTGTGTGTTAATTTTATACATGAGTCGCGGGACCTACAGTTTAATGTCGACTCTAAACGACCGATTTTTTCTCAAAAACTTTTCATGGCAATTTTTATTTACCCTCAGAGTTTTTGCCAGAAATCCGCTGAGAGGCAATTGCCGAAGAAATATTTTTCCATATTTTGTTTTGTTAAACCCCTCATAAAAACGATCTCAGGCGGGGTTACTTTCTGGACTATAAGTGACAGCCAACAAGGAAAACAGTTATCAATTTTGACCCTGAAATGCCCTAATCTATGAATTCTCAGTTCCTCATATCTAGGAAAGTATACTTAGTACAAAGCCTTGTTATTCAGAAGCATTCCCACAATTTTCCTGAAGGTTTTTACTCTGCCTCACATTGCTTTACACCAGCATCATTCTACCAACCTTTGAACTTTTTAAATATCGCCTATGAAAATATGTAACACCTTCTGATCATAGGTTAGGTTAGGGAATTTGGCACACCTAGGTATAGTGTGGTACCATGAGACCCTAATTAGATAGAGCCTCTATCATACTGGGCTTCCTGCAAAAGCTTAAAATAGTTCTGAGTTTCAAATTAGAAACATTAGAAAGACGCTCCATTATCTCTAGGCATCTTCCAGTTGTAGCTGACCCTAACATTATTATTATCTCCATAGCTTCAGCAGTAGTCGTAATACCCCACGACTAAGCGCTGTGCTTGTCTTCCATTGAAACAATGTGTGGTAATCGCAGGCACCAGTAGGACTACATTGCTTATATTTATTCTCGTTAAAGAACCTGTGATGTTACTGCCAATAAAGGACTATAATTGTCCGGCTATGCTTGAGTTATTCCTTGCCGCCCATGTACTCTAGTCGTTGCTGCTAAAGTTTTATTTTGAGGGCGAATATGAGAACCGAGATAATGTTAGCTCTGGTAAGCTTATATGACTTTACATTCTACTGTACCTCCCGCCAATGTTCATAAGAATCAAGCTAATGTCGAGATAATTTCGATTTCAACGGCGAAACGTCTATCTACAGTGGTGGCCTTATAATTAGAAACGATATTTCTGGAGCAGAGTTCTCTGGAGTGACGAATCTAATATTAATTCGTCCCAATCTGATGGAAAAACGTATGTAAGACGTCCTCTAAACAAAGCCTTTGATCCCAGGTACACAGTGAAAACTGTAAAAACAAATTAACAAACATACATGTTTCTAAGTCGTTTCTAATTATAAGGCCACCACTGTATATAGAGATTTCTTTAATTTGTTGAAACGATAGATCTTTTTCATATTATGCTCACGAATATGTTTACTCCACAACCGGCTTGAAATCAGTGTATTATAGCAACAATGATGTGCGATTACTACGGCGTATAATCTACCTCTTATGTGGGATTTGCTGTCTCTATAATTACGAAATATTTTTCAGCTGAATAGCAAAGTTCGGCACCAATTCTTTATCTACTAAGTCCAAAGATCGTAACTTCAAAATTATATCAAGTAAGTTCAGCAAGAGTTATTTCAGCTCTTGGTTTTGGTTTGCCGTTTTACACTTTAAAGGCATCAAGTGTATCAGGTGCATAGAGTTCTTCAAATAGTATTTGCAGAGGAAGACGTAACCGCCAGTATTTGCTATAAAGACTATTCAAGACATGAACCCCCATAGTGTTTTATTGGATATCGTTAGTGGTGACACTATTTTTCAAAATAATTTGCAGAGTTCTAAGCAGTGTTCCGAAGTCGTCGTAGTCTAGCAGGTAGTGTGTTGGCTTATTAGATGTAAAGCGATGGTTGCAGCCCCAGGCCAGACGTCAAGACAAAATACAAAAAGTATTTCTTCGGCGACTTTCTCTCAGCAGATTTCTGGCAAAAACTCTGAGAGTAAATAAAAATTGCCATGAAAAAATTTCTGAAAAATCTGTCGTTCGGAGTCGACTTTAAACTGTAGGTCTCGCCATTTAAGTATAAAATTAACACACACAACATACATAAGTGGTGTGAGAAACTAGGTCGTAATTCTGACTGAAGGGTTGTAACAACCAATTATGTATGTATGTAAGCAGTGTTCCACTAGTGACTTAGGAGATGGAGGTGACGTCAAACAGTATTTGCAGAGGAAGTCGTGAGGGCCGCTATTTTCTATAAATACTATTCTAGACATGAACCCCCATACTCTCATAGGATATCGTTAGTGATGACACTATTTTTCAAAATAATTTGCAGACTTCTAAGCAGTGTTCCACTAGTGAATTAGAAGATGAAGAAGCTTTTATTTTCGGAAATTACGAACCACTTAGAGGCCTATTTATTGTAACACATGCATTGAAAATTCTTTCATAGTAACATACTGTGCACAATTTTTTTAATTTATCTGTTACTAAAGATTTGCTGTTGTTTTTTGTTGTATATACAGTGGTGGCCATATAATTAGAAACGACTTAGCAACATGTATGTTTGTTAATTTGTTTTACAGTTTTCACTGTGTACCTGGGATCAAAGACTTTGTTTGGAGGACGTCTTACATACGGTTTTTCCATCAGATTGGGACAAATTAAACTTAGATTCGTCACTTCAGAGAACTCTGTTCCAGAAACATCGTTTTAATTATAAGGCCACCACTGTATGTATATTGATTTAAATTATAATTTTGTTTTTATTTGATTTACAAACAAATTATTTTATTTATTTTAATTTCATGTGTAACAACAAATACAATAAACAAATAATTCTCTTGGTTTTTTCACTTTTTTTTGCAAACACTTTCTTCTCTCTCTCTCTGTCTCTCTCGTGTGCAATTGGTTTGATATGTATGAGTTTGTTTTTCTTCTTCTTTTTTAACAAATAAATTAAATATTTGTGCAATCATAAATCACAATTTTGTTTTTTTTTTTCATTTAAATTTATTTGTTTTTATTTTTCGTAAATTTTATTTAAGTTTTGTCTTCTTTTATATTTCGTACTCATATTCATCTTTTTTTGTTTTTGTTCTTCATTGTGTCAGATTTTGTAAATGCATAATTAATTATACGATCTATGGAATGAAACACCAACACAAATACAAGCACAAATACTTTGTAAAAGTATTGGTTGTGTTGGTTGAAATATGTATGTATAGATTTAGTGTAAAAGTGTTTTGCTACCCAAAGAACATTTTGGGAGAGAATTTAATAAAAAATCGAAAGAAATATTATGATTTTTTTCCAGATATGCTCTACTGCATCGTGTTTCAGGCTGACGTGACGGCAATTTACCGGGCCACTCAGTGGAGCCTCGTCAACGGTGCTCCTTTCACTCGTCTTTTCTGATAAGATCTCTATCGTGTTTCGTGATTAACTCTAGGATCGTTAGGGAATGTCGCCGCTGTCTCGACCTTCTTTCTGGGCGCTTCACCAGTGTCTCACTGGTGTGGGTCCCCGGGCACAGTAACATTCCGGGAAACTGTAGGGCCGACGAGCTCGCTAGAGCTAGTGCTCTCCTTCCGGAATACTCTTCAACTGAACTGGGTATGTCACTTGCCTCGGTCAAGTTGGACATTGCGCGGAAATTCTCTCGGGACGCCAACCTATCCTGGGTCAATGAGAAGTCCTGCTCCACCGCTAGACACACCTGGCCCTTAATGGATAGAAGGCGTACCAACCAATTACTTGGCCTTGGTCGTGACGTCATCTCAACCACAGTGGCCGTGCTTACAGGTCATTGCGTTATGGGTAGACCCGCGGAGAGAATGAGGCTGCCATTTAACGACTTCTGCCGTGGATGCGGATTCGCTGAGGAAGAGGAGACTTTTGTCCACTTTCTTCTGTCAGTGTCCGTCACTTGCAGAATAGATTATTTGGCACTCCATTTCTTGCCAGCTTGACGGAACTATCATCTATTGATATCAAGGATATAGCATCGTTCATCAAACTTTCTGGCTGGTTTTTCAGGTAGGGGGTAGTCGTGCTTTTGATGTGCAGCCCTTGCGCTGACCAACTTCTTCCTCTTTCCTGATTTTGGTGGAACTTGGTCAGTACATGGACTGCATTCACCCGTGGCATCACAACGGGCCGCTATGCGTGCTCAAGTGTGCTTTGTGATATCAGAGCTACCACTCCGACCTAACCTAACCTATGCAGAGATGCTCCACGATCTATTATTATTCCCCTTCAATGTCCCCGTGTCTAATAACCCGTCGTATGCCTTGCTATATCCTCCAGAGATTCTCAGGATTCGTAGCCATACTATCAAGAGATCTACTGGCTACGTTATTGACAGTAAATATGCGTAAATGTACTTAAATGCACTGAATTCGCACAGCGAAAGTCTTTAAAGCGGTTATTTCAGCTCGAATACTCAGAAATTTGTCAACACGCTCCACATTAAAAGACAAATCCCTAGGAAGAACCTATTATTGGTTGAATCAATACTAACGATGAGCACAGACAACAACCTAAAGGATGAGAAACAGTCTTTAAAGTCCAGCCAACCAATCAATTCAGTGTCACAGATTTATGTTAATTTCTGTAAAGTAATTCTATGTGTTTGGGAAACATGGTTACCCTGTACTAGATCGTAGACTTAACAACCATTTGTTCAAAGGAGATCGATATCGCCTCGAGCTTAATACATATATTAATTCTATGACAATGAGAGTCATCAGATCATCAGAACATGCACTTTGGAAAAGAAATGGACACATGGCTACATATCAAGCGCTAGGCAGGAAGTTACCAGAGCAATTGAAATGGAATGTATATTATGGAGGAAGCCCTAAGGCTGGATGGCCATATAAAAGATCGTAATGTTTTGGAATCTTAAAGCGAAAATAATAATAAAAATAAGAAGAAGATCTGGATTACGCATCAGAACGCATACTTTGGAAAAGAAGAGGACATCTGACTGCATATCAAGCGCTAGGCAGGTTACCAGAGCAATCGAAATTGTAGATTTGTTATGGGGATGTCCTAAAGACTGATGGCCGTATAATACATCGTAATGTTTTGGAGTCTTAAAGCCAAAATTATAATAAAAAATAAGAAGAAGAACTGGATTACACTCCACTTCAGAACACTTTCTGATCTTAAAAAATTGTGACTTTGTTTTGCCGTGGACCCCGTTTGTTCTAGAGAGATGGATACGACAAATATTGCAATGGCCATGGTTTGAAAAAATTCGTGATTCGTAAGCAGTTATAAGATATGAGACAAAAGAGATAGTAAGAGCGGTGACCAGGATTGAGAAAACCGTCTCCCTATTATCGTAGTTTTTTTAAATAAAAAATTTTAAATATAAAATAAGTGTTGCCTACTTTCTGGCTTACCAAACTGGGCATACTAACTAGGGATGAAATTCGACACAAAGAAACAGTAAAAACAGTGACCAAGATTAAGGGAATCCTGCCCTATTGTTGTGGTTTCTCTAAATTAAAAAAGTATAGAAAGTGTTGCCTACTTTCTGGCTTACAAAACTGGGCTTACTAACTACGGATGAGATATGAGACAAAGGAACGGTAAGAAAAGTGACCAGGATTAAGGGAAACGTGCCCATATTCTCGTGGTTTTGCTAAACAAAATTTTATAGCTTTTAGAGAGAAGGTGTAGCATATTTTTAGGCTTTCAAGACTTGGCTTACTAACTAGGGATAAAATTCGACACAAAGAAACAGTAAGAAAAGTGACCAAGATTAAGGGAATCCCTCCCTATTGTTATGGTTTTAATACCATAAATAAAAAATTATATAAAGTGTTGCCTACTTTCTGGCTTACAAAACTGGGCTTACTAACTAGGGATCAAATATGAGACAAAGGATCATTAAAAAGTGACCAGGATTAAGGGAAACGTTTCTCTATTCTCGTGGTTTCTCTAAATAAAAAATTATATAAAATGTTGCCTACTTTCTGGCTTACAAAACTGGGCTTACTAACTAGGAATGAAATATGAGACAAGGGAACAGTAAGAAAAGTACCCAAGATTAAGGGAAACGTGCCCATATTCTCGTGGTTATGCTAAACAAAATTTTATAGCTTTTAAAGAGAAAGTGTAGCGTACCTTTAGGCTAACAAGACTTGGCTTACTAACCAAGAATGAAATATGAGACAAAGGAACAATAAGAACAGTGTTCAAGATTAAGGGAATCCTGCCCTATTGTCGTAGTTTTTTTAAATAAAAAATTATAGAAAACGTTGCCTACTTTCTGGCTTACAAAACTGGGCTTACTAACTAGGGATCAAATATGAGACAAAGGATCATTAAAAAGTAACCAGGATTAAGGGAAACGTTTCTCTATTCTCGTGGTTTTGCTAAAAAAAAAAATTATTATAGCTTTTAGAGAGAAAGTGTAGCATACTTTTAGGCTTGCAAAACTTGGCTTACTAACCAGGAATGAAATATGAGACAAAGGAACAGTGATCAATATTAAGCGAATCGTGTCCCTATTATTGTAGTTTTTCTAATTAAAAAATTATAACTTTTAAAAAGAAAATGTAGTGTACTTTTAGGCTTCAAAAATTTACAAATTTAAAGCCATGTTTATGGGGTTATGACTTGATAGTCAAACTGACTTGTTGTAAATGTTGGCCTGCATTTGTGTGTGTGTGTGTGTTTTAAAATGTCACACACAACATACAAATATTTTATGCACTACAACAACAACAACAACAACAACAGTTACAACTACTGCTGACAAATGTCAAAATGTCAGTTGAACATAAAATATTAAATTAATTAAAATTATTTTATATTATATAAGTGTATTTGTATGTGTGTCAGTGTGTGTGTGTGCAGTCATACATTTCTGTATGTTTGTATGATGTAAAATGTGGTAGAGTTTTGGTTGTAATAGTATTGGTAATACAATTTGACCAAAAAAAAAACTACGTACACATATGAAATTCGTCCAGTTTACCAATACATTTGCATGCATTTACATATTAAATGAATAATTTGGAAAATATTTTAACGAAACTATTCTAATGACGATGGTTTGATGGTTTCATATTACAAAACCCCAAAAAAAAAAAATTATTTTTGGTAGAGAATTTTAAAGCGAGAAATTCAGTTGAAATAGAAATTAATAGGAATTAAAAATGATGTTGAAAAAGGTTTAAAGGCGTTGCCAAATCGAAAACCTTTCAAAATCTTTATTATTTTTACAGAAAATTGTTTTTTGCCTTAAAATATGCTTTAAATTTGGTGGAGTATTTTAAAGCGAGAAATTCAGTTGGAATGGAAATTAATTGGAATTAAAAATGATGTTGAAAAAGGTTTTAAAGGCGTTGCCAAATCGAAAAACTTTCAAAATCTTCATTATTTAAAAAAAATCATTTTTGCCTTAAAATATGCTTTAAAAAGAATCCAAATGATTTCATATATTTGTACGGTATGTGGCAAACTGAAGTTCATATTTGACTAGTTGAAGTTGCTATACGATAGGGTACTTGGTACAGTCTGTGTATTTCTTCCCTTGTGCTTCATTGCTTTTAAACACACATACATACATACATAATTGGTCATTACAACCCTTCAGTCAGGATTACGACCTAGTTTCTCACACCACTTATGCTGTGTGTGTTAATTTTATACATGAGTGGTGGGACCTACAGTTTAAAGCCGACTCTGAACGACGGATTTTTGAGAAACTTTTCATGGCAATTTAAATTTATGCTCAGAGTTTTTGCCAGAAATCTGCTGAGAGGAAGTCGCCGAAGAAATACTTTTTGTATTTTACTTTGATGTCTGACCTGGGGCTCGAACACTGGCTTTTCGTCTACTAAGCCAACACACTACCTACTAGACCACGGCGACTTCACTGCTTTTAAAACATCCCTGAAATTGCCAGCTTGAAAACATTTCAAAACCGTTATTATTTGCAAAGAAAAATATTTTTTGCCTTAAAATAGGCTTTAAAAAGAGAATTCAAAGGATTTTAATAATTTGTAAGGGATACGCAAACTAAAGTCCATATTTGACTAGGTAGGCAACTAATTTAAGTTGCTGTATGACAGGAAGGTACGAGGTACAGTCCGTACATCTCTCCATTTGCTTCATTGCTTTTAAAAAATCTCTGAAATTGTCAATTATTTGCAAAGAAAAATATTTTTTGCCTTAAAATAGACTTTAAAAAGAGAATTCAAAGGATTTAAAAAATTTGTAAGAAGTGTCGTAAACTAAAGTTTATATTTGACTAAATTAAGTTGGGATACGATAGGGTACATGATGCAACCTGTGAATCCCTCCCCTTGGTTCATTGCTTTTTCAAAAATCTCTGAAAAATTGAATAACTTTTCCAGTTAAAATCAGTTTTTTGCTCGTTTGAAATCTCGCTTTAATTGGGCATTTTGTCTGCCATGCTTTTCGCTTTTAATTTGTAAATGGCAACAACAACAAAAAAATAGTGACGTAAAATGGTTTAAAAGATAACCAGCCAACTACTTTGGCCATAATGATGGCGAATGATATCCACACGTATGTATAGAGAAAGAACTCCTCTATACCTTCAATGTAATGTGGCTTTGAGTGTGTGCGTGTGTGTGTGTGTGTGTTTTTGAAATTTTAAGTACCAAATGACGGTTGGTTGCATTAAAGCCCATCATTCTTTTAATGACATGCCATCAAGAGAAACAAAAAAAAAAAAGAAAAACCACCAGGACCAGGTACAAATTAAAAGCAAATGCAAGGAATACACACTCTACATAAGCACATACACAGAGCCAGAGAGCCAGAGACAGAGAGCGAGAAAGAACTTAAAGGATAAAAACATAAGTGCGTGCATTTAAGTCATTAAACAGCAGAACAGCACAGAAAAGAACACAAACAAAAAAAATGTGTGGAGAAAAAAAATTAAGCTGTGAGGGACGACAAATATAAATGCCAACTGAAATGCAATGTACGAGAAAAAGAGAAAACAACCTCTTCAAAAAGCTTCATTATAAGCGAATTTATTAAAACTAAAGGATAAAAAAGGATAATGCCATAAGGAAAAAATGAAATCCTTTTTGTTAAAACAAAAAGAAAAATACCACAAAATTGTTAAACGACAATTGATTGTTGCAGCTAACGATGGCCACTGTTCATAAGCTTTCCTAGCTGGTGGCAACATAAGAAGGCTCTTTCTGCCTTCAGTATAAGAGATCCCTTCCAATTGGTTTTTTTCCGGAAGAATTCATAACGTAGCTGCACCCTTAATATGTAAACCAAGGCCTCATCTTTGTTTAGGGGAATCGCTATATACCTCCTCAAAGGCTCTACTGGAAACCTGTGAATCAACAGATAAGAATCCTTAAATCAAATTCTTTATCGAAAGTGTGTACGACCTGTAATTGTAGCTTGTGCTTTGGTTGGGCCTTACTGCCACCAGCTTTATTCTCTGCTTCAATACATAGTCAGAGGATAGCCAACTATCTCTTCTCTTATAAGCTTTCAGGTCTAATTGCACTTAAAAGAGATAAGGTGCAGATCAAAGCCAGATACCAAAATGGCCAAAGACCTTAAACCAACATTGTTGCAGCACCTCAAACAGGTCCTTCGCAAGGTCCTCATCTTCTAGCGGAAAGTTCCGCAATGAACTTTATAACGCAGGCAAAGGCACTGTGTTTACCAAAAGTCCTGACAATAGTCAACCAATCATGGCAGCTTCTAGCATATCAATGTTCACTGGAACACCTTAAATTGGTCCTTCGCAAAGGGCCTTCATTCACTTCTCTTGCCGTATGAGCCTTCAAAAGTTCCACAACGAACTTTATAACGCAGCCAACGACACTGCGTTTAACAAAATACCTGGCAACAGGCAAGCAATCATGGCAGCTTCTAGTGAAAATAGCTTGTATGCCAGGGTCTTATCAATGTTCACTGCACAACCTCCAATAGGTCCTTCGCAAAGGGCCTCTATTCACTTCTCTTGCCGTCCGAGCCTCATCTTGTGGTCAAAAGTTCAGCCACGAACTTTATAATGCAGGCAACGGCACTGTGTTTACCAAAAGTCCTGAGAACAGTCAACCAATCATGGCAGCTTTTAGTGAATA
Source organism: Sarcophaga variegata (assembly GCA_932273835.1). Lineage (NCBI taxonomy): Eukaryota > Metazoa > Arthropoda > Insecta > Diptera > Sarcophagidae > Sarcophaga > Sarcophaga variegata. The sequence continues at coordinate 8,447,828 of OW026361.1, read as the reverse complement.
TAGCTTGTATGTCAGAGTGTTATCGCTGTTAACTGCGGCACCTCAAATAGGTCCTTCTCTTGCCGTATGAGCCTCATCTTCTGGTCAAAAGTCCAGCGACGAACTTTATAACGCAGCCAACGACATTGCGTTTATCAAAAGTCCTGACAATAGTCAACCAATCATGGCAGCTTCTAGTGCATATAGCTTGTATGCCAGAGTTTTATCAATGTTAACTGCAGCACCTCAAATAGGTTCTTCGCAAGGCTCTCTATTCACTTTTCCTGCCGTATGAGCCTCACTTTCTGGTCAAAAGTTCCGCAACGAACTTTATAACGCAACCAACGACACTGCGTTTACCAAAAGTCCTGACAACTGCCAACCAATGGCAGCTTCTAGTGAATATAGCTTGTATGCCACAGCCATCAATTTTCATTACAACACCTTAAATTGGTCGTTCGCAAAGGGCCTCCATTCACTTCTCTTGCCGCAAGAGCCTCATCTTCTGGTCAAAAATGGCGCAAACGAACTCCACAACCAACAGCCAACGACACTGCGTTTGCCAAGAGCTGTGATAACAGCTAACCAATAGCCAATGGCAGCTTCTGGTGAATACAGCGTGTATGCCAGAGTCTTATCAATGTTTACTGCAGCATCTCAAATAGGTCCTTCGCAAAGGGCCTCCATCACTTCTCTTGCCATATGAAACTCATCTTTTGGTCAAAAGTTCTGCAAAGAATTCCACAACACAGCCACGCGCACTATGTTTACCAAGAGTCCTGATAACGACCAAGCAATGGCTAATCTTCACTACAACTCCACAAATAGGTCCTTCGCAAGGCTCTCTACTTCTATCTCTCTCAATTCTCTTGCCGTATGAGCCTCACCTGCTGTTCTCAAGTTCTGCACACGAACTTCGCAACACAGCCAAATGCACTATGTTTACCAAGAGTCGTGATAACAGCCAACCAATGGCCAATGGAAGCTTCTATGAGCTTCACCTTCATGTCGAAATTGTCGCGAACAAACTCCACAACACAGTCAACGACACTGCGTTTGGCAAGAGCTTTGACAACAGCCAACCAATGGGCCAATGGAAAGTTCTAGTGGGTATACATATTTTGTAGGCCAGAGCCTGCTCAATGTTCACTGCCAAAGAGCTCAGTACAGACTGAATAAACCAACCCTAGGTGTAGGTCTACGGGGCATAACTAGCAAGAACACTTAAGTGGTTGGAGCGTTCTTCGTTGTCTAGAACCAGTGGTGTTGTGCTAACTTTTTTTTACCGGAACGCGTTACGGACTCCGGAACAGATTTATCAGAAATCACCTTTAGTTCCAGAACGCGTTCCTGTCCAAAAGGGAAATACCGGAACGACGTTCCGGAGCATTCCGGCTCGACAACATCACTGTCTAGAACCCTTTCGAATATTTTGAGAACGAATAAGATCAGATTTATAGGCTCTGAGGTCCTTTGCGGTGGAGATCAAAGGTTCCAAATCTTTTGGCATAAATTAGAGCTCAACGATCGTATGACAACCGAGTTTTTTTGATTATGAACCGGAGGCGGTATGTGGTTTCAGCAGCTCCATACAGTGAAGCGAGCCACATAACAGAACCCCATTTTGGTAATTTCATATTTTAAACACCAGGATTACGGGATTTGTGGAGTTGCATTAAAGACCGGGGCCACGCGAATAATCTGCTTTGGTTGGTGGATGTGAAAATCAATCTTCGTCAAGTTATTGACGACACATAGAGCCGGATATACTCATGTGCTTTAAACAATCCAGAGGCGATCATTGTGAGTGGCATTATATTTCGGATGATAATGACATGAAATGTTCCGCGTTCATTATTTAATTTCACTTTTGAATTCAATAAATGGATAACGTTTTACAATAAAAATAATCGCATACCAAAACTACAGACAAATTGGCCCAAAAAAGAAGGGGAAAGAAGGAATCCCTAAAGCAAATGCAATAACAATTTAATTTAAACAAAATATACACACACATACACACACTTAGAGGGCTATAAAAAGCATAAAAGAGTAGCCATGTTGTTCTAACTAAATATCCCTACTAATGAAACATTCACATACACACTCCCACACACAATTTAGATTATTTAAGTGTATTTGTGTAAGAGAGAGAGCGAAAGACTAAGAGAGTTAGACTAAGTATTTGTTTAAGTGTTGGGCTGTAAAATGTTAACAGTTTTATGTGTGTGTGTGTGTGTGTGTGCGTCTGAGTATTCGTAAACCAACAATACAAAAGTAAAAGAAAATTAACGGAAAAGGAAGTAAGCTTGCACACACACACACACATACATGCATATATGCTCATAAAAAATGTACACTTTTTTCTTAAACAGCATACACGAGCATATGAGAAATTGTTGCTGTTGTTGTTGTTGTTTTATTATGATTATTTACTTTTTTTGTTGTTGTATTTTTACTTCTTACGTTACAGTTGCCAACCCATATATGTATGTACGTATGTATACTGTGTTCATATTAAACATTTTTATGACACTCTTGATTTCTTTCTTTTCTTTTTCTCACCAGCTTCTCTTGCTTTTCGATTATTTTTTTTTTCTTTTTAATGCCAGTTTTTGTTGTTGCTATTGCTGCTTACATTAAACGATAACATTTCATCATATCGTTACACAAAACGAGAAGAAGAAAAAAAATCAGAAAAAAACAACGAAATGAAATGCAATTTGCCTCGTTCTTAATGACAAACAGTTCAGGAGTAAAACTGACGTACGAAAAAGGGAACAAAAAAAAATTAAATGAAAGGCGAATTGAAATGTCAGCAATATTACGAAATATCTTAAAATATTAAGTTGATGGGAGTGGAGGTCTGTTATCATAAAGAACAGAGCAGGTAGAGCTTGCTTGATAAAAAGAAAATTAAAAACAGTTCAACTTTCTACCCACCGAGGGGTTATTATTAGGGATTCTTAACGAAATGGGGGGATAAGATGTTTAACCAGCCAGACTTTAGAACGAAGCAATCTTGCATTGACAACTTCAATACTGTAGAGATTATTCTTAAGCCAAGCTTAGTATACCACGACCAGCTTAGCGAACCATTACATGCTCCATCTCAGAACACAGAAAAAATCTCCCAACTATAAGGCCTTCTGTCTAGCAGCTGGATTATCATATTCAATGGCAGTTGAAAGAAAACCATACTTTATGAAGTTCTCCATGCTATTTTAACAAAGAGTGATTATGGGGATTTTCGAAATACTTTTTGGGAATCTTGTAAACATAAGATAAAGATCGCCAACATAATTTATTGGCTTTATTCAGATATTTTCAAATATAACACATACTTTTTAAAATGCTTTACACAAAAATTACTCTTGCGGAATTTTGGGGATTTTTAAAATTTTTATAGGAATTTTTTAAACATAATTTAAATGCTTGCAAGACAATTTCTAGGTATTTATATGGTAAGTTATAAATAAAATATTCAATTTTAAATCAGTTTTAAACAGAAGTCAGTGTTATGGAACTTTTGGGATTTTCTATAATTACTTTTAGGAATTTTTTAAACGTAACATAAACAAAAGCAAGGCAATTTATTGGACTTATGTATGTCTTTCATAATGAATTTTTTACTTTTTACTGTTTTTTTAGATAAAATCGCAGTTTGAACATTTTGGAGATTTTTAAAAAAATTTTGAAATTTTTAAAACATTAGTTAAATACTTGCTAGACAATTTCTAGGTACTTCTATAAGAATTTATAAATGAAATGTTAGATTTTAAAGCAGTTTTAAACAGAAATCACTGTTTTGGAACTTTTGGGATTTTCGAATTATTTTTAGGAATTTTTTAAACAAAAGCAAATCGATTTATTGGACTTATATACATATGTGTTTAATAATGAAATATTTTTCTTGGATGTTTTTTAGATAAAAATCATTGGTTAAACATTTTTGGAGATTTTCCAAAAAATTTTGGGAATTTTATAAACATAATTTAAATACTTACTAGACAAGTTCTAGGTACTTATATGGGAATTTATAAATAAAATGTTAGATTTTAAATCAGTTTTAAAAAGAAATCCCTATTTTCAAACTTTTGGGATTTATGAATAAATTTTAGGAATTTTTTAAATGTAATCTAAACGAGAGTAAGGTAATTTATTTTTCTTATGTATGTCTTTAATAATGTAATTTTTACTTTCTATTGTTTTTTAGATAAAAATCGCAGTTTGAATACTTTGGAGATTTTTAAAAAAATTTGGGAATTTTTTAAACATAATTTAAATACTTGCTAGACAATTTCTAGGTATGTACTTGTATGGGAATGTGAAATGTGAAAATGAAATGTTCAACTTTAAATCAGTTTTAAACAAAAGTCACGGTTTCGAAATTTTTGGGATTTTCTATAATTATTTTTAGGAATTTTTTAAACGTAATACATATAAACAGAAGCAAATCGATTTATTGGACTTATGTATGTATTTAATAATGTAATATTTATTTTTTAATGTTATTTAGATAAAAATCACTAGTCAAAATTTTTTTGGGGATTTTCAAAAAAAATTTGGGGATATTTTTTAAAATGTTATAAGAATTTTTAAAATGCCATGAGAATTCTTTATATAAGTAGTTTGGAACATTTGGATTTACTTACTAATTTGTTTTCTAATGAATATGCGTTTGGGGATTTTCTAATAATTTTTTAGGAATTTTTTAAAGACATTATGGCAGCTTAGAAAATCATTGGAGTTAGCTACATAAGCTTTTTAGTATATTTGTGTTACTTTCCAATTTCTTTTATAATGAATATGTATGTACATATATATTTGGGGATTTAAAAAAAAATTTGGAAATTTTTTTAAAATGTTAAAACCATTTAGTGGAACAAGAACGTTCTTTATATAAGTAGTTTGGAACATTTGGATTTACTTCCTAATTTGGTTTTCTAATGTACTTGCATTTGGGGATTTTTTTAATTTTTTGGGAATTTTTTAAAAACATTACAGCAGCCTAGAAAATCATTGGAGTTAGTTACATAAGCTTTTTATATTTGTATAATGTATATTTGTGTTACTTTCTAATTTGTTTTTTACTGTATATACATTTGGGTATTTTGAATAAATTTTTGGGAATTTGGAAAATAAGTTTTTGAGATGTATAAAAAGGCTTTTGTGGTAGGGTTTTGATTGATTTTAACTATTTTGCAATAAAATATGAATTTTTTGTAGTTTAAAAAGGTTTTCAAAGGCTATAAAATCTGGAATTCTTACATATGTTGTGGAAGGTTTGGTAATGTTTTTCAAGGTTTAAATTTATTAGAGAATTATTTAAATTTATTAAATTAAAACAAAATTAAAGCGATTTAAAAAATTCTTTTTTCTTTTTGAAAATAAATTTGTTTAAATGCGTGCCTCAGGTTTATGTTATGACAACTCATTGTTATCATACTCTTACTTTATATTTTTAAGGCTTAACAGCAGCAGGTATATTGTATGATTGTTATTATTGTATTATAAAGTAAATTAAAATATTTATAATATTTCAATTAACTTTTATTTATAATTCTCTGTAACACACACACTCTCGCTCTCTCTCTCTCTCTCTCTCTATCTGTTACAAACAATATGATGATATAGCCTTGAGCATTTATTTAATACATGATCCCTTTTTGTGTCTCTGTGTGTGTGTGTGTTGCCATAATCTTTATTATATTTCAACAAAAGGATTGTTATTATGATGGTGTCTTACAGATATATTGTAGAGACAAAAAAAAAGATAAAAAAGACCAGGACTATACAGCTCCTTTTGCCATAGAATTTACTGGCTTTGGCTTTGGCACTGGTTTTACTAAGGAAAACCAGGGAGAGAGAGAGAAGATAAAAACTAAAAAGGATTTTTTTTTTTTATAAATGTTTTGTACTGCATACAAGCAAGTGCTGACATTTGTTTTATACATACATTTCAGTAATAATTTAAATACAATATGTACAGCAAAAAAAAAAAAAACAAAAAAAAGGACACAGGCAGGAACCCAAGAAAAATAAGAAATACTTGGTATAATAAAAGGACTTAAACGACAACAACAATATTTATAACTTGGCACTCATCAAAGTCAAAGATTTGTTTTTTATTTTTGCTGTTCTGTACCAAAGTATAATTTAAACTAATCCTGCTTGTTAAAGCCAACTCATCTCATGTGAGTGAGTACAACTCTTTGGAACATATAAGCCCCAGCACAGCATCACAGTACAGCACACAGCACATGACAATAACCATTATTACTGGCCATAAAGTAATAGGAATTTGGCAAAATAAAAACCAACACTCAACACTTAAACTACAGGATTGCTTGCTTGCTTGCTTGCACACAAGTCCAAGTCCTTCATAATTTAGCCCCAAAAATAATCATAAAAAATAAGCATCATAATGGCAATAGCAAAGGCAGGAGCATCAGCAGCAGTAGTAGCAATAACAGAATTACAAATTGTTTACAATATTACACTGTTTCCAGCAGCATGATTTTTTTCTCTCTCTCTCTTAATAGCATTTATTAGCAGCCTTTTTAAAGCGCTTTATTTTGTTCTTGGCACTCCAGCCAAAAAAAAAAAGAAAACGAACAGAAAACTGTAGAAAAGAAGAACGGCTTTTAATATTAATGACGGGGCCAATAAATGCTAATGACATTAACAGGCCCATAAATATTTTGTCACTCAAAATACAAAACAATAACGGGTACAAAAAAAAATTTGTAGCAAATTAAAAACAAAGCAAATAGCACCGAGAGCACTTATGTATGAGCATATACAGTGAACATCAAAAGAAACTATACGTTAAAAAAAATGTATACGTAAATAAATTACCGTTATTTTTATTTTAAAATTGTTAGTATGTGTGTAAAGATAAATTCGAATTTAAAAACCAAAGACGCAAACCCACATTTTTAGCAGTGCCACTTCTTGCCTCTAACAGTGTAAACTTTACTATTACTATTGCTATTACTGTTAACTGTTTAACAGTGGCAATAGTAAATTATTCTACTACTTTGCAATTATTGCAGATTATTGACATAAAATGGAATTCTCATTATGATCATTATTATTTGTGAACAAAAGTGTTAAAATGTAAAGCATGGATCGCAATGAACAATATTCAAAGCGATATCGTTCGCAAAGCCTGCAATCGACATACCATCGAAAAGTATAAACCATAATATGCCATCGAATATTGTATTCCAGAATGTTGGTCCCAGTATAGAAACGTTTGGAAAGCCGTCAGTGACTCTATATTCACCGATATTCTCGACGTTCTATGAATGTGAAGATAAATTCGAATTTAAAAATCAAAGACGCAAACCCACACTTTTAGCAGTGCCGCTTCTTGCCTCTAACAGGATAAACTTTGCTATTAACAGAACACTATTAACTAGTAATTAGTCTTCTACTTTGCAATTATTGCAGACTATTGAAATAAAATAGAATTCTAATTATGATCATTACTATTTGTGAACAAAAGTGTTAAAATGTAAAGGATGATTGGTGGGAGATGGAGGACGGAAATTTTCTCAACTCTCAAAACTACTACCACGATTAGAGAGAGGACCCTCTGGGCTACCATTTGCATATAGTCTGTAAGGTGTACTATTTCTTATATGTTCCAAAATGGCCACTGATCTTCTAAAAAACTTTCATATATTTTTGGCTAAAAATCGTTTTTTTTTTTCAAAATTCAAAATCTTAACTCTCAAAATTATTTCAGCCATCGCACTACCACGGTTCGAAAGAGGACTTTCTATAGAATTTTCAAGCAAAAAATTGATATTTTCAAAGCCAGTTTTCGCAATAGCAAATCACTTTATATGTGGACTATATTTCTGAATATATTAAGAGGAAGGTTGCAATTCCTTTGCATATAGTATGGTACCCATAAACCTAAAGTATTTCCCAAAATTAGCTTCTAAAGAAGTGGGCTTGTTCAGATAGATACTGTTAAATAGCTAACATTGCTCTGTTAAAGGCATATTTTGTTCTGTTAAAAGGAAATTATGCTCTGTTAACGCCAATGTGGCGCTGCTAAAATTTGTGGATTGCGTCTTGGATTTTCAAAGTTGAATTTATCTTCACACACATGAAATTGCTTCATTGCCTGGTTTTAAAATTGAAACAAAAAAAAATGTACAAAAGAGTTCGAAATATTGTAAAATTTTTTCGTGCACTCTCCTCCTTAAGTGGTAAAAGTTGAGTTTAATGATTGTTAGAATTTTATCCATAGTGTACAGTTTCTTTTGATGCTCACTGTATATAAGGGTACCCATTAAAAGGTATATCAGCTGCTAAATATCTTTCAAATGAATTTTCATTCATTGATTGAAAGGTTTCCCAGTTACGTATATATATTGATCGTAATCAACCTAAACAACCGGTTAGGCCGGTCCTAACCGAGCTACAGTGAAAGAAATTGTCAACTTTGTAAAATAAATTTGAAGAGACTAAAAGCGTTACAGATATGCTCAGAATTGGGCAGCATTGTAATGCATTTACAGCCGTAAATATGGTTTCTGTTAGAGAAAGTCTTAGAAATAAACCGAATTTGTTAATTCCACAGAGTTTTCGACAATAGGGAATAATTTAAGACCCATTATGGCATATTTTGCAATTGAATTTCCACCTCACTCCCTATAAAGTCCAAATCACTCAACAATTAAAGCCTTTTGAGCATTTGCAACACCGTAGTTATGCTAATTAAATGCTAGAGGAACATGCTTTCAATGCCGTTTAATTCGAACAAAATTTTTTCAGCAGTAAAGCTCATTTTCTACAGGGTGGCCAAGTTCACAACTGAAATAATATTACATGTGGCTAAAAGAACCCTAAAATGATTGCTGACAAGCTAGAATAATTGAGTGTTTTGTGAATATTATGAGCTAAAGATAACATTGGTCAGTATTTTTTTCAGAAATGGCTTATCCTCCTATCTGAACGGCATGGTTGCATGATAACAGTGTTTTTGTTCTTTGGCCTGCAATTGCAGGTTATGAACTGAACGGTTTGTGAGTTCAACAACACGCTATGGCGATATACTTGGCCTTTTTAGAGCAAACTGATGTTATGTAGATTCCATAACAGGCTTTCTAAACTGCTTGACGAACTATTAAAATATGTCCTAAGTACGTTTTTAATATGTCAACCCTAAATTAATATTTGTTAACGTATTTAAATTTTAAGGGATTTTAGAAATTTTCCAAAAAAATTTAGGAATTTCAAAATTTAACTTTTCGAAAAGTATTTGAAAAGTATATTGGATATTGAATACTGTAGCTATTCAATTTGCAACACTGAGACGTACTTTTTAAACTTTTCCCAATCAGGGAATTTTGGAATTTTTTTGAAAAGATGTTGGGAACTTTAAAATTTCTGATTTTTTTTCACCTTTCAAGAATATTATAAAAGCGATGATGTGATTATATGTGTGTTAAGTGATTTTGAAACTTTTGCCGTTTAGGGAATTTTGGAATTTTTTAAAAAGATTTTCGGAATTTCTAAATTTTTCATCTTTTTTTACCAAGCTTACAAGAATATTTTATTTAAAATTGATGTAATTATGTGTGTGAAGTGATTTCGAAATTTTTCTCGTTTAGGAGATTTTGGAATTTTTTAAAAAGAATTTGGGAATTTCTATATTTCTCATTCTCCAAATTTGCAAGAATATTATATTTAAAAGTGATGTGCTTATATGTGTGTGAAGTGATTTTTTTCTTTTCCCGTTTAGGGGATTTTGGAATTTTATAAAAAGAATTTGGGAATTTTTAAATTTCTCATTTTTTTTACCAAGCTTGTAAGAATATTATATTTAAAAGTGATGTGCTTATATGTGTGTGAAGTGATTTTTTTCTTTTCCCGTTTAGGAGATTTTGAAAATTTCTAAAAAGATTTTGGGAATTACTAAATTTCTCATTTTTTTTAAAGTTTGCAAGAATATTTTATTTAAAAGTAGTGTAATTATATGTGTGTTAAGTGATTTCGAAAATTTTCTCTTTTAGGAGATTTTGGGATTTTTTAAAAAGATTTTGGGAATGTCTCAATTTTTCATTTTTTTACCAAGCTTGCAAAGAATATTATATTTCGAAGTAATGTGATTATATGTGTGTGAAGTGTTTTTTCAACTTTTTTCGTTTAGGAAATTTTGGAATTTTTTAAAAAGATTTTGGGAATTTCTAAATTTTTCATCTTTTTTTTTACCAAGCTTGCAAGAATATTTTATTTAAAAGTAGTGTAATTATATGTGTGTTAAGTGATTTCGAAAATTTTCCCTTTTAGGAGATTTTGGAATTTTTTTAAAAAGATTTTGGGAATGTCTCAATTTCTCATTTTTTTTTAACAAGCTTGCAAGAATATTATATTTAAAACCAATTTTTTAAAATTTAATATTTTATACAAAATATCCAACATTGGCAACCCTATACGCAAAATTTTTTTTTTACAAATTTTATGGAAAAAATTTTATTATAGTACCGAACCATGTACCTTAAAAAGAATTGAAGATTTAATAAAATTTTTGGCATTCTCCCTGGATTATTTTGGCGGTTTTGTATTTTATTTTTGGGAATTTGTATTGCTCTTCAGAGAAGAATAACGAAAAATTTAGCCTGGCACTTACCTGGAAATTCCTGTGGTATCATGACACCTTTTTTCCGATTAGCCGCTGTCGATTTCGAATTATGGCCGTGATAAATGTGACGTTGGCGCACCAATCGATACAATAAAAATAGTTCACCCTGTTCCTCATCAGCATGACTGCCGCCATTGTTGTGATTGTTGCTATCGTTTGTCGTGTGATTGCCATCGTTCGTTACTGATTTATTAGCCGCACTATTATTGCTGCTATTACTGCCTAGGGTTTGAGATGTTGTGGTGTTATGGGCTACCCCTACGCCACCACCCAAGCCCGAAGAGGCAGTCGAAGATGCTGTACCCGTATTGCTATTCGAATTTGAACTGAGCATATTTGTGTCGCCGGATGGAACGCCTGTAACATGTTTAGCACTCGACGAAGAATTTGATGTGGTGGTGTTTGTTGATGTATTGGACGAAGAGGACTGGAGCGTTTCATTTGAAAACAAAGTTTTATAGGAAATGCGCACCACACGAGGTAAAGAATAACGCTCCAGGAATTCTTCCACCTGAAGAGGTTCATTTTGTGACTGTAAAGAATGGAAGGGAAATTAAAAACTTAACAGAGATTTCTTTTTCAAGGCTTTACTTACCTCATTGCTATTTTTCGAAGCTTTACTATCGCCTGTGGAATAATCACCCATACTGCCGGTTAGAAGGCCTTGGCCACAGGGTTGTCCCGTCAACAGGCCATTACCGGTGACACCATTATAACCATGACGCATACGTCGTGCCAGTCTTTGTTTCAATTCGATTTCATTACGTCTTGCCAGGCGGGCATTTTCAAAGTCTGCCACCGAAAACATATTCGAACTCGTATCATGTGAATTAAAGCGTCTTAATTTCGCCTTACGACCCTCGGCCAAATGATGGAGACCACGCTGTGAGTGTGGATGATGGGCATGCGGTCCCAAATAGGGTCCTCCCGTATGTTTGCTGGTCGTGGTGACGTTTGACGAGCTTATGGCATTGTTACCGACAACACCAGCAGTGCCACCTACAGCACCAGTATTACCATTACTAGCCATTAAATAAAAAACAGGATTTGTTGTTGAGGTATTATTAGCACTTACACAACCCGGGTTGCCATGTGGTTTGGCATTATAATGATGTGCATTATGATTTGTGGCATTATTCGCTGCTGGAGTGTGACCAGAACCATTAAGATGTGACTGAATAGCTGGAAAAAACAGAGAAAATAGTCATGAAAAGAAAGATAAGAATATTTTACAAATGATTTCTTGCAGTGTAGCGAGAGCTCGAGATTAAATTCAATTTACTTTCGTTTTAAGCAACCAATTAAACCAGTTTTTATCACCTCAACTTTAATTCATTAACTAAGCCTACCAGCACTGTTTTTTTTTTTTTGTTTCTTATTTAAATTATTTGTTGTCTTCATTCTTTTGTTTTTTGAACAAATGGAAATCAAGAAGAAGAATATCTTCTTCTTCTTCTATAATTTCTTTCTTTTTATGGTGCTTACCACCATTACCACGAAGTTTCAATACGAAATAAAACTGGCCTCTAATGATTTTGGTTTTTAAATTGATTTTTTTTTTTTTTTTCTAAAATAACTGTAAATTTAAAGTAGTTTTATGAATAACAAAGAATTACTAAACTTTACTTTAACAATAACAATAACAACAATTAATCTTTTTGAAAAATTTAAATGAAAATCAAAAAAAAAATGCATTTCTTTTAAGAAAACAATGGAAAATTAAATCTAAGCAGTTAGAATGCCATGGAAGGAAAAATGAAAAATTTTTTAATAAAAATTACGACACAATAAATTTTTCCAAATTTTATTCATTTTACGAGCTTGTAATTTAATGCATTATTTTTTAAAAATTTTAATCTACAAATCTGAAGTCGCCGTGGTCTAGTAGGTACTGTGTTGGCTTATAGTTCGAGCCCCAGGCCAGACATCAAAATAAAATACAAAAAGTATTCGGCGATTTCCTTTCAGCAGATTTCTGGCAAAAACTCTGAGAGTAAATAAAATTTGCCATGAAAAGTTTCTCAAAAAACCAGACGTTCGGAAACGGCTTTAAACTGAAGGTCCCGTCACTCATGTATAAAATTAACACACACAACATAAGTGGTGCGAGAAACTAGGTCGTAATCCCGACTGAAGGGTTGTAATGACCAATTGTGTGCGTGTGTAATCTACAAATTAGAAAATTTCTTAAATTAAAATACAGTCGTTTAGGTTCGACTTTAAATTGCTACATGTCACGAATCTTGTTGTTTTAATTCTCAAAAATTACTAAAGTTTGTTAAAAAAGCAATCTGGCGGCGGTCACAACAGAGGCAGCCTCGATTTAAAAGCGGAATAATAAATGCAACAAACGGCAAGAGGGTAAAAAGAAGTTTTGAATATCCCCTTTCCAGCATGGTTTTTTAATAGGTAGGTCGACTGTCACTAATCTTCTTGAATTTACTACTCATGTTTTCAGGAGTTTTCTTACCAGAGCTCGGACTGATGTAATTTATACTGATTTCAGTAAAGCTTTTGATAGGGTTGATCAAGGGATTTTGCTTCTTAAACTTTCATTAATCGGTATTTCTGATATTATTCATCGTTGGCTAGACTCCTATCTCTCCCTTAGGACTTAGAGGGTATTGTTTAGGAATGTATTGTCTAAGACTGTATATTTTACTTCTGGTGTTCCCCAGAGTAGCCGTTTGGGTCCTTTACTATTTTTATTGCTTCTTAATGATCTTCCTTGTGCTATTTCTGATTGTAATATTCTGATGTATGCGGACGACCTTAAATTATTATATTCAATAGAGTCTGTGCAGAAGCAGTTTGTATTATTCTGTTTACGTGACTTATGAAGGGATTGTGCCAATGGGTTTCCGTCATTTGAGGCTAGATTAGGTTTGATCAAACTTCCAACTTTAGAACTTTATGTAACGATTTTAACATATATTATGATTTTATTGATTTTAATTGTAGTGTTACTTTATTCAGCTTGTGATTAAGTTCTGTAGCTGATTTATGTTCTCATTGCCATTACTTTTCCCTTACCCGCTACAGTCCGGACTGTAGTGTGTACGTGTCCCTACGTAATGGGGACAAGCCCTCCGCGGTCGGTCGGGTGAGGGTGGGTTAGTGTGAGGCCGGGGACGTTCGAAAAAAAAACGACTTCACTTGCATAGTGTTTAAAAGGTCTTGATGCACCACTTGTATTCTGAGTGTTAATTTTATCCATGAAATTCGTAACCTATTGTTCAATGTCAACTCTGTTTGTGAAACTTTTCATGGTAATTTTATCTTATTCTCAGAGTTTTTGTCAGAAGAATGCTAAAAGGGTCGCACTATCTACGAGATTAAGGGGACTTCGCTAATTACAGAAATTACATACAAAGTTGGTCATTACACCACTTCAGTCAGGATTACGACCTAGTTTCTAACACCACTTATGTTGTGTGCGTTAATTTTATACATGAGTGGACGGGACCTATAGTTTATTCGGCTCCTGGGTAAAGTGATCTTATGGTGAACAGAGGCAAAATATCTGGATTGTTCATATAGAGAACGTTTCAAGAAGGACCAGGAATATAGGAGTGCGTAGCGTTGCATGTATGTGCCCTATAGGCAGGGTTACGCCCGAGCTTTTCATACCACCCATGTAGTGAGAGTTAATTTTTTACATGAGTGGCGGGTCTTACAGTTTAACGTTGAATCCGAACGATTGATTTTTTCTGAGGAACTTTTCATGGCAACTTTATTTTGCTCGCAGAGTTTTTGTCAGACATCTTCTGAGATGCCTGAGCTGGAGTTTGCACCGTGGCTACACGTCCAATAAGCCAACACACTACCTATTAGACTACGGCGACTATGGAAATTAATTTTTTGAATTTTTTCTCAATAAGATACACACAGTTGCTAAAGTATACATACGGTTAACAAATTTCAGAAATTTTTTAACCAATCCGTTTTCGTTGAAAATCTTTATAGTTTCCTTGATGTTAAGAACGTCTTTTGCATTGGTTAACAAATTTCTGAAATTGAACTGAATTGTGGCCCTGCACAGGCCCACAAAGGTATGCATCCGATTAACAAATTTCACAAAGTTCTGAACCAATGCAAAAGACCGTCTTAAAATCGAGAAAAGTTGTCAGACAATTACAAAGCTTTTCAACGAAAAACGGATTAGTTAAAAAATTTCTGAAATTTGTTAACCGTATGTATACTTCTGTGACTATGTGTATATGGCGGGTGGTTTGCCCTAATTAGTTGACAAACTTGGAATACTGAGAACTTATTTTATTATTTTACAAAAACTAGCACCTCCACCTCTAGGCATGTGAGAAAACTACTCAACTACTTTAATCGGCATAATTGAGGCTTTTTAATGCCGCTATTACTTCTTTTTGCTAAAACTTTAACACTCGGTTTTGTCATGCACTTGAAAATCTTGATCACGATTTTTAAAATATTTCAACAGATTTCTACTTTTTTCATTTGCTTATGCAAACAAATTAAATGGTAATTTAAACAAAAAAAAAATAATAAAACAAAAAAACTATCATAATGTCGCCCGCTATCTTAAAAATTTTAATACTCTCGAATAGCATACTTATCGCTTAAGTAATCCACAAAACTAGTTTGTTTTTTTTTTAGTTGAAACTGGTTTTTTGACACTTAAAACTTTATAAATCATAATCAATTCTTTTTTTATTATTAATAAAAATAATTCTTTTTAAATTTATTGAAATTAAAAAAAAAAATTAAAAAAAAATAACGCAACTTAGATAATCAATTCGTCATTAAGGCAAAAAAAATTATTATTTTTTTGTTGGCATTATTGGTTTTTAATTATTTTTTAAATTCTATGAAATTTTGTTTATTGTTGCCAATTTTTTTAATTGCACTTTTTCCACGAAAATTAATAATGGCTTAAGAAAATTATTAAAAAAAATAATTAAAAAAAATGAATTTTTAATATTTGTTATGAATTATTTTTTTTTAATTAAAAATTTTAACTGTAATTAGTTTTCTAATTTTTATTCATTTTTTTCACAAAAAAAACCAATTTTTTTAAATTTTAAAACTTTTTTACAGTCCTTAAGAAAATTTACAGCGATCTTCTTTAACTTCGGCTATCTCTTCGCTTTTTTTTGTAATTTTTTCTTTTGGAAAATTATTTGAAAAACTTAATTTTTTTTTGGTTTACCTAAGGAACCTGGTGTGAAATCATGCATAATACAATTGCAAGCACGACTAATATATGAAGACTCTCGCATACAGAGGCATGTATTAGTCACAATTTGATCTGTGAGACATAATAATGAAAATTTAAAATTCACGGAGGGATTACCTACGACATAGCTTCGGTCAACATTTACATGAAATAATTAATGCAGTAATCGTAGTCTAGTAGGTAGTGTGTTGGCTTATTAGACGTAAAGCCAGGGTTCGAGTCCCAGGCCAGACATCAAAACGAAATACAAAAAAAAGTATTTCTGCGGCTACTTCCTCTCAGCAGATTTCTGGCAAAAACTCTGCGAATAAACGGAAAATTGCCATGAAAAGTTTCTCAAAAATCTGTCGTTCGGAGTAGACTTTAAACTGTAGGTCCCATCACTCATGTATAAAATTAACACACGCAACATAAGTCGTGTGAGAAACTAGGTCGTAATCCTGACTGAAGGGTTGTAATGACCAGTTATATATGTATGTTTGTGTAATTAGCAGAATAATAGCACTGCTGGTGAACCGGACGGGGCTGGTTCAGAGGCTGCAATGTACGTCATACTTCAGGGCATAGGTATTCTTATTGCCTTAGTTAAACCAGGTATTTTTTAGACTTTTTCAAGGAGGCTATAGATACGCGTAATAATGCTAGGCTCTGCTAAACTAATAATTCTTTAATCGCACGACAATCAATAGACGTTCTTACAAGCCGCAGTTCTATAGAGAGCATTTCGATAGAGTTGGCGTTCCCTTGAATGACTTTAGCAGATAAGACCAATAAGATATGGGTTTTGCTATTAAGAGGCGGAGGTTCTCAATTTCACACTTTCTATCTTAGTTGACTGAATTCTTTCAAATAAGATTTAAGGCCATACATACATACATAATAAACTTTCTTCTTACAGTCACGATTATGACGTAGTTTCTCGCACCACTTATGTTGTGTGTCTTAATTTTATACATTAGTGGCGGGTCTTACAGTTTAAAGTCGTCTCTAAACGACTGATTTTTTCTTAGAAACTTTTCATGGCAATTTGAATTTACTCCCAGAGTTTTTGCCAGAAATCTGCTGAGAGGAAGTCGTCGTTTGAGTTGTCTGATCTGAACTGGGGTCTGAATCCTGGCCAACACACTGCCTACTAGATTACAGCGGCTTTTACTCATTAATTCATTAATCAGTGTTGAATAAAACTTAAAATTGCCCATAATTGAGGAAGAAATCACGAAGTATTGATTTGGGAAAATTATTTTTTTTATTTCACAAAAATAATTAAATTTTTTTTTTTTATAAAATTTATTGCCAGATTCAAAAAATTTTAAAGTTCTTAACAGATTTCAAAATATTTTTTAATTTTGATTTATTCTAGAAATTTATTTTTTATTTTGTATTGAAAACAAGCTGGTTATTTCCCTTACTTTTTCCTAAATATACCTACTCTGCCTTATTACATTTAACGAATCATACAACAATTTCAACACTTTGTGGAATAGATTAAATATCTATAACATGATTCTATTTCTCCTTAATCTTTTACAAAATTATCGAAGTTCACTGACGTTTTGATAAGGTTTTCAATAATTTACAAAATTATTGAATTTCATTAACCAATATTTTTATTGTTTTTCTTTATTTTCTTTGTTTTTTTTTTTATTTTGTTGACTTGTTTTAATTTTAGCACAATTCTTCTTTAGTAATTTTTTATTTTATAAAAAAATGATTTTTTTCTTTTTTATAATTTATTTGACATGATTTTTTCTTTAATTTTGCAAAATTTTAGCCTCCGTTTTTTTCTCATTATAATGGCTTCATATGCTTGCCAATTAATTTTATTTTTTTAAATTTATTATTTTTATTATTTACGATATAATTTTATTTATTTGTATACGATATTGAGTTATAAAAGTCTTTTGATTTTTTCTTTATGATTTAATTTTAAAGAAGTATTTTAAATAAGTATTTAAAAATTAAATACATTTTGTTTTATGGCTTTATTTATTTATTTTTAATTTTTAAACAAACTTTTTAGACTTTTGAACTGTCACTTGAAGAAATTTTTTATTGCCACTAAAAAAAAAATTTTTTTTATTGTTTTATTTCACCAGCACAATTAGACGACTTACTTTGCCTTAGCGGAAGTATGGTATTCTTTTTATGAATTTTTCTTTTAAATTTTTTATGATTTTCTTTTTATGATTTTTTCCGTTTAAATAATTTCTTTTCGATTTCATTTACGTTCTCAAACACATTTAATTCACTTGGAGATTATTTCACGTCTGTTTTTTTTTCAAATTTTTTCATTTTATTTTTCGAATACAATTTTGTTTGAAGACTAAAAAAGACTGTTGCTAACGCCTGCAGTTGTTACACGTTAAATTGAAATGAATTGAACTGGATTGTGAAGCACTTTCTGCATTATTTTAAGGGTGGGCAGTGATTTTTATAAAAAAACGAATAGAAAACTACATTTAAAAGAAAAATTTTTATTTTAAGGGTGGAATCAGAAGGGATAAAAAAAATTTCATTTCAACATTCTGGAACCCTAAAATTTCATCATTTCAAAGAAACGTATGCAACTTTGCCGCTTATGCTTGCACAATTACTCACTCATGATGAAATTTCTTTTCTTTTTGCGAAAATTTTCCAATCGGGTCTTGTGTTCTGAAGTTAAGTTACTTTGTTGTTGCCGTGCTGTTAAACATTCTCTTAGTAACCGTTATTTTTACACGAAACATTTACTCTTTAACTACTATTTAATCGACGAAAAACAGAGACGAGACTTTTGCTTTCGCTCTCTCTCTCTTAATATGTGTTTGTTTTGTTTTGCTTCGTTTCTTGTCGTTAAGTTTACTCACCACTATGTGTTGTTGCTGCTGCTGTTGTTGTTATTGTTGCTCCATTATTAGTTGATGATAATGATGTTTGTGTTGGTGGTGGTGGTGGTGGTTGTTGCGTTATAGCTGTTGTTGTTGTTGTTAATAAAGATGATGAATTTGCCGCTGCCAACGTTATATTGTTTGCAGACGCCGCTGTCGCAGTCGTTACATTGTTGGCTGCATGGCTAGCAGAATGTGGCTGCGTCGGCGTTGCCATATGAGGACTACTTTTGATTAACCAATTTGCCAAATGACGTTGACGTTCAAATTCAATATTTGTGCGTTGCATTTCAGCCAGTTTTAAAGAATCCGTCATAATAAAATTTTCTCTTTTTGGATTTTTAAACAAAAATTTTAATTTTCTTTTTTTACCGATTTCCTTTAATGAGATCACAGTTTTAATTTGTTAAATAAAAAAAAATTCTTTTCTTTTACTTCTCCCTCTTAAACACTAGGGTATTTAATTTAAATTTTCTTTTTTTCCTTTCTTTCTTTATTTGTTTTAATTAAATTAAGTAAAGCTTAGCGTTAATTTAATGAATTTTCCATTAATAAATCCCGTTTGTTGCAGAAATTTATTTAAAAAATTGCTTTTCATACGTTTTAACATTATTTGCGTAATTTATTCTCTCTTTCTACGTGTTTTTTTTTTGCTGTTATTTCTTTTTTGTAAAATTTATTACTCGTTTTTGTTTAATTTTTTTCATTTATTTTTATATCCAGTTGTATATCGTAATTTTTTTCTTTTTGTGTGTATTTTTTTATTATTATTTCTGTTATATTTTTTTATGTTTTTCTGTAAAATAATAAAAAAAAACAAAATTCTTCTCTTTTTCTTCGAACGGCGCGACACACAATATTTAAACAGCACACAACGCGCGCGTTTCTACGACTGTAATGAGTTGAATTTCAGGTTTACTTGGCTGCTCTACCATAAGCAAGCAACCAGCAATCAATTAACTTTTTAACACACAACAGTTGTTTATTTGCCGTGGTGTATAGAGAGCGCATGTATTAATTTCCGGGAGAGCATTAAGAATATTTTTGTCTGCTTTACAAATGTGTGCAGCACGAGAGCGTGTGTGTTTGAGAACAAAAAGATTTTCCCCAGCTGTGCCGTTGCCATATGATAAGTGCAGAGAGTGTTGTGAGACTGAGAGAGTGGATGTTTTCAAAATCAGCACGTTTTTGGAGAGCTAAAAATAAATAAACAAAGTAACAGAAACAAATTATTTCTTATTCTCATTGTTGTTGCTATTGTTGTTGTGTTCTTGTTTGATATCAAAAGAGTAGGGAAAAATTAAAATGTCGAAATGCATGTGTATGAAGTCATGGCATGTATACATTATTAATAAGGTTGCCAGTAGCAGGGGTAGGTTTCTGATTAGAATTTTTGTGGAGAAATCGTATGTTTAACTTCGTGAAATTTTTGTGACTTTTCAAGTAATCTTTGGGAGTTTTCTGTATCTGTTGCAAAGTCCTTTCTCACCAGCATACTAACAAATACCAATAGAAGCTACACGATCTTAGATTTTCGTCAATATTTCGAAAATGATAATATCCACTGGCCTTAGGGAAAGAGCATAGCCTGTATTGTCCTGGAATTGATTGTCTAAAAAACGTAATATCAGTAGTAATGTTAACTGCAATGGAAGACATTTTTAAAAACATCCACGTGTATAAATTAGTGGCAATACCTAGCGTTACAGTCATATTTTGCTTTTCTAATATAAAAAATGTTAAAGAAAGGTGGGTGGGGGAGCGGTTTATGGAGACGTGTGTTGACTTATTAGCCATTTTTTCGGCGTTTTCCCCTCAGCTGATTCCTGGCAAAAACTCTGAGAGTAAATTAAATTGCCATGAAAAGTTTCTCATAAAAATCTGTCCTTCGGAGTCGTCTTTAGATTGTATGTTCCACTACTCATATATAAAAATTAACGCATACAACATGAGCAACGTGAAAAACTAGGTCGTAATCCTGGCTGAAAGGTTGTAATGACCAAATTATGTACGTCAGTGGAAAAAGTTGATAAAGATAGGCAACATACGCAGAGTGGATGTTCGTAGGGAACTAAGCATTCATCACCAAACACATATTAAACGAGAACTGGATACACAATGAAGCTCGATGTTCGGGTGTCATATGAATTAAAAGCAAAACTTGAATAGAGAGAATGCTTAATTAAGTTTCACTACAAAAATTATACGAAATCGAACCAATTCCGAATATCCTCATTACAAGCTTTTAACGTACCACAGTAATGTGTCAAAGAGATCTTGACCGGAGCCCTGTAAGACTTTGCAAATGATGGCCAACATAAGCACCGTAAGAGGTAATGCTGTCTGTAAGGAATTCATAGAATTGCTGATTATGAGTTTCAAAACTGCTTTATTCTTAACTCTGCTGCCCACAATTAGCGACATTAAAACGAGCAATCTAGAGAAAAATGCTAAGAATTGCATAGCAACACACATTTTTGGAAACCCCTTCAGAAAAAGCATGGCTGGGGAGTTTAGATGGATACCCAATTAAGCTGAGATCATCTACATTCAAACTATAATTTTTTGCGATCTCTAGACAACATTTTTAATTGAGAGGTTGCAAATCCTTACAGGTTTGAAAAAGCAATTGATATAGGTTTTCTCCCAAAAATCCCTCAAGTCTTAAAGCATCTAATATTCCCTGTATGCCAAAAAGAAAACAACTAACGCCGAAGAAAAAACAGGTAACATCACCTCTTAAGAAAGAATGGACCTCAATGAGCAAAGCTGGAGGAACTACATTTCTTAAAGTAATATCAAGTTAAGAAATAATCACAAAAAGGGAATGAAAAAGTATAAAAAAATTTAATCTCTCCGATTCATGAGATTTTTCACTACCGTTTCCCATACATTTTGGGTATTTTAGTGTTATGTACATGGAATTTCCTTATCTATTTCATCTGGCATCTCCTATACTTTTCTTGTTTTTTTTTTATTTGCTTATGATACTCAAACCCAAAGCCAGCAACAAATATTAACAAACGTTATTGACCTGCCGCACTTTTGTTTGTTGCCGTATTACCGTAAAACTAACGCCACCACCCACCCAACAAACTCAACACTAAACCAAGCAGGTCTTGGGTTTCATAATGAATATGCCAATGTGTTTGTGTGTATGTATGTTTATGGAAAAGAGCAAATGGGAGAAGATTTTTGTTGTTGTAATATAATACAATATTTTTTTATTTTTAACTCACTCGCGTTAAGCCATGTGAATTAAACATACAAGCATTAGATGTAGTGTAGTATAGTGTGTTGTGTAGTGTGTGTTTAGAAACATAGTTGAGGAGAGTAAAGTTAACATTTTCTTACTTTACAATGTTTATGTTGGTTGGTTGTTTTTGTAGGTTTTTGTTGTTACTATTGCTGTTGCTGTTGCTATTGCTGTTGAGTTGAGAATAGTGGAACAAGAAGTAATAATTTTAGAGAACTCGAAAGGTTATTTGTTTAAAGCAGTTGGGAGGGGGTGTTAAGGAAGAAGTTTGTTGAGTTCAGTAGAGTGTTTGTACGTGTATGTGTATGTGTGTTGGTGTGGTGTGTGCCAAGAGATAGCTGTGATGGTTTCTTTTTTTTTAATGTTTGTTAAGGTTCACTGATTTGGCTTGTCAGACTAGTCGTCATTTTTTTTTGTGTGTTTTTGTTGTTGTTTCTGTTTTTAGTTGAACTGCGTACTTTAAGCATTTGTTGTTGTTGTTGTTGTTGTCGTTGTCGCTGTTGGTGATGGTGGGTATTAATATTGGTCGTTTATAGATGGTGTAATAAATTCCTGTGTGTGTGTTTGTGTGTGCTGCTGTTGAGTTTTAGTATTTCTACGCTCATTCACCAGCTCGCTAGTTGTGTGACTGGTTGTTCAGCTGGCTTTACTACTCTACGTTTAGGTTTGTTGTGTGTTGTCTAGGTGTCTGTCCGTTACGAACCAGTGTAAATCTGTTCATTTGTTTGTCTATCTCTACGTCCGTCCGTCCAACCGTCTGTCTGTCTCTTTATATAGTTGGCAATAGTGCGATAATCATAATCATCAGGCTTTATAAGTTGTTGAGTTTTTTTTTTGTTTTGTGTTGATTGTTGTTGTTGTTTTTTTTTGACGAGTATTATTAATAATATTTTGGTGAGTTTATGTTTTAACGTCTGTCCGTCTGAGAGTGCGTTTCGTGTTCGAGGGAGGGTTGTTACAAAAGTTTTTATAGACAAGTTTACTGTTAATACTGTGAGTTGACAACAGGCGAGCCTATGCATCTAAAAAAAAAAACACAAAAAAATTGTTTACAATGCCAACAACTACAACATGTAACAAGACACTTAAAGGAAAACCCCACTAAGATATGGACACGATTGAAAGGTGCAGGCTTTTTATCAAAAACCAAATTTTAACATGTCTTTTGCAGCCCTATTATACTGACATACTTCAGGATATTGTGAGGAGTCAGTAAGTACATCAAACTCCCTGTCTAGTACTTGATATGAACCCAAATATTCCTTTGTGAGATGAATTAACGCCTCAGAGGTTCAAATTTATGTTCTGTTGATTCATTTTGTTCTGCATATTGCACTGGAACAAGTTATTTTGGAGCTTATTGGTCAAAGGGCTGATTGTGCAAGTCAGCCTGCTTCAGAACAGTCTCATGCAGAATTATATTCTTTTCACAATTGAATTATCCCATGAAGCTTAAGATTGTTTGACATCCATTTGGCTTGAGAAGAGTCTTCGCCTCTCAACATCTTCCCTTTCACAGACTACAGCCTTTGAAATATTCCTTTCCACTCCAAAGAAAGTTCCTGGCCCTCTCGTAAGCTTATCTGCCGTCAAACTGCAATGAATTTTCATATGATCAGGTATCCCGCAGGGAGTGACCATATATGTATCCCTTAGACTGGTTCTGCCTCGCAGGCAGTGCCCCATACTATTCTAGAGTTAATCTCATATGACCCAAAGGTTGGGCCGCCAACCAGAATGTCTAGCCCTTTGTTGAAACAAGTACATCTTTCGGTGGCATAGCTATTCGCTTGGAAGACATCGTCTAGTTTCTCGAATACATACTTCGCATGGCGTAAACTTTATTGACTCTTCAGCAGGGGACAGTTATGTTCGGTTATAAACCACGGTTAGAGTTGGCTCTCATTATGAAATGATAGTCTATAAGGTTCTGTCCCTCGCTAACAATTTTAAGGCACTTAAATCCAACAGAGCCTTCAAACCCACTGTAGGATAGGTTATACCAACGCGTGGCAGTCTCTATATCTTATCCAACGTCACATGAGATTTTTTCAAATGCTTGTTGCCTGTTCAAATAGGGTAGTGTGTTGGCTTATTAGACGTAAAGCCAGGGTTCGCGCCCCAGGTCAGACATCAAAATAAAATACAAAAAGTATTTCTTCGGCGACTTCCTCTCAGCAGATTTCTGGCAAAAACTCTGGGAGTAAATAAAAATTGCCGCGAAAAGTTTCTCAAAAATCTGTCGTTCGGAGTCGACTTTAAACTGTAGGTCCCATCACTCACGTATAAAATTAACACACACAACATTAGGGGTGTGAGGAGCTAGGTCGTAATCCTGGCTGAAGGGTTGTAATGGCCAATTATGTATGTTGCCTGCTCAAACAGTTGCCGTAGAGATCACAATTGACTTGACTAGCATGGTATACATTCGGTCGATAATTCTTGGTCTGCACCCCCAAGATTTTTATGTAAACCTTCTTTATTACATTATGACATGCCTGGCCTTCCCTAAAATGCTCGCCATATGAGCCTTCTATGTTAGCTTACTGACTAGGAAGGTTCCCAAATATATTGTGTTCGTTTCTCATAATATTACCTCTCCCCGGAGTCGAATATTCATTTCAAATAATTCCTTCTTCCTGTAAGTGATACTATTGCGGCTTTTGGTATGCACCAATGGCTGCAATCTCTAGTCCTCTTTCAATGTTTATTAGTGTCCCCATCAGACAATTTCTTCTTCCACATCCGTGGTGAAGGAAAACCACATTGTAGGCAAACAATGAATGTGATACCTCTCTTAAACGGAATACCTCTTCACTACACCCAAAAGAACACTGCAAAATAACGGGTGATTTTTTAGCAATTATCTTTTTGGCAACACTGGTTTAAACAGCTCACGCACGTTTCGTGTTTTGTTTCACTGTCAAACATCTTCAGTTTGGTCCATAATTTAACCATGAATCGTCTTGCAAACGAACAACGCTTGCAAAATCATTGAATTTTATTATCAAAATGCGTGGCTCTGTTAAGAAAGTTCATCGCTCGCTTCTTCCATTTTATGGTCAGTTTAATCGACCCACTGAAGCGGCTATTCGGGCTATTGTGATTAAATTTCGCACCAAATTTACATTGTTGGGGACATTAAACCACCAACACGCTTACGTCGAGTGCGAACTGAAGAAAATATCGCAGCTGTATCGGCCGGCCAGTGTTAATGATGACCATCAATTATCGATTCGTTGCCGTTCGCAGCAATTGGGCCTCTGTTACTCAACAACGTGGAAAATTTTACGGAAGGATTTAGGTGTGAAGCCTTTCAAAATACAGCTGGTGCAAGAATTGAAGCCGAAGGACCTACCGCAACGCAGAATTTTTGGTGAATGGGCCGAAGGGAAGTTGGCCGAAGATCCACTTTTTTTTTTTTTTATTTATTTATTTCTTATTTCATTATAAATTTAAATTATTGATTTTGAGCCTCAGCGCCCTACAGGCATTACAGAAGCATAATATGGCAACAATATTCACATGTGCAATTATTTAAATAAATAACAAAAGAAAAAGAGAAGAAATAAAATAACAAATAAAATTAAATAAAAGGAGATCAATCACAGATACCAATATTTACGTATATATGTTTATATAGTATATGTGTATTTACAATATTTACATAATTTAGCAATGAGTTATGTTAAAAGTGTTTCTATATTTTGAAGCAAAAATTTTTTAATTTCATTTTTAAATGTTGAGATTACTTGTATATCTCTCAAGTTATTAGGTAGCTGATTGTATTCATGTGGTCCAGAAAAAGTTATACGTTGTTTTGTTAAGTCAAGTCTACATCTTGCAGAATGGAGATTATAAGCTTGCATAGTGACTCTTCTTGTACGAGATAAATTATCTACGAATTGTATGGTTCCAATTTCGTTTTCCCTTAAGGATTTGTGTACATACATTAAAACCTTCTGTTTAAATAATCCTCTTATGGGCAAAGTATTTTTGACATAATTTTTGAATAAATTAAGCGTAGAATATCGCAAAGGGAGATTAAACACTAGTTTCAAAGCTTTATTTTGGGCCGACTGCAGTGATTTTAATTTATTAGTTACTCTGCACGCATATATCGAAGGCAAATATGTAAAGTGTGAATGTATCAATGATTGATATATCAGTAACTTGGTACTACAGTTGAGCCTATTTTTAAATTTATAAAGTATTCCAATTCCCGATGAGATTCTATTTTTCAAATTTTGGATGTGCTCGTCCCATAATAAGTTGTGGTTTAAAATAACTCCTAAGTACTTTACTTCATTAGATTCTTTTATAATAGTTCCATCAACACAAATGGACACAGGTTCAACGTTACTTAAAATGTAAGGCCTGAATCTTACAAACTTTGTTTTGCATGGATTTATAATTAATTTATTACATTTAGAATATTCCGTTAAAATAGATGCATCATATTCAATTTGTGTCTTCAAGACCTGAGTGTATTTATGTGGATAGAACAAGCATATGTCATCCGCATACATAAATAATTTCCCATTAAAGTTGATATTCTTAAGATCATCTATAAAAATTTTAAAAAGTAGTGGACCCAGTACACTTCCTTGTGGAACTCCGCAGTTAACTGGCAGCCTTGAACTTTTCGACTCACTTATTTGTACAAACTGGGTTCTGTTACGTAAATAATTTCGCAATATTCCTAGAGTGGTATTAGATATTCCTATATTTTTCAACTTTTGTATTAAAATATTATGATCAACAAGGTCAAATGCTTTGGAATAATCGAAAAACACTCCTGCTACCCCACTATATCCACGATCAAGTTGAT
Source organism: Sarcophaga variegata (assembly GCA_932273835.1). Taxonomy (NCBI): domain Eukaryota; kingdom Metazoa; phylum Arthropoda; class Insecta; order Diptera; family Sarcophagidae; genus Sarcophaga; species Sarcophaga variegata. Next base: position 8,421,017 of record OW026361.1, on the reverse strand, counting down.
CACATATATACTCTATAACATTGATAACGGCTTCCTCAGTTCCAGACCCTTTTTTAAAACCAAATTGTCTTTCAAACAAAATTTTATTCTTTTCAACGTAACCAGAGATTTGTTCATATATTAATTTCTCAATGACCATATCCACAATGGATAAAATCGATATTGGTCTAAAGTTCAGTATATTACTTGCTCCAACAGTTTTAGGTATAGGAATTATTTTATGTACTTTAAGAACATCTGGATAATTGCCTTCATCAATCATCATATTGAAAATATCTTTAACTATATCAGCAACTAATTCCTTTCTCACTAACAACATTTTCGGAGTAATATTGTCATATCCAGGTCCCTTATTACAATTCAGTTTATTCAAAATTACCTCAACATTATTTCTGTTGACTTTTTGCAAAACAAAGGTCGATTGCTGCGGAATTAATGTACGAAATATATTTACATCTCCATTACGGCTTGTGGCGTTCTTAGCAACAATGTATTGTATATTTTCAAAGAAAAACGTATTAAAAGCCATAGCCTTATCCTTATCCTCACTTAATATATTTCCATTTTCTGTCACAATGATTGTCTTACCGCGGGAATTTCTACCCAATTCATTATTTAAAAATTGCCATGTTTTCCTCATATCACCATTGAAGGATTTTAATTTATTGACATAGTATGTGTTTATTAAATAGTTATTGCATATTTTTATGACCTTACTTACTCTTTTAAGTTTTTCTGATATTATTTTATTTGTTGGCTTTTTCCTTCTAGCCTTCAGTAAGTTGTTCTTGTAGCAAATTAATAAGACAAGATTATCAGTCATCCAAGGCGTCAGTGCTTTGCGTAAATGCGTTCGTCTATTAACTATTGACGTGTTATTCTCTGCAGCGTTAGATAAGATATTTATAAAACTTTCACATTTACTTGACGCAGTGTCCAAATGATTCAAATTTGCCAGACAAGTGTCTAAGTAAGATCCAAAACCATCATAATCAATTTTAATTATTTTTTCCGTTGTTTTTTTTACTTTTAAGAAATCAGTTTCAAAACCACAACTAATAAAATTATGGTCACTTCTTTATCGAAAAATTGTGTTCAGCGACGAAGTTCATTTTTGCCTCAATGGATACGTAAATAAGCCGAATTGTCGATTTTGGACTGAAGATAAGCCAGAAGCATTGCAAAAGCTACCAATGCATCCAGAAAAAGTCACAGTTTGGTGCGGTTTATGGGCTGGTGGCATCATTGGACCGTATTACTTCAAAAATGCTGCGAATCGTAACGTAACTGTGAAGGGTTGATGATTTCCAACTTTTTTTTTGCCCAAAATGCAAGAGCTTGACTTGCATGGCATGCGGTTTCAACAAGACGGTGCCACATGCCATACAGCACGCGTAACAATGGACTTATTGAGAGGCGAGTTCGGTGAACATTTTATTTCACGTTCGGGACCGGTCAATTGACCGCCTAGGTCATGCGATTTAACGCCTTTAGGCTATTTTTTGTGGGGCTATGTTAAAGCTCATGTCATGTCAGACAACATTGAAGCATTTATTCGTGAGGTACCGGCCGAAATGCTGGAAAGAGTATGCCAAAATTGAACTAAGCGAATGGACCATTTGAGGCGCAGTCGCGGTCAACATTTACATGAAATAATCTTCAAACATTAAATTATATGGACCGTACTATCGATTCAAACAAAGATTTCATGCATTTTTCTGAATTTTATGTGTTTTTTTTTTTTGAAAAATGTCCCTATAGCTCTTAAAAAATCATCCATTATTTCCATAGACTACGTTGCTTTTAGGCAAGCTTATCATCGTACAGTAGGCCTATCACCAGTTTAGCTGGGAAACTCAAAGCAAAGCAAACAAAAAAAAATGTGGAAGATATACAGTGGTGGCCTTTTAATTAGAAATGACTTAGCAGCATGTATGTTTGTTAATTTGTTTTACAGTTTTCACTGTGTACCTGGGATCAGAGGCTTTGTTTGGAGGACGTCTTACATACGTTTTTCCATCAGATTGGGAGAACTCTGTTCCAGAAACATCGTTTCTAATTATAAGGCCACCACTGTACATCTGTATTCCAGAAGTTGCCAATGGTATGAAAGAGGTGTAGGGTACTTACTCCTACTGATTTCTGGTGTATTTCATTGTTTAGCCCCCCTTTTAAATATGATTTTTAACCTCTAGTCATAAAAACCTTCAATAGCTGATGTTTTAATTTAAATGGAAATTAAATTTTTTATATCCTACCCCTCCCCTCTCCCCTCTCCATCTATAAATAAATAAAAAGTCATCAACTTATTTTATATTGTTTCCATTATTTATTTCGGTTTTTATTTTCTTTTTTAATAATTTTCTTTCCTTCAATTTGTTTTTTTGCTCTCTAAACTTAAGGACATTTCTGGTGGTAATCTTTAGAAGTGATTGTCAACAGAAAACGATTTTTATTGTGGCTTTAAAAAGGAACAAAGAATTTTATGGAAGACAAATAAACAATTGCTGGGGGTTTTCATCATTACTTTTGATGGCTTTTCAAAGATTTATTGTGTATTGAACAAGTAAATCACGATTCTATACAACAGACTCGGTTAATACAAGCACCGACAGACAGACAGACAGACAGACATCGTTTTTTTATTTTTATGTGTTGAAATTATTTAATTTTTATATTCAATTTATGAATCATTGTTTAAATACACGTAAAGGGTTATACCTCATGGGGGTTTCAAATGTAAAGTTAATTGAATTCTCCATGTAAAGCTTGAAACTTTTGTTTCTTTTTTTTTGGAACGTCGCCGGCCTCACACTAACCCACCCTCACCCGACCGCGGAGGGCTCGTCCCCATTACGTAGGGGCACGTGCACACTACAATCCGGACTGTAGCGGGTAAGGGATGCTTGGATCTGGTCATTATGTACGAAATCCAGGGGCATTTAAATGATTGCCTCTGGATTGGTTGCAGTAGTCGATACTTTTGAAGTAGTTTTCCAGCATTTTATCACTCATTTCGAACTGTATTTCAGTGATAACTTAACGAACTGCTTTCAATTGTTTCAATATGAGACGGCTTCTGATGCAGCCATACAAGAAAAAAGAGAAAATAGTGGCATTACAATGGGCCTAACTAATACGGTGTTCAGATATGCACCTTTATTGCGCAATAAACACCATTATTGAGCTCAATATTTCGTATAATGTTTCTATTAATTATTGCGCAATAAATACGCAAATTGTTATAATATTGAGTAAAAATTAAAATGCAGCACTGTCATCAGTTTTTGATGTTATAAGTTCGCCAACAAAAACACAGCAACTCAGCTTGTGGGAAAAATTTTACGCCAATATGCTGAATACAACGTATGCTCCACAAGATTCAATCTGCACTTGTACCTCGCACGTGTCGAATCAGAACATATCTACTGAGTGCCCAGGAATGAATGAGATCAAGGGAGCAATTGGGTCAATTAAAAACAACAAATATCCAGGCTTGGACAATATTTGCCCAGAGCTCCTTACAACCGACCGCGCTACTAGTGCTCGCTTATTGGAACCCGTCATAAGGGCATTCTGGAATAACGAATCTATACCAGACGAAATCACCGCCGGCTCAATTATAAATCTCCCCAAAAAAGGCGATTTGACCGACAGGAAGAATTGGAGAGGCATAACTTTGTTGAGCATGGTATAACGAATATAATAAACAAAAGACTGTCAAAAGCAATTTATCTCAGAGGGGAACAAGCTGGCTTCCGTTCCAACAAATCTTGCGTATCCCAGGTCAATAGCCTCAGGATTATTGTAGAACAGTCAGCTGAATGGAGATCGCCTCTTTATCTCGTATTTGTTGACTTTGAAAAGGCTTTTGATACGCTCAACCACACGGCCATATGGAACGCACTGGCTTGCAATAGGGACACCCTTGCATATAATAAACTTGATAAAGACACTGTACAACAACGCAACATGCCGCGTACCACATGAGAAACAACTATGAAAGAGCATCAAATTAAAAACCAGAGTCCGTCAAGGTTGTGTGCTGTCACCACTCCTCTTTAATTGCGTTCTCGATGTAGTGATGCAAAAGTCGACAAATCATAGGAGAGGGATTACATGGGGTCTACAAGACAGATTAGAAGACCTGGACTATGCGGGTCACATTCTTTTTCCGACATGCAGTCGAAACTGGATCTAGTTAGCGAAACCGCAAAGTTGGCTGGATTAAAGATGAGTATCCACAAAACCAAATCACTCAGAATGAATGCTAATGCAACGGGGAAATTCCTAATATACGGCAAGGAAATTGATGAAGTGAAGTCCTTCTGCTATCTAGGCAATATAATCGATAAATCCGGCAGATCATCAGCAGATATTGCCAGCCGCATTAATAAGGCACGCAAAGCTTTTGCCCAACTTAACCCCGTTTGGAAATCATCTAATATATCGAGACGCACCAAAATTAAAATTTTCAACTCCAACGTCAAATCCACATTACTTTACGGTTGCGAAACGTGGAATATGGCACTCCGAGATTCCCAGTCTATTCAGGTATTTGTGAACAAATGCCTGCGAAGAATCATGCGTTTTTACTGGCCTTCCATAATATCCAATGCCCAACTATGGTCAGATACAAACCAGCAACCAATAGAGATGAGAAATAAGAAGATGCAAGTGGGGCACTCTTCGCAAGCCATTACATGACATTACAAGGAAAGCCATAGTTTGGAACCCCCAGGGAAGCAGGCGCATCGGACGACCATCACACACCTGGAAACGCCAAATCACAATCGAATTATCCAAACTACATCTACAGTGGAACGAAGTCAAACATCGCGCTGACGATCGGGTTCATTGGAACCAACTTGTTGCGGCCCTATGCTGCCTAGAGGAGTAAGAGGAACATATATATACTGTCATAAGTCCGTTCAGTAAGCATATTACAATTTTCCGAACACTTTCTGTTGATATTTGAGAACTCAAATGTCAACAAAGGCAAACAAAAAAAAACAACAAAATAAAAACAAGGTTGTTCAAACAACCAACTGTTTTGTTTACCAGCCGTCAAGTGAATATTGAATAAGCAGCTGAACTGCGTATATTATTGTGTCTGAACACTTAAAATATTGTACTCAATAAACCGAATATTGACACAATAAAAATGCATATCTGAACATAGTATAACTAAGGTCTTACCCATCAAGGAGAATTCTCGTCTAATCTAAACTAATCACCGAGTGAAAAACAAGCTTCATCGGTAAAGAAATTTTTGTTTGAAAAATTTACATTAAAAGCCTGTTACTTTGGCATCCCAAAGGTATGGTCAGATGGCTTTAATACCTGCATTAAATGCATTTTATATGGAGGGAAGTGCAAATCAGTAAGCAAAATACATCATAATGAGCCCTCAGATAGGCTAATTTGCTAAGAACATCGTAGAATCGACAAGTTTTGGCTGATTTTCGTTAGGATAGTAGGAACTACCAGTTTTGTTCAACCAAAAACTCATTGGAACACGCATACGCTGACTTTCAAAATATTAGTTGCATTGTGTTTGAACGAAGTATAGTGTCTCATAATGCCGCTGTACAAAATATTTACAATGGTTGTATACTATTTCAAAACGCCGTCAATGTGTACTTTTAACGCCGTCAAAAAGCAATCAGGCGTCGGATTTATAGTTGATTCATTGTTTGGTTACTTTGCATATCTACAAAATTTATATACCGTAGTAGAACTGCATACAAACTTTGTATTGATACATTTTGGAAGTCAGCCATACTGCCTCGTTGTTATATCACATGAAGCGATGCTCCAGACCGAACTGACCAGTGCCAGAACTTCAAATCTAAAGCCCGGATGCCTTAAAGTTAAACTGAAAACATGCCCGAAAGTGTAAAGATTTTTGTGATACGAAATCAAGTGAAGCCAACTTCGTTAGACTATCGAGGAAAGATGAGGCCCAAGTGACTGAAGTTTACGTTGAGTCAGAGAGGGGCCACAATCGAATAAGGTGGGCAATACCTTCTTTCTTCAATTTCTCATATATAAGCGATAATCGGCAGTGCATACACATGCATACATACATACATAATTGGTTATTACAATCCTTCAGCCATTATTACGACCTGGCTGCTCTCACAACCACTTAGGTTGTGTGTGTTAATTTCGTACATGAGTGGCTGGATCTACTGTTTAAAGTCGATGCCGAACGCCAGATTTTTGGAGAAACTTTTTCATGGAAATTTTTTATTTACTCGCAGAGTAAATGCCAGAAATCTGTTGAGAGGAAGTTGCCGAAGAAATATTTTCGTTTTGATGTCTGACCTGGGGTTCGAACCCTGAACTCATGTCGAATAAGCGGACAGACTATGGCATCTACCGCCTTTCATTGGATTGTTAGAACGAATTTGAAATTTACTGTCATAGTTTTGCCAGAAATTTGCTGAGAGGAAGTCGCCGAAGAAATATTTTCGTTTTGATATCTGACTTGGGGTTTGAACCGTGGCCTCAAGACGATTTAGCCAACATACTACCTACTAGACTACGGCAACTTCATGGCTGCCTTAAAATCAAACTGAAAACGTGTCTGAAAGTGTAAAGAATTTAATGATGCGAGTTGAAATAAAGCCAGCTTCGTTAGGCTATCGAGAAAAGGTCAGCGCCAAGTGAGTGAAGTTTGCCGCGAGTCAGAGAAGGCCTACAGGCATATAATGTGGACAACACTTTCTACCTACAGTCATGGTTATGACGTAGTTTCTCACACCATTTATGTTGTGTGTGTTAATTTTCTATATGAGTGGCTGGATCTACTGTGTGAAGTCGATGCCGAACGCCATCGCGTTTTTTGAGAAACTTTTAAATGGAAAATTTTTGTTTACTCGCAGAGTTTTTGCCAAAAATCTGCTGAGAGGAAGTTGCCGAAGAAATATTTTCGTTTTGATGTCTGACCTGGGGTTCGAACTGTGGTCTCATGTCGATTAAGCGAACAGACTATGGCATCTACTGCCTTTCATTGGATTGGCAGAACGAATTTGAAATTTACTGTCACAGTTTTGCCAGAAATTTGTTGAGAGCAAGTCGCCGAAGAAATATTTTCGTTTTGTTGTCTGATCTGGGGTTTGAACCGTGGCCTCACATCGAATAAGCCAACACACTGCCTACTAGACTACGGCAACTTCATGGCTACCTTAAATTCGAACTGAAAACCTGAAGTGTAAAGAATTTAGTGATACGAGTTGAAGTAAAGCTAGCTCGTTAGACCATCGAGAAAAGGTGAGCCGCAACTGAGTGAAGTTTGCGGGGAGTCTGAAAGGGTTACAGGCAAATACTGTGGACAATACTGTCTTCCTACAGTCACGATTATGACGTAGTTTCTCACGGCACTAATGTAGTGTGTGTTAATTTTATACATGAGTAGCGGCGGGACGTACAGTTTAAAGTCGACTACGAACGACAGATTTTTGAGAAACTTTTCATGGCGATTTTATTTACTCGCAGATTTTTTCCCAGAAATCTGCTGAGAGGAAGCCGTCGATGGAATATTTTGTCATATTTTCATTTTAATGTTTAAGCTGGAGTTTGAATTCTAGCCTCAAGTCGAGCTAGCCAACACACTACCTAAAAGACTACTTCAACTTCATGGCAACCTTAAAACCAAATTGAAAACGTGCCTGAAAGTGTAAGGAACTTTGCGATGCTATATCAACTTTTCATGACAATTTTTATTTATTTTTTGCCAGAAATCTGCTGAGAGGAAATCGTAGAAGAAATACTTTTTGTATTTTGTTTTGATGTCTGGCCTGGCTTTACGTCTAATAAGCCAACACACTTCTTACTAGGCTACGGCGACTTCCCAACTTCGTTATACTATTGAGAAAAGGTCAACGACAAGTAAGTGAAGTTTGCTGCGAGTCAGAAATGCTTCGGACAAATAATGTGGACATAATAATATTTTCTGCTGTACATACTTTACGTTGCTGAGCAAGACTGAACTCTTCTGTAATACTTACAGTCTTTTTAAATTGCTTTTTAGGAATTGGCTAGAGTTCCTTACTTAGTAAGTCGGTTATGTAGTGTAATAATGTTCGAAAAGTAATCACGTTTGAATAGCAATCCCCCTGCCATACTGCCAGTTTTGAAACCACTAATTGGATAACCCGTTTTAAACGTTTTATAAAACCAAACAGAAGGGATTTTAGTGGTAAGATCAAGAGGAAAAAAAATACATTTTAAACTGATTCATGTTTTAAATTTTTTTCTTCGTTTTTTATTTCTCTGTTTTATTTTATTTCAGTTTTTATTGTCATTTATGATAATTATAAATATTTATTGTGATATTGTAAAAATGAAAATAATAATAAAAAAAGAAGAAATAAAAAACGTTTTAAGTTTTTAAAAAAAAAAAAAAAAAAAAAAAAAAAAAAAAATGAAATAAAATAAAACACAAAGAAAAAAAACCAACAAAAAATGAATAATTATTTAAACAAAAATCAAATATAATACAGAATAATTGTAATTTTTTTTCCTTTACCTCAACCCCCTTGAAAACCGTCAGTTGGGTACACAGTCATTAAAAATCGTACAAAGCCTCGTCACTTCGAAGAGTGTTAAAAATAAAAAAACACACCTCGCAACACGGCAACAATTGTTTTTTATGTATGAAACTTAAAGGCAATACAGAAACACACAATAAAAATGAAATATATGGGCAAATAAAAATTACACCTTAAAAATATATTAAATTTAACAAAAAAATACAACAACAAAAATTAAAAAAAAAATTAAAAAAAATTTAAAAAAAAATTACTTTGAGCAAGCAATTGTATTTATGGCACTTCTCCTCGTACACACACTCCAAAAACAAAACAAAAAAAAAAACAAAAAAAATACACAGTGAATGCTTTACAAATTCGAATGCAAAAAAACCATTCCATGTTTCATTAAGCCTTTGTATGTGTCATAAAGCATTTACTGTAGCTGTAGCTGTAGCTGTACTGTACTGTAGTGTACTGTGCTGTGCCTCTCAGTACAGGTACATAGACAACTTATTGGTCATACAACACATGTACACTCAACAGATACGATATGATCTAAATGACCTTCAATGATAAATTTCTTTAAATACAACACTCTACAACAACAACAACAAGAACAAACGAAAAAATAACACACAAAAGAACAACAACAAAAAAAAGTTGGGTTTTAAGCATACAAATGAGTGATTAAACAAAAAAAGGCAGAAAAAAACAACAGACAAGAACATATTTTTATTTTATTAATACACAGGGTAACACATCCACTGAGTAATAATGAATGTACACGAGTACACGTCAGTACATAAGCTGGTAATCAGAACCACAATGTTTTTTTTTTTAATTCCAAACCTACACATGAATAAGAATAAAACAATAAAAGATTACTGGCTACTTTTTTTTTTTATTAAAATCAAGAAAATAAAAATCCCACGATTCCCAAAAATTTTAATAAAATACCCAAACTAGAATTTGTGTAGTTTATGGGGCTTATTATGACCTAATAATGAATATTTGACAAGCATTATAAGCTGGAGAAAGCCTGCTATGTTTATAATAACGAAAAAAGGAGAACTTTCTTTTCCAAAATCAGGAATAAATGAATCTCGGAATTCCAAAAATTTTTAATAAAATACCCAAACTAGATCGTGTGTACTTTTAGGAGCTTATTATAACCTAATAATGAATATTTGACAAGCATAATAAGCTGGAGGAAGCCTGCTATGTTTATAATAACGAAAAAGGGAGAACTAAATGAATCTCGGAATTCCCAAAATTTTTAATAAAATACCCAGACTAGAATTTGTGTAGTTTACGGGGCTTATTATGGCCTAATGATGAATATTTAACAAGCATAATAAACTGGAGGAAGCGTGCTATGCTTACGATAGCGAAAAAGGGAGAACTTTCTTTTATCAAAATCAAGAATAAATAAAACTCGTAACTCCCAAAATTTTTAATAAAATACCCAAACTAGAATTTGTGTAGTTTATGGGGCTTATAATGACCTAATAATGAATATTTGACAAGCATAATAAGCTGGAGAAAGCCTGCTTGTTTATAATAACGAAAAAGGGAGAAATAAATAAATCTCGGAATTCCCAAAATTTTTAATACAATACACAAACTAGATCCTGTATAGGGGTTTATTATGGCCTAATAATGAATCTTTAACAAGCATAATACGCTGGAGGAAGCCTGTTATGTTTATAATAAAGAAAAAGGGAGCTTTCTCTATTTCTTTCATAGAAATAAAGAAAATATAAATCCCACAATTCCCAATTTTTTTTAATAAAATACCAGAATCAAAATTTGTAGATTTTGCAGAAGCCTCGACATCCATAATATGTGATTACGATAGTAAAAGGTAGAGAGATCTTTTTTTTTATTAAAATAAAGAAAATAAAAATTCTATAATTCCCAAAAGTTTTAGTAAAATACCCAAACAAAAATTTCTGGTATATTGTGCCTTAGTGGTATATTGTGCCTTAATGCTGCATATTAGGCAATTATAATAAACTTAAGGGAGACCTTTCTTTCATAGAAATATAGAAAATATCCCGCAATTCCCACAAATTTGTAATGAATACCAGAACCAAAATTTTGTAGATTTTTTAGTGGGTTATTACACCTTAATGCAGAGGATTCGTTGTCCATAATACGTAGTTACGATAGTAAAAGGTAGAGAGACCTTTTTTTTTATAAAAATAAAGAAAGTAAAAATCCTGCAATTCCCAAAAATTTTATTGAAATTCCCAAACCAAAATTTCTGTTTTTTTTAGTGGTTTTGTGATGTTGTGCATTAATGTTGTATCTTCGGCAATCATAATAAACCGGAGGAAGTCTGCTTTGTTTATTATAAAGAAAAAGGAAGACCTCTTTCATAAAAATAAAAATAAAAATCCCGCAATTCCCAAAAATTTTAATGACCGAAAACAAAATTTTTTTTGATTTTTTAGTGGTTTATTACGTGGCCTTAATTTAGCTCTTTTGACACTCATAATCTATGTTTATGATTCTGAAAAAGGGAGGTCTTTCTTTAAAGAATATTAAAATCCCGCAATTCCCAAAATTTTTAGTAAAATACCCAAACCGAAATCTTGTAGTTTTTAGGGGGCTTATCATGCCTTAATGCAAAACCCTTGGCACCCGTAATATATAGTTACTATACTGAAAAAGTGTAGACTTTATTTCACGAGGATAAAGAAAGAAAAAATCTTGCAATTCCCATAAAATTTTAGTGAAATACTGGAATTAAAAATTTAAATACGATTTAGTAACTTATTATGTCTTAATGCAGAAGCTTCGACCCCCATAATATGTGATTACGATTCTAAAAAGAGAAAGGCTTACTTTTTAATAAAAATAAAGAAAATGAAAATCCAGAAATTCCCAAAAATTTCTATAAAATGCCCAACCAGAAAATATGGAGTTTTAAGGGGCTTATAATACCTTAGCGCAGAAGTTCGATACACATAATATGTGGTTACGTTACTAAAAGGAAAAGGGAAGCCTTCTGTATTAAAAACAAAGAAAATGAAAATCCAGCAATTCCCAAAAATTTCCATAAAATGTCCAAACACAATATGTGAAATTTTAAGAGGCTTATATTGCTTTAGTGCAGCAGTTTCGATTCCTTTAATATGTGGCTATGAAATTGAAGACGGGAAGTCTCATTTATCCAAAAATTTCATTATAATACCGAGACTAGAATTTGTGCATTTTTACGTGGCTTATTAGCTTGGAATTGTATTCTGAACTGAGAAGGATCACCACACGATACCGGATAAACATGTATTTATCTACCGTAATAATGAATCGCATATCTCCAATAGTGGATCTCCAATAGTGTTCTTCGAAAAGAACAGGCAGGAAAGGTCTGCACGTATCACGCAAACATTATGTGAAATACTAGCGAGCAGTTTTTGAATACAGCCTCTGTCTATGCCTTCTATTTGTTGATTTTGAATGTACATTTGCTACCACTTCATGACAGGTCTTATGCGATGATTTAAATAGCAAGGGACTAAAGCCGAAAATTTCAAGTCGAAGGCGCAATTACTAAAGGCAAGATATGCTACGAGGGCGAGAAATATGCTGCTTTCCAAACTGGCGTACTTTTCATGCTGCTTCTAAACTGTGTGATACAGCAAACAAACGGAAGAAAAATCATATAAAAGCCACTAGGACATGAGGGATCTAATATAATGGGCGAATAAATGCTTCAATGTTGTCTTCCAATGCGTCAATTGAAGCGGGCTTGTCTGTGTAGACATGAGCTTTAACACAGCCCCACAAAAAATAGTCTAGAGACGTTAAATCGCATGATCTAGGCGGCCAATTGACCGGTCCCGAACGTGAAATAAAATGTTCACCGAACTCGCCTCTCAATAAGTCCAGTGTTACGCGTGCTGTGTGGCATATGGTACCGTCTTGTTGAAACCACATGTCATGCAAGTCAAGCTCTTGCATTTTGGGCAAAAAAAAGTTGGATATCATCACACGGTAGCGCTCACCATTCACAGTTACGTTACGATTCGCAGCATCTTTGAAGAAGTACGGTCCAATGATGCCACCAAACTATGACTTTTTATGGATGCATTGATTGCTTTTGCAGTACTTCTGGCTGATCTTCACTCCAAAATCGACAATTCTACTTATTTACGTATCCATTGAGACAAAAATGAGCTTCGTCGCTGAACACAATTTTTCGATAAAGAAGTGGATCTTCGGCCAACTTTCCCATCTCGGCCCATTCACCAAAAATTCTGCGTTGCGGTAGGTCGTTCGGTTTCATTTCTTGCACCAGCTGCAGTTTGAAAGGCTTCACATCTAAATCCTTCCGCAAAATTTTCCACGTTGTTGAGTAACAGAGGCCCAATTGCTGCGAACGGCGACGAATCGATAATTGATGGTCATCATTAACACTGGCCGCGATACAGCTGCGATATTTTCTTCAGTTCGCACTCTACGTAAGCGTGTTGGTGGTTTAATGTCCCCAACAATGTAAATTTGGTTCGAAATTTAGTCACAATAGCCCGAATAGCCGCTTCAGTGGGTCGATTAAACTGACCATAAATTGGAAGAAGCGCGCGATGAAATTTCTTAACAGAGCCACGCATTTTGATAATAAAATTCAATGATTTGCAAGCGTTGTTCGTTTGTAAGACGATTCATGGTTAAATTATCGACCAAACTGAAGATGTTTGACGTGGAAACAAAACACGATGCGTGCGTGAGCTGTTTAAACCAGTGTTGCCAAAAAGATAATAGCTAATACTAATAGCTAATAATACTTATATACAGTCTTATTATATTTTAGGAGTTTGATCTTTGTAATGTAAGAGTCCTGTAGTCAAATTGTTACCATGGCGATGTGAATTAAAGTTTTTTGTGAAACTTAAATGAATAAGGAACTTGAAATAGCCAACAGATAACTTTTATTTAAATATTAGAAATCTGGAATCAACAGAAAATAAACATTTTTAAAAAATAAAACCATGCAAATAATCCCGCAAATTCCCAAAAACAAATTGAAAATTTCCATTTCTTTCATAAGCTTTCAATAAAATTTGTTCAGGATCTCCTAAAGTTTATTGAACTTGTCAAAGTTATAAGACATATGTATAAACCCCTATTTGGATTACCCTTTTATTTGAATATTACACCATATAAAGTGATATTAAGGAAAAAACCTACATACACTTCACATGTTTATGTACGAATAAATGACAAAAGGTAGTTAAGAACCGCGTTCAATTCTTTTTTTTTTTTAATATTCACACACACAGGGGGTAAAGAGATTTTTTTCTAATGATTAAAGAAAAATTGTATTTATTTATTTTAAAACCGTTAACACATATTGTATATATGTAATTATGTATACATATGTATTTATGTATGTACATAAGCATATTGGCTTTAAATCTAAAGAAACAAAGAAATAAAAAAATACTTAAAAATAGTAATCGAAGGTATTTTACAATACCAAAACTGGTAAACACTATAAAGAATAGAAGAATTTGATTTGATTTTTTTGTTAACGTAAAAAAACTACTCAAAAGCAATCACAGATTCTAGTCAGATGCCTGTTAAGTACTAAATACATAGGCCTTCAAGCAAGAAATTAATCAAGAGTTTAACAAACAAATTCATTTCATTATACCCTCTCAACAGCCTCAGGTACAGTAGAACTATAATTCTTTGGCAATAACACTCTTTAAATAGGCCTTCTAATCTAAAAATTAATAATAACGGGTGATTTTTTTAGCTATTATCTTTATGGCAACACTGGTTTAAACAGTTCACGCACGTTTCGTGTTTTGTTACGCAGTCAAACATCTTCAGTTTGGTCGATAATTTAACCATGAATCGTCTTACAAACGAACAACGCTTGCAAATCATTGAATTTTATTATAAAAATGCGTGGCTCTATTAAGGAAATTCATCACGCGCTTCTTCCATTTTATGGTCAGTTTAATCGACCCACTGAAGCGGCTATTCGGGCTATTGTGATTAAATTTCGCACAAAATTTACATTGTTGGACATTAAACCACCAACACGCTTACGTAGAGTGCGTACTCAAGAAAATATCGCAGCTGTATCGCGGCCAGTGTTAATACTGACCATCAAATATCGATTCGTCGCCATTTGCAGCAATTGGGCCTCTGTTACTCAACAACGTGGCAAATTTTGCGGAAGGATTTAGGAGTGAAGCCTTTCAAAATGCAGCTGGTGCAAGAATTGAAGCCGAACGACCTACCGCAATGCAGAATTTTTGGTGAATGGGCTCTTGGAAAGTTGGCCGAACATCCATTTTTTTATCGAAATATTGTTTTCAGCGACGAAGCTCGTTTTTGGCTCAATGGATACGTAAATAAGCAGAATTATCGATTTTGGAGTGAAGATCAGCCTGAAGCATTGCAAAAGCTACCAATGCATCCAGAAAAAGGCACAGTTTGGTGCGGTTTATGGGCTAGTGGCATCATTGGACCGTACTTCTTCAAAGATGCTACGAATCGTAACGTAACTGTGAATGGTGAGCGCTATCGTGAGATGATATCCAACTTTTTTTTTGCCCAAAATGCAAGAGCTTGACTTGCATGACATTTGGTTTCAACAAGACGGTGCCACATGCCACACATTACGCGTAGCAATGGACTTATTGAGAGGCGAGTTCGGTGAACATTTTATTTCATGCTCGGGACCGGTCTATTGGCCGCCTAGGTCGTGCGACTTAACGCCTTTAGACTATTTTTTGTGGGGCTATGTTAAAGCTCATGTCTATATAGACAAGCCGGCTTCAATTGACGCATTAGAAGACAACATTGAAGCATTTATTCGTGAGATAGCGGCCGAAATGTTGGAAAGAGTATGCCAAAATTGGACTAAGCGGATGGACCATTTGAGGCGCAGTCGTGGTCAATATTTGCATGAAATAATCTTCAAACATTAAATTATATGGACCGTACTATCGCTTCAAATAAAGATTTCATGCATTTTTCTGAATTTTATTTGTTTTTTTATTTGAAAAATTTTCCTATAGCTCTTAAAATATCACCCATTACTTTCAAGCATGTGTCAAAGTCTGTAAAAATTCGTATTTGTTAGGATGAGGATGACATCATAAAGTCCATCTTGGGAAACAATAGGTTTCAGTAAGAAATGTTTCTCAACTCCATTTATTTAAATTGTTTGTCCAATGCTTTCTGAGGTACTCAAGGCAATGTTTTATGTTCTACAACTCTATCTATGCTTCTCTCTCTGCCGCTTGCAGGACAATCACTCAATTGGGCGATAATGTTTAACTTCTTTAACGTGGCTCTCTGTCTTCTCTAGCGATAGAAGGGCTTTGTGGCTTATACTTCATAGAGTCTGTTTAGAAGCCTTCACGATTATTCACAATTACTTGGATGTTTCAGAGGACTATGCTTGATGATATCACAGTCTAGCTTAAGTACTACAAGATCCGAGAATAGTCTCCTAATGCTCTTTAGAGAAATGAAGGAAACTAAAACACGGAAATATAAGGTCTTTGTTAAGCCATTTAATGGAGTCTAACTATTCTAATCCACGAGTTGAAAGTATCAGGGTGTACACCTTGAGATATAGTATAATGGAAGAGTGACTATAGCGCTTCACGACTTTAGGACGTTAGGCCATGCCCTCACATACTATCGTGCTTATATACTATCTGGTCTGATGATTCGCAGGTATCCGCTGGAACTCTTGAGGCTTTTCCCGTGGCTCTAAGTTGCTCGGAAGTGTAGACTGAGAAATATATATTAAGACCCCTGAGATTTAAATTCGCGATTGGTCCTCCTCTGACCTCTTTTTGAAGCAGAAGTTAGCTGCGAGAAATAAGACATAATGCGGCTCAATATATGTTCAATATGGCAATCGGTGTATTGAAGATATCTTGACCGATTGATGTCCTCAAAATGACATGTTGGGTTCCAAGAGATATTTATTTTTAACAAGAGTTCTTTGAATATTCAGTGCTTGCTCAAAAGGCTACTAATTAACTTCAGATTGTTCTTGGATAGTCTGATGCTTAACTCCTGAAGCTCCAAATAGGCTCAACATCATTGGCAGCAGAATGTATGTGCAATAGACTGTGCTGGAGTGATTTTAATCGCTCCTTAAATTACATGGTCATTCATTACACTATTGTGGTTCTCACAGGTGACTAAGCGATTAGATAGCATGCCAATAGACTTGACATTCGGTTAAATAACTTTAACAGAAGGCAGGAATCTGCGGAGGAGAGCAAAAGAAACTATTTTTCACTTCATGCTTTAGAGCTCGGCTTTTGCTATGATGTGGCGTAGGTTCTTGCCTTCTCATTTTATATCGCTTTTAAAAGAAATTTCCTAAAAAAAAATAAAGGATTACTTCAGTGTATTCCTGAATACTTCATGAAGGACCTGCCGACTGACTATCTTATTTACAAGATCAAGAAATGTGCGCTTTTCGAAACCGACGTACTTTTCATACGTATTTTAGAGTACTTGAACCAGCAAACTAACGCTGAAGCACTGTATGACAGGCGCTAGAACATGGGACACATACTATACAATAACAAAACTATATGGTAATACGGTAAAATTCTCGAAGTTACCAGACACAGAAAAAAGAAGTACAAATGGTGAGCCAGCAGCCATTGAGTTGCAGTAAAAAGTGAGACGTATAAACACTTGCTAGAATCTGTTGCAGTGCTATGGATGGAGGAAGGGGAGATAATTGATGACGCAGAGCGCACCGTTTTCGTGTGTGCACGCTGGCACTGCACTGACGTCGATAGTTGGGACGATCACGGCCGGTAACATTGTCGGGGTTATGATCGCGAGTAGAGAAAATTGGACCTCAGTGGCGAATTACGTGGAGAGCATTCTAAGACTGAAGAAGAGGGATCTTGAGGCTGCGGAACATGTGAGCACGCCGGCATAGATGAAACTGGCACACGTGTCAAGCAAAATTCGAAGCAGGGACCTGGACGAAGGGAATAGTGGAGACACTTAGATGTCTCTTCAGCTTTCGACACGCAATCCGGACGCGGATATGAACACGCAGGGGCCAAAGGGCCAAAGGGACTCCACTCCGAAGTAATACCACCGTAGTTCCGGAGTGGGCACAACAAGTCCACGAGACGAGGGGGGATTTAGTGGGTGAGGGCCCCACACACGGAGGATGTGACGACTTCCTCTATGGTGCGGTTAGGTACATTTAAAAAATCTACTTTACAGACACAGAAAATATTGACTCGATGTATATGGGAGTCTAGAAGATGGCTGGTGACACGAGTGGTGATTTCTAAAGACTTAAAGTTTCAGTCCATTGCTTTTAAGCCACAAAAAATACCCGTGCTTGATAGAATATCTTGTTTCTTCAATCAAAACTTTATTAAAATCACAGTTCAGCCACCATAAGTGTAGTATTTCAAACGTGATTAATTTTTCTATACAAGGAAAAAAACGAAAAACTTAGATTAATTTTCTTTAAATGGAAATAAAACAAACTGCTTAACGCTTCATACTCATTGCATACAAAATTAATTTTATTGTACATTATCGGTGTGTGTTTATTTAGATTTTTGCCCTCAGGTTGCTGCTCTTACGTACGTACATAACGTAGATATTATTGCCTTTACTCGCGTTGCTCCGCTCACCTTAGTTGCCCACTTAAGTAATTGAAATTTTATCACTTTTGTCAACATTTCCCACCACTTACACAAAATCTAATCTTAATTACAACACAGTCTGTTCTCGTTCTCTTTCTCTTTCGTTTTCTGTTTCAATCGTTTTTTTGTTTGCTTTACTTTGGTTTTTGTTTGGCCTTTTATGATGGTGTTGTTCGCGTTGTTGTTGTTGTTGTATTTTTCCTAGTGGAATACATATGCAGAAGGTATACACGCTCTTGACAAGCCAAAATGAAAAATACACACACACTTACACAGGCACAGAGAATAAACCAAAAATGAAACGATTTTCTTATCTCAACATTTAGCAGAGATTAATGGAAAAAATACTACAAAAAAGCCAACAACAACAACAACTACAACAAAAATTACAAATGAAAAGTGTATTAAAAAAAAGAAAGAAAGAACGAGGGGGTGGTGTCAGAGTTTTAGTCGAGGTGAGAAAACAAAAAAAAAAAAGAAAGAAAAGAAAACCAACAACAACAACATATTCCTACCATCAATAAATTAAAACGTGACGTTTGGCGCATACAATCATACCTCATACACTCATTCATTTCACTTTATATCTCATATACTCGTATGTATATACAGGGTTATCCATTTATGGCTTTCAATGCATTGTCATTTAAGTAATGAAAGGAAATTCAGATTGTTTAAGACTCAAAAGCCTGGGTTCGAGCCCCAGGCCAGGCATCAAAGACAAAATACAAAAAGTATTTCTTCGGCGACTTCCTCTCAGTAGATTTCTGGCAAAAACTCTGAGAGTAAATAAAAATTGCCATGAAAAGCTTCTCAATAAATAAAATCTGTCGTTCGGAGTCGACTTTAAACTGTAGGTCCCACCACTCATGTATAAAATTAACACACACAACATAAGTGGTGTGAGAAACTAGGACGTTGTACAATGGGTCAATTCGACCTCCGGGTACTGTACTTGTCTTAATTGACAAGTACACGTCCTCTAACCTAACCTAACCTATGAAGCGATAAACGTGGAAAAA
The DNA here is from genome assembly GCA_932273835.1 of Sarcophaga variegata. Classification (NCBI taxonomy): domain Eukaryota; kingdom Metazoa; phylum Arthropoda; class Insecta; order Diptera; family Sarcophagidae; genus Sarcophaga; species Sarcophaga variegata. The sequence continues at coordinate 8,401,778 of OW026361.1, read as the reverse complement.
TAGTGAAAAATTTCCATTAAGTGGTGATTCAAACGTGGTTGCAGGGAGACTAGGTTAGGTGGACGGTCCTCTCCTTGAAGAGGCCTATATAGGCCAAAGGTTAGAACCATTGCGATTCCAAATCAGTATTTAAATCGTGAGTTACATACTTCCTATGGGAAATTATCTCCAAAATAAATCTTTCCATGGCCTTGAAGTCGTCGTAGTCTAGTAGGAAGTGTATTGGCTTATAAGACGCAAGGCCACGGTTCAAACCCCAGGTCAAACGTCTCTTACATAACGAAATATGAAAAAAATATTTCTCGCGGCGACTTCCTCTCAGCAGATTTCTTGCAAAAACTCTGAGGAAAAATGGTAAATTGCCATGAAAAGTTTCTCAGAAAAAGCTGTCGTTCGGAGTCGACTTTTAATTGTAGGTTCCGCCACTCAAGAATAAAATTAACACACACAACATAAATGGTGTGAGAAACTAGGTCCATAATCCTCACTAAAGGGTTGTAATTAGCAATGTAATTAGCATGTATCAGAGATCAGCAATGAATCGCTTTGTCGCTACTCATAAGTACTCATGAAATTTTGAGTATGAGTGAGTCAACAGTATTGAAATCCAACTACTCTGATTCATTCGTACTCAGTACAACATTGATTTATAAGTACAAGTTGCAATGAGTATGAGTACAACGTTGACATCAAACTCATAACATTCGAAATATGTTTGATTCATGCGCCTACTCATTCAGATTCATAAATTTAGAAAAATACTTCTTATAATACTCATAAATGATTCGAGTGATTCGAATCATTCGTCAAAATTTACAGTTGTAGTTGTTGTTGCATTTACAAAGAAAGAAGAAAGACACATAAACAGGAAAGACAAAGACAGCAAGCAGAGCAAACACACAACCTTCTTGTGAGTATTGCAGTGTTCGTACGCGAATCATACTTATTTTGTGATTCGTGCGTACGATGAGTCGTGGAGAGTCGAAATCAATAACATCATGCGTATTGTTAAGTACGAGTACCATGAGTATTTCAAACTTTGAATATGAGTAGTATGAGTATGACATTAAAATAAGTATGAATGCGTATAAGCAGCAGAAATTTTAAGTATGAATCGAATCTACTCATCGTTTTGAATACTCATTGCTGACGTCAGGTATGTATGTATGACCTTAAATCTTATTTGGAAGGGTTCAGTGTACTAAGACAGAAAGTGTGAAATTGAGAACCTCTTCTTCAGACCCACAGCTCCTGCTGAAGATATTCGAGCTAACGCCAGGTCTATCGGCATGCTCTCTATAGAACTGTGGCTTGAAAGAACGGCAGCTGATGGTCATGGGATTTAAGAAATTAATTAAAAATTAAGACAATTTCTGCGCCTAATATTATTGCACTTAGACTAGGCAGCCTCCTTGAAAAATGTCAAAAAAAATCTCGTTTAACTAAGGCACTCGGAATACCTATGTCCTGAAGTATGTTGTAGAATGAAAGCTCTGCACCAGCTTCGTCCGGTTCACCGGTAGTGCAATTATTCTGACAATCACTGAAGACTCGACTTTGAATGAATCGGAATTTCCCTGAGAAATCTCCATCATTCATGGATAAGTACAGAGATATCTAAGCAACATTCATTAGGGCATTGACTGCAGGATAGCTGTGCGTGTACATTCAGAAATGTTCTGGGGAAATTCCATCATCCAACAAACACTGTACCACGCTCAATATGCTTATGAGCTCTATTTGGAAAATAAAGAAGTTGTTAGACAGCCTATCCATACATACATAATTGGTCATTACAACCCTTCAGTCAGGATTACGAACTAGTTTCTCGCAGCACTTATGTTGTGTTTGTTAATTTTATACACGAGTGGCGGGAGCTACAGTTTAAAGCCGACTCTGAACGACGGATTTTGAGAAACTTTTAATGGCAATTTTATTTGACTCTCAGAGTTTTTTCCAGAAATCTGCTGTTGATGAAGTCGCCGTCAAAATATTTTTTCATATTGCGTCATGTTAGCCTATCGCTAAAGTCTAATGCCAGTACCTGTAATATATGCGCCTCAGTAATATCCAGAAATTCGAAGCCATTGCTTTATACCTCAAGGGCTCTATCGGAATGCTACGGCTAATTGGCCGAAGAGTTTCCTCTGAGAAAACTAAAATCAAATCGCGGCGTTTTTGGGAATACAATTCGAAGTGTTCCAAAGAATGAAGTGTGACGTAGTCTAGTAGGTAGTGTGTTGGCTTATTAGAGTTAAGGCAACGGTGCAAACCCCAGGTCAAACATCTCCAGCAAAACGAAAATATGAAAGAATATTTCTTCGGCGAATTTCTCTCAGCATTTTTCTGGCAAAAATTCTGAAAGTCACATAAAATTGCCATGAAAAAGCTTCTCAAAAATCTGTCGTAGGGAATCGACTTTAAACTGTATGTCCCCTGATACTCATGTATAAAATTAACACACACCACATCAGGGGTGTGAGAAGCTAGGTCGCAGTCCTGACTAAAGGCTTGTGATGCCCAATTACGCATGTATGTGAATACATTAATCGTGCACTTAATTGTGGATTCCGCCAGCTTCACACTGCTATATGCGACAGATATACACACAGTTACTAAATTATACATACGGTTAAAAAATTTCAGAATTTTTTTAACTGATCCGCTTTCGTTGAAAATCTTTATAGTTTCCTTGATGTTAAGACGGTCTTTTGCCTCGGTTAAAAAATTTCTGAAATTGAACTGAATTGTGGCCCTGCACAGGCCCACAAAGTTATGCATCCGATTTACAAATTTCACAAATTTCTGAACCAAAGCAAAAGACCGTCTTAAAATCGAAGAAAGATGTCAGACAATTACAAAGATTTTTAACGAAAACGGATTAGTTAAAAAATTTCTGAAATTTGTTATCCGTATGTATACTTTTGTGGCTGAGTGTAGGTACAGGCTCATAGACCCTATGAGTTAAGAATCTTCTTGCGCGCACGAGACAGTGACCGCGACTCACAACACAAGTGGTGTGAGAAGCTAGGTCGTATGTGTAAGCATTTAACTTTTCTTTTGAAATCTGCAAATGGATTACCCTATACATGTCTACATATACAAACCATACAACGAACTCTGTATGAAAAATTTTTGTAAAGAAAAATTCTTTTTTTTTTCAATGGAAAAAATTGTTTAAAAAAACAACAACAACAACAACAACAACAACAATAAAAGAAAACAAATTGCAATATGACGAACCTAGCAACTGACTGCATTGCATAGACCGTCCACAGCAATAACTTCTCACAGTAAATGATAATTAAAATATAAAATAATAATAAAAACAACAACAAATTAAATTAAAACAATACACTCACACATACATACATACATACATACGTATGATGATGACGTCAATCAGTATTGCAAAAAAAAAAAAAAAGAAAGAAAGAAACACACGACTCGTAATTAAATAAATACCCTCTCAGTCAGCAGAAAAAAATGTCAGGGATAAACAGTGTCAGCGGGAAAATCTAAACGTATGACGATTAATAATTAAAGAATTACATGAGCGATATAAATTGTTCTGAATATTTAATTGCACAACTAAATAGAAACAAATACGTCATACAGATGACAGATAGTGTATCTATTTTCAAATGGTTTGTGTCTTTAATAACTTACGTGAGTAGATAACATAATCAAAACTCACTACAGAACGTGTAACAATACTTTGAGGGATGATATGAAGGGATGCTGTAGAGTATATTTCTAGGTTCGGATCAACAGAACTACGCTATGCTGTTCCTCTAAAGCGCGAATCCCTCAGAGTTAATCTGAAAATCAACATGATAGTCTAATAAATTTGAACGTAATAATAGGCAGCATAGGGCCGCAACAAGTTGGTTCCAATGAACCCGATCGTTAGCGCAGTGTTTCACTTCGTTCCACTGTAGACGTAGTTTGGATAATTCGATTGTGATTTGGCGTTTTCAGGTGTGTGATGATCGTCCGATGCGCCTGCTTCCCTGGGGGTTCCAATCAATGGCTTTCCTTGTGATGTCATGTAATGGCTTGCGAAGAGTGTTCCCAAGCCAGCCCCACTTGCATCTTCTTATTTTCATCTCTATTGGTTGCTGGTTTGTATCTGACCAGAGTTGGGCATTGGATATTATGGAGGGCCAGTAAACACGCATGATTCTTCGCAGGCATTTGTTCACAAATACTTGAATAGACTGGGAATCTCGGGGTGCCATATTCCACGTTTCGGAACCGTAAAGTAATGTGGATTTGACGCTGGAGTTGAAAATTTTAATTTTGATGCGTCTCGATATATTAAATGATTTCCAAACGGGGTTAAGTTGGGCAAAAGCTTTGCATGCCTTCTTAATGCGGCTGGCAATATCTGCTGATGATCCGCCTAGATAGCAGAAGGACTCCACTTCATCAATTTTCTTGCCGTATATTAGGAATTTCCCCGTTGCGTTAGCATTCATTCTGAGTGATTTGGTTTTGTGGTTACTCATCTTTAATGCAGCTAACTTTGCGGTTTCGCTAACTAGATCCAGTTTCGACTGCATGTCGGAAAAAGAATGGCTCAATAAGCATATGTCATCCGCATAGTCCAGGTCTTCTAATCTGGGGGGAGGACTAATGGGAAAGTGTAGCGTTCAAAAGACACGTTCTTTTTCACACAGCCACTCCTTTCCAAATGTCAACCTCACCCACTGTCCTTCAAGGTCTTGCTGTCCCCTGTCACGCTGACGAGGCTCTGACGACCGACCATGGCCAGCATAACCTCAATACTTACACGGTTAAATCCCGGCAATTTGCATGCCTGGAGGCGATGTTGGCAGCCCCAACACCAGGATCGGACGCTATAGCCTAATAAGCTGTATGTCTTAAATAACTCTTATTACCGAAACCAATACAAGAAGGGAAAATAATAATAATTGTATACGGTGTGGTAATGTTATATTTAGAAAATAGGTGTTCGAGACCAGAATAGCATTGACTAAGCGAAAGGCAAAGAGAAGAGCTTAGCATATCAATGCGGATACTGATAGCCAGGCCATTCTCCAAGCACTTATTTGATTGCCCAACTTAATGAATGCGTCATTCCTGGCAGATGGTGTATGTATCTATTACAAATGGTTTGTGTCTTGAATAACTTACGTGATTAGATCACATAGTCAAAGCTCACTAAAGCACGTATAACAGTTCCTTGCGGTATCACGGTAAAAAGGGATGCTGTAAGAGCATATCCTCCAAGCACTTATCTCTTATGAAGTTGACTTGGGATTCTTACCTATCTTAGCTAGTCATCAGCGACTGGGTTTTCCTCATTGGCCATGATTTATTTTCACTTAGTGAAGGGCATTATAATAATGTCTTGTCATTTCTTCTTTAAGAGATGTGAGCCACAGTGTTGAAAAATTCAGTACTTGGTACTTTTTTCCGTACTTTTACATTTCAAAAATACCGCAGTACCCCCGCGAGGCTTTTTCGTACTTTTTTATTATTAAATATTTTATGACTTGCGCTTTTCAACTATTAATGCATTAGCAACGTAACGCTAAAGGTAGAATTAGGCTTTAGCCCGGCTTAGCCAAACGCCTACGGAACGTACACTCGTTTTTAGAACACGAAAAGCAATGAAAACGCTTACCAAACCGTAATGTAATTTCGTTTGCATTGCTTTCCATATGCTAAAAACGAACGTATGTTACATTACGTTCCATCGACTTTTGACTAAACGGAGCTTTTACGTTTTATTACGTTTCGAATCAACTGTTCTTGTCATGTATGTGAGGACCACGAATAAGTCGTTAGTTTTTCTGTTCGTCTTCCTGGTGGCAAAAACCCTGAGAGTAAATATAATTGCCATGATAAAGTTTTCCAAAAAAGATGTATAAAATTAAAGCACATAACATAAGCGCTGTCAGAAGTTAGATCATAATCTTGATTGAAGGGTTATATTATATATATGTACATATTTGATTACAAAAGTACCATTTGGTGCAAAAAAGTACTCGTTGAGTTATAGTTCAGTACCATATGAAAATTTCAGTTTTGCAACACTGGTGAGACATCTACCAATCACATCGGATGCGAAACTGTCTCTTAAATAATGGTTGATGCGAGACTAAGCATTTCGCTGCTAACCAAACATTGAAATTTTAATGACGGAAGTATACTATTCGAGCTATACAAGCGGACTGACGGCCTACAAATGTGTTTTGTGCCGACTTGGCATAGTTTAAGAGATAGCTTTATTAAATCAAAGTTCACTTGAGTAAACATAATGGCTCGCTGAAGTATTACGTAAGCGATGACTCAGAGATTAAATGGGAAATTGGGATAAGCCAGTCTTGCCTATCAGCATCAGGGGGCTTTGTATTTAAAGAATGAATCCATTTAGAATGAAGCTGAAAGGCATTTTGAAATTTTACTGAATTTAATAGTCGATCCAACATCTAACAACGGTGGTTCTATTAGACTAAGACTAGACTAGAATAGAAACAAGTCTGCCTTAAGCCGGACGGAAGTCGCCGTAGTCTAGTAGGTAGTGTGTAGGCTTATTAGACGTAAAGCCAGGGTTCGAGGCCCAGGCCAGACATCAAGACAAAATACAAAAAGCGGCGACTTCCTCTCAGCAGATTTCTGGCAAAAACCCTGAAAGTAAATGGAAAATTGCCATGAAAAAGTTTCTCAAAAATCTGTCGTTCGAAGTCGACTTTAAACTGTAGGTCCCACCACTCATGTATAAAATTAACACACACAACATAAGTGGTGTGAGAAACTAGGACGTTGTACAATGGGTCAATTCGACCTCCGGGTACTGTACTTGTCTTAATTGACACGTACACGTCCTCTAACCTAACCTAACCTAACCTAAGCCGGACACCGAAATTGGCTCACAAAGTAAACAATACTGTATCTTGCTTCTGAATCGTTCCTCAATCTTTGCAAATGTTCTTTACAGGTAAGCGAAATTTCTCCGCCATAATTGGGGGGCAATAAGAAGGGCTATAGTAACTAAAGCCACAGAGGCTTGGGCAGCTGGTGAGGCGATCATATCATGGAAATGTATGGTAAACATACAGAGGCAACTGAATTATAGGGAACATGATATTGGAGTTTAATGCTCTGGACGAACTCCTGATGGAAGACTTAATCGGTGGTTCGGGAAAGATTTCACCGTCGAACAGCGGAGCGATTTTAGTCGCCATACTCTAGTAGGTAGTGTGTTGGCTTATTAGACGTGAGGCCACGGTTCAAACTCCAGGTCAGACATCCCCCGTAAAACAAAATGTGAAACAATATTTCGACGGCGATTTCTGCTGAGCAGATTTCTGGCAAAAACTCTGAGCGTGAAATAAAATTGCCATGAAAAGTTTCTCAAAAATCTGTCGTTCGAATTCGATTTTTAATTGTAGGTCCCGCCACTCATGTATAAAATTAGCATACACAACAGAAGTTGTGTATGCCAGTCGTGGTCCTGGCTGAAGGATTGTAGTGATCAGTTATGTAAGTCCCATACCAATTAAGGCTTCAAACAACTTTACTGGAAGAAGTCTCAAAACATAGTATCTTTACCGGGCTGTATTTGGGCACAGTATGCGTACTAATGTTTTCAAATAAAATCTCGGAATTTGTTAAGCAAACTTGCAGTATTTTTTTTTTCCGTTGAAACCATGCATATATTTTTATTTAAAACCCGATTTTTTTTGCTATTTTTTACTTTTATTTCACCGTTACGTTTCTTTTTACCTAACCTATCTGTTGTTTTTTCTTTTTCTTTTTTTTAATTTGTTTTTTTTTTTTAACAAAATCAATACACATTAATCATTAATTTGTTTAATGTCTATTACGTGCTTCACATAACGAAATAGAAATTTCTGTAACGTTTCGTTTCTTTTTTTTAATTTTTTTTCGCTTTTTTTCCTCCTCTTTTTTTTTTGCATTCATTTAATGAATCTGTTTGAAACATATCACGAGAGAGAGAGACAGAGATAGAAAGAGAGAAAAACATGATTTCTTTTTTCTATATGAGAGCGTATGAGTAATATTAATTAGAAATCATTTTTTCATAAATGAACTGTAAAATGTCATTAAGTGGGGGAGGGTAGAAAAATTGCTGAAAGAAATAAAACAAAATAATAATTTCCAATTAAAAAAGTGAAATGAAATTAAATTATGTATGCAGAGAGATATTAAAAATAATAAAAATCATGCAGTACAGGGTGGCTCAAAAGAAAGTTTATATTTAAGCAAGTTATTAATGAAATAATTTCATTTGAAATTTTTATTTCTTTCTTGATGGTAAACTATTCTCAATGAAAATTGAAATGAAATTAGAAATAAAGCAAGGTGATGCAGATTATATCTGATCGCAGATCAGACATCTAAACGAAATAGAAAAAAAAGTATTTCTTAGGCGACCTCCTCTCAGCAGCTTTGTGGCAAAATCTCTGAGGGTAAATAAAAAATTGCCATGAAAAGTTTCTCAAAAATCTGTCGTTTGGAGTCGCCTTTAAACTGTAGGTCCCGCCCCTCATGTATAAAATTAACACACACAACATAAGTGGTGTGAAAAACTAGATCGTAATCCTGACTGAAGGGTTATAATGACCAATTAGGCATGTATGTATCAGAGGTCAGCAATGAGTATTCAAAACGATGAGTAGATTCGAATCATACTTATAATTTCTGATACTTATACGCATTCATACTTATTTTAATGTCATACTCATACTACTCATATTCAAAGTTTGAAATACTCGTACTTAACAATACACATGATGTTATTGATTTCGACTCTCCACGGCTCATCGTACGCACGAATCACTAAATGAGTATGATTCGCTTACGAACACTACAATACTCACAAGAAGGTTGTGTGTTTGCTCTCCTTGCTGTCTTTGTCTTTCCTGTTTATGTGTCTTTCTTCTTTCTTTGTAAATGCAACAATAACTAAGACTGTAAGTTTTGACGAATGATTCGAATCACTCGTATCATTTAGAAGTATTATTCGAAGTATTTTTCTAAATTTATGAATCTGAATGAGTAGGCGTATAAATCAAACATATTTCGAATGTTATGAGTTTGATATCAACGTTGTACACATACTCATTGCAACTTGTACTTATAAATCAATGTTGTACTGAGTACGAATGAATGAATGTTTGACTCACTCATACTCCAAAATTTCATGAGTACTTATGAGTAGCGTGAAAGTGATTCATTGCTGATCTCTGGTATGTACGAAATGCAGATTATAAAAGCTTTTTTCGCTAGCCCTACATAGAGCCTGTTTGTAATACTTAATTGGCTTCTAGCAAAGAATATGGATATAAAGAATACGCATTATGTAGACTCCGAACGACAGATTTTTTGAGAAACTTTTTCAAGGCGATTTTATTTACTCCCAGAGTTTTTGCTAGAAATCTGCTGAGAGAAAGTCGCCGAAGAAATACATTTTGTATTTTGTTTTGATGCCTGGCCTGGGCCTCGAACCCAGGCTTTACGTCTAATAAGCCAACACACTACCTACTAGACTACGGCGACGTCATTTGCCGAGTAAGTCAAAACCGGATGAAGAACTGCTTGTTGATTTTCCATATGAGTTAATGATCAAAACATGGTCTAAGTTCTAGTCAAAAAACTAATGAAATGCCCATATAATATAAGTTTTTCTGAAGCAAGCATTAAATCGAGCAGCATCTCTATAGACGAAATGCCCAGTATATACTTCAACATCTACACTGGTCAGTTGCTTTACGCCGTCAATTATAAGTTCACAGATCTGTTATTAAAGAAGGGATTCCCAAAGAAAAGATTTTATTGTAGGATTCGATGATTTTGATGCATATGTTTAGTAAATGGTAATACCCAGTCTGTATGGCAACTTCTAGAACTGTACTGTTGATTTGTTCTTGTAATACTTTTGCTTTTGTCTTGCATGTGCTAGTGAACGGTACAATATTTGTCTTGGTACTGAGTTGTTCTGCAATCTGTGCACAAGTCAAGGTAACCGAAGTCACCTGGGGGATAATAAAGAGGACTACAGTAACTGAAGCCACAGCGGCTTGGGCAGCTGGTGAGGCGAACATATTATGGAAATGGATGGTAAACGTACAGAGGCAACTGAATTATAGTGAATATGACATTTGAGTTTAATGCTTTGGAGGGCATTATGATGAAAGATTTAATCGGCGGTTCGGGAAAGATTTCACCGTCGAACACCGGGGTTTTTGGTGAAGTCCCCGTAGTCTAATATGTGTTGGCTTACTAGACGTGAGGCCACGGTTAAAACCCAAGGGCAGACGTCTACAGCAGTACGAAAAATGAAAAAATAGCAGATTTCTAGCAAAAACTCAGAGAGTAAATGAAAAGTTGTTATGATAAGTTTCTCAAAAATCTGTCGTTCGAAGTCGACTTTTAATTGTAGATCCCGCCACTCATGTATAAAATTAACAACACAAGTAGTGTGAGAAGCTAGGCCGTAGTCCTGACTGAAGAGGATTGTAATGATCAATTATGTAAGCATGTAAGTCCCACAATAATTGCGGCTTCAAACAACTTTACTCGAAAAAGTCTCATTTCAAAACATGGTATCTACATATACCGGGTTGGATTCGGGCACAGTATGCGTACTAATCCAGCCTGTATGGCAACTTCTAGAACTGTACTGCTGATTTGTTCTTGTAATATTTTTTTATTTTTGTCTTTCCTAGGTTTTCTATGTCATTTTCGTGTAAGAATTTCTATTTATCTGTATGATATTAATTTGTTGTTGTTTTTTTTATAAATTCTTTTCTCTTATTAGAGAGAATAACTGTTCATTAGTGTTCATATTGACCAATTGAAGCCTTTAAACATTTTCCATTGAATTTCAATTACAATGCCTTAGTATTTGTTTAATTTATGTGGCATGTATTAACAGAATTGTTGTCCCAAAGACAAATACAATGTAATTTCGTAACAAATAATAAATTTTGTAATAATTGTTGGAAATAATTGTTAGAAATTATTTAAAATTTATTACTCGTATAGAAATAAGCAAATGGAATAAGGAATACAGCATAGAAAACATTTATGGAATTACATACAATTTGTTATTGATTACTTGAAGCATTTAAAACCAAATGACAATTTGATTTATTAGAGTGTATGTACATATGTATTAAAGGGTCCGCCAAATAACTTTTTTTTTGAAAATGCTTTAAAAACGAAACTACTGAATATTTTCTCAAATTTCTTTTTTATTTGAAAGTACAATCCTTCCGGTTAATAATGGAAAATAATTTTATTCCAATGGCTGCCTCGGCTGGCCATGCAGTAGTCTACACCAGAAGATGCCGATTTTGGCAAAAAAAAAATCATCTTTTCAGATGAAGCTCATTTTGATCTTGGCGGGTATGTAAACAAGCAAAATTGTCGCATTCGGGGCACAGAAAACCCGCACGCATGCATTGAAAAGCCGACGCACCCAAAACGAGTCACTGTTTGGTGCGGATTTTGGTCCAGAGGCATAATTGGGCAATTTTTCTTCGAAAATGAGCAAGGAGTGGCCGTTACAGTCAATGGCGATCGTTATCGGGTCATGTTGTTCACATAACTTGAAGAGGAGAAGTCGCCGTAGTCTAGTAGGTAGTGTGTTGGCTTATTAGACGCAAAAGCCTGGGTTCGAGCCAGGCATCAAAGACAAAATACAAAAAGTATTTCTTCGGCCACTCCCCTCAGTTGATTTCTGGCAAAAACTCTGGGAAGTAAATAAAAATTGCCATGAAAAGTTTCTCAATAAATAAAAATCTGTCGTTCGGAGTCGACTTTAAACTGTAGGTCCCACCACTCATGTATAAAATTAACACACACAACATAAGTGGTGTGAGAAACTAGGACGTTGTACAATGGGTCAATTCGACCTCCGGGTACTGTACTTGTCTTAATTGACAAGTACACGTCCTCTAACCTAACCTAACCTAACCTAACTTGAAGAGGAGGATATTGGCCACATTTGGTTGCAACAGGACGGCGCTACGTGTCACACAGCCGAAGCTATACTCGATGTTTTGCGCCCAGTTTTTGAAGATCGCATTATCAGCCGCAGAGCTGATGTCGTTTGGCCACCTCGGAGCTGCGATTTGACACCGTTGGACTATTATTTGTGGGTTGCCGTCAAAGATAAGTGTTACGCCGACAAGCCAGAGACAATTGACGTTTTAAAGGGCAATATTGGTCGATAATGTGCTTAAAAATTGGACCGATCGTGTAGGCTAATGCATGGCCAGCCGAGGCAGCCATTTGAATGAAATTATTTTTCATTATTAACCGGAAGGATTGTACTTTGAAATAAAAAAAGAAATTTGAGAAAATATTCAGTAGTTTCGTTTCTAAAGCATTTTCAAAACAAAAAAATTTATTTGGCGGACCCTTTAGAAAACTTATTTACAATATAATAAATATTTATTAGATCCATAATTATACATACTTTGCTAATGACAAAACATTTTCATATGCAAGAGAAAGACACAGAGAGAGAGAGTGGGAAACAAGAATAAATTGTTGAAATAAATTGAGAAAAGTTGTTAAATTTTTTTTTATTCTTTTTTTATGTTAAAATAACTTGTCAAGTATCCAATTCCCGTGTGTTTTTTTTTAAGAGAATCTACTGCTTGGAAAAAAAGTAAGCTTAACTGAACATCTCTATTAAAGTTTCCGTTGTTTTTTTGCGATAAAATCCTTAACGAAACTCTTTTAGCAAGATTTTCTATGGCATAATAAATTTAAAATCACTTCCTTTTTATTGTTAATATTTTAACACACTCAGACACATACACACAACTACATACAAAGCTTTTTCTCTCTCGCTCTCTCTTTTGCTCTTTCAATACCTTAGTAGTATAACTCTTATTGTAAAGGGTGTTTTTTACAGAGGTATAGAACTTTAAGTTGCAATAAAACAACGATGGATTATTCGATTGACATGAATTTTATTTATCCGAAAGATAATCTTGTGGCATTACATTTTAAATATGATTTCTGGCATATGATCGCCACGGCTGGCGCTGATGTAGTCCAATCTGGACGTCCAATTTTCGATGACTCTTTCCAACATTTGTGGCCGTATATCGGCAATAATACGGCGAATGTTGTCTTCCAAATGGTCAAGCGTTTGTGGCTTTACCGCATAGACCAATGACTTTACATAGCCCCACAGAAAGTAGTCTAGCGATGTTAAATCACAAGATCTTGGAGGCCAATTCACAGGTCCAAAACGTGAAATTAGGCGGTCACCAAACGTGTCTTTCAATAAATCTATTGTGGCACGAGCTATGTGACATGTTGCGCCGTCTTGTTGAAACCACATCTCCTGGACATCATGGTTATTCAATTCAGGAATGAAAAAGTTAGTAATCATGGCTCTATACCGATCACCATTGACTGTAACGTTCTGGCCACCATCGTTTTTGAAAAAGTACGGACCAATGATTCCACCAGCCTATAAAGCACATCAAACAGTCAGTTTTTCTGGATGTAACGGTGTTTCCACATACACTTGAGGATTACCTTCACTCCAAATGTGGCAGTTTTGTTTGTTGACGTAGCCATTCAACCAGAAGTGCGCTTCATCGCTAAACAAAATTCGCTTATGAAAATCGGGAACAACGGTAATCTCGTTTTGGGCCCATTCGACGAATCTACGCCTTACTTGATGATCGTTTGGCTTCAAATCTTGCACGAGTTGGATTTTGTAAGCACGCAAACCAAGATCCTTCCGCAAAATCTTCCATAAAGTGGATGGACACAGATCCAATTCCTGTGCTCGATGGCGGATGGACTCATTCAGGTCTTCATCAAAGCTACGCTTTACAGCAGCAATAGCTTCTTCTGTACGCACCGTACAGCGTCTCTGGGGATGCAAGTTATCAATAAGAGTAAACGTTCCATGGTTAATCGAATTAACTGCTCTGATGGACGATTTTGTCGACGATAAAATGGACGTAGTGCGCGATACGTTTTCCGCACAGAACCATTATTTTTGAAATAAAATTGCACTATTTGCAAGCGTTGTTCAGGCGTGAGTCTATTCATGATGAATTGCCAAACCAAACTGAGAATAAATAACTTGACAGCTGTTAAATCGGTCGCCATCTTGAAAAGTAATGCCAACTTAAAGTTCTATACCACTATAAAAAACACCCTTTATTATAAATGTTGCATACTTCTGGGGGCGCTTTACGGTCAGCCAATTGTACGTGTAAATAAATGACTGTAACTTGGACCGAGTGTATGTGTGTGTGTGCGTGTGTCTGTGTCTTTTTGGTATATAAATTGCCTTTTATGTTTAAATTATTGTCTTTTATATAAACTTTATAATAAATTTCCATTTAATTTTATACATTTAACTCTAAACATTGCTTTTAATATTGTCTACACTTGTGTGTATGTGTATGTGTATGTGTGTAGGATACTTAAGGAGACTTTTGTGGTTTCCATTTAATGTCACACACACATACATATATATATACTTACACTCTCTGTAGTTTTCTTAAGCTTTAAGACAGCAGACATTAATTTTCCAAAAGGTTTCCTTCTTAGACTTTTAGCCTCACCACCAGCCTAGTTGGTGGGTTTTTGGTGTCTCTTTGTCTTTTTAATACAAAATAAAACTAGGCGTTGGGGGTTTTCCTTCGTTTTCTGTTTCTAACTTTAACTTTAATAATGTTTTTCTATCCATTCATACATACATACATACATTCATTGTTGTGTTACAACAACAAACAATTTATGTTAAAATTATTATTGTGGTCACCTGCCACTTTTGTCACTAGACCACGACCACCACCACCACCACCACTACAACTGCTTTGCTGCCTTGCTGCCTGCTGCCTTTTCATTCATTTCAATTCAATTCGTTTCATTTGGTTTGTTTTGCAACAGACGTTCAACATACCACACACCATAAGTGCCCAGCTCCAAAGAGACAGACATTTTGAAACCCACACACACTTACACTTCTACGCACACACTTCAACACAACACATGAAATCTTTTGTTTGGTATGAGTTTTCTTCTTTTTTTTACCGTTTTCTTTATTAACGGCAGTCTTTTATTTGGGCTTTTATGCCCAACATTATAGTCTTTATTGGCATTTGGGTTTTCTATAGTTTTATGGCTTAAAGTACACACACAGTCGTCGTAGTAAAGGCAGCAGAAACGGGTCATTCAATTTCTACTTCTATTGACAATGAAAGAAAATTTTTTTATGAAATATTTTAATCGACTCTTTTTAAATTTATATTGTAACGAAACTAAAAAAACATTGTTTAACATTAAAATTATAAACAAAAGCTACAAAAAAATACTAAACAATGAACTTGTTTACAAATTATAGCCCAGCATCATGTAACAACAAACACCAGCGTAAACAAATGGTAAACAAGTAAACAAAAATACAACAACAAACACTACAAGAATAAATGTAAACAAAATACACAGCGATGAAACAGCGATGTTTACATTTATAGAGATCTCAAGAACAAGATCATTCATCAGACTGTTTACATTGTCATATAAAAGGCAAGACAAAGCAGGCAACTGATTTAGTAAAAGTTCAGACAGTCTTGTGTGACGACGTGGTGTGTTCGAAGAGAGTAATCGTGGTTTAAAGATCTCCGTTACAAAGATCTGTTGAATAATTGTCTAGTAATTGTTATTGTTAATGCAAAGAGTGTAGACAAAGGAATAACAAACAAAGCAATTGTTGTTGTTTACATAAAGTTGTGAACAGTGGTACACAGAATTGTGCGAATAATAAAGGATTTTAAATTAAATTAAACACAAATTTATTTTTATTTTATTTGCAATCTGCGAGCTTATATTTTAAACGTTTTTAAAAGGTAAAAACGTAACAATATTTCAGAAATTTTTTATTGGAATTAAAAAAAAAAAAAATTATTTGACAATTTGTCGATAGACGTCTTTAAAATGCCATACAAAACCTTGGTAATATTAATGCCATTTGGCAACACCAGAGCATGTTTAAAAGCTAAGATTCTAAGCTTCATGTTGTTAGAAGATTACATAGGTTTTTATTTATAGAAAAACGTAAGAATCCCAGATTGCTGAAAAAATGTTTAAAGCTCAAAGCAATGAAGCTGATGCTAGAGAATGAGCTGCATAAGGACATGCTAGACCTCGCTCTGGTTGAGGTAAAACCATAGAATAAATTGTAAAAACCTGGCACAGAAGCAATGTGAGACGTAGTTAAGGTAGCACATCGGTATTCACCACTAAAAAGTTATCAACCAATTGAAGAATGCTAGGTACCCAAAGAAACTGGAAGTTTCCTGAAACGAGCGAATAATTATGGGCAACTAAAATTGAATTGCTCATAACAATAATGTGGGAAAATGTACACCATCGTAGCCATGTGAAAATTTGCAGATAGTGACAAAACCAGAATACATAACTCCGTTTGAAAAACCATATTATGATCCAGTGTAATCGGAGCCATAATTTTGTGTCACTCTCGGTCCCATTTGGGATTAGTGGCTATCTGCTAGACGTTGCTTTCATTTCAATATCCTATTCCCAACAACACTTTAATAGTTTATCTGGCTGAATATACGAATTTGCTTGTTAAGGAGGCGAGAACGGTCTTAATTCTCTTGGTAAACAAGCAAATTCAAGTTTTATTCGAGTTTACACATCATGAACTAATACACGTCCATGATATTTTCAGAGCATGTTCCGCTTTCCTACATAGATGGTTCGAATTATCATACTTAGAAGTATTAACACATCATCCGCGTTGCAGACTGGTTCATATCCTTCGCCACTTAACATTCTCAGACGATATATAGTGGTGACCCATATGAGAGGTGAAAATATGCCACCAAGTGTTGTTACTCCCTTAGCATTAGGTTGTAAGCACAGAAATTTATTCATCTCTTCCTTAGAATGTTGTAAGCATAGGATTATTGAGGGATTTTTGAAGGCTTCCTCAAAGTCTATATATACAACAAGAGCACATACTTTGGCATCTAGGGATCTCTCTATGTAGTGGGTGGTTTTTGTGCAGAGCGAAGTCCATTGATCTGCTTGTGATATAGGCATGTTGCCTAAACATTACCCACTCATTTGATTTAGAGCTCTTCAACATGGTATTAACAATTCGCTCTTTGGGTTTAAGAAAAAAGAAAATCTGGTTAATTGAACGAAAAGCCTTTAGGGTAGTGCAGCTATCATTACTAAGTTTGGTATGAACATCAAAATTGCTGCCTGGTGATTTTTAAGTGTCTATTCGTAGCTTAGGCGAGAATGGTGTGTTTTGGTGCGGTTTCCACGTCATTTTATAGACAGGTCTAGAAGATTTCATTTGGTCCTGACGTGTTACAGGCAGCAAAGTCCTTTTATCACATTAAAAGTAATTTATAAAACACACCCTGTCGTTTCCCGTTTGCTATGCCGAAGATGGACCCGTTGGCGCAGAGGATATCGAAAGATTTTTGTATTCCTCAGCGGTATCCATTCGATGTTATAGGTTTTGGATATAGAATTCCTAATCCTCGATATATCCCTGAATATTTGCAGTGTAATTTCCAGAAGTTCATTCTCACTTCATATCACTGCGCTTCAAATGTTATGCGTCTAGAGAACCGATAACTTTTTATGTTTTGCCCTTTAAAAAGTCTTTGCTCATTTTTCCCAGTTCTTCGCCTTCCGCCTGTTAGCCGTGGGTTCTTCTGAAAAAACATCTTTTCATGAAATAGACACCTCTTTTGAAAAAACTTAACATGAGCTTAACTAATAAATTTGACCCGTATACGGAGGTAATCAAGAGCAATTCTCGCTAGACCGACTGATTCCTATCAAACTTGTGATTTTTTCAGTTGGTGCATCGGAATCTTATGGCATCCGTTGAAGACCTGTCCACTTTATAAAGGGTGTTTTTTTATAGAGGTATAGAACTTTAAGTTGGCATTACTTTTCAAGATGGCGACTGATTTAACAGCTGTCAAGTGATTTATTCTCAGTTTGGTTTGGCAATTCATCATGAATCGACTCACGCCTGAACAACGCTTGCAAATAGTGCAATTTTATTTCGAAAATAATGGTTCTGTGCGGAAAACGTATCGCGCACTACGTCCATTTTATCGTCGACAAAATCGTCCATCAGAGCAGTTAATTCGATTAACCATGGAACGTTTTCGCACCACGTTTACTCTTATTGATAACTCGCATCCCCAGAGACGCTGTACGGTGCGTACAGAAGAAGCTATTGCTGCTGTAGAGCGTAGCATTGAGGAAGACCCGAATGAGCCCATCCGCCATCGAGCACAGGAATTGGATACAGTCAATGGTGATCGGTATAGAGCCATGATTACTAACTTTTTCATTCCTGAATTGAATAACAATGATGTCCAGGAGATGTGGTTTTAAAAAGACGGCGCAACATATCACACAGCTCGTGCCACAATAGATTTATTGAAAGACACGTTTGGTGACCGCCTAATTTCACGTTTTGGACCTGTGAATTGGCCTCCAAGATCTTGTGATTTAACACTGCTAGACTACTTTCTGTGGGGCTATGTAAAGTCATTGGTCTATGCGGTAAAGCCACAAACGTTTGACCATTTGGAAGACAACATTCGCCGTATTATTGCCGATATACGGCCACAAATGTTAGAAAAAGTCGTCGAAAATTGGACTTCCAGATTGGACTACATCCGCGCCAGCCGTGGCAGTCATATGCCAGAAATCATATTTAAAATGTAATGCCACACGATTATCTTTCGGATAAATAAAATTCATGTCAATCGAATATTCCATCGTTGTTTTATTGCAACTTAAAGTTCTATACCTCTATAAAAAACACCCTTTATAAGAACTTTACATAAGACGGGGAAAAATATACATTAAAAACCCACCATTCTTTGATTATGTCAATAATGTTCTCTGTGCAAGTGTCACGCCTAGCACTTTCTCCTTAACTTTGTTTATAAAAGTAGCTCTGTTCCCTATATTAGGAGTGATTGGGCCATTTGTGTTAAGAAATTTTATATAAAATTCTGTTGTTTTATAATAAAATTGTTATTAAACAAAAACATTTTTTTGGTAAATAAATTCCTTTAATTCGTTAAGTTTTGTTTAATAAAAAACGTTTAGAAAACTTTTCAACTATTTCGTTTCAATGTGAAAAGCCCCTCATGTATTACTGGTCAATAAGGGCGTCTCTCTGTGCCATTTATATGTATGTATGGATGTATGTATATATATATGATACATTATAAACCAGGCCTTTCCCCTTCAGTATACGTATGTATGTACATACGTGCATAGTTACATACGTATATTTGGTCCCCGTACAAATGATATTTTGCGGTTTTTGTGGCATTTTCTGGGTAGAAATTTGATGATCTGGGCATAAATTGCCCAATGCGGTGCTGGCTGGGGCTAAAACTAACTGATGGACCTTGACTGATTATGCCAAAACAATTGCAATTTCAAAAACATTTTATTTTAATTATACAAACACACATACGCAATATAGCAGAGGGGGTTGAAGAGGTTTATAACATTATAAATTATTAATAAATTACAGGCCTCAACCACTTGTCACACACATTTATTATGAAATCTAACTTAAAGGGGGGAAAGCCTTTCTGTCTTTTTCTTTCTTCTTCGTAATCAAAGGTAGCTTAAGGGGGGGAAAGCCTTTCTGTCTTGTTTTCTTCAGGTTTGGTTATATAGAGACAGCCAGGGAGCGGGAATAATTTATTGAAATTAATTTTTAAATAATAAATAATAGACAATGAAATGAAAAGAGCTTTTTATTGCGTTTATTTTAATGGCTTAATACAGTCATTAATGTTGTGTTTAGGCACCGTACTTATGCCTTTAGAATTTGTATTGAAAACCATTCGTAATGAATTAAAAAAAATTCCTCTTTTAAAAAGGCATTTAATTGCTTATAAGCATACATTTTTAAAAAAACTCAAAACCTGACTAATCTTTAAGGCCTCTTTAGAAATTCTAAGAATGCCTTAAAGTTCCCCTCCTCTTCTTAATAGCAAATTAGCAATTCTTTACAAAGAAAAAAAATAGCACAAATCCGACTCAAGGAATGCTATGGCATACTGACAGAAAATTAAAATTAAAAAAAATAAAAAAATGCGTCATTATTATGAAATGAAATTCAATCCATAATTTTTCATTATCAATACAGAAAACCACAAGCGTTTGTTTGGTTTTTTTTGTTTCTTGTTTTTTTTTTGGTTTTTGCCTTTCAAGTTTATCAGCTTAAAAAAACTCATTTAAAATGCACTTTGAATACTGTCGAGCGAAACAGACCTTAAAAACGTATATATTTCTTGCTGTTTATAGATTCCCATTAATGTGTGTCTGTGTGTGCACAGTAGTTACGTAGAAAACCAAAAAAAAAAAAAGCGAAAAAAAGCCAATAAAAATAGCAACAAATAAGCCAAGCCATACACGTATGGCAACAGACTTTATTTGATTTTGTTTCCACTGTTTCTAACAGCAACAAAATTAAAAAAAAAATTGAAAAAAAAATTGAAAAAAACCTTTAAATTCAACGAAATGAAAAGAAATCTTTTTTTTTTTTAATTTTGGTTGATGGTGGTGTTTCTCTAAAATACAAAGTGAATCACCATTTATGAATACCGCACACAATAAAACACAAAAAAAAAACAAATCAACGCACACACATCACACAGTGTAACGACTCAGGCTTTTTTCAAGTCTATTGTTTGCCACTCTCTTTATGATTTTGGAACATCAAGCAAGCATGCCTTGTTTCTAGCTGAGGCTGCAGTATATATACGGAGTTTAATAACTGACAGACAGACAGTCTTAATGATGATACGCAATGTTGGTATGTGAAAAATGTCTCTGTTTTGCTCTCTTTCTCCTCCTCTCTCTCTTACTGTGTTTTAGTTAATCAACAACTTTTAAAAAGTGATGTATAAAAGAGTAATAAAGAAAGTAAATATTTAAACAGCTACTGCATAAATTAATTGTTAAACAAATAAGAATTCATTAATGAAACTCAAGTAAAAAACGAATATTTAGACACCCTACGTAGTAAAGGGTCCGCCAAACAACTTTTTTTTTTTTGAAAATGCTTTAAAAAAAACTACTGAATATTTTCTCAAATTTCTTTTTTTATTTTAAAGTACAATTCTTCCGGTTAATAATGGAAAATAATTTCATTCAAATGGCTGCCTCGGCTGGCCATGCAGTAGCCTACACGATCGGTTCAATTTTTAAGCACATTATCGATTGTGTGCAGCTGTATTTCACCAATGGCTTCACGAATATTGTCCTTTAAAGCGTCAATTGTTTCTGGCTTGTTGGCGTAACACTTATCTTTGACGGCACCCCACAAATAATAGTCCAACGGTGTCAAACCGCAGCTCCGAGGTGGCCAAACGACATCAGCTCTGCGGCCAGCCGAGGCAGCCATTTGAATGAAATTATTTTCCATTATTAACCGGAAGAATTGTACTTTCAAATAAAAAAAAGAAATTTGAGAAAATATTCAGTAGTTTTTTCTTTAAAGCATTTTCAAAAAAAAAGTTATTTGGCGAACCTTTTATAAGCGACAATTCGATAGAACTTCGATAAATTCGAATTTAAAAACCAAAGACGCAAATCCAAACTTTTAGCAGATCCACTTCCTGCCTCTAACACAGTAAACTTTGCTATTAACAGAGCACTTTTAACTATTTAACATTGGCAATAGTAGATTATTCTACTACTTTTCAATTATTGCAGACTATTAACATAAAATATAATTCTCATTATTTGTGAACAAAAGTGTTGAAATGTAAAGGAA
The DNA here is from genome assembly GCA_932273835.1 of Sarcophaga variegata. Taxonomy (NCBI): domain Eukaryota; kingdom Metazoa; phylum Arthropoda; class Insecta; order Diptera; family Sarcophagidae; genus Sarcophaga; species Sarcophaga variegata. The sequence continues at coordinate 8,379,922 of OW026361.1, read as the reverse complement.
ATTATTCCCGCTTTCCCACTAACACGGTTCGAAAGAGGAGCCTCTGAACTACCATTTGCATATAGTCTGTATGGTGTACTATTTCTTATATGTTCCAAAATGGCCACTGATCTTCTAGAGAATTTTCAAGCAAAAAATTGATATTTTCAAAGCCAATTATCTCAATACCATATCACTTTATATGTAACTATCTTGCTCATTATATTAAGAGGCCTTGGCATCTTCCTTTTGCATATAGTATGGTACTCATGGACCCAAAGTATTTCCCAAAATTACCTCCTTAACCAGTGGCGTTGTTTAGATGGTTACTGTTAAATAGCTAACATTGCTCTGTTAAAGGCAAATTTTGTTCTATTAAGAGGAAATTTTTCTCTGTTAACGTCAAATGTGGTGCTGCTAAAATTTATGGATTGCGTCTTGGATTTTCAAATACGAATTTATCTTCACACACATAAGAAAGTATTCGAGATGCTTTTACAAGGAAAAAGAAGAGTCCAATAGGAACATAAGGACATCATAAACTTCTAATAAAGACCAACAGTGATATGGGGTCTACCTCGCCTGAGATGACTGTTAGCGTACCTTGCAATGTATTTTCCAAATAATTGTGAATACAGTTCCCTTTGAAGGAAGCATCTGCACAACATGTTACTTTCAATTTGAAAGTACATACAGAATATAAGTGATCATTACGACCCTTCAGTTAGGATTACGACCTAGTTTCTAACACCACTTATGTTGTGTGTGTTAATTTTATACATGGGTGACTGGACCTATAGTTTAAAGTCGATTCTGTACAACAAATTTTTAAGAAACTTTTTCAAGGCACTTTTTATTTACTGTCAGAGTTTTTGCCAGAAATCGAGAGAGAGAAAATCGCCGATGAATCAGTCAGGATTACAACCTTGTTACTCACACCACTTATGCAGTGTGTGTTAATTTTATACATGTTAATTATGAGGCGGGCTTTACAGTTTAAAGTCGACTCTGAACGACCGATTTTTTCTGAAAAACCTTTCATGGCAATTTGAAGTTACTCCCAGAGTTTTTACCAGAAATCTGCTTAGAGGAAGTCGTCGAAGAAATATTTGTTTTCATATTTTGTTATGTTGAAGATGTCTGATCTGGGATTTGAACCGTGGCCTTATGTCTAAAAATCCAATACACTACCTACCACGACTTTCAATCTGAGAGTAGATAACTTCAAATGGCCACTAATGCCTTCTAATGCTCTAAATCACATCATATTGATGGCAATATGTCTACTGACCCACAGAAAACATCTGTAGTGCGATTGCTTCGCTGCAGATAATTTATTTTGCCTGTTAATTCAAGAGCGGTAGTATTTATCCTGTTGGAAGACCATCTACTTCACATGCGAATGACATTAGTCTCATAATTCTGATACAAACATTACTCGCTGACAGCTTTCATTATCGTCATTAAGTCAGGATTACGACCTAGCACCTCTTACCACCCATGATGTGTGTGTTAATTGTAGCCATGAGTAGTGGGACCTACAGTTTAAATTCGTCTGATACATTTTTTTCGTTGAGAAACTTTTCATGGCAATTTTATTTTACTCTCAGAGATTTTGTTAGAAAATCTGTTGAGAGGAAGGCGCCGAAAGAAATATTCTTTTCAGATTTCGCATTTGTTCGATAAGCCTAGGTTGGGCTTTCAACTACGACCTGATGTCTAATATTCCAAGAAGTTTGAAGTTAGACTACGGCTGAGAAAGGTGCCCATCATGTGGTTAAAGTATCAACCCAAGTAATGCAGAATTTATCCGGCCGATCTTTAATGGGAGTCAATTTTCTCTTTACAAGAAGGGCTGTAATGACCAATTATGTATGTATGTAATCAAAGAAGGAGAGTGATAGAAAGTGACTATAATGCCTTATATTCCTTTAAGATCATTGGATAAGTTGGATAGGGCCTGAATCTGTCATTACATTTTGGCTATATTGTGCAGAGGTGGAACTAACCTTGCTTTACGGTGTTCACGTGTGGTGGACGTTGTGCAAATGAAAATAATATTGCCGGCTGATATATACAGTATTCAGTTAGCGAGCCATTTTTAATGAAGTGGCCGTAGTCTAGTAGGTAGTGTGTTGGCTTATTAGACGTAAAGCCAGGGTTCGAGCCCCAGGCCAGGCATTAAAACAAAATACAAAAAGTATTTCTTCGGCGACTTCCTCTCAGCAGATTTCCAGCAAAAACTCTGAGAGTAAAAAAAATTGCCATGAAAAGTTTCTCAACAATCTCTCGTTCGGAGTTGACTTTAAATAAAATTAGCACACACAACATAAGTGGTGTGAGGAACTAGGGCGTTGTACAATGGGTCAATTCGACCTCCGGGTACTGTACTTGTCTTAATTAACAAGTACACGTCCTCTAACCTAACGTAACCTAGCGAGCCATTTCGATCGCCAGTGTGCTCTTACTTTATCGGCCATCACAGTCAGGATTGCAACCTTTAGTCAGGATTACAACCTATTGACAGAACACTGTTAAGAGGAGGTTGTCGAATTCCGATACTTATTTTATGTGAGATTTCAGAGCTGAGGTTTGAACACACGAGTTTTCGCCTAGTAAGATAACACACTACCTACCAACCTAAGAAGACCTCGGAACGTTATTTGCTACACTCAATTGGGTCGTCTCTAACCTTCTACTAAAACAGAGGTTTGAATTCGTAACATTGAAAGTACTTAAATCCTTGAACATGCATCAATTATGGGCACATACATAGACTTTCTTAATAGGATTTTCAATTTTAAAACTCCCTCCTGGAGACTTCTAGTCTGAAAAGCCTGAGGCCTTCATAATCAAGCAAAATTGTACACAATCCTCCATATGACTGTTGCATATTTGATAATAAACCCCATAGGCGTCATTTTTATAATGTAGCATGTCAATATGAAATATAAATACGACCATACCCCTCTCCCTCTCTCTCTCACTCTTTCGTATTGTATCGCCGTGTGTATTTTACTTTTAAGTGCATTGGCATGAAAACGTACACTTTTTAGTTCTTTTTTTTAGCACAAAATTATTAAAAAAGAAATGAAAAAAAGTGCGAAAAAAATATTAAATGAAGCAAAAAAAAAAGGAAGGCAAATAAATAAATAGAAAAATAAAATAAAAACAAAAACAAACAAAATTTATTAATTGCAATTGCAAATTGCAAATTGCAAAATAAAAATTAACTGGGCTTGGGTGTGTATGGCAGACAGTGTGACAGAAGAGTCTTAACAAATTTTGCATTGTGTCATCAACAATACACATCATACTGCGCGCTGTCAATAGACTTTAACACGTAATTTTCAATAGAATTTACTCGTGAGTTACGTTAGTGTTACGTTAGCTATTATCACCTTTACAAGGTTGAGTGCTGCTGATAACATATGGACTGCGCTTGCAGCGCTTGTGTTACTAAAAATATACTCGAACTATTCGTGACTTTTTGGTTTCGTTGTTCTTAGTTTTTTTTTCAGTTTACAACTGATAGGGAATGAAATTTAAACTGGAATTTGTTTTGGAAAATTTAGAAAGAATTTTAAAAGTGGTTGTATAATGTTAGTGGGGTAGTGCGAGTAGACACGTGGCGGTGTAATATTTGTGTGAAGATAAATTATTATTTGGAAAAGGCATTGTAAGGTACGCGAAGAGTCATCTCAGGGGAGGTAGACCCCATATCACACTTGGTCTTTATTAGAAGTTCTTGATGTCCTTATTATGCTATTGAACTCTTTTATTTCCTTGCAAAAGCATCTCGAAAAGTTTCTTATGTGTGTGAAGATAAAATCGAATTTGAAAATCCAAGACGCAATCCATAAATTTTAGCAGCGCCACATTTGACGTTAACAGAGCAAAATTTCCTCTTAACAGAGCACTGCTAGCTATTTAACAGTATCCATCTGAACAAGCCCACTAGTTTAGGAGCTAATTTTAGGACATACTCTAGGTCTATGAGGACCATACTATATGCAAAGGAACATGTCAAGGTTTCTTAATAAAGGGTGTTTTTTATAGAGGTATAGAACTTTAAGTTGGCATTACTTTTCAAGATGGCGACCGATTTAACAGCTGTCAAGTGATTTATTCTCAGTTTAGTTTGGCAATTCATCATGAATAGACTCACGCCTGAACAACGCTTGCACATAGTGCAATTTTATTTCGAAAATAATGGTTCTGTGGAGAAAACGTATCGCGCACTACGTCCATTTTATCGTCGACAAAATCGTCCATCAGAGCAGTTAATTCGATTAACCATGGAACGCTTTCGCATCACGTTTACTCTTATTGATAACTCGCATCCCCAGAGACGCTGTACGGTGCGTACAGAAGAAGCTATTGCTGCTGTAGAGCGTAGCATTGAGGAAGACCCGAATGAGTCCATCCGCCATCGAGCACAGGAATTGGATCTGTGTCCATCCACTTTATGGAAGATTTTGCGGAAGGATCTTGGTTTGCGTGCTTACAAAATCCAACTCGTGCAAGATTTGAAGCCAAACGATCATCAAGTAAGGCGTAGATTCGTCGAATAGGCCCAAAAGGGGATTATCGTTGTTCCCGATTTTCATAAGCGAATTTTGTTTAGCGATGAAGCGCACTTCTGGTTGAATGGCTACGTCAACAAACAAAACTGCCGCATTTGGAGCGAAGGTAATCCTCAAGTGTATGTGGAAACACCGTTACATCCAGAGAAACTGACTGTTTGGTGCGCTTTATGGGGTGGTGGAATCATTGGTCCGTACTTTTTCAAAAACGATGGTGGCCAGAAAGTTACAGTCAATGGTGATCGGTATAGACCCATGATTACTAACTTTTTCATTCCTGAATTGAATAACCATGATGTCCAGGAGATGTGGTTTCAACAAGACGGCGCAACATGTCACACAGCTCGTGCCACAATAGATTTATTGAAAGACACGTTTGGTGAACGCCTAATTTCACGTTTTGGACCTGTGAATTGGCGTCCAAGATCTTGTGATTTAACACCGCTAGACAACTTTCTGTGTGGCTATGTAAAGTCATTGGTCTATGCGGTAAAGCCACAAACGCTTGACCATTTGGAAGACAACATTCGCCGTATTATTGCCGATATACGGCCACAAATGTTGGAAAAAGTCATCGAAAATTGGACGGCCAGATTGGACTACATCCGCGCCAGCCGTGGCAGTCATATGCCAGAAATCATATTTGAAATGTAATGCCACAAGATTATCTTTCGGATAAATAAAATTCATGTCAATCGAATAATCCATCGTTGTTTTATTGCAACTTAAAGTTCTATACCTCTATAAAAAACACCCTTTACTTGTTTATTGTCTTTAAAATTTTTCATTTGATCAGTGAGTTGATCCCTTGTCAAAACCCTATTTTGTTAATGTATTACTCTTACATTTAATTTCCTTCATAGGAGGCCTATTTCTTTCTCCACACACGTTGAGCAATTTAAAATCTTAATTTCCTGGTACCTATTAAATTTTATTTTGTGTTGAATTGTTTTTAAATTTAAAATTCAATTTTTTTTTTCTATGATTTCTAATCTTCATAAGCAGCTTACTTTTCAAAACTAAATTTTTCATGAAAACAATAGCTGGGGAACAAAGAACGAACATTAGTAGGTAGCTAAACATTCATAATTAATTGGAATTTATTTTGAATATTTTTTCTTCTGTTTTTATTGTTGTTGTTGTTTCATTCAAATTAATGTAAAATAATTTTATTTTTAATTTGAATTTCATTAAGGATTAAATTGTAAAATTGTATGTCTCTTCTTTTTCCCCCTCCCCTTCGATTTTTAATGTATTGTTGTTAACGTATTGGGTTAACCATTTAGTGGTTTCATATCTTCATGGTAAGGTTATCAGTCTTTAAAATTTCTTTCATCTGAGTTCTCATGTGCAATGAACTGACAAGATTATAAAGAAATTTGAAGAGGCGACAAGAGTTACAGTTGCAAACAGGCGGCCTTGTACATCAACTGCGGCAGATAAATCGAATTTGCCTTATCCATGGTGTTCACAGCAATTGGCTACACCGTAGGGCCTATTGTAGAGTAATTTGCATTTAAATTTTAAAAATTACCTCCATTCCCTGGGCGCTTCAGTGTCACACTTGCCTGGGTCCCCGGACACTGTGACATTCCGGGAAACAGCAGACCCGACGAGCTAGCCAGAGTTAGCGCACTACTCCCGGAATCCTGTTCAATCGACTTAGGAACGCCACTTGTCTCGATCAAACTGGCCATCGCGCGGAAATTTTTCCGAGACGCCAACCTATGCTGGATCAACGAGGAGTCCTGCTCTACCGCTAGCCTCACCTGGCCCCGGATGGATAGAAGGCGTACCTACCAGTTACTTGGACTTGGTCGCGGCATCATCTCAATCACAGTGGCCATGCTTACAGGTCACTGTGTTATGGAGTAAATGTGGCTCCCATTTAATGACTTCTGCCATGGGTGGAGATCCGCTGAGAAGGACGAGAATGTTATCTTTGTCAATGTCCATCTCTTGCGAGGTGCAGATATAGGTTATTTGGCTCTCCAACCCTTGTCAGATTGACGGAGCTATCGTCCATTGATGTCAAGGATATAGCTTCGTTTATCAAATCTTTATCAAATATCTGGCTGGTTTTCCAGCGCGGGGTAGTCGTGCTTTGGATATGCAGATCTTGCGCTGACCGACCTCCCCCTCCTGGTTCAGTACAGGAATTGCGTTCACCTGTGGCATCACAACGGGCCGCTATGCGTGCTCAAGTGAGCTCCCACACTAACCTAACCTAACATAACCTCCATTCCCAGCGCCTCTGGCTTTCAATGCTGGTTATCCGAATAAGCAGCCATCATCACGTCATTTCATTTGGAGGTAATTTCTTGCTCAATAGTCACTTCAGTATGTAAAATAGGCGGCTCAAAGCACGCAGCAGAAGATGCGGAAAATATACAAATTCACGGCAACAAGCAGACAGAAGAGGAAAGAGTTTCACGCCGCAAATAGTGCCCGAATATATCTGTGCTGTGGGAAGTAATGTTTAGAAGGATATACTCGACGAAAGCATTGATGAAGAGAGGCGAAGACTTTTGCTGGACAAAAAAATAATAGGTAGTCATAGTAGTCTGGTAGGTAAAGTGTTTTCTTATGTCTATTTGGTTGTAATCCCAGTTCAGTTATCTTGAACAAAATGAAGCAGAAAAATTATTTCTTCGGTGGCTTGCTCTCCTCTCAGTCTTCTGGCAAAAACAATTGTTACGTTTTTACATTTTAAAAACGTTTAAAATATGATCTCGTAGATTGCAAATAAAATCAAAATAAATTTGTGTTTAATTTTAATTAAAATTCTTTATTATTCGCACAATACTGTGTGTCACTGTTCACAACTTGATGGAAACAACAACAATTGCTTTGTTTGTGATTCCTTTGTTTACACCCTTTGTATAAACAATAACAATTACTCGACAATTGTTCTATAGATCTTTGTAACGCAGATCTTCAAACCAAGATTATTCTCTCCAAACACACCGCGTTTTAACACAAGACTGACTGAACTCTGAAAAGTTTCTCTCAAAGATTTGTCCTTCGAAGTCGACTTTGAACTGTAAGTACCCCAACTCCACTTGGGTGGTGTAAGAAGTAAGATCGTAATCCTGGCTAAAGGGCTGTAATGATCAATTAAGAAGGTAAGACTTTTAACCCTGCTCTGTAAACTCAAAGCACACTTAAGTGCTTATCTAGTACAAGACAGGAAGTTGTCCTTACTGACATCGCATAATATCCTGAACTTAGTCAGGGAAAAAGGATTGAGAGGCACATTATTGGGATACTTTATACGGATTGAGGGCAGCACAGCCAGACGTCTGATCGCTGTATTAATGCACATCTACACGGCAATAATGATAATAATCTAGAAGACTGTCTGGTGCTTATTATGAGCTGGAGATGGTGTCATTGAATAGTTTTTTTTTTTTTAGAAACTGATTTGACGATAATTCAGAACGCTATAGCCGTATGATAACCGATTTTATTTTGGTCTACAGTTTAAGTTTATAAAGTGGATGGAATGTGGTTTCAACAAGACATTGCTACGAGTCATGCTGGCTTTATTGCATCAGAAGTTTCCGCAAAGAAAAATTTCAATCAGTAGGCGATGTCAGTTGGCCATCAAAATATTTGGAGCCGCTACATCCATTTTGTTTGTAGCGCTGTACCACAAAGACCTTGTTCATGCGAAAAATGCCCTGATGGCGCATTTGAAAACCGAAATTTGTAAAGTTGCTGGCGAGATACAGGCAGAAGTGTGCGAAAAAGTAGTCGAAAACTACCGCAAAAATATTGACTGCTTTACACCATCCAGAAGCGATAATTTCAATGACTTTAGATGCCGTATATCATGACATCATAGGGCGTACCAAGCGAGGGGTTACTGCTGCCGTTAGTGCTACTAAGATGGGTCTGGCAGTAAATGAGGGCATAACGAAGTATATGTTATCGGCAAGTAGAGGTGCGCGGCTTATTGAATCTCAGATTACGGCCGATAACTATACTTTCGATATAGTCAAGGAATTTATTTATCTTGGGTCCGCCGTTGAAGTCGCCGTAGTCTAGTAGGTAGTGTGTTGGCTTATTGGAAGTAAAGCCAGGGTTCGAGCCCCAGTCCAGACATCAAGACAAAATACAAAAAGTATTTCTTCGGCGACTTCCTCTCAGCAGATTTCTGGCAAAAACTCGGAGAGTAAATAAAATTGCCATGAAAAAGTTTCTCAAAAAACTGTCGTTCGGAGTCGACTTTAAACTGTAGGTCCCACCACTCATGTGTACAAAATTTAACACACACAACCTAAGTGGTGCGAAAAACGAGGACGTTGTACAATGGGTCAATTCGACCTCCAGATACTGTACTTATCTTAATTGGCAACTACACGTCCTCTAACCCAACCTAACCTAACCTGGGTCCGCCGTTACCAAGCAATTGAGAAGCAGAGACCTCTCTCGTACGACAAAGACACTCATCCTCCTCATGCTTCTTTATGGCGCAGATGCATGGACGCTATGAAGCACTAATGCAGCAGCCTTGAAAGTATTCGAGAGAAAAGTACTACGTAAGTTCTTTGGTCCAGTGCGAGTTGGCGATGATTTCCCCATCCGATCCAATAGTGAGCTGTATGAGCTCTTCAACGACATAGACGTTGTGCAGCGTATTAATATTCAGCGGCTGTGCTGCCACGGCAATGCCGTTCGAATGGAGGAGGAAGCTCCGACGAGACGGGTATTTGATGCGGGGATCTGCGGCAGTCGGCGAGGAAGACGAACTTGTTTGCGTTGGATGGACCAAATCGAGGAAGCCCTGACATCGATTGGTGTGACCAATTGGCGATGGCGCCCAAGAAGCAGAGGCGCCTGGAAGGATGTGTTACGGCAGGCCGAAATCCGTTAATCGGGTTGTTAATGGCCAATAAAGAAAGTAGGTAATATCATGGCAGTGTTTAATCTTTGTAATGAGAAATAAAACTTTTTCATCAAAGTCATGGCTTTACAAGTGTTTTTATTTAACTTTCCTTTTGAAACCTATGCAATGAATAACCCTTTGCCTATTTTTTTCTCTCTCTCTCTTGAAACATTTTATTACACAATATTTTAGTAACTTTATCATGCATTTAAATGTTTTTATTTGTTGTTAAAATAACTATAAAAATATTATTGTTTAGGGATTAAAATTTATGATGTTTTTTGATGTTTTTTTTTGTTTTTTTCTACTTTTTTTGTAAGCTCATGTGTACTTATGTGAATAAACGTTGACTGTAACATCAACAACAACAACAAAATAAAATAAATAAAATCATGTTTTCAAAATTTTAGTACTTAAAAATACTAAAAACAACAACAACAACAACAACAACAATATAAACATTACCTTACAAATACTAATTAAATAATATTTTTAAACCACCCATCTATTGTTTTTATTGTCACAAAAACACACACATGCAGAGATACACACATGCACACACACACACATACGTTTACCCGGTAATTTAGATGAAAAAAAAGATGAATAGAAAACCCTTCTGACAAAAAAAAAACCAACAACTTAAAATTGTTGTTGAAATTAATTGAATGAAGGAATGAACGAATGAATGAGCGAATGAAATGAAAGAATTAATAACTGTATGAGAGTGTTTAAGAGTGTAAGGCTCTGTATATATGTTTTTTTTTTTTTTTTTTTATAGCTTTACGAGCTAAAGGTTGGGAATCTTCGAAAGACATTAGTAGCCCGGCCTACCAATGTGCACGATTCGCCGCAAGACTTACTCTCGGCTTGCTAAACGCATACGTACTAAACCCAACCTAGTTCGTCACACTTTCAACCATTTGCCCCCCCCGGGACCACAATCAAGTATTACTTCGGGGGGGTGGAGATTCAGCGAGTGCTGCCTTCAAATTCTGCTGACCTTGCTCTCTCAGCCAATCTTTGCTGCGTCAACACCTTCCTTGCGAAAACACATACTGCGTTCCAATTGTCACATGAGGTTAACATCAGGTTAACTATGTTATCGGGCGTTACCTGGAATCCTACTGTCCCCTCCAGACAATTTCGTTGAACAACATATCGCGGGCAAGTAAAGAAAACGTGCTCCGCCGTCTCCCTTTCATTGGGACATTCTGGGCATGCCTCGTCTACATCATGACCATACTTATAGAGATATGCTCTATAGCATCCATGGCCGGTTAGTAACTGTGTCAGGTAGAAGTTCACCTGACCGTGTCTCCTTTTGGTCCATTCGCCTATGCTCGGTATGAGTCTGTGGGTCCACCTTCCCTTGGTTGAATTGACCCAGTCATGCTGCCATCTATGCATAGCGTCATCCACTAACTGAACAGGACTGGGGAGATCCATTCCCCTCCTTGTGTCATGTTTCCTCCGCTCTACATCCACTACTAGCCTCAGGGGCATCATCCCCGCAATCACCAATGCTGCATCAGTAGACACCGTGCGGAAGGCAGAAATCACCCTGAGAGCTGATCTTCTGTAGGCCGTTTCTATACCTGCTCTATAGGTCTTCTTATCCATGGCCCCGGCCCATATAGGGGCCGCATATATAGCGATCGAAGTCACTACCTTCATCAGTAACCGCCTCCTCTCCTGTTTTGGGCCTCCAAGGTTAGGCATTAATCGGGCAAGTGCACATGATGTCGCCGCACACTTTCCACCGACGTACGTCAGGTGTTCCCTAAACGTGAGCCTGTTATCAATCATTACTCCCAGATATTTAATCGCCTGCTTTGATGTTATGCGCTGGTCGCCTACTGTTATTGTAATAAATTCTATCTTCTTCCTACTGCTTACAAGTAGTACATCCGTCTTGTGATCAGCAAGTTTGAGACCTATTCCCGTGATCCAGTTCCTGACCATACCAACCGCAGTGTTACATGTTCTCACTAACTCATCTAAATGTTTTCCCCTTATCACCAGTGCAATATCGTCCGCAAAACCAATGATCTGTGTACCTCTAGGGAATCTAAGCCCCAGTACACCATCATACATGACATTCCATAGTATTGGGCCCAGCACGGAACCTTGCGGGACCCCCGCCGATACCGCATATGTCTTCCTGCCATCATCTGTGTCATATAAGAGCACTCTATCCTTAAAGTAGTCCTTAATAAGTTCCATCAAGTAGTTCGGTACATCCTTTCCATCTAGGGCTGTTAAAGTGGCATCCCAATCCGCAGAATTGAATGCGTTCTTGACGTCCAGGGTGATGATAGCGCAGTACTCCTTATCGCCCTCCAGCCAGCGCTCACCACTGATAGCATCCTTTGCTATTGTCATAACCATCTCTATTGCATCTATTGTGGAGCGGGCTTTTCGGAAACCAAATTGGCGATCCGACAAGCCTTCTGCCCCCAGGAATGCTTCCAGTCTCCTACAAATTATCCTCTCCAAAAGTTTTCCAGCTGTGTCGATCATACAGAGCGGGCGGTAGCCCGATGCATCCTGCGCGTTGTTACCCTTCGGAATTAGAACCAGTCTCTGTCTCTTCCATATCCTAGGGAACGTCCTCTCCTGAATACAAGCATTAAAAACTTGTCTAAACAGCTCAGTATTACTTTCAATGGCCGCCTTAAGCGCAGTGTTTGGGATCCCGTCGATCCCCGGTGCTTTGTTAAGTTTCATTTCCCCACAGACTGATTCCAATTCCTGCCTGCTGACTTCTGGGATTTCCTCCGGTGACCGCATATCCCGCACGCAGTATGTAATTTCGGCTTTGTGCGGAAAGAGGTCCGCAACGATTGATTGCAGCTTAGCTGCACATGACGTTGCTGGTGGTCGGAAGCAGTTCAGCTTTCTCATCACCACCTTATATCCAGTTCCCCAGGGATTCTCGTCCACATCGGCGCACATTTCCCTGTAGCATCTTCTCTTGCTGAGCGCAATGGCCCCATTAAGGCTGGTCCTACACCTTCTATATCTTTCACGCAGTTCTGCAAATTCATCCCGGCCTCTGGCCCTTTGGAATAGCCGCCGTGCGCGCTTGCATTTACGCCTCAGATCCGCTATATCCGCGTTCCACCAGTAGACGTGTTTCTTCCCAGACATATTACGCCTCCTTGCCATAGAAACGTTGCAAGCCTCCATTATGGAGCGCATAAGTTCCGTCGCCTTGTCATTCGCGTTCCCGAATAACCGAATATCCTCCAATGCAAGGACAAAGGTTTCCCTGTCAAGGGTGGAGTCCTTCCAAAGAGGGTTCGGCGGTGCGGCAGGAACGTTGTGTCCCGTAGAGCGTTCCCGGATCTCAAAAATGATAGCCTGATGATCGCTATGTGTGTAGATGTCAGACACCAACCAGGTAGATGAGGTCGCCAGTGAGTCGCTGACGAATGTCAGGTCAATTTTAGAGCAGCGTCCATTTCTCGAGAATGTATCCCTATCACCACTATTAAGTAAGACAACATCCAATGTTGCAAGTGCGTCGAGTAGGCATTCTCCTCTTGGATTAGTGAATGCCGAGCCCCATTCAACAGCCCAAGCATTGAAATCCCCGGCAATTACCACAGGTCTCACGTGCCTTGCTTCCTTAACGATGTCATCTATTCTGCGTCTATAGTCTTCTATTGATAGGCTAGGGGGAAGATAACAGCTGAAGAAATGTACCCCATTAACGGTGCATTTCACAAAGCTCTCCCACCTGTCGTCGACATTTCCCATTGGTAATTTACCACAGGACCACATCGAAGCCCTATTGCATTTGCTGGCTATCCAACGTTGGTTTTCAGTTGCTCTGTAGTGCTCGCTCAGTACTGCTAAGTCTATCCTCTGCTCCCGCACCGTCTGTTTAAGTAGCTCCTGCGCCGCTTCGCAATGGTTCAAGTTCAACTGCAGGACTCTCATTTACCTGAGTATGTCAACTTCCGTCGTGCCGCTAGATAGTGTGCGCACTTATGTCCTCCCGTGATATGCTTCGCGTCCGTGTCCGGATCGCCTCTACAAAGAAGGCAGTGAGGGTCACGGTCGCAAGCCTTGGCAATGTGACCTTGCCCTCCGCATTTGAAGCAGTGTTTGGACCAGTCACTATTACTGCTACACTTTCCTGCTACATGCCCGAACTGCAAGCACTTGTAACATCTCCTTGGGGTTACCTTTCTCAGTAAGCGGCAAACTGTCCACCCTACACGCAGTTTACCAACTTCCTCTGCCCTGCCTGCCAGCTTCATAGGGATTGCGATTACCGCCGTCCTAGTACCTCCTGGAACGTTCCTGATCGTCTTGAGAGCCGACGGTTGTATTTCCCCGATTTGGTCCCTCAATGCGGCGATTATTTCCTCCTCAGTTGTTACTTCATCCAGGTATCTGAGTTCGAATGTAGCCTCCTCAGTTATTGTTCTGACCTCTATCTCTTCGGCCAATAAGCTCCTTAGCTTAGAACGGTGCATCTCCGTAGCCACCTCTGCCGATCTTCTAAACTCCAGAAGGATTTCGCCCCTTTGTGTCTTCTTCACAAGCTGGACATCCTCGCCAACTGATTTAAGCTCCGGGGCATTCCTTACCTTCCTTAGAATGTCCGCAAACGATAGTTTATCGGTTGGCTTTATTATCACTGCGTCTGGTCTTGGAGGTTTTCTGCGCTTCCTAGTTTTCACGATCCAATCATTGTGCTCCTGGGTGTTTTCCTCTGTTGCTGCGGGCACTACCACAGTCTGGTTCGTAGCAGTTGCTGGTCGCCCAGGCGAGTCACTATTCCTAACCTCTGCGGCAGGCTTGACTAGTCCACGAGGACGGGTTGTCCTGGTCTTCTTTGGAGGTGGCTCTGTATATATGTGTGTCTGTGTATGTGTGTGTGTGTGTGTTAAAATAAATAGTCATTGTTTTTGCATAAGATAAGGGTTATTTAACAATCAATTAAAGTTGAAAACTCATTTAACGCAGTAACTCAGTAAATAGGCCTCTAAATGAAAAATAGCAAAAACGTGCCACTCATTAAAACTTAGGCAACAGTATTCTTAAATGCTTTTGCAGGCAGTTAGTTCTACTGATCACCACTGTAGTCTCTCCTACTTCAATTAAGGTATGTTTGCTATACTCATTAGGCTCCTCTCTGACTTTGTATTGAAGCAAAGGGCTGAAGGCTGTTAAATCCTGGCCAAATTTAGACAATATAAAGGGTCCGACAATTATTTTTTTATAAAATGCTTTAAAAAAAAACTACTGAATATTTTCGCAAATTTCCTTTTTTTATTTGAAAGTACAATCCTTCCGGTTAATAATGGAAAATAATTTCATTCAAATGGCTGCCTCGGTTGGCCATGTAGTAGCCTACACCAGCTGATGCCGATTTTGGCAAAAAAAATCATCTTTTCAGATGAAGCTCATTTTGATCTTGGCGGGTATGTAAACAAGCAAAATTGTCGCAATTGGGGCACAGAAAACCCGCACGCATACATTGAAAAGCGGACGCACCCAAAACGCGTCACTGTTTGGTGCGGATTTTGGTCCGGAGGCATAATTGGGCCATTTTTCTTCGAAAGTGAGCAAGGAGTGGTCGTTACAGACAATTGCGATCGCTATCGGGCCAATGTGAACGAATTTTTGTTCACAAAACTTGAAGAGGAGGATATTGGCAACATTTGGTTTCAACAGGACGGCGCTACGTGCCACACAGCCGAACCTACACTCGATGTTTTGCGCCCTGCTTTTGAAAATCTCATTATCAGCCGCAGAGCTGATATCGTTTGGCCACCTCGGAGCTGCGATTTGACAGCTTTGGACTATTATTTGTAAGGGTGCCGTCAAAGATAAGTGTTACGCCGACAAGCCAGAGACAATTGACGCTTTAAAGGACAATATTCGTGAAGCCATTGGTGAAATACAGCTGCACACAATCGATAATGTGCTTAAAAATTCGAACGATCGTGTAGACTACTGCATGGCCAGCCGAGGCAGCCATTTGAATGAAATTATTTTCCATTATTAATAAAATATGCTGCAATACTGAATAGTCAGTCACACACATACAATCATACATACAGTGAGCATCAAAAGAAACAGTACATTAATATATTACCGTTATTTTTATTTTCAAATTGTTTCATTGCAAGTTTCTCAAAATTGAAACAAAAAAATTCGAAATATTGTCAAATTTTTTCGGGCACTCTCCTTAAGTGGTAAAAGTGTACAGTTTCTTTTGACGCTCACTGTATGGATACATACATAATTGTCCATTACAATCCTTCAACCAGGATTACGAACTAGCTTCTCAAATCGCTAATGCTGTGTGTGCGTTGATTCTATACATGAGTGACCAGATATCTGCAGAGATGCACTTGCCTAAGAAATAGTTTTTCATATTTCGTTATGCTGGAAATGCCTGAGCCGGGGTATGAATCGTGGCCTTATGTCTAATATACCAACACAGTAGCTACTAGACTAAGGCGATTCATACCTACAGTCATACATAGAATTTCCTATAATTTTCTCGAAAGCTAATTTGATTTTAGAATGCCAAAAAAAATACTTTTGGCCTGATGATCCGGCAATTCTTAGCGGGACATTTGTGATGTATACCGATGGCGCTAAAATTCTGGCCAGATATTGTTGGGGATCTGTGTTAAGGTTTCTAATAAAGAAAGACTTTCTTACTGATAACTCTAGTATTTTTCAGAAGGTATTCGAAGAAAATCTTTTAATTTACTAGGACAGCCTAACGAAATCTGCTCGGGGTTTATTATGCTCATTTTCGAACCATTCAATGGTAACTTTATGTGGCATCGTTGCTGATGAGCCATCCAGGGATGATACATAGGTCATATGATGTGGCTCTAGTCATAAAAAAGCCGCGGGCAATTTTTGAAACTTTAATGCAGATTTAATCACTCGACCCAAATACCAGGGCGATGAAGTTGATGGTCACGCAGGCTAATGGCGAATTTTTGCGGATTGATACAGAGCTACAGACGGCAACAGCAAAGTTGATATTGTTGTAAGGAAAGGCAAATTAAAAGGCAAAATAATAGGGGCACTACAGAGAACAGCAGTAGCAGGAGATCTTGAAGCTGATGTACTGTGAGGAGTAGATTCTGTCTGCTTGACTACAATGCTGTTTTCTGCTCACGCGCCTTTATATCAACAAACAGCTCAACATTAACCACGAGGACTGCTAATGTTGAGCTGTTTGTCGATCTACAGGCGCGTGAGCAGAAAACAGCATTGCAGTCAAGCAGACAGAATCTACTCTTCACAGTACATCAGCTTTAAGATCCCAACCTAACCAAAAATTAGCAGACAGTGGTCATTAAAACTAATCTCTACATATAAAAATTAATATAGAGAGGCTTTCACAAACTCCCAACCAAATTGGTCTCATGTCACGTCTATTTTCGTAAGTACTTCCAGCGCATGGACGAATTAAAGGATGTCGATTGCGTTTACTGCAAAGAAAATCGGCGATGTCTCTGAATACACATTTTTCTATTGTACCAAAAAGCAAGCCTCGATATTATTGTAGAATAAAGGCTGGTATACGATACCAGATGAGGCTCTATGAGAAGTCACTTAAAGGGTGTAACACAATAACAAGAAGTTGGGCCGTAGCCCTAACTAAAAGTGTTATAATGGCTTACAAAGTAATTGAAATTAATTGAAATCTTTCTCTACAAATTTATACGGTGTTCAGATATGCACCTTTATTGCGTAAATCGCAATAAACGCCAATATTGAGCTCAATATTCCATATAAAGTTTCAATTAATTATAGCGCAATAAATATGCAAATTGTTATAATATTGAGTAAAATACAGCACTGTCATACGTATGTTCAGTGCGCATATTACAGTTAACCGAAAACTTTCTGTTGATATTTGACAACTATAATGTCAAGAACGACAAACAAACAAAAAAAACATAGAAACAACCAGCAGATTTGTTTACCGCCTGTCAAGCGAATATTGAATAAGCAGCTGAACTGTGTAAATTATTGTGTCTGAACACTTAAATTATTGTAGTCAATAAACCGAATATTGACTCAATAAAAGTGCATATCTGAACATAGTATTATTTTGTTTTCTGCAAAATGACCCATATACGATTATTTATACATACATATGTATGTATATACATACATGTAAGCGTATGCATGTTTGTATGTTAAAATATCATCCATGGCTTTAAGCCTTGTTATGTTTACTGTCATAACAAATGGCAAAAACATGCCTCGATTATAATGAACGTGAACACAATACAGTGTCACTCATACTCTCTTTTCCTACTTGCTTCTTACACACACACTCTGGCACACAGCACTTGCATACAGTCATAGAGTCATAACGTGAGTATAATACTTGACTCGTTTTTAATGCTCAATGCTCTGCTATTGATAAATAAAATGCTTTTGTATACATTTTGTATTCATTCATTGTACACATACATACCTACATATAAAGGCTTACAGACAATATCCTATACGTATACATACATTCAAACATATGTATATGCATACATACATATGCATTCATATATGCATATGTAAGTATATTATACAGTATACATAAGTATATTGTTGTTGTTGTTGTCACTTGATAAATCCTTTAACTTTTTACAATTTAAGCAGATTTAATTACCCTGCTTTGCTTTTATTTATTAACTTTGGACAGCAACAATAACAACAATAACAACAACAACAACATTTCTAGAACAACATTTTCTAGCATCATTTAGAAATTTTTAGCAAAAAAAAATAACATTTCAAATACACACACACAATAAATCCGTAATTATTCTCGTATTAAATTTCTAAAACCCCAAAACAATTTAAAGCAACATAATCCCTCATCTATTGCTGCTGGTAGTACAATAGAGGCTGTAATGCCATAAGGAATCCAATGCAGGGTGCTTGATTCAGTTATTAGAAGCCTAGGGAGTGTGCACCACCTCCTCTAAGACTTCTTAGAATACCGGGTGTCTTTAAAGGAGGTTGCAAGAAATTCGAGGATTAATTTCATATGAATTCCTGGCTTGATTCAGTCATTATATGCCGAGAGACTGTGTACCACGTCCTCTCAAATTTTCCCGAATACCGGGTTCTTCTAAAGGAGGTTGCGAGATATTCGACGTTTTATTTCATATGAAGCCCAGATAGTGTGTATCACCTCCTCTAATATTTTCCAGAATTGCGGGGGTCGCAAAAGGAGGTTGCGAGATATTCAACGATTAATTTCATATGAATTCCTGCCTTGATTCAGTCCATAGAAGCCCAGAGAGTGTGTACCATGTCCTCTAAGATTTTTCAAAATGCCGAATGCCTCTAAAGGAGGTTTCGAGCAGATCGACGGCTAATTTCATATGAATTCCTGTCTGAATTCAGTCATTAGATGCCCAGGGAGTGTGTCTCTAAGATTTCCTCTGGATTTCAGATTTTCAGAATGCCAAGTGCCTCTAAAGGAGGTTGCGAGATATTCGACGATTAATTTCATTTGAATTCCTGGCTTGATTCAGTCATTAGATGCCCATTGAGTGTATACCACGTCCTCTAAGATTTTCCAGAATGTCGATTACCACTAAAGGAGGTTGCGAGTTATTCGACGATTAATTTCATATGAAGCCCAGATAGTGTGCACCACCTCCTCTAAGATTTTCCAGAATGCCGAGAACCTCTAAAGAAGGTTGCGAGACATTCGATGATTAATTTCATATGAATTCCTGACTTGATTCAGTCGTTAGAAGCCCAGATAGTGTGTACCATGTCCTCTAGGATTTTCTCGAATGCTGGGTGCCTCTAAAGGAGGTGGCGAGATATACAACGATTCATTTCATATCAATTCCTGGCTTCTTAATTCAGTCAATAGAAGCCTAGAGAGTGTGTACCACCTCCTCTAAGATTTTCCAGAATGCCGGGCGCCTCTAAAGGAGGTTGCGAGATATTCGGCGATTAATTTCATATGAATTCCTGGCTGGATTCAGTCTTCAGAAGCCCAGATAGTGTGTACCATGTCCTCTACGATTTTCCAGAATGCCGGGTGCCTCTAAAGGAGGTTGCGAGACGTTCGACGACTAATTTTATATGAATTCCTGGCATGATTCAGTCATTAGATGCCCAGGGAGTGTGTACCACTTCCTTTAAAATTGTCGTGAGAGTCGCTAAAGGAGGTTGCGAGACATTCGACGATTAATTTCGTATGAATTCCTGGCTTGATTCAGTCGTTAGAAGCCCAGAGAGTGTGTACCACGTCGTCTAAGATTTTTCAGTATGACGAGTGCCTCTTAAGGAGGTTGCGAGATGTTCGACGATTAATTTCTTATGAATTCCTGATTTGATTCAGGCGTCTAACCTAGAGAGTGTTATCACCTCCTCCTAGAATGCCGAGTGCCTCTAAAGGAGGTTGAGAGACAATCGACAATTAATTTCATATGTACTCCTGGATACGGGTACTTTGAAGGTAACAAGAAAGCCAACGCGCTTAAAATGTTTGAGACATTCCTCTAATCTGTATTCATTCTGCAACGAAAATATGAGACAATGAGCCCACACATGTGGGACCAAAGAAATACGGTGCACGGTGGTTATAAAAACAACAAAATTTACATTGAAACGAAACAGAGTTTATCTCAGGATCTTCCAAGCAGTTTTGAAGGGAATCGGGCGCTGTAATTCACTGCCCTGGATGGCAGAAACACCTCACAATGATTTCTGCGAAAGAGAAAGAACGTAAAAAGACGAGGACACAGAGAGAGTTTATCTCTGGATAAGTATGTGAAAGTATTCAGGCCCTAACGTACACAGCCCTGGATGGCAGAAATGCCTCACAACGATTTCTGCGAAAGACAAAGAACGTTGAAAAGACGAGGACACAGAGAGAATTTATCTCAGGATCTTCCTAGAAGTTTTGAAGGGATTCAGGCCCTAAGGTACACAGGCCTGGATGACAGCAATGCCTCACAACGATTTCTGTGGCAGAAAAAGAAGGGAAAAAGATGAGAACACACAGCCTGCATTCTCTGTCATTGTTTGGCCCCTGAGAAGAAGTATTCTTGGTCACCGCAGAAGTCAAATGACTCCTTGTGAAGTTGACGCTGAAACTTAGGAAGATAAATGGAGTGAGGAACTCCCACATTGGTCCCGGAAGTGTTCTCGGAGAGGAAGGCGAACCGATCTTGAAAAAGACGAGGACACAGAGAGAGTTTATCTCAGGATCTTCCTAGAAGTTTCGAAGGGATTCGGGCCCTAGGGACCTGAAAGCCACAAATGCCTCACAACGATTTCTGCGGCGGAAATAGAAAGGAAAAAGGTGATTAGAAGAAGTATTCTTGGTCACCCCAGATGCCACAAATGCCTCACAACGATTTTTAAAGAAGAAAAAGAAAGGAAAAAGATGATTAGAAGAAGTATTCTTGGTAATCGCAGATGTCAAATGACTCCTTGCGAAGTTGACGTTGGGACTTAAGAAGATAAATGGAGTGAGGAACTCCCGCATTGGTGCCGGAAGTATTCTACGATAAATGGGAGAACCAATCTTGTGGGATCGAAGGGATTATGCAATATATTCGTTAGGACCTATGGGTGTAGAATACCATTCTGAAAATATAAGGCTTCGGAATCCTACTATTCGTGTCGAAAGGAGCATGTGGAAATTATTTAATATTCCGTAGGACCTTAAGGATTAAGATACCTAAAGGAAGACGTGATTTCCGTCTTTAAGGTTGATTAGAAAAAGGTAAGAAGTACTGGAGCACAGACTTTTAAATTTATTCCGGCGAACTTGACCTTTCGCTCTCTCTCTCTCTCTCTCTCACTCTCTCTTGCTCACAGATTGCTCAATGGCTTTATTATTTTTCAGACGAATGCGATTGCAAGGGGAAATCTCGTAACCGAATTGATCTTTAATTACCTTATTGATCACACCCTCGTATATTTTTCTGCATATAAATCCCATATTCTTAATCAAAAATCCATAAAATTTTCCAAAATTCATTAAAGCTCTTCTGTTATGACCTTTTAATATTGCTTCCCCTTGTTGCCATCCACCATCTATTTTATGCGCCCATTTCTTCCGTCTGTAAGTAATTAAGGCGCCTTGCCTTAATAACGCCTTGTGGGAACTAAAAAAAAAAAAAAATAAAACAACAACAAATCTGAAGACTGCATTTAATTTCTAATTTCGTTTTTGGTTTTCTTTTTTTTGTTGTTTTTGTTTCCAAAACATTAGCATTTTGCCATTAAAACCGAAAGAAAATAGAAAAAACGAAAAAAACGGGTAAAATAAACCCTAAAACTGTGCTTTATTTCCCTACATTTTTGGATATTCGGCATTTTTTTTTTTTTTTTTTTTGTTGGTCTAGAGCTTGGTGTTTTGCAATTTGATGGAGTTTTTTTTTTTTTTTTGGAAAACTTTAAAGATTTCTTCTTCGGAATATTTTCTTACGTCTGGTGTTGCTTATCATTGGAGTTAAAATAGAAAATCTTCAAACTAATTTCAACTTCAATACACTCTATGATTTATAAGAGACAGAGAGAGAGAGAGAGAGAGAGAGAAAACGAAAGACATTTGATGATAGAGGGGGGTTAAGGTATAAGCTAAATAAGCAGACATATTGCAAATTCATCATTCATTTAGTTTTGCATTGGCAAAAACTTGTTGTTTTTTTCTTTCTTTTTTTTCGGAAAATTTCTTCTCTTTTTTGGAGTTTAGTTTAGTAACGAACCACACCATTTACATGAGTCCCTTGAATTTTATTTGAAACTGTCAACGAAATGACAGAATATTTTGTATCAAATAAGTATCGGGACAAAGTGCAATTCGACAAAACTCCAAAGGAGATAAATTTGGGAAATATGATACAATCATCGATAATGCCGGTAAGTTATCGGAATTCTGAATCTGTAGTCGCTGTAGTCTAGTGTGTGTTGGCTTATTAGATGTGAGGTCGTGGTTCAAACTCCATGTCAGACATCTCGAACAAAACGAAATATGAAGAAAATCTTTCTGTCGACAATTTCCTCTCATCAGATATCTGCCAAGAATTCTGAGAGTAAATGGAAAATTGCCAAGATAAAGTTTCTCACAAATTCGTCGTTCAGAGTCGACTTTACAAAGTCCAATTGGTTCAGCAGTTGAAGCCAATTGACCATCCAATGCGTGTTCGCTTCGCTAAGTGGGCCTGCGATCGACTTACAGAAGATGCCGATTTTGGCAAAAAAAATCAGCTTTTCAGATGAAGCTCATTTTGATCTTGGCGGCTATGTAAACAAGCAAAATTATCGCATTTGGGGCACAGAAATCCCGACGCCCGCAAAACGAGTCACTGTTTGGTGCGGATTTTGGTCCAGAGGCATAATTGGGCCATTTTTCTTCGAAAATGAGCAAGGAGTGGCCGTTACAGTCAATTGCGATAGTTATCGGGCCATGTTGAACGAATTTTTGTTTACAAAAATTGAAGAGGAGGATATTGGCAACATTTGGTATCAACAGGACGGCGCTACGTGCCACACAGTCGAAGCTACACTCGATGTTTTGCGCCCTGGTTTTGAAGATCGCATTATCAGCCGCAGAGCTGATGTCGTTTGGCCACCTCGGAGCTGCGATTTGACACCGCTGGACTATTATTTGTAGGGTGCCGTCAAAGATAAGTGTTACGCCGACAAGCCAGAGACAATTGACGCGAAGCCATTGGTGAAATACAGCTGCACACAATCGATAATGTGTTTAAAAATTGGACCGATCGTGTAGGCTACTGCATGGCCAGCCATGGCAGCCATTTGAATGAAATTATTTTCCATTATTAACCGGAAGGATTGTACTTTCAAATAAAAAAGAAATTTGAGAAAATATTCAGTAGTTTCGTGTCTAAAGCATTTTCAAAAAAAAAGTTATTTGGCCGGACCCTTTACAATCCCCCGTAATAACACCGATAACAGTGCTGAGCCTAGTACTTTGGAGTTTAAGCAGAGCCACCGCGTGCCTCTTATCCGGCTTTGGCCAGAGTTTCTGCACTGTTCTGCCCGTGTGCGAAGCTGCCAATCTATTATTGACAAGGTCCACGATTGCATTGTTAATTATAAGCTTGCAGGTATCCTAAGGGATCCACAATGTAGAGAATTCATCAGAGAGTTCGACGGCCTTGCCGTTTTTGGCCAGTTCATCCGCTCTGCAGTTACCGGGAATGTCCCTATGCCTTACTACGATTACAAAGGCTTCTGAAAATTTTCAATTTTTACTTGGAAATGGTGTAGTATTTAGTAAAAATTATATTTAACACAAGAGTTAGTATATCAGTTGAGTTTTCAAAAAAGTTTTACGCATTAAAAATAAAATTCCGTTAGTGTTAGCGTATGATGCGTGGAATGGAATGGAATGGAATGGAAGGAAGGAAGGAGAGGATATATCATCATCATCATCAGCATCATCATCATCATCATAATGAATGGTTTATTGTTGAATTTTCCGTAAGTGAGTGTTTAAAAGAATGATGTGCCACAGCTACAAAAATCCAGTTAAAAATCCTTAACACACATACATTTAAAGACGACATAGTGGATAAAAGTAAAAACAGACATAATGAAACTAGTAAAACACAGAGAGAGAGACCGAGAAGTGAAAGAAAAGAAAAAGTTTGCTGTGTATAGTAAAACTTTTTTAATGTGAAATTGATGAAAGCTTAAGTAATGCTTAAATTTACTGCTGCTTACAGCTACACTGCAGACACTTTTAACGGCTTTAGTTTGTTAGTTTTTACAACATATGAGCGCATAAAAATCAACAGCTTGAATAACTTTCAAACAGACTTACAACGTGGAAGGGGGGAGGAGGGAGGTGGAAATAATGTCCATAATATGGCAAATGATTCTTCCTGTTAAGCGGCATTTTCCTAACGCTCGTATGGGTAAACACTCAGGATGTCTCACAAGCAAGCTTTTCCTTGGAGGCAATAAAAAATATTCACAAGATTTTCTTAATGTTTTACGCCATAAAATGCGTTTGCAGAAGGAAAAGTGTTGGTTTGTTGGTAGAGAGAGGGTGTAACACACACACACATACGCACACATACACAGAGAAAAAGAAGGCGTGTATGCTGGAGATATAAAAAAAGACATGAGAGAAGACAAAAAAAAGAAAGAAAACGAAAACTTTAAACATCAGCCTTAAAAGTTGATGTATGATCAGCAGCGTTAATACCACTAAAGGATTGCTATGCAGCGCAAGAGAGAGTTTGAGAGAGAGAGAGAGACAGCAAGAGGGAGGCCATAAGCATCAGTAGCTTTGGCTAAGGGTAGTATTAGTAGTCCCTATACAAGGCTTCATGTATGTATGCATGTATGATTGTATGCTTGTATGTTTGATTGTTAAAGTTTGAGTCAAAATTTATTGCATGTAACAACATGATGAATGGCTTTGATAGTAAATGCTGTAACAGCAGCAGAAGTAAAAAAAAAAATTTTAAAAAATAAACGAAAAAAATTTTAAAATAATAGTGGTACCAAGGGAAAACAAGGTAAGGTGGCCAGTTTGGAAAACTTTTTCCATGCTCTTGGATGACTGCTCTCTTCATCCTTAGAGAAGAATTCTTAAAAATTCTTCGGTAAACTTTTAAGATTCTGTTTAAAAGTTCTTGTAATTGTCGGTTTCATTACGAAGATTGCCTTTTATATTTCGGGATTTGGCAACCCTAGTGTTGCAATCTGCCAACTGACAGCTCTATCGTAAAGCTTGACATTTTTGAGGTTATACGTACTCAGAACGTTTTGACATACGAGCACAATTTGTGTTGTTTACAGTAACTTAAAAGATTCATCTCGCCAAAAAAATGGAAATAAATCGTGAACATTTTCGTGCGATTATTTTTTAGAACTTTCGACGTGGATTAACTCAACAACAGTGCATCGATGAACTTGATTCAATTTCTGGCGATGAAGCTCCATCAAGGACCAGTGTTTATCGATGGTATGGTGAATCCATCCGAGATCGTAGTTCACTCCAAGACGAATTTCGTGAAGGTCGTCCAAAATCAGTTGTTGTTCTGGAAACCATTGATGCTGTGCACCAACTGATATTGCAAGATCGTCATGTTTCCTATCGTGAGATAGAGACAACCTTAGGCATTAGTGGGACCAGCATACATTCAATATCGCATATACATTTGACTGTCCAAAAAATTTGTTCGCGTTGGATCCCACACAATTTGTCAATCGCTCAAAAAAGGCTCGTGTCGATTGGTACTGTAAACAACACAAATTGCGCTCGTATGTCAAAACGTTCTGAGTAAGTATAACCTCAAAAATGTCAATGTAGGGTTGCCAAGTCCCGAAATATAAAAGGCAACCCTCGTACTAGACATTGCAATCTGGTTAATCATGCAAGACACACTTGTATTGGTTTTGTGTGAGAAAGTGGAGAAAGCAGTTCTTCATCTCTAGGGTACGTAGCTAACATTATATTGCAGTCGATGGTTTTCCTAATCTATCAAGGATTGTTACTGATAACCTAGGGCTAGAGGATATGAAAGACTGGTAACACATGGGCTACACATGGCCTAAAGGGGTCTAACACCTTGGATTGACAGCCCTTTTTTATCGGTATGGCCTATTTATCTTAATCTTCTACATTTTTTTTTTTTTTTTTTTTGGTTCAAGCTTCCTCATTCTCTTGCCAAATTAAAATTCTTAAACATTTGCCTTAACATCTTAAACATAATGAAACTCGTTTCGTACCGAACACAGCGCTATTCGACAGACAGGAGGACGTCATTAAGTAAATCCACAGGAAGAGCATGTAACGTCTCCTGTTGAATTAGAAGTTGGACACACTGTACGCAATAGAACAACCCGTTTTAAAGACAATGAAACTCGTATCGAATCGAACACAAGGCAGTTAGACGGACAGGAGAACATCGTGTAGCGCCTCCTGCTGTGTAGAAGTAGGGCATACTGTACCGTTTTAAAGACTATCAAACTCGTATCGAATTGAACACAAGGCAATTCGACGGACAAGATAAAATCAACAAATAAACTCAGAAAAAATCGTGTAGCGCCTCCTGTTGAGAAGTAGGACTCACTGTACTGATTGGAACAACCTGTTTACAGAATTTTGTTTCTGGGGAAGAAGTATAGTACTCCAGCCAAATGTTTAGTTAGAGAAACTTGTTTAATTGCAATGGGAAATTTATTTTTCTTAAAGTTGCCGTAGTCTAGTAGGTATGTGTTTGGGTTTCTAAGAAACCTATAAGTCATCAGGGACAAACTTCAGGTCAGACATCTCGAACTAAATGAAATATGAGTCTTCGAGCAAAAACTCTGAGAGTAAATCAAATCAGCATTACCAAGGTTTGTTTCGGAGATTTTATGAAAAACAACACGGGCGGTTCTGAACTTAAGAGAGTCTGCGGAATTTTCTCCGAAGAGTGTTTAGTAGTGGAAGTGTATTGCCTTATTAGACGTGAGGCCTCGATTCAAACCCCAGGTCAGACATCTCGAACAAAACGAATTTATAAACAAATATTTCGACGGCGACTTCCCCTCTGCTGATTTCTGGCACAAACTCTGTGAGTAAAATAAGTTGCCATGAAAAGTTTCTCAAAAAAAATCTGTCGCTCGAAGTCGACTTTTAACTGTAGGTCCCGCCACTCATGTATAAAATTAACACCCACAACATAAGTGGTATAAGAAGCTAGGTCGTAATCCAGACTGAAGGGTTGTAATGAGCCATTTTTCTCATTCTCTATACTCCTTAAAAGAATGAAAAGGTGCGGCTTAAAACTTGAATACGGATCCATACAGAGAAAGAGGTTGCAAGATATGCAAGATAACCACAACTTCTCAAATAGGGTGATAGGTCTATCAGTCTGCTATCATTTTCTACTGAGTTTTCTGTAGAGCACAATACGGTCATAGAAGGGGTAAATAAGTTGAAATGATTCTACTCCAAGTAGAATTGAAGTAGCCGTAGTCTAGTTGATAGTGAGTTGGCTTATTGAGCCCATGGTCCAAATCCCAGGTTAGACATCTCGAACAACACGAAATTATGAAAAAATAGTTCGACGGCGACTTCCTCTCTGCTGATTTCTGGTAAAAACTCTGAGAGTAAATGGAAAATTGCCATGAAAAAGCATCTCAAACAAATCTGTCGCTCGGAGTCGACTTTAAACTGGAGGTCCCGCCACTCATGCATAAAAATAACACCCATAACATAAGTGGTATGAGAAGCTAGGTCGTAATCCAGGCTAAAGGGTTATAATGAGCAATTTTTTCTCTATGTTTCTTGAAAGAATGAAAAGGTGCGGCTTAAAATTTGAATAGGGACCCTGTGAAGCAGGACAACACGTCCTAGGACGATAGATGTATCAATTTGTTATCGTTTTTTATTGAGTATACCAAAAAGCTTTCTCTAGGGCATAATACGGTTTCCGAAGAGGTAAATAAGTTGCAATGACTCTACTCGGATTATTTGCGAGCCACGGAATGGAAAGGATTAACAACAACATTCCAGATATCGATTCCTTTAGTTATCGATAATGTCCTATACAGTATACAAACAACAGCTATCTTAAGGTGGTATTGAAAGTCTATGCCTCGGAGTGCATTCTAAGGAAGCATATAAAGGGTGTTTTTTATAGAGGTATAGAACTTTAAGTTGGCATTAATTTTCAAGATGGCGACCGATTTAACAGTTGTCAAGTGATTTATTCTTAGTTTGGTTTGGCAATTCATCATGAATAGACTCACGCCTGAACAACGCTTGCAAATAGTGCAATTTTATTTCGAAAATAATGGTTCTGTGCGGAAAACGTGTCGCGCACTACGTCCATTTTATCGTCGACAGAATCGTCCATCAGAGCAGTTAATTAGATTAACCGTGGAACGTTTTCGCACCACGTTTACTCTTATTGATAACTCGCATCCCCAGAGACGCTGTACGGTGAGTACAGAAGAAGCTATTGCTGCTGTAGAGCGTAGCATTGAGGAAGACCCGAATGAGTCCATCCGCCATCGGCCAGAACGTTACAGTCAACGGTGATCGGTATAGAGCCATGATTACTAACTCTTTCATTCCTGAATTGAATAACCATGATGTCCAGGAGATGTGGTTTCAACAAGACGGCGCAACATGTCACACAGCGCATGCCACAATAGATTTATTGAAAGACACGTTTGGTGACTGCCTAATTTCACGTTTTGGCCTCCAAGATCTTGTGATTTAACACCGCTAGACTACTTTCTGTGGGGCTATGTAAAGTCATTGGTCTATGCGGTAAAGCCACAAACGTTTGACCATTTGGAAGACAACATTCGCCGTATTATTGTCGATATACGGCCACAAATGTTGGAAAAAGTCATCGAAAATTGGAGCTCCAGATTGGACTACATCCGCGCCAGCCGTGGCGGTCGTATGCCAGAAATCATATTTAAAATGTAATGCCACAAGATTATCTTTCGGATAAATAAAATTCATGTCAATCGAATAATCCATCGTTGTTTTATTGCAACTTAAAGTTCTATAACTCTATAAAAAACACCCTTTACAATTTAAGAGGTCTCCAAAGGAGAATTTAAGAACTGCATGTGGCCACCTTAATTCTTTTTTTTTATTTTTCTGGGTTTTTTTTTGTTTTTGATTATTACCTCCTTTTTCTTTGAGTTTTAACTTATTTTTCGTAAAATGTTGGCATTGTAAAGACTCTCTCTCTCTCTCTGGCTGTGTCTTACTCTTTTATTTTTTTAAATTTTCATTCATTTATAATAAAGTTGCACACACACACATACACAATATTTAAGAAAAATGAAAAGAAAGAAAGAAAATATTGTGGAACAATTGAAACAAACAAGAAGATGAAGAAGAAATTTAAACAAATAAAATTTTTTAAAGTTTTTAAACAAATAAAAATTTAGCTCTTCTTCATCTTCTTTTTCTTTTTCTTCTTCTTCTCTTTTTTTGTTTAAAATTTTTATTTAAAAAAAACGAATGTTTTTTGCACTTAATTTTCCACACTAAAAAGAAGAAGCAACGGAAAAGAAAACAAGGAAAACTTAATGTGGGAAAAGTGTAAAGTAACTAAAGAGTGCTTTAGGAATCCTTCCCCTTGTCCTCTTTACTGGTACCAGTAACCATTGGCCGCCAGTAATGTAAAGTAAAGTTAACTCGTTAGAGTCTCAAGTAATAGAAGAAAATTGTTCAAAGGAATTGAAAGGGAATTCTATTCTATTCCTGGTGAAAATAAGGCAATTGATAATACATTTTGTAGAGCCCTTCTACCCCTTCCCTTCTCTTGGCTTTCCTTTGCTTTACAATTTTCGCCTGATGGCCGAGTTTGTCTTATTGCTGAAGTTTTTCTTCTCTTGCTTCTTTACAAAAGATTAGACAGAGAGAGAGAGAGAGAGAGGGAGACAGTGCAGAGAGAAAGAAAACTTCAAGTCAAGAATATCGAAAGAAAAGTTTATAGTTTGTTCGATATAACCGGGGAACTTAGTTTTTACTTAATAATTTTTTATATTCTTTCCTGTCCCCCTCTCTCTCTCTCTCTCTCTGCAAGTGTTTTATTATTTTTATCTTTCATTTCGCTTCTTTTTTTTGTTTGTGTTGTTTTCCAAGAAACGCAACTAAAAGTTGCCATTTGCCCACAGCTATTACAGCAATACGGGGAAGTGTTTTGTTACAAAACAAGTCGATCTACAGACAAACAAAAAAAAAAAAAAGAAAAATAATAAGTTCTTGTAATGGCTTCTCTCTATTCTATTGGCTTTTTTTCTTGTAAACTAAACTTCGTTTTGTTGTTGTTTTTAAAAAGTTAAAAAATCAATAGTTTATTAAACCAAACAAACAACCGAACCAACTATTGTAGAAAGGAAAACAATTTCCACACAATAATGCCTTAAATAAACTGCAATTGAATTAATCCTTAAATGCCATACAAAGACTAAGAACGTTAGAAAAAAAGAATTATTTAAGTAAAGTTAGGTTGTGTATGAGGTACTCGGAGGCCATTGCAGTACCCTGTAAATTACTCTAACATAAACCACTGTAAAGAACATCTATTTCATGAGGTCCCCTTGAGTATATAAAGGGTGTTTTTTATAGAGGTATAGAACTTTAAGTTGCAATAAAACAACGATGGATTATTCGATTGACATGAATTTTATTTATCCGAAAGATAATCTTGTGGCATTACATTTTAAATATGATTTCTGGCATATGACCGCCACGGCTGGCGCGGATGTAGTCCAATCTGGACGTCCAATTTTCGATGACTTTTCCAACATTTGTGGCCGTATATCGGCAATAATACGACGAATGTTGTCTTCCAAATGGTCAAGCGTTTGTGGCTCTACCGCATAGACCAATGACTTTACATAGCCCCACAGAAAGTAGTCTAGCGGTGTTAAATCACAAGATCTTGGAGGCCAATTCACAGGTGCAAAACGTGAAATTAGGCGGTCACCAAACGTGTCTTTCAATAAATCTATTGTGGCACGAGCTGTGTGACATGTTGCGCCGTCTTGTTGAAACCACATCTCCTGGACATCATGGTTATTCAATTCAGGAATGAAAAATTTAGTAATCATGGCTCTATACCGATCACCATTGACTGTAACGTTCTGGCCACCATCGTTTTTGAAAAAGTACGGACCAATGATTCCACCAGCCCATAAAGCGCACCAAACAGTCAGTTTTTCTGGATGTAACGGTGTTTCCACATACCTTCACTCCAAATGCGGCAGTTTTGTTTGTTGACGTAGCCATTCAACCAGAAGTGCGCTTCATCGCTAAACAAAATTCGCTTATGAAAATCGGGAACAACGGTAATCTCGTTTTGGGCCCATTCGACGAATCTACGCCTTACTTGATGATCGTTTGGCTTCAAATCTTGCACGAGTTGGATTTTGTAAGTACGCAAACCAAGATCCTTCCGCAAAATCTTCCATAAAGTGGATGGACACAGATCCAATTCCTGTGCTCGATGGCGGATGGACTCATTCGGGTCTTCCTCAATGCTACGCTCTACAGCAGCAATAGCTTCTTCTGTACGCACCGTATAGCGTCTCTGGGGATGCGAGTTATCAATAAGAGTAAACGTGGTGCGAAAACGTTCCATGGTTAATCGAATTAACTGCTCTGATGGACGATTTTGTCGACGGTAAAATGGACGTAGTGCGCGATACGTTTTCCGCACAGAACCATTATTTTCGAAATAAAATTTCACTATTTGCAAGCGTTGTTCAGGCGTGAGTCTATTCATGATGAATTGCCAAACCAATCTGAGAATAAATCACTTGACAGTTGTTAAATCGGTCGCCATCTTGAAAAGTAATGCCAACTTAAAGTTCTATACCTCTGTAAAAAACAACCTTTACTATCAGAATCGAGAATTCAGTTCTTGAAAATTAGCTGCAAAGAACTGTCTTACATACATACATAATTGGTCATGACAACCCTTCAGTCAAGATTATGGACCTAGTTTCTCGCACCACTTATGTTGTGTGTGTTAATTTTTTATACATGAGTGGCGGGACCTACAGTTTAAAGTCGACTCCGAACGCCAGAATTTTTGAGAAACTTTTCATGGCAATTTTATTTTACTCTCAGAGATTTTGCCAGAAATTTGCTGAGAGGAAGTTACCGAAGGACTGTCTTAGCATAATTTATAGAATTTCATACCAATTCTTCTGAACTCAAAACGCGATCCAAAACACCATGTACAATACACGTACAGTGAGTAGCTAGTGTCATCAAACAGTGTCCAATAATTACTTTCATAAGGAGTCTGCTTAAATGCCAGATAAAAGCAAAGGCATCTCTATGGGTATGACACCAGGCCACGCCAGAGTGTCTAAGATGCCATTAATTAGCAAGTGGTACCATGAATTCCGATTTCTCATCGCGAAAACATTATCCAAAAAAAACTACAATCCACGTACTTCTCAAGGCAGCCAACCGGTACCTCAGACAATACTGACTAGATTTGTCAGAAATATAACACTGAGATAAACTAAATTCTGAATGAAGAAGGCATCAAGGCCCCTAACCGTAGAGTGAGGGAATCAGATAGAGTACCGAATCCTCTTCTTTTTCATCCACACAACTTCAGCAATTCCCAAATAGAGTAATCCGTATATTTTGTTATACACCTAACCATAAAATGCCCAGTCATTATGGCCTTTAGAAAACCAATCGGCCTCCACTTCTATCCATTTTGTCAGTAAGGGTCCTAGGGTTCTAGCTGTGGCTGGCAAGTAGTGATGTTTATCTTCCTAAGCTCCATTTATCTATCACGACCCGATAGATAGGTACATATACGTTAAAGTTACTACGTTGAAAGAGAGTGTCTTAATCGATGCAATACACTTAGCGGTTCTATCAACGCCATGAACCTCCGCCTGGAAAGTGCGGATTGATTATCTAAGCCAGATGAGAAGGTTAAGTTAATCAGAATAAATACAAATTTCTTTCCGCTTTAAAGTAAAGACCAAGTTTGTGTAAAAAAGAAACTCTGCTTTTCCAATTTCAGTCAATTAAGAAAGTCGTCAAAGCAAAGACAAAAACCAAAAGATCAGAGATCATTATAGTGCAGTTACCTTGAAGGCATTAACTGGGTATAAAGCTAGCTGAAGATTGGTTTTTCATGTAGGAAATCGTTCATGAAGGTGGTATTGTGTTAAGTTCTCGAGCAATAAGATTGCAAATCAGACGGCAAGCGAAGGCTGAACAGAAGGTGCGAACTTGCTGTAGGTATTGTTCGCGCTGATTGATCAACTGATTGGACAGAGAATGATGCCGAATGGTGAAATTGGAAAGGTTATGGATTCTTTAGATCACTATTAGCCAGGGATTTGCGGATTGAAATTTTTAGAATCTTGATAGATTCTTTCACAGAGCATTGCACTTTAAGGGGAGCAGGAGCAGCCTTTCTGATTGCTGGTTTTGTGATGCTGTGGTGTAGCCGCAGACTGGTGCATACATTCTGTAATTCGGGCGTGCAGAAATGAAGACTTTTTGGTCGGAGTTTCTCTTGACTTATAATTCCGGAGGTAGTTACAATGGATTGTTACTGGTCTTTCGATAAAGGGGAACGAATTCCTTATATAATCTAAATCTGTTACTTTTTAGCTGCTTGTGTTTTAAAAAGAAGTTCTAAATTTCTTTTATATTATAGAGAAATTATAAAAAGTACTTTTGGTACTAAAGTTGTTATTAAAAAACCTGAAAAAAATCCCTTTTATTGGAATATTTCTCATGATTTTCAATTAATACTGTAAAGAGTTTATTTTTGTTTGTTAGATACTTATAAGACCTAATTTCTATAGACTTTTTGCTTTAAGAAAAAGTACCTTTCAAAAGTACTTTTTAAAAGTACTTTTTAAAAGTACTTTTTAAAGCAACTTTTAAGGTACTTTAAAAAAGTTGCATTAAAAAGTACCTTTAAAAAAGGCATAATTTAAATCTTAAATCTTAACAGAATCGTATAAATATTTGAACATAAACCAATGGGTAGGGTGCCCTGGTAGTCTAGTGGGTAGTGTGCTAGACTATTAGCGTGAGGGTCGTGGGTTCGATTCCCACCAGAGACTTTGTGGCCTGTGGCACTACACCGAGCATATGGTCATGTTACTCCGCTCGTATATAATAAGAATATAATTTGTAATTCTATTATAATAAATAAATAAATAAATAAATTAATGGGTACTTGTAAAAAGTGAAGGGTCCGCCAAATAACTTTTTTTTTTGAAAATGCTTTAAAAACGAAACTACTGAATATTTTCTCAAATTTCTTTTTTTTATTTGAAAGTACAATTCTTCCGGTTAATAATGGAAAATAATTTCATTCAAATGGCTGCCTCGGCTGGCCATGCAGTAGCCTACACCAGAAGATGCCGATTTTGGCAGAAAACAATCATCTTTTCAGATGAAGCTCATTTTGATCTTGTCGGGTATGTAAACAAGCAAAATTGTCGCATTTGAGGCACAGACAAGCCGCACGCATACATTGAAAAGCCGATGCACCCAAAACGAGCCACTGTTTGGTGCGGATTTTGGTCCAGAGGCATAATTAGGCCATTTTTCTTCGAAAATGAGCAAGGAGTAGCCGTTACAGTCAATGGCGATCGTTATCGGGCCATGTTGAACGAATTTTTGTACACAAAAATTGAAGAGGAGGATATTGGCAACATTTGGTTTCAACAGGACGGCGCTACGTGCCACACAGCCGAAGCTACACTCGATGTTTTGCGCCCTGGTTTTGACGATCGCATTATCAGCCGCAGAGCTGATGTCGTTTGGCCACTTCGGAGCTGCGATTTGACACCGTTGGACTATTATTTGTGGGGTGCCGTCAAAGATAAGTGTTACGCCGACAAGCCGGAGACAATTGACGCTTTAAAGGACAATATTCGTGAAGCCATTGGTGAAATACAGCTGCACACAATCGATAATGTGCTTAAAAATTGGACCGATCGTGTAGGCTACTGCATGGCCAGCCGAGGCAGCCATTTGTATGTAATTCTTTTCCATTATTAACCTGAAGGATTGTACTTTCAAATAAAAAAAAGAAATTTCAGAAAATATTCAGTAGTTTTTTTTTTAAACCATTTTCAAAAAAAAAGTTATTTAGCGGACCCTTTACTTTTTTGCATTTGAGGCCTAGAAGCCAATAGCAAGTTGTTCTTTTTATACATAAGAATATAAAATGTGCTTTAAAAGAAGTATTTAAAACTTAGCTTATTTCTCTGATGGAATAGTACGATAATTTTCAAGTGGTACCAAATGTAAGGTACTATAGGGTACGTACTAAATAATAAATAATTTTTTTTTTTCAACAAGAATTCTTGCTTGAATACAGATTGTTTAAACAAATAAAAAAAATTAACAATAAATTGATGGAAATTACTTTAAACTTGTGGTATTCACGTACCAAAATTGTTTGCTTTTCTCCCCCTATTTTTTTTTTGTCTTTTTTTTTTGTTTTCTGTTAACAATTTAACGATTTGAACAAAGTAATCAAATCATTATGAGCGGTTTCTCTAGTTTCTTCGTTGTTGGTGCTTTTAACCAAAATAGGTGCGGCTAATATTTAGACAAATAACAACAACTAAAAAAATAACAACAATAACAATAATGGAAAAAACATACATATGTACATACATATATTGGCCACAAAAATGAAAAAAAAAATTAAAAAAATGAAATAAAAAAATTGTTGAATACCCAGGTGTGCTGTTTTTGTTTACGTCTGTTTTTTACGTCTGTTTTTTTTTGGTCGAGAGATCATAATTTGCTAACAGATCATTTACCCATAAGCGTACATACTGGCGCGCGTGCCACAGAATATATTTTTTTTCATGAATTTTTTTCTGTTTTTTTTTTTAAATTAAAATTATTTTTATTTTTGTTTTTGCTTTTTGCTCTTTTTGGTAATACTATATGATAAATCATAAACTCCTTATATGTAAAGTTGTACAATAATTCAGTCAATATTTTATGTTCGTTTTTTTTTTTTCTTTTTCATTTCAGCTACAACTGACTGTGCCGTCTAGGCCATATGCTGCGCTTCCATGTGTGTCTCTGTATGTATATTTTCCAATTAAATTAATTTGTTAAGAAATCAACAAAAAAAGAAAAAAAAACGAAGAAAAAAACTTCAAAAAGATTATGAAATTCTCTAAGTTTAGCAATACATTGCTTAGAATTGATTGTTTAGTTGAAACGCTTTACTAAGACTTTAATTGTTGCTGCAGCGACTAATCTATTTTCAGAATCATATCTAGAGAAGGGCGTTTTATATGCCATAAAAACAAGATTAATTTATGTGAACATTAATTAAAGCATAAAATTTAGATTTTTTAAATCATTTTCGAAACAGTCATTGTTTTAAAAAATTAAAAAATCCGCTATAAAAACAATCTCTTTCAACTGTCAAATTAGTAAACAATTTTTTTTAGTACATGCCCTCTCTTTATACTTTTGATTTAAATTAAGTACCAGAATAATATAAAAAACTACTCTTTTTCAAACGTAAATAATTGTTCATTACAACCCTTCAGTCAGGATTACAACCTAGCTTCCCACAACACCCATATTATGTGCGTTTTTTTTTGTGGTGGGACCTACAGTTAAAGTCGACTCCGAACGAAAGATATTTTTTTTTTTGAGAAACTTTTCATTCAGTGTAAAGTCGCCTTCGATCAACTGATTTTTTTGAGAAACTTTTCATGGCAATTTTATTTATCTCTCAGAATTCGGAAAGGTTTTTGCTGAACATTTTTTGTTGTTTTCTATTTCATTTTGTTCCAGTGAATAGATTAAAGGAGGGGAGACCAACCCTAGGATTGAAGGTCTTATGTTTACCGGTATACATATATGTATGTAAACCATCAAGATGACTTGTAGAGTGCTCGTCATAAACAAGTAAAGGGTCCGCCAAATAGCTTTAAAAAAAACTACTGAATATTTTCTCAAATTTCTTTTTTATTTGAAAGTACAATCCTTCCGGTTAATAATGGAAAATAATTTCATTCAAATGGCTGCCTCGGCTGGCCATGAAGTAGCCTACACGATCGGTCCAATTTTATTAAACATACTGTTACATAAATCGAAACGACCTAATATCGTTTAACAATAAAAACGATAAACAAAAGCCATCAGCTACACCAACACAATACACACGACACAAATACACACTAATGAACGTGTTGATTATCTAAAGATGCACACACACATATGTATAACGAACCTGGTTGCGTCTGGTACCAACAACAACATGCATGTGAAAAAAGGGGTGGACAACGTAAGCAAGGTACACAAGCAACAATGTATTAGCAATAGAGCCCTCGAGAAGGTGATATCACGAACCTTCTACTTCAAGAATGTTCGTTAAACTAGTTGTGTCGGACTATAAAAGGTTTGGACAAAGCAGGCAACAGCCAGTGTTAATTCGGTCAGTCTTGTGTGAAGATGCGTTGCGGTTCGAACGTACAAGCGGCATTGCTTGCAAAAAGGTTGTAAGCAGAGAAGATCTAACGAACAGTTGTTAGTGTTATCGCGGACAGAATAGTGTACAAGCAAATTATTGTTGTATCGCTAAGTGTGAACAGTGGCACAAACGTAATGTGAATAATAAAGAGAGTTTAAGAAAAACTAAACACATATTTATTTTCACTTGGTTTGCAATTAACGAACTCATACTTAAACGTTTTTAAAAAGGTAAAAACGTAACAATACCTTCTTTAGAAGGACCCTGTTCCTCTTCCTTACCTTCTTCCAGTTCACTCCTCCAAGATGAGTTATGTCAGGTATAGTGTCCTCGCTATATATTGGGACTTGGAGCTAACGAGGCCAGGAAGTTATATAATAAACGTTTAATCGTTTCGATCCCTTCACCACATAAGGTGGAGTGTTCCCTAAGAGCACTCATTAATGTGCTCAAATCGTCTTTGTACCGTATCAATATACTTATGGTTTTCCTCCTACCAGCAGTACCTCAGGGAGTCTTTCCTTGATGATATCCTTGAGGACTGAGTACCCATATAATGAATATCGTGAGATATCTGCAGTCATTTTCAAACGCTCTCTTAGATTTCAAGACAGTCCTTGATCGCTTGTCCCTGATTGCGAGTGCCATTAATTGAAATTTGACCTTTTATGAAGACATACAAATCCTTATAGGTCGAATTTATCAAGTTACCAATGATACGCTGATGCAATACATCATACAATCCCCACTCAAACGTACCGTATTGTGGTGGTCCGATAGCCAGAGACTTAGTTAGGTATCTTGTTATTTACAGAGGCACAGTACCATTCGATCGTAATGTTTAATGCGATCCATGCAACAATAATAGCTCACCATGAACATATGCTCAATGTATCCGTTATCTAGAAAATCGGTAACAAAGTGATGCAATTGGCTGCCATTAATACTATGGACAGCGCTGTATCCAAAGTGTAGATAGTGAAGGACAGCAGTTGTTGATAACATTGATAACATTTCATCGCAGAAGCTCTAGACAAACTCAAAATTATTTTCTAATGTACTAGATTCACGATTTCTTCAAATATGTATGAGCTATGGAAACATTTTCCTGTTGAATAACTTTGGCGGCATTATCATGTAATGACTTGGAAAGGGTGATGCAACTGTTTACTACGTAGTAAACTTTTAGGTTAAGTATGTTCATGTAAAGTTACTCTGCTAATAGGAAACTTTCATAAGCGAGAGATGTGTGAACAAACAATTTTTTTTTAAACTTTTTATTGAGAGCCAAGGGTAATTGGAATACATAAAATTTTAAGAAATTATGTGGAATTCTATGACACCAAATATTTGGCAATGTTTGCTTGATTATAAATTTGATAATTCTGTGAGCTTTTCCTCAGGCTCTATGATATGCCAAGGAAACTGAATGATCCTACTTTAGAATCGAATAAAGTTAGCCTCAGGATAAATTTTAAGATTGAAAGAGGACTAAACAACTGAAAGGCAATGATCCAAAAAATAAATATTGTTTGATGAGCATACAACAAGCCTACCTGAAGGTTTGGATATATAACAATAGGCACCTGCGGGTGGTACCTCCCCGTCAACATACCACAGTTTAGGTCTGTAGCATAAAGCTCGTATTCAGATGACCACGAGTAAGGCTTTACTGCAGACTTGATAGCTACTTAGAGCCTTACATTAACTATTTATTTATCCATTGCCAATATCTAAAAAAAAGTGTCAAGTGTACTTAGTACTTTTCTTGGTACTTTTTAAATTATTTTTTTATTCTAACCCAACGGTTTGCTTAGTTTTACCTCAATACTTAAACGTACATATACGCATCAACAATTTATAAATTAATGGCTCAATTTGCTGTTAAATTGACTTTAAGTTTTTATATTTATTTTTGGTACTTTTCTTCCTCTTTTGTAGAAAACTACTTAAGTGTTGTTACATCTTCAGACAGTGTCTCGTTATAAGGAAGAAATTATGCACATGAAATGCTTTCTACTCCAAAAACTGGACACCATTAGCACACACAACTCTCTTACACTTTAAATATGTGAGTGAGACAAACGTTATAATAAAAATAAAATTTTATGACGCTGTACTAAGAAGCAAAGAAAAAAAACGAAAAAAAAGTACTTAAGGAAATGTATGTACCCTTTTTTTTACCCCCTCACACATAACATAAAACAAAAGCTTAAGGACCACAAGAAATTCAAGCCAAAAAAAGAGGGAAAAACGTTTATCAGCACATTTTTTTATTTGGAAGGGAAGGGGAGGGGGATAAAAATGTACCCCCCATTATATTTAGCAATTTTGCGAAGCTACCATACACAGAGCCCGTGGGTGGTAAGTAAGGAGTGGGGGAAAATGGCTTTGAAACTTGACCATTGGTTTTGGAAAAATAAAAACCGGATATCCGTAGAAATAACACGTAAATGTCGATAACATTTTATGTTTAACAAACAAAGTCGATAAGCAACCAAAAAAAACGAAAAAATTAAGGGGAATAAAATCCGGCCACTTGAATCCAAAAAGCACTCATAAAGAGTTTTTCAAAACTCAACAGGCAAACGGTCATAATGCAGCATAATCTGTACAAAAATGTGTATGAGTATGACCAACAAAATTATGAAAAAAAAATAAAGAAAGAAAATCCAACAGAAATCGTTTAACGGACAAATAACCATAATCATCATCAAAATTGTTGAAGCAGAGAGTTTTCATTTCATTCTTGTATGGCCCCTAAATTACTAAAAGCTTGAAATAAAAACAACAACAATTTTTCTAAAAAAAAAATTACCTGCCGTCTCCGGAAGAAGGCATGCTATTACCGCTAAAGCAACTTAATACTGTGATTACCTTTAATCCCCCGTCTACTGGCAACATGGTTATGGTATTACGAGGCTGACCTCCTCTAATTTAAAAGTATTTCAAATTGTTGTATTTCGTTTTGGCTTACCTAAAAGTAGACAATAAAAAAGAGAGAAAATTAGAAAAAAATTGAAGCATACATTTAGGTGTTTAAACAATATTTAGCTTTAAAAGAAAAACTCTTTTTTCGTTAAGAGTTTTTAGCAAAATGCTAACATAATTTGGTTGTTTAAATTGCTAATAATTGAATGCACAAAAGCATACATTATTGCCGAGTATTGGCAGGAGTATTATAAACAAAATTGCAGCATAACTTAAGGCTATTTTTGTTAAGTGGAGACACAATATCTTAATTAACATAAATATTCATTGTAAAAAAATTTAAATTGAAATTAAAATTGAAATTTTTTTAATTCTTCAGACGTTAGAAAGACAAGTTATTGTTTTATTTTGCTTTCTCCTAGGCTGGCACATCTGCCGGCTATCTCGGACATAGTCAATCTCCATAAAGCGATGAATAGATTGGCTTCTATAAAATACACAGCCCTGCAAATTTGGACTTTTTTTGTGCAAATAAGATGGCTCCAGGTGTTTTCGAAGGCATTTTGTGCGCTGAACAATCTGGTTTCAAAAATTTTAAATCACGTCAACACATTACGGAGGTACTTAGAAATTAATCAGATTTACTTTAAAATTGTTACAGATCTTCATTCAGATTTAAAAAATTCAAAATGACGGATCCAATATGGCGGTCAAGTAAATCTGATTAATTTTTATAAACCTCGACCACCATATTGTATCCGCCTTTTTCTCGAAAACCTGACGGGATGGAAATTTTTTGAAGCCAGATTTGTGTTCAGCGCACAAAATGCCTTCGGAAACACCTGGAGCAATCTTATTTGCAAAACCCATGCAGGGCTGTGATATCCATCATTATGAGGCTCTACCTCATTGGTAGAGATCAGGTTGACGTATGACTAAACGGCTTTAAACTGATTATGTGATTCCAAATACATCACACGGTGGTCGCAGCGATGCTTTTAGACGTTCCTTTGCAAGGAAACCAAGAATTCCAATGCAGTTGGTAGATTTCACAAACTTCTCAAAATAATCTGTAGCGCTATAGGGTATATGAAACCTGACAATAATTTCTTTACAATCTTGAAAGGGTTTTGCCTATTTGCCGGGTAATTGTAAATGCAGTTGCAGCTCCTACCGCTTATCATGTTACCACTTTCAAATCACTTTGAATCAAAGGGAACTTACGACATCCTCTGGTATGGTGAATCATTGGCAACAGAGCACCTATACTGCCTGCACTAACTACTTTCATATCCCAGTTAAGTGGAGAAGGAAGAGACTTGTTTTTATTCCAACAGGTTGAAGGCCATCGATCACCACTGCGAATGCCATTGAAAACGAATCGAATGGACATGAGTACGGTCTAACCATTTTCTTGCTCTTACCACTTAGTGCTCAGCAGGCTTACGGTAGCGGTCAGTAAACTAGGACTTTATTTAGCTTCTTGGTGTGACAATAAAGCAAAGACCGAGGATTATAATCATAACTCACTAGCAGTCTTTATTGAACCGGGGTAATACGTATATTATTGGTCATTACAACACTTCAGTTAGGATTATGACCCAGCTTCTCACACCACTTATGTTGTGTGTGTTAATTTTATATATGACTGGCGGTACCTACAGTTTAAAATCATCTCCGAACGACTTTTCATGGCAATTTTATTTACTTTGAAAGTTTTTACCAGAAATCTGCTGAGAGAAAGTCGCTGAAGAAATATTTTTTCATATTTTCGTTTTGCTGGAGATTTGAATCGTGGCCTGGGGTTTGAATCGTGGCTGCACACTACCTACTGGACTACGGAGACTACTTCATATCCCCATTAAGTCAGTTTTTATCCCAACAGCTTGAAGGCCATCTATCTCCACTGTGAATGACGTTGGAAACGATTCTCAATATACGCTGAGCGTAGTGATCAACACTTGTGCCCTGACTGTCAGTAAACAGATTATACTGAGTTCTTTGGTGGACAATAAAGCACACCCTATGGAGTATAATCATAACTCACCAGCAGCCTTTATTGACGCAAGGTAAGCTTCGAACAAGTTCCACTCAGGGGCTGGTCTCAGGGATTTCGGTAAAAGCATATACACTGACTCCGTTGTGACGTTCTTTGCTCCTTTTTTTGTTTATTGGAAACGTTCGTATGGCAAGAGAAAAGACTGGAGGCACACTGCAGTTGAATTTCTCTCGAGATTGATGTGGAATATTGCTCTGTAGGATTTGTTGGAGGAGCAGTAACGATGTAGTTTTAAGACCTTTGCTTATGTGGAATAGTCGCCGTAGTGTAGTAGGTAGTGTGTTGCCTTATTAGATGTGAGGCCACGGTTCAAACCACAAGTCAGACATCTCCAACAGAACAAAGTATGAAAGAAATATTTTTTCGGCAACTGCCTCTCAGCAGATTTCTGGCAAAAA
The DNA here is from genome assembly GCA_932273835.1 of Sarcophaga variegata. Lineage (NCBI taxonomy): Eukaryota > Metazoa > Arthropoda > Insecta > Diptera > Sarcophagidae > Sarcophaga > Sarcophaga variegata. The sequence continues at coordinate 8,337,083 of OW026361.1, read as the reverse complement.
CTCTGAGAGTAAATAAATTCAGTTGTTGTGAGCCAATTTTAAACTTTAGGTCCCGCCAGTCATATATAAAATTAACATACACGACGTAAGTGGTGAGAGAAGCTGCACATAGCCACAAAAGTAAAGGGTGTTTTTTATAGAGGTATAAAACTTTAAGTTGGCATTACTTTTCAAGATGGCGACCGATTTAACAGCTGTCAAGTGATTTATTCTCAGTTTGGTTTGGCAATTCATCATGAATAGACTCACGCCTGAACAACGCTTGCAAATAGTGCAATTTTATTGCGAAAATAATGGTTCTATGCGGAAAACGTATTGCGCACTACGTCCATTTTATCGTCGACAAAATCGTCCATCAGAGCAGTTAATTCGATTAACCATGGAACGTTTTCGCACCACGTTTGCTCTTATTGATAACTCGCATACCCAGAGACGCTGTACGGTGCGTACGGAAGAAGCTATTGCTGCTGTAGAGCGTAGCATTGAGGAAGGCCCGAATGAGTCCATCCGGATCTGTGTCCATCCACTTTATGGAAGATTTTGCGGAAGGATCTTAGTTTGCGTGCTTACAAAATCCAACTCGTGCAAGAATTGAAGCCAAACGATCATCAAGTAAGGCGTAGATTCGTCGAATGGGCCCAAAACGAGATTACCGTTGTTCCCGATTTACTTAAGCGAATTTTGTTTAGCGATGAAGCGCACTTCTGGTTGAATGGCTACGTCAACAAACAAAACTGCCGCATTTGGAGTGAAGGTAATCCTCAAGTGCATGTGAAAACACCGTTACATCCAGAAAAACTGACTGTTTGGTGGGCTTTATGGGCTGGTGGAATCATTGGTCCGTACTTTTTCAAAAACGATGGTGGCCAGAACGTTACAGTCAATGGTCCTGAATTGAATAACCATGATGTCCAGGAGATGTGGTTTCAACAAGACGGCGCAACATGTCACACAGCTCGTGCCACAATAGATTTATTGAACGACACGTTTGGTGACCGCCTAATTTCACGTTTTGGACCTGTGAATTGGCCTCCAAGATCTTGTGATTTAACACCGCTAGACTACTTTCTGTGGGGCTATGTAAAGTCATTGGTCTATGCGGTAAAGCCACAAACGCTTGACTATTTGGAAGACAACATTCGCCGTATTATTGCCGATATACGGCCACAAATGTTGGAAAAAGTCATCGAAAATTGGACATCCAGATTGGACTACATCCGCGCCAGCCGTGGCGGTCATATGCCAGAAATCATATTTAAAATGTAATGCCACAAGATTATCTTTCGGATAACTAAAATTCATGTCAATCGAGTAATCCATCGTTGTTTTATTGCAACTTAAAGTTCTATACCTCTATAAAAAACACCCTTTAGATACTAACGGAATTATTAAAACTCAATCATATTTTAGGCTCATTTAAGTAAATCCTACACTATGATCGCCCACGCCATCGAGAGTTTAAATACTTAAATACTCGTTACGTTACGTTTAATAATGAAATACAGAAACAAATTATATTTTTTTCATGTTTTTTTTTTGCCAATAAAATTAAATCTCTTGGTTGATAATATTTAAGCATTAAAAATCATGTTTTTTTAAACGATTTTCCCAATACACCTGACTGTGCCTGCCGGCCTGGCTGACTACCTGCTTACAAGCCCATGTACGACGAATTGATTTTTCGATTATTATTCGTTTAGAAATGGAGTGCGTAAATGGCTTTAAAGCCTACGTCTGGCTGTTTAACAGGCAGCGAATGGTACTTTTTCAAGTCTTTTTAAACACATTTATGCCGCATTAATTACAGCCATAATTTGCCATGATTTGCAAATAATTTTTGCAATAATTTCTGTCTTCTCTGCCACTGCCAACGTCCCTCTCTCTCTCTCTCTCTGTCTTTCGCTAGCAATAGGTGTTCATTGTAAGCAATCATTATAGGCCACCACCATAAGCTGAATATTTATTTAAAACGGCGGCGGCGCTATTCATTTAATTGCCAGCCAAAGAAAGATTTTTTTTTATAAGTGGGTGTCTGTCTGTCTACCGGTCCGTCTCTCTATCTGCCATAACACAGTTGTATGAAGCTTCTACCATTGGCAATGCAAAAAAAAGACAAAAAAATTGTGATTAAATTTGCATTTGAATTGTGATTAAAAAAAAACAACAACAAAAAATTGTGGGATTTTTGGTATTTTAATGCGAGTGTGACTGTTTGATGATGAGTTAGCAAGTGTGCTGAGACTTATTTGGTTAGGGTAGGGAGATGAAAAAAAAAACTGTCTGGTATTTGTAAAACAGGGATGGTTAAGCAATTAAAAGCCTTTAAATTAAATATAAATTCTTTGCTAAATAAATAAACATTCGAAAGACAAAAGATTGTTTTTAAGTTTGTTTTGAATTTAAACAAAATTTCAAAATATTTACCAAACAATTGATTTAAAAAAAATTCTGAAATTTACGCCATAAACAGGCTCTTTACGGTCATAATTGATCTGCTGAGACAGGAGATCAGAAACCTTGGTCAGATATGTGTGTGAAGATAAATTCGAATTTGAAAATCCAAGTCGCAATCCATAAATTTCAGCAGCGCCACATTTGGCGTTAACAGAGCAAAATTTTCTCTTAACACAACAAAATTTGCCCTTAACAGAGCACTGTTAGCTATTTAACAGTATCCACCTGAACCAACGCACTTGTTTAGGAGCTAATTTTGGGAAATACTCTAGATCTATGAGGACCATACTATATGCAAAGGAACAGGCCAAGGTTTCTTAATATAATCATCTCGAACAGTTTCTTAGGTGTGTGAAGATAAATTCGAATTTAAAAATTCAAGACGCAATCCATAAATTTTAGCAGCGCCACATTTGGCGTTAACAGAGCAAAATTTCCTCTTAACAGAACATAATTTACGCTTAACAGAGCACTGTTAGTTGATTAACAGTATCCATCTGAACAAGGCCAACTGGTTAGGAGCTAATTTTGGAAAGTACTCTAGTACTCTGTGAGTACCATACTATATGTAAAGGAAGGTTTCAAGTCCTCTTAATATAATCAGCGTTATAGTCCTACATAAAGTGATATGGCATTGAGAAAATTGGCTTTGAAAATATAAATTTTTTGCTTGAAAATGCTTTAGAAGATCAGTGGCCATTATGGAACACATAACAAATAGTACACCATATAGACTATATGCAAATATGGTAGTCCAGAAGGACCTCTTTCGAACCGTGGTATTGGGATAGCTGGAATAATTTTGAGAGTTGAGATTTTCAATTTTTGACCAAAAATATGTGAAAATTCTCTAGAAGATCAGCGGCCATTTTGGAACGATTTTTGATTTTTGAAAATTTGACCCCTGAGCCCCACCGTCCATCCTTTATATTTCAACACTTTTGTTCAAAAATAATAATGATCATAATGAGAATTATATTTTATAGTCAATAGTCTGCAATAATTGCAAAGTAGAATAAAATTCTACAATTGCCACTGTTAAACAGTTAACAGTGCTCTGTTAATAGCAAACTTTACCCTGTTAGAGACAAGAAGTGGTGCTACTAAAAGTGTCGGTTTGCGTCTTTGGTTTTTAAATTCGAATTTATCTTGATACACATGGTCAGATATGGTCAGGCCTGTGTAAAATCACAATGACGCAATGACATGCTGGTGAAAATATTGCTTTTGTAAGAGAAAGTGTGGCAAATAATTTGACTTTTTTGATTTCAAAACCCTTCGAGGCTATTATGATAGATTTTTCAAAGAGATTTGCCTTCCTATCCATGTAAGTTCCCAATCATGAAACAAGCAAAGCCGGCTGATTATTCATAAAACCTTTGATATGCTGATTGGGCAATAGCCTTTGGCTACAGGTTTTTCAAAGAAAATTTTCCTTATCAATGTTGATGATGATTCTGTCAGTATGAGAAAGGTTGTAATCCTCGATATATTACTGATCATAGGCGCTCCGCTTTCCTCAGTTAAACTGGGCATTACCCGGTTATTTTAAAAGGGGGATCAACTTGATAGCAGGCCCAGCAGGACTTGTCTTCTGTCCAATCGTAAGGCAATCGATGAGTCCAGGTTGGCCTAAATAAGATCTTGAATCTCAAGGGGATCCGTCATCCACCCAATCAAATCAAATCAAATCTCTCAATCGCTTTTTAGGTTGCAAAGGAAAATAAACGCACATGGAGAGTGTCATTAGAATACATTTGTTTTGAAATGAACCTCGAAGGTCCGTTGCCTTCAACGCAGAAAGTTTCATACGCAGATAACCTGTACTTACGGTTTCAACAATACAGTGGCTACATAGTCGCCATGTTCTAGTAGGTACTGTGTTGGATTATACGGAGCGAGCTAATGGTCCAGGCATCTTGAATGAAATAATATTTATTCCACGAAAAGCTTCTTAAAAATCTGTCTTTCGGAGACAACTTCAAACCGTAGATACCGATACTTAATGAATAAAATTGCTATACATACAGCATAGACAATGCAAGAAGCTAGGTTGTAAACCTGACTGAAGGGTTGTAATAAGCAATTAAGTTAGCAAATGCCACAGAGCAATGAAAGGTTTCAAAATAGTACAATTTTATAATTCAATTGGCCACCAGGATCAAGCGATTGCAAGCTGTCAGACATTTTTGTAAGTGTCTACGCCGATTATCGAAAACTAACTCAAAAGTATCGATTGCTGCAACCAATCCAGGGTTGGTTACTTAAATTTCTTTCGTATTTCGTATATAATGGCAAGGGTCCCAGTATTATAGGGAAATAAAGGTAGCAATCGCCGTAGTCTAGTAGAGACTTATTAGACTTGAGGCCACCATGGTTCAAAACCCATGTCAAACATGTCGAATAAAACGAAATATGAAAAAATATTCCCGCGGCGTCTTTCTCTCAGCAGATTTCTGGCAAAAACTCTGAGCGTGAAATAAAAAATTGCCATGAAAAGTTTCTCAAAATAATGTGTCTTTCGAAGTCGACTTTAAAATGTAGGTTCCGCCTCTTATAGATAAAATTAACACACACAACACAAGGGGTGTGAGAAGCTAGGTCGTAATCCTGACAGAAGGGTTGTAATGGCCAATTATGTATGTAATCGCCGTAGTCTGGTAGATAGTATGTTGGCTTATTAGACGAGAGGCCACCATGGTTCAAACCCCAGGTCAAACATGTCGAATGAAACGAAATATGAAAAAAATATTTCAGCGGCGTCTTCCTCTCAGCAGATTTCTGACAAAAACTGTGAGGGTGAAATAAAAATTTGCCATGAAAAGTTTCTTAAAAAAATCTGTCGTTCGGAGTCGACTTTAAAATAATAAAACCAACGCACACAATACGTAAGTGGTGTGAGAAGCTAGTTTGTAATCCTGACTAAAGGGTTGTAATGACCCATTATGTGTGTTTGTATGCAAAGGTTTTTATTGGAATCCTGGCCTTAAGATGTGCATTTCATTTAAGTTTACTTTTGACATCGAAAAATGGATAACCCTTTACATAACAAGCGAAATAGGTGATTAAGGCTGCCTTACAAAATGTATCAATACAAAGTTTGTATGCAATTTTACTATTGTATATAAACTATGTAGATGTGCAAAGTAACCAAACAATGCATCACCTATAAATCCGATGCCTGATTGATTTTTGCCTGCATTAAAAATACACATTGACGACGTTTTGAAATAGAATACATTGTATATATTTTGTACAGCGACATTATGAAACACGATACTTTAATCAAACACAAAGCAACTAACATTTTGGAAGGCAGCCTAAAGGTGGTGGAGGCTTATGAAATTTTTTTCATAAACTAGGCCAACCTATTGTGGTTTGTTGTTGTGGCCTTTATTCTCATAAATGGGTTAGGCATAGAGGCCACAAATGCTTCCAAAGGCCTTTAGCAATAAAAATTAAAAAATTTTATTTTTTAATTTTTGCTCCCACTTTTAAATTCTTCTAACATTGTTGTTGCCTTAAATCTTTTGATGCAATTTCATTTTCATTTCATTTTCATGATTTTTTTGAAAACACTTTTATAGGCAAGGGGTGGGGGGTGGGTAGATTTGTAACATATTTTACGATGAAAAATATAAAAAATTTATAAAAAAAACAGAGAATATTTTTTTTTTGTTAAAATTATGGAAACTGAAATGAAATTCAAGTTTTTTTTTGCATTTTTTTCTTGCTGAGCATTGTAATATAAAATATTCACATATTTTTTGATGGTAGCGCTGCTGCTGCAACAACACCTTTAAACATCCTCTAGAGCAGGGTGACAATATTTTTCTGTTTTTTCCTTGATTCTTTTGTGCTTTTTTTTTGTATGTGAAAAAAAAAGTATACTTTTGTGACAAATTTATGATGATGGAATTTTAAGTGATTTTTAACGAGAGTTTTACCACTACACTGGCTCCTTAATATGTAAAATATTTGGTATATATTTCACGCAGGAAGGGGAGAATATATTTAAGAAGCTAATTTGTCAATGTTTTAAGCAAAAATCAAAAATTTATTTTCTATTCCCCCCCGAAAAAAATTTTCTAATTTCTTTGAGTTGAAGCTTAATGCTTGTGCTGGTGTTTTAAAAATATTTAAAAAAAAAATTATTTTCTACGGATTTTTTCCCCATAATTTTAGCCAATTAAGTGCTTTCCTGTCTTTAACTGCCTGCTTTTGATGCCTGCTTTCAAAAAGTCTAGCAAGCCAGCAAGTCGGCAAGCAGTTTCATAAAGTTTTTCTTTTCTTCTGTGCTCTTCTCTTCATGTTTTTTATACTGCTTTTGCCTTCAAAAAAATAAAGTTTTCCTTTTTAATTTATGTTAATCACATTTTCGTTTTCCATATTTTCATATTCCCTCAATTTTCTCTTCTCTCTGGAAGCTGCTCTTGAAGCCGCTTCAAGAAAAGAAAAGTTTTAATCAGGTTTTTTTATTCCTTATTTTTCTTCTTTTTTTCTTTTTAAATTTTTTTTCAACGTTTCTTTCGTTCGTTCATTTAAATGAAACGAAATGAAATGATAAATTACTTGTTTTCTGATTTTTTAAAAAAAAAGAAAAGAAATTTGAATAAAACATTCCTTAAGATTTGTTAGCAAATTTTCATATTTTGACAGATTAAGTGCTACACAATGGGGATGGAAAGCCTCTAGCTGGAGGATGTCTTGGAAAAAACAATAAAAAAAATTAATTTTAGGCTATAAAGTTAAAAAGGACACACACATAGCTATGAAGATTTTATTTCTTAATAATAACTGGACCTTCTCCTTATTTAAGCAACACATTGTAATTTAAATGACAACTTCTGGATTGATAGCAGCACACGAACGTTTTAAAATAATTTTTAAACACTTTTGCATACGTTCTTGCCACCGTAATTGCTACTGCAGGTGCCGATGTCATTGTGCTGTAGTTGTGGATGTAATGTCCGCTCTTGCCGCCGTAATTGTTTCTGCAGTTGCCACTGTAATTGATTCAGCATTTGCAGAACTTGCCGCCGTAATTGCCGCTGTAGTTGTGGATGTAATGTCCACTCTTGCCGCTCTTGCTGTCGTAATTGTCGCTGTAGTTGTGGATGTAATGTCCGCTCTTGCCGTCGTAATTGTCGCTGCAGTTGTGGATGTAATGTCCACTCAGGCCGCTCTTGCCGCCGTAGTTGTAGCTGCAGTTGCCGCTGTAATTGATGCTGCAGTTGAAGCTCCAGCCGCAATAATTGCCGATGTAGTTGTGGATGTAATGTCCACTCTGGCCGCTCTTGGCGTCGTAATTGTCTCTGCAGTTGCCGCTGTAATTGATTCTGCAGTTGAAGCTCCAGCCGCAGTAATTGCCGCTGTAGTTGTGGATGTAATGTCCACTCTTGCCGCTCTTCCCGTCGTAATTGTCGCTGAAGTTGCTGCTGTAATTGATGCTGCATTTGCAACTCTTGACGCCGTAATTGCCGCTCTTGCCGCTGCTGAAGATGTAATTGTTTTCAAACGTTTTTGCACACGTTTCTTGTGGTACTTCGTACATCTCATACAACTAACACTGTATTCTAGTCTAGTGAGTAGTACATTTATACATACATGCATAATAAGGCTGCCTTCCAAAATGTATCAATACAAAGTTTGTATTCAATTCTACAATGCATCAACTATAAATCCGATGCCTGATTGCTTTTTGACTGCGTTAAAAATACACATTGACGACGTTTTGAAATGGAATACATTGTATATATTTTGTACAGCGGCATTATGAAACACGATACTTTGTTCAAACACAAAGCAACTAACATTTTGGAAGGCAGAATAAGTGATTACAACCCTTCAATTAGGATTAAGACCTAGCTTCTCACATCACATCACGTTGTGTGTGTTAATTTTATACATGAGTGTCTGGGGAGCTACAGTTTAAAGTCAACTCCGAACGACATATGGTTTTAAGAAACTTGTCATGGCAATTTTTTTTTAACGCTCAGAGTTATTGCCAGAAATCTGCTGAGAGGAAGAAGCCGAAGAAATATTTTTTTCGTATTTCATTTTGTTGGAGATGTTTGACCAGGAGTTTGAACCGGGGCCTCACGTCCAATAAGTGAGTACTCACTTGAAGTTGAGGTAGTCTAGTAGGTATTGTGTTGGTTTATTATTCGACGAGAGTCCGCGATTTAATTACCGACTCAGGCATCTCGAACAAAATGAAATACGAAAAAAAATATTTTTTTCGTTGGTTTCCTCCCAACATACTTCTGATATAAGCACTCTGTCACATTCTCAAGTGATCGGAGGCTCGAGGTAGATGGTAAATTATAGGTGCGGTCACTCATGGATAAAATGAAGACACACAACTTAAGTGGCGATATCATAATCTAAACATTTCCTTAAGGAAACGATTCCGATCATCTGAAATAAATCTTGCCAATACGGTACTCCTTACCAAAGACCTCCGCCAAGACCTCTGACAAGAGTTGAGTATAAGAGTTGAAAAATCGTCTCCTCTTCCTTCTCCCCTCAGTTTGGCAATTCCTACAAAAATCATGCAAAAGAATGCCAAGTCCATTGGCATACCATGTAATACGACAGTGGCCTGTACGAATCACAAAAGTGTAATAGGTAGTCATGTGGCTCAAGGAAAGAACACTATTAGTCCGTTTCTTAAACAGACTTCTTCAACATATCCTAGTAATGCTGACATATCTTCTTGCTGTTTAAAGGTTTCGAACACCTAAGTCAGGTTGAATGTTGTGGAATCTTTACAAGGTCTAGCCAGCTCGTTAGCAGAGCAATTATCGAATATTTTTGTCGGTGCTTAAACCTAATACAAGGGCTAACTGTGAATGGTTCTGAAGTTCGCATGAGAAAACCTTGACAGCAGTCTGGCTTTTCAAGGCAATATCCCACAATATTGTGTAGCTTTTGCATTACGCTGGTAACCTAGATCAGATAATTATGCTGGCTGCCGTTGCCTGAAAGTCGCTTTCATTCTGTTAATCCTGGTGTAAGCGTCCGTTTGTAATTCTTTATTTACTGTCACCATACTGACTAGGCAGAAAAAGCTTTCTACGCATTCGCCTTGTTGCCTTATTACGATAATTACGAGGTTTGTCTGTGTTTGATTATCTGCATATTTACAGTGGTGGCCTTATAATTAGAAACGACTTAGCAACATGTATGTTTGTTAATTTTTTTTACAGTTTTCACTGTGTACCTGGGATCAAAGGCTTTGTTTGGAGGACGTCTTACATACGTTTTTCCATCAGATTGGCACAAATTAAACTTAGATTCGTCACTCCAGAGAACTCTGTTCCAGAAACATCGTTTCTAATTATAAGGCCACCACTGTATCTCACGTACTGTATTACCTGCGAATTACTTTTGATTTCTTACTTTGGTTTGCATGTTGGGAATCTTATGAGAGGTTAGATGGATACAGATCTACATAATCGCAAACCAGGAACTGGATTAAAAGATTCCAAGAAATTTTTCTTCGGTGTTACAGATTAGAAGTCACTGTAGTCTAGTAGGTAGTGTATTGGCTTATTAGAAGTAGGGCTTCGGTTCAAACCACAGGTCAGACATTAAAACGAAAATATGAGAGAATATTTCTTCGGAGACTTCCTGTCAGCAGATTTCTTGTAAAATCTCTGAGACTAAATGGAAACTTACCGTGAAAAGTTTTTCAAAAAATCTGTCGTTCGGAGTCGACTTTAAACTGTAGGTACCGTCACTCATGTATGAAGTTAAGGTGGTGTGAGAAGCAAGGTTGTAATCCCGACTAAAGGGTTGTAATGACCAATTATGTATGTTTGTATGTACTTATTGCCCCAGTCTCGTATAAAAATGTTCATTGATTTCAATGCATATTCAATAAATAAATAAAAATTTTGTTCCACAGAGAGAGAGAGAGAGAAAAAACAATGAAATAAATTAGGAAACCACGTAAAAGTCTTTAATATTTTCGCTTTTTAATTAAATTCATTAAATTTTTCTTTCTTTCTTTTTTTTTTAATATTTATGGCGTGTCATAAAATAATAAAAATTTAAACCAGAAAACCGAAAAAAAACAGAAAAATATGTCTCAACAAGCATGAACTGAAATGCCAATGGGAATAATCGGACATACGCCGGGTTGTTCATTGACTTTCCAATGCCTTTCCATGCATTGCTATGCCTTGCCTTGCCTTTGCCGCCCGGCATGTTTCATAAACGTTGATGCGTTCAAAGTCATAAAAAGAACTGAAATTTTTTACGATACTCGTCATAAATTTACGAGCTTTTTTGGCGTGCTCTGTTGTGGGTTCTCTTTTTTGAAAAAAATCCGTAAATTTTTTCTTTTTTTTTTCTAAATTTTTCATTTGTGTCTGGTTATAAATGATAAAAATACAACAACAACAGCAACTACAACAAAGAGGGAAAGAAATCAAATGTAATTTTATAACTTTGTTGGTATTTTAACAAAAAATTGCTACAAAAAAACGGGGAAAAATAATGAAAATTTACAAAAAAAAAAAAACAAGTAAACAAGAAGTAGAAGAAATTCTTTAATTTGAAAACTTAAAAAGAAGAAAATCTAAGAAAATCTAAGAAAAATGAAAAGCAAAGCCATTAAACTTTATTGAACGATGCTGTAAAATGTAAAGGGTCCGCCAAATAACTTTTTTTGTTATGAAAATGCTTTAAAAAAAACTACAGAATATTTTCTCAAATTAATTTTTTTATTTGAAAGTACAATCCTTCCGGTTAATAATGGAAAATAATTTCATTCAAATGGCTGCCTCGGCTGGCCATGCAGTAGCCTACACCAGAGGATGCCGATTTTGGCAAAAAAAATCATCTTTTCAGATGAAGCTCATTTTTATCTTGGCGGTTATGTAAACAAGCAAAATTGTCGCATTTGGGGCACAGACAACCCGCACGCATACATTGAAAAGCCGACGCACCCAAAACGAGTCACTTTATGGTGCGGATTTTGGTCCAGAGGCATAATTGGGCAATTTTTCTTCGAAAATGAGCAAAAAGTGGCCGTTACAGTCAATGGCGATCGTTATCGGGCCATGTTGAACGAAGTTTTGTGCACAAAAATTGAAGAGGAGGATATTGGCAACATTTGGTTTCAACAGGACGGCGCTACGGGCCACACAGCAGAAGCTACACTCGATGTTTTGCGCCCTGTTTTTGAAGATCGCATTATCAGCCGCAGAGCTGATATCGTTTGGCCACCTCGGAGCTGCGATTTGACACCGTTGGACTATTATTTGTGGGGTGCCGTCAAAGGTAAGAGTTACGCCGACAAGCCACAGACAATTGACGCTTTAAAGAACAATATTCGTGATGCCATTGGTGAAATACAGCTGCACACAATCGATAATGTGCTTAAAAATTGGACCGTTCGTGTAGGCTACTGCATGGCCAGCCGAGGCAGCCATTTGAATGAAATTATTTTCCACTATTAACCGGAAGGATTGTACTTTCAAATAAAAAAATAAATTTGAGAAAATATTCAGTAGTTTCGTTTTTAAAGCATTTAAAAAAAAAAGTCATTTGGCGGACCCTTTAGTTACATCACGCGGCTATAAAAGAGAGCGAACAGACAGCGTGGTGTAGTGATTAAATTGCTTGTTGACTACAAACTTCACTGTAATGTTTAAATTAAAAACAAATATTGGAAGACGGACTTCAATATATTCCAAGAAGTCCTGGAACATTTCTCAAAATCAATAACGATTTTAAATGAAAACAAAATCGAACGCCTACTCTTTGGAAAGAGTATGGCCTCTACAATCCATACCCATGACTTTGTCCCTTCAGTCAAAATTACGACCTACTATGTAGCTTCTTACACCACTGATGTTGTGTGTGTTAATTTTATACATTATTCTTAGTCTTTACAGCTTATGTAAAAGACATGAGCCATATCGCTCCAAGACCAATGCGTCTTAAAGAATCCAATATCCAGTAATATATGCGAAATCTGCGCTGATCGTGCCTCGTAGGAGTTTTAGAAGACTTTCCATGCTCTTTTCACTTAGCATTAGCCGGGTTATCGTGTTGTTGTGGTATACATCTCTGACAATATCAATTATTGTGCTAGTGGTGTTCTTGCAAGCGAATAACATTCTAAATTGTTGAGGGTGTCACTGTTAAGATAATTAGGGAGTAAGATTTTTTGTTTTTAAACTTAAAGGAACCTCGGCAACAGCTTTTATCAAAAACAGGGTATCAAAGCTATGGTATATCTCTAGAAGAAGTAAAGTTACTTACTTACTTATGTTATTGGCCGATTAACGAATTTCGGCCAGCCTTAACACATTCTTCCAGGCGCCTCTGTTTCTTGCACGTCTACGACAGTTGGTCACACCAATCGATGGCAGGGCTTCCACGATTTGGTGCTTCTAACTAACTATGCTGTCCTCTTCGTCGGCTGCCGCAGATCCTCGCGCCAAATACCCGTCTCGCCAGACCATTCTCCTGCACAACGTCTATGGCGTTGAGTAGCTCCATACAGCGCATTGTTGGATTATGTAGTTCCCTTCCCCGACTTCCGCAGATCACCGCATCAAATAGTCGTCTCATCAGAGCATCCTCCTCCATTCGAATGACATGGGCGAGCCAGCGCTACACAACATTTATGTCGTTGAGAAGCTCACTGTTGGATCGGATGCGGAAATCATCGACAACTCGCACTGGACCAAAGATCTTGCGCAGGACTTTTCTCTCGAATACTTTCAAGGCCGCTGCATCAGTGCTTAATAGAGTCCATTTCTCTACACATCAAATACTCGTCTCGTCAGAACATCCTCCTCCATTCGAATGACATGGGCGAGATAGCGCTACACAACATTTATGTCGTTGAGAAGCTCATACAGCTCACTGTTGGATCGGTTGCGGAAATCATAGCCAACTCGCACTGGACCAAAGATCTTAGGTACTACTTTTCTCTCGAATACTCTCAAGATTGCTGCATCAGTGCTTAATAGACTCCATTTCCCTAAGCCTTAAAGAAGCACGGGGAGGATAAGCGTCTTGTCGGTTATAAAATGAGAAAATGTTTCCAAAATTTGTTGAGAATTTCATTGCCATGAGATTCAATTTGTGCTCGGCACTCCTCCTTTGACTGAGTGAACAGGCCTTTTATTCCATAAATATGCAACATGACAACAACATGTTACCCATGAGAACAAACGAGTAATTGATTTACAGTTTATACTCGTATATTTTTATTATTAAAGAAAACTTTTATTTATATAAACCGGAGGACTATTGGGCTTTGCTTTGGGAATAAAAGATTTCCAAACAAATTGTTTAAAAAAAAATTTTTTTTTAATTTTTCACGATTTCTTCTTTATTTTTTCTTAATTTTCCCGAATAGTTTAGCATGCCATAAAACTGTAAAATGTCTGTGGTTGTTTTCCTCTTTTTCTTCGTTTTTTTTTTTTTTTTTGTAATTTTTATGGTGGTTGTAGTTGCATTTCTTACAAGAGTTGGGTTGTTTGGTTTGGTGAAATGAGCTCCACTAAACAGAAGTATTTAAAAAGGATATGTTTTACAGATTTTACATCAGCAACAACAAAAACATTGCTTCTTCTTCTTTTTTAGTGTATTCCGTTTAGTTTCTCTCTCTCTTTCTGTCTCCCTCTCTTTAAATGTTTTTATTGTTTTCAAATGAAAAAAAAAAAAAAGAAAAAGAGGAATTTTTGCTGGTTTAGTGCAAATACTGTTGTGTAGTCGTCGTCGTTTTAGTTCTTTAACGATGTCGATCGTAAAACTAAACTTTACGATTCCGAATTTGCAACACATGTTGTACATCATCATAAAACATCTTCAGAAAAGATAACAACAACAAAAAAAAAACGAAAAACAAAAAATTTAAATTGATGGTGGCTGTGTACAGAGTACACACATACTTATGCATGACTCTGCGTAAACCAAACAAAAACAGCTTTAGGCCACTGACTACAGCAAAAAATATTTCTTTTTTTCTGTTTCTGTTTCTGTTTAATGACTAAACCACGAAATGCATGACAGCATGCATGCATGGTATGATTAAATGAAGGCATCAACATAGATTTAGGCAAAGGTCACCACTATAACAGTCAACATTTTTAAAACGAAAACATCATTCATACCTGAGAAACCGTTAAAATCATTTAGTTTTGGCACTTCTTTACGACGGGGTTTTTTTTGTTGTAAATTTTATTATCACATCATGCAAAGCTAATGACCCAAAACAGTGAAAATAAATATTACATTAGTAATGCACACTCAAGCATTTCCAGCCAAGTCAAGGAAATCTGAAAATTTTGGAAACTTTAAATCTCTAACAAGACTCTGATGATTGAAGGAGCACAGAGCATCCTACAGGAGTATCTGCTGCAATTTGGTAGAGGAAAGCTTCACAATTCTATTTTATGGTGGCAGAATAAACATAAAAATCTGCTCGATAAATACTGCCTTTACGACAGCTCTTCACCTTAAAGGCATACTCTAGCAGAAATACATACATACTTACATACATACATAATTGGTCACTGCAACCCTTTAGTCAGGATTACAACCTGGTTTCTCACAGCACATATGTTGTGTGTGTTAATTATATGCATGAGTGAAATCGACTCCAAATAGCACATTTTTGAGTAACTTTTCATGGCAATTTTAGTTTGCTCTCAGAGTTTTTCTCAGAAATCTGCTAAGAGGAAGTCGCCTACGAAATATTTTTTTTGGTTGGAGATGTCTGACCAGGGGTTTGAAACGAGTACTCATGTCTAATAAACCAACACACTACTCACTAGACTTCGGCGACCATACTCTAGTATAATTACCTCAGGAATATTGTGTTTCGAGACACGTAAAACTCATATTGCTGTCGATCCAAAAGGATAAATACCCTTTAGCGACGCTTGGCTCAATTGTGATGCCACAGTTTTCCCTTCCCTTCCCTAACACAGGAACCCTACAGAGCTTTTGGTGGAGCCATTTATACTCCCAATTTGCATAGTTGCAGCCCAGACGTTCTTCTGCTTAAATATTACGCTGGACATTTACTCAGGACGTACAGAGCAGTCTCCTTCCTACGTCTAGCCTCCGTTGCTTCTAAAGAAGTCACTGCGCATATGGCCCAGACCAAAGTATTTGAATTTATTTGGCGTAAGTGCCATGTAATCTGTTTTTACCCTCTATTGGGTCCCAGGTCACTTGTGAACTCTTAGCGGTGAGTAAGCAGCCGATCTTGCGAGGAAGGTAGCTTCTATGCCACTAATGGCACTGGAACCTTTCTGTGGAGTGAGAGCGGATGTTTAAAAAGCTATGCTCTACGAAAGGGAAGATAAAAAGAGGCAAAGAATCTTCTCAAACTATGTGTAGTTTGAGGCAAGCGATTGTCTAGAGTTCAACATGAAAATTCTGTGATGAGAATACATCTTCGAACATATTCTTAGAACCTGGGAGTCAGAAGTAGACACCTAGGTGAACATCAAAAGCTAGGCAGGAAATTTCTCTTGGTGACAACAAGCAGCATCCTGAAAGGAGAGGAGACATTAAAAGCATACCTTTTCGAGCATATACATCGAACAACATCCTGAGGGAGAGATATAATAGGCATACCAGAGATCAGCAATGAGTATTCAAAACGATGAGTAGATTTCAATCATACTTATAATTTCTGATACTAATACGCATTCATACTTATTTTAATGTCATACTCATACTACTCATACTCAAAGTTTAAAATACTCACGGTACTCGTAATTAACAATACGCGTGATGTTATTGATTTCGACTCTCCGTAACTCATCGTATACACGAACCACAAAATAAGTATGATTCGCTTACGAACACTACAATACTCATTAGAAGGTTGTGTGTTTGTTGCTTTGCTTGCTGTCTTTGTCTTTTTCTTTCTTCTTTTGTTGTGATGAATGATTCGAATCACTCGAACAATTTATGAGTATTATAAGAAGTATTTTTCTAAATTTATGAATCTGAATGAGTAGGCGTATGAATCAAACATATTTCGAATGTTATGAGTTTGATGTCAACGTTGTACTCATACTCATTGCAACTTGTACTTATAAATCAATATTGTACTGAGTACGAATGAATCAGAGTAGTTGGATTTCAATACTGTTGACTCACTCTTCATGAGTACTTATGAGTAGCGAAAAAACGATTCATTGCTGATCTCTGATACCTACACACACACATCGATAGTATGATCGCAATACAAAAGCGCCTCTTCACGATGATATGCAACTAAGTCAGCTTATTTTCAGTTAAGCTATGTTTCAATAATTTCTACGATGCGATACATGCATACATATATACATATGTACATAATTGGTCATTACAAGCCTTCCGTCAGGATGACGATCTAGCTTCTCACACCACTTAGGTTGTGTGTGTTAATTCGTTCGACTCCGAACGACAGATTTTTTTGAGAAACTTTTCATGGCAATTTTCCAGAGTTCTTCCCAGAAAAATGCTGAGATAAAGTTGCCCAAGAAATACTCTCTCATATTTTGGTTTCGAGCTCTAGGCTGGTATGCGAGACTTGTCTTACTATACCCCGTAATTGGTTTTTAAAGCCTTAAGTACTTTAACTGTTTGACAGCAAGAGGAATTAGTCTACACTTCGATAAGATTTCTGTCACAATTTTAAAGCCATTTTTTATGATCCCCCCTCATCGCAACGATAATAAAAATCAAATCAAAATTTTTATGACTTTAAATGGTTTCTTTTTAATTTTTTTTGGTTCGCTTCATTATCAATTTATAAACGTTGTTGGTGTTGTTGTTGTTGTTTCTGCATATAAAGCTATAAAAATCGCTTTAATTAAAAACTTTTTTACGACATATTCAATTATCTATTAAATTAAATCAAATTCTTGTTGGTGTTGTTGCTATTTTTTTATAGCGTACATACAGACATATGCATAAAAAGTCTAAATATGCATTTATTGCAATTTTATAAGCATAAAAAAATTATATCATAAACTGCATACATATTGCGTCACTCTTGCCAATACCCCCGCCACCCCACCATTTTATTTTCTATTTATCGATTACAATATTAACGGCTACAACGATATCAGTAAACAGAAGCGGAAAGGGGGAAATAAAATAACCAACAAGCTGTGAAAGCTTAGATAACATACCCATACCCCTGGTATATATGTACATACATACCTATGTATGTATACCATACCGACCAAGTGTAAAATCGCAAGATGGGTGGTAGATTCTGCTTTAAAAGCTATGCCAGCCAGTAACAGTCGTATGAATTTGAGCAGAAAATTGCTTATCAACGTTTTTACGGATTTTCTTTCGTTTTTTATTCTGATTGCAATACAATTAATTGAAATACCGTAAAAATCTAAAAAAAAAACGTTGTAAAAAATGCAACGAAAGTTAATAAATAATTCTTAGTACGAGGGAGGTGTTGAAATTAGTTTTTTTTTGCTACAAAGCGGAAGCCGATTTTGGCTTATTAGATATGAGGCCATGGTTCAAACCCCTACTCAGATATCTCCAACAAAATAAAATATGAAAAAATATTTCTCTAGGCGACTTCCTCTCAACAGATTTCTGGCAAAAACTCTGAGAATCAAATAAAAAAATTGCCATGGAAATCTTCTCAAAAAAATCTGTCGACTTTTAACTTTAGGTCGCGACACTCATGTATAAAATTAACACACAAACACAACATAGGTTAGGTTAGGTTGTCTTAATTGACAAGTACAGTACCCGGAGGTCGAATTGACCGACCCATTGTACACCGTCCTAGTCTCTCACACCACTTATGTTGTGTGTGTTATTTTGTATACATGAGTGGTTGGACCTACAGTTTAAAGTCGACTCCGAACGACAGATTTTTGACACACACAACACAAGTGATGTGAGAAGCTAGGTTGTAATCCTGACTGAAAGGTTGCAATGGCTAATTATATATATGTATATTATGTATGTCTGTATGTATATGTACCTTTACTTTGAATCTAGACCAATTGAGATGATTTATTGCATGGATATACCATGATTATTAAGGTGATCATTACATACTCATCCCGTGTTTGGTGGCCTTTGAAAAGATCCCATTAAACAACTAAGCCGGCTTTGAAAAGAGTTCCGTCTGCAACGTGCATTTTGAAAAAGAGTGTTTTGAGGTTGAACAATGCGTCGGTAATAAAGCTAAATGAATTAAGCTACCCTTGCTTCAATACAAAGCATTCCGTAACGCATAAGCATGTGTTCGATTACAGAGAATATGAATCCAAATTGCTATTTACACCGAATGTCCATCATCAAATGGAAATCAATTTCCTCTTTGTATTTTGATTGGTTTAGACTAGAGACCGTGAACGCGTTCAAACGCTAGCTTAGAAGTTTCGAGAAAAACAACAGCTTCTGGCAAAAATTCAGAGAGTAAACTCAAATTGTCATGAAAAGTTTCTCAAAAATTTGTAGTTCGGAATCCCCACTAAACTCTAGCATACGCTAGGTTAGGTTAGGTTAGGTTAGAGGACGTGTACTTGTCAATTAAGACAAGTACAGTACCCGGAGGTCGAATTGACCCATTGTACAACGTTCTAGTTCCTCACACCACTTATGTTGTGTGTGTTAATTTTATACATGAGTGGTTGGACGTACAGTTTAAAGTCGACTCCGAACGACAGATTTTTGAGAAACTTTTCATGACAATTTTTATTTACTCTCAGAGTTTTTGCCAGAAATCTACTGAGAGGAAGTCGCCGAAAAAATACTTTTTGTATTTTGTCTTTGATGCCTGGCCTGGGGCTCGAACCCAGGCTTTTGCGTCTAATATGCCAACACACTACCTACTAGGCTACGGCGACGCCACTTATGAATAAAAACTAACGCACACAGCATAGGTGGTGTGAGGAGCTAGGTTGTATTCCTAGATAAAGGCTTGAAAAGACCAATTAATTATGTAAGTAGGGGCGGAAGTCTTTGGATGTAATACTGGCAGCGCTGAATCTATAAGCAAATGATTTCAGTGTCTTTCAAGCTGCAAATTCGGGCACTTTCAATAGGTGCTGAAATAACTCTACAAAGGGCAGGAGAAAAGCCACACTTAGCTTAGCTTCATGTTCGATGAAATCCTAACCAAGCATGTAGGGTTTTGATATACATAACATAACATAATTGGCCATTACAACCCTTCAGTCAGGATTACGGCCTAGCTTCTCACACCACTCATGTTGTGTGCGTTAATTTTATACGTGAGTGGCGGGACCTACAGTTTAACGTCGACTCCGAACGACAGATTTTTGAGAAACTTTTCATGGCAATTTTATTTACTCTCAGAGTTTTTGCCAGAAATCTGCTGAGAGGAAGTCGCCGAAGAAATATTTTTTTTCATATTTCAATTTTGATGCCTGACCTGGGATACGAACCCGGGCTTTACGAATAGTAAGCCAACACACTACCTACTACACCACGGCGACTTTGATATACATGCATAAGTATTTTAATCTGATTGAAAGGCAAATTACATCGTCTTGGAGATATCTCCAAACGTCTTTCGCATAAAGATTGAAGTGAGTATGAGATACTCGCTCTCTTTTGTAATAAACAAAATGGCGAATAAAGTGAGTACGAGAATACTTGGTCTTTTTTGTAGTAAGCAAAAAGGCGGATAATTTTATTACCGTCCTCGTACCATACATTTTTTATATATTCATACCAAAAACGATTTATTGGATGCTTTTTCTGCAACCCAAGGGAAGGTAAATATGCATGCGTGCATATGTACATGAAAAATTTTTAGACGTCAAAGTATTTCAACGAAAACGAATTTTTTAAATTTGTTTTTTTTTAATAGGAAGCCGTTTTTATTTTCATGCTTCAAAGGTATTAAATTCCTTTGCAAGCCCGAAAAAATAATTTTATTTTGTGACATATGCTCACACCATCAACTCCTAAGAAGGAGGTAATTATTACTATTCTTCTGCTCTGGACTTTAAATCACATTTCGTTGCTCATGTCGTTGCTCATGTTATTGATTTGATTAGCAATTACTAGTTATTTTAAGGCAAACTTAATATTAAAATCATGGCTTTATTGATGCAACATATTCTTAGGTTGGCTGCGCTTGAAAGCATGAACTCCTAGAAGTAGCATATGGCCCCGGAAATAACCATCAGTTAAGTTGTTTAGTACTGGATAGAAGCTTACTTTTTGTATACTTCCATTTATAGAAAATTGTTAAAAATAATAGGTTAGGAAGCCTACCTTTAACCGGCTTATGATGCATTTTATTAAAAATTTTTATTTAAATTTCTTATTTTTCCTTTCTCTGTGAAAAAAAAATTTCAAATTTCACTTTTCACAATGGAATTCATATTTCACAGGAAGTTTATAATCAAATATTGTGTTCTGTTGTATTCGTATTAAATTGCCAAAACAGTATTATTTTTTAATTTAAACTTTACTTTTAGTTTTAAGCAAATTTTAGTTTTTATTTCAATAAAACAAACAAAAATTTTTTTCTTTGCTTTCAAACGTTAAACATTGTCTGTCTACCATGATACGTATGCCCTTCTACTATAAATGTTGAAAACTTTAAAAACTGTATGGAAATATTCTGCATCATGATGCAGTTTAAACAAAAATTTTATGAGAGAGGGAGAGAGAGAGATGGAGAGTGAGAGAGGAAAGAAAATGGCTGATTTTGATAAAAATTTAATTACAACAATAAAATGTGTTAAGTCAGCTTAAAGGAAGGCTAAAAAAAAGATAGAGAGAGAGAGAGTGAAATAGAAGTATTCTACAATATATTAATTAAAAATCAAATTAAAACTAATGAAAGTACGCGAAAGGATACAGTAGTAGTACGGCCAAAAAAAATTTTCAGAAAAATTTAGCAGCAATTAAAATAGTTTTAGATAAAATTTTTTCAGCATAGATCGAAATCAAGTCAAAGTAGTCTAGTAGCGAGACCAACGGTTCAAATCCTATCTCAAACATCTCGAACAAAACTAAAATATGAAAAAATATTTCACCGGCGACTTCCCCTCAGTAGATTTAAGGCAAAAATTTTGAGAGAAAATTAAAAAAATTGCCATGAAAATCTACTCAAAAAATCTGTCTACTTTAAAATGTATGTCCCACCACTCATGTAAAGGGTGTTTTTTTATAGAGGTATAGAACTTTAAGTTGGCATTACTTTTCAAGATGGCGACCGATTTAACAGCTGTCAAGTGATTTATTCTCAGTTTGGTTTGGCAATTCATCATGAACAGACTCACGCCTGAACAACGCTTGCAAATAGTGCAATTTTATTTCGAAAATAATGGTTCTGTGCGGAAAACGTATCGCGCACTACGTCCATTTTATCGTCGACAAAATCGTCCATCAGAGCAGTTAATTCGATTAACCATGGAACGTTTTCGCACCACGTTTATTCTTATTGATAACTCGCATCCCCAGAGACGCTGTACGGTGCGTACAGAAGAAGCTATTGCTGGTGTAGAGCCCAGCATTAAGGAAGACCCGAATGAGTCCATCCGCCATCGAGCACAGGAATTGGATCTGTGTCCATCCACTTTATGGAAGATTTTGCGGAAGGATCTTGGTTTGCGTGCTTACAAAATCCAACTCGTGCAAGATTTGAAGCCAAACGATCATCAAGTAAGGCGTAGATTCGTCGAATGGGCCCAAAACGAGATTACCGTTGTTCCCGATTTTCATAAGCGAATTTTGTTTAGCGATGAAGCGCACTTCTGGTTGAATGGCTACGTCAACAAACAAAACTGCCGCATTTGGAGTGAAGGTAATCCTCAAGTGTATTTGGAAACACCGTTACATCCAGAAAAACTGACTGTTTGGTGCGCTTTATGGGCTTGTGGAATCATTGGTACGTACTTTTTCAAAAACGATGGTGGCCAGAACGTTACAGTCAATGGTGATCGGTATAGAGCCATGATTACTAACTTTTTCATTCCTGAATTGAATAACCATGATGTCCAGGAAATGTGGTTTCAACAAGACGGCGCAACATTTCACACAGCTCGTGTCACAATAGATTTATTGAAAGACACGTTTGGTGACCGCCTAATTTCATGTTTTGGACCTGTGAATTGGCCTCCAAGTTCTTGTGATTTAACACCGCTAGACTACTTTCTGTGGGGCTATGTAAAGTCATTGTTCTATGCGGTAAAGCCACAAACGCTTAATCATTTGGAAGACAACATACGCCGTATTATTACCGATATACGGCCACAAATGTTGGAAAAAGTCATCGAAAATTGGACGTCCAGATTGGACTACATCCGCGCTAGCCGTGGCGGTCATATGCCAGAAATCATATTTAAAATGTAATGCCACAAGATTATCTTTCGGATAAATAAAATTCATGTCAATCGAATAATCTATCGTTGTTTTATTGCAACTTATAGTTCTATACCTCTATAAAAAACATCCTTTATAAAATTAACACCCACAACATAAGTGGTATGCGAAGCTAGATCGTTGTAATGCATGCCTAAAGGGTTGTAATGACCAATTACGTACGTACGAAGAACGAGTACACACTACGTATGTGGAGCATTGTGAACGTATGTGGTGGTTTGTGAACGCTCAATGCTATGCTGTGTTGTGTATGTCGTATTCTTCTTCATAATTTTTGGCATTCAAAGAATTTGATAGCACGAAACCAACACAACTTTCGAAAACATATGAAAAAAATGTATATACGTGTATCGGATTTTTACATGAAAATTATCAACAACAAGCATACACTGTTGTATAGTCGTCCAACAATACAATGAATACAACGATACAACGGTTTGTGTGAAATGACCAAATAATTTTATTGCTTTAACAATAGTAAATACGTGGTAGTTAATAGTATGGAGACTGCGATACCATCAGAAAGGTTAAGTAGTTATGTGACTCCCAATTACATGCATACACACATAATTACAACCCTTCAGTCGGATTACAACCTAGCTTCTCCTAGCTGTTTTGTGTAGGTTAATTTTATATATGAGTGGTGGGACCAACAGTTTATAATCGATTTCGAACGACAGATTTTTGAGAAACTTTTCATGTCAATTTTTATTTAGGTTAGGTTAGAGGACGTGTACTTGTCAATTAAGACAAGTACAGTATCCGGAGGCCGAATTGGCTCATTGTACAACGTCCCTAAAGAGGGAAGGGTAGAAGAGGGAATATGATATAAAGGAGAGGATGTAGGAAAGGAGATAATGGGAAGCAGAGGAATTACACAGACCAGACACAACAAAAGAGTCAATTTTCAATTTACTCTCAGAGTTTTTGCCAGTAATCTGCTGAGCGGAGTTCGCTGAAGAAATATTTTTTTTTTAAATTCGTTTTACTGACGATGTCTGACCTGGGGTTGGAACAGACTACCTACTTGTCTACGGCGACGTTAATTATATCCTTCTATACCTAATAAACTTATTTACTTAATTGCTCATTACAACACTTTAGTCAGGATTACAACCGAACTTAAAAAAACGAATTCATCGATTTTAAGCTATTATACTCCATGTAGGTAGGTAGGTAGGTAAAGGTGGCTGTGCATCTAAGAGAGCTGGATAGATAATTTTGGGCCACATAGGGTCCATTGTGTTACCACAGTTTTCCTTTATCCCCTAGCCTTGAAACCACGCGGAGCTCCTAATGAAGCGACTTAGACTGTCAATGTCAATCCGTGGCAGTTCTTCTATGGTTTTTGGAAAATGTTTCGCAACGAGACTATGTAATAAGAAAGAAGGCACGTACTCTTTCAAGAGAGGAGTCATCTTGTGATATATGATCCTCTTAGAGAAATTTATGGGTATTTTCAAAGCGATTTTCTATGTCATGAAAATACATATTTAATTCCGCTGGGATAGGAGATAAAAAGAACGGCGGAAAAGGAAAATAGGAAAAGGATGTCGGTTTGGCCGATTTTCGGGCACTCGTCTGTTATGAGGTTAACTCGAAAATAGTAGCCGATGATCTGGGGAAGCTGAATTGTATAGCTATGAGGAAATAGGTTAACCCTTTGCTAGGTCCTAGGTCATATGAGAGTTCCGAGAATAAGCAGGCAGATGAGTAAACAAAGCTGAATTTGTGGTAAGACAGGTTTGGAAGGGCATACTCAGCAAATTGAAAAACATAGAGAGAAAGGCGGAGGCTCTACCTAAACTAAATGGATTTTTGGAAATCTTAAATTTGATCTGTTATTTACAACTGGAGGAGACTAAAGTCATGTATTACATACATACATAATTGGTCATTACAATGCTTCAGTCAGGATTACGACATAGTTTCTCAAACCACTTATGTTGTGTGTGTTAATTTTATACATGAGTGGTGGGACCTACAGTTTAAAGTCGACTCCGAACGACAGATTTTTGAGAAACTTTTCATGGCATTTTTTATTTACTCTCAGAGTTTTTGCCAGAAATCTGCTGAGAGGAAGTCGCCGAAGAAATACTTTTTGTATTTTATTTTGATGTCCATAGCCATAGTAGTAGTAGTATTAGCTGTAGTAGTAGCAGTGGTAGTAGCAGTAGCAATAATATTAGTAATAGTAGCGGTAGTAGCAGTAGTAGTAATTACAGTAGTAGTAGCAGAGGCAATAGCAGTAGTAACATGAGTAGTAGTAGTAATAGTAGTACTGGGAGCACTAGTTAAAGTAGCGGCAATAGTAGCAGTATCAAAAGTATCAGTGGAACATTAGCAACAGTAGCAGCAAGAGTAGCAGTAGTATCGGCAATTTTATTTACCCTCAGAGTTTTTGCCAGAAATCTGCTGCTGAAAGAAAGTCGCCCAAGAAATACTTTTTGTATTTTGTTTTGATGTCTGGCCTGGGGCTCGAACCTTGGATTTACGTCTGACAAGCCAACACACTACCTACTAGACTACGGCGACTTAAAGTCATGTATTAGATGTTCCAAAAGTAGGCTCAGGATAGTAACCCATCTTTACATCGGGCATTGTAAAGTCAGAGGACACTTATGGAGAATAGGAATCACCTCGAGCTCAATAAAATGATACTGTGGACTCCAAGGGCACTTATCCAGGATGGGCATCGCCTCTAGTTCAATATGTAGATTTTGTGTTAAGAAGAATGAATTATCAGAACACATATGTACTTATAACCATTGAGGCGCTAATGAAGCCTAGAAGGATACCTTATCAGGCATTAAGTTCTTACATTGGAACTGTAAGAAAATTAAAGGGGAATGAATGAACTGTATTGCTAACTTTTGCTTGTTCATTCAAATGAATATCTTAGGAATTTTTTTTTTTTTTGTAATCTTGTTCTGTGTCGTTACACTGTGCCAACTGAGAAAATGTGTTTTTTTTGACATGGTGTATAAACAAAAAACAAACAAAAAAACTTATTTTCCAAACTGTTAATTACTTTTTTAGCATTTAATACGCCACAAACATTTTGCAGTCAGTTTTTCTCTGTTTCGTTTTTACGTTACTCAAGTTACACTAGATTTCGAACAATTTTTTTGGTTTTTTAGTTTTTTAGTTTTCATTTTCGTTTTAATTTTTTTTCCTTGATGAAAACATTTCTGCAGAGTTTCTGTTGTGTGCTCGAGACACTTAAATAGCACGTGACAGCTGTCAATTGAGTTAAACTTTTGAGACACACACAGTTTTTCTTCGGGTTTGGTTTTTTTTCCTCTGTTGCTAAGTTTGAAATTAATGAAATTAAATAACCAAGACAAAAAGTGTGTGTGTGTGTCTAACTGTGTGTGGAAAAATATAGAAAACTTTGCAAAAGAGAAGCCGCTAAATGACACCAGCCACCCCAACAGTAAATTACAAAAAAAAAAACTGAGAATTAAATCATGTGTTGAATGGCATACAAAATTTCATTTCGAAATCGAAATAAGAAAAAAAACAGCAAAACACACGTTTAAAGGCTCTCATATTACCGCCACTTAACTTAACAAAACTTATGATTGATGACATTCAATGCTTGAAGAAGTTAAGGAAAAATGAGCCTTTAAATCTGTGTTGAGGAAAAATACGTAACTAATCATATGCCAGCAAATAAATGTCAGCCATTGAGTTGAGATTTTATTGCCACTTTGGTTAGAATTTAATTACTAAACTTGGCTTAAAAAAGTTTAATTTTTCCACGTTTTTTTTTTTTTTTTGATAATTTCAATCGTCTATGTTGGTTTTATGTTTCATTTAAAAAAAATTATTTTTATGCCAACAAAACCCAGTTTCAAGCTACTCTGCTGCTGCTGCATTGTGGTAATAAAATTAGAAGCAGAAGAAGCTGAAGAAGCAGAAGAAAAACAACAAATTTTTTGCTTATGAAAAATTCATAAAAATTAAATGTACGTACGTTTTTTATTTTATAATAAAAGAGGCAATAACAACAACAATAAAAAACAAGAATAAAAAAAGACTTTAATTACGTCTAGCGATTGTCTACACAACTCATAATGGTTGTGCAAAAACTCTTACAAAACGTTTAAAAAAAAAAAAAAAAAAAGTTTAAAAGCCAAGGTCGTGCAATTGTTATAATATTTCCACACTTCTTTAGTTGTTCTTTTACGAGTATAAGCACCCATAAAGTTAAAGTGAAAAAGATAGCAACGACACTCCAGAGTACCCTACAACAAATAATAGGCACTCTTATCTAGCCATGTCGGCCCGTTTCATGTCCACATTCAGAGGTTTGGTTACTATCCTTAGGTAACCTTAGGTAATCAAACAAAAGTTTAAATTGCAACATGCCGTTTAATCCTGAAAAGAGTCACAATATCTCTTCATCTTTTCTTTTGTCCAGAATATACTCCGCTAAACTTCTTTCCTTAACCCATGGAAAAGTTTTGTCTCCGTCAGTGGCATATAACTTCTTCTCTTTACAAGCTTCTATGCCTACTTATAGGCGTTAATCCCCATATGATCGGGAGAAACCCAATCCAGGTGATTCAGCTCAAATTTTTTTTTTTTTGAAGTCGCCATAGTAGGTAGTGCGTTGGCTTATCAGACGAAGAGCCAGGGTTCGAGCCCCAGGCCAGACATCAAGACAAAATACAAAAAGTATTTCGTCGGCGACTTCCTCTCAGCAAATTTCTGGCAATAACTCTGAGCGTTAAAATAAAATTGCCATGAAAAAGTTTCTCAAAAAAATCTGTCGTTCGGAGTTGACTTTAAACTTTAGCTCCCACAACTCATGTATAAAATTAACACACACAACATCAGTGGTGTGAGAAACTAGGACGTAGTACAATGTGTCAATTCGACCTCCGGGTACTGTACTTGTCTTAATTGACAAGTACCCGTCCTCTAACCTAACCTAATCTAGGTAACCTTAGGGGATCAAACAAAAGTTTAGGCTTGTGAAGATTCTCTATTCCTCTCCATCTTTTCTTTTGCTCAGAATATATTCCGCTAAACTTCTTTTCTTAACCCATGGAATAGTTTTGTCTCTGCTAGTGGCATACAATTTCTTGCCTTTACAAGCCTCTATGCCTACTTATAGGAGTTAATTCCCATATGAGCTGGAGAAACCCAATCTAATACTTTGTTCAATTATGCACTTTTATTGCGTCAATATTCGGTTTATTGAGTACAATATTTTAAGTGTTCAGACATAATAATATACGCAGTTCAGCTGCTTATTCAATATTCATTTGACAGCTGGTTGTTTCAACAACATTGTTTTTATTTTGTTTTATTTTTTCTTGTTTGTCGTTATTGACATTTGAGTTGTCAAATATCAACAGAAAGTGTTCGGATAATTGTAATATTCGCACTGAACATACTTATGACAGTGCAGCGTTTTAAGTTTTACTCAATATTATAACAAATTGCTTATTTATTGCGCAATAATTAATTGAAACTTTGTATGAAATATTGAGCTCAATAATGGCATTTATTGCGATTTACGCAATAATGGTGCATATCTGAACACCGTATAAGTGATTCAGTTTGCTCTGGCACACTGCCACACTATTTTCGCTTAGACGAGTCGTAAATTCGTATGGCAATCTGTGTTCTCCCTGTCCAAGCTGAATTAAACTTAACATTAAAATATTTCAAAAAAAGTTCATCTAAAATCTCTCGTTCGGAGACGACTTTTAACTATAGGTCCTGCAACTTATGGATAAAATTAGTACACAAAACTATAAAGTGGTATGAGAAGCTAGGTCGTAATCCTAACTGAAGGCTTGTAGTGACCAATTATACTATGTACGTACGTAGTATAGGCCACATTTGTTATGGCCATCAGGCATAAACCTAAGATTTTCTACAAACCTTCTGTATATTAATATGGCGTGCTTGTCTTGTAGTCACTGTAGTCTAGTAGATAGTCTGTGGTAGTGTGGACACGCACCAGTGGTTCAAACACCAACTTAGACATCCCGAACAAAACAAACTATGAGTTTCTCCTAGCAGTCTTCTGCCAAAAGACTCTGCGAGTAAATGAAATTGCTTCTAAGTTAGCAAAAAGTTTCTCAAAAATCTGTCGTTCGAAATCGACTTTAAATTTTAGGTTTAGCACGCTCATGGATAAAATTAACACACACACAACATGGGTGGATGTAAGAAGCTAGGTTGTAAACCTGACTACAGGGTTGTAATGATAAATTAAGTAAGTTCAGCTCTATATGAGCTGCAGTTTAACAGGCAAATTTCCAGTTTAACAGCTCGTTAGGTGAGTGACTAGACACTCACCTACTGTAAGATTAGCTTCGGCAATTCAGGAAGATCTTGTGCTTGTTTAATTGAAGATCCCAGAAAAATTTTAATTTTAAATCCTTCGATATTATAAAGGGTCCGCCAAATAACTTTTTTTGTTTTGAAAATGCTTTAAAAAAAGTACTGAATATTTTCGCAAATTTCCTTTTTTATTTGAAAGTACAATCCTTCCGGTTAATAATGGAAAATAATTTCATTCAAATGGCTGCCTCGGCTGGCCATGCAGTAGCCTACACCAGTAGCCTACAGATGAAGCTCATTTTGATCTTGGCGGGTATGTAAACAAGCAAAATTGTCGCATTTGGAGCACAGAAAACCCGCACGCATACATTGAAAAGCCGACGCACCCAAAACGAGTCACTGTTTGGTGCGGATTTTGGTCCAGAGGCATAATTGGGCAATTTTTCTTCGAAAATGAGCAAGGAGTGGCCGTTACAGTCAATGGCGATAGTTATCGGGCCATGTTGAACGAATTTTTGTTCACAAAAATAGAAGAGAAGGATATTGGCAACATTTGGTTTCAACAGGACGCCGTTACGTGCCACACAGCCGAAGCTACACTCGATGTTTTGCGTCGGACTATTATTTGTGGGGTGTCGTCAAAGATAAGTGTTAAGCAGATAAGCCAGAGACAATTGACGCTCTAAAGGACAATATTCGTGAAGCCATTGGTGAAATACAGCTGCACACAATCGATAATGTGCTTAAAAATTGGACCGATCGTGTAGGCTACTGCATGGCCAGCCGAGGCAGCCATTTGAATGAAATTATTTTCCATTATTAACCGGAAGGATTGTACTTTGAGAAAATATTCAGTAGTTTTTTTTAAGCATTTTCAAAACAAACAAAAGTTATTTGGCGGACCCTTTATAGGAATAGGCCTCTCCAAACTATAATCTTTCAGGAACAGAATTTCTCTTCTTTACTACTAATTTCGGTAGGAAATTTTTGTGAGTGTATCTTAAGGTACTTAATAATACGATTATTTTCGTTTATTTTTTTTTCTTCATATTTTTTGTTCTGCTTAAATTGCTTATTCAATTTAAATTTTGTATTTGAATACTTAGGATAATTGTTTGCACAATTAAGAGAGAGAGAGAAAGAGAGCGAGAGAGAGAGAGGAAATTTAAATACAATATTTATAGAAGACAATGGCTACAAAATTGAAATCATTAAATTGAAATTCTTGTTAAAATCTTAAGGAAATTAAAATATTTATGCTATTATTGCTAACGGTATTAAAATAACAGTTATATGCAAATCCTATTAATAAACCTATAGAGAGAGACAGACAGACTATGCCAAAGAGGCCAATAAAATGTTGAAGATACTCAAAAAGCTATAACACACCACAACACACTACACTCAGTACACTCACTACACACTACACTGTACATACGACAATAGACACCCTGCTACAGTGCACTATGGGAAGAATTTTATTGTGTACACACTACACTAAAGCGAAGACAATAAACTTGGCTTGGGTTAATAGAGTTTCTAATTTGAATACAACCAAAAACCACTTACACATATGAGCAGGAGAGAGATAGAGACATAGATAGAGACAGAAAGAGTTATTTAAAATATGTATGTGTGTTGCGTTTAAATTTTACCAATACAATAAATGTCTCTTGACTACTACCACTACTATCACATAAATGTTAGCATCAATCACGTACATATGTAAGCATACATATACGTTTGTTTAAGAATATGTAGAGAATTTCTCTGTTTTGTTTTTTTAATATCCTGCTGCTCTAACACTGTCTATGTGGTCTTCTCTCCTACTGTGTGTGTGTGTATATATGTGTGTGTGTCTCAAGCCATAACAATATCATTTAAGGCTTTTGGCTTAATTTTGTGGTCTGGCCAGAGAGAGAGACGAGTAATAAATTCAATATTAAATGCAAATTTTTGCCAGCATAGCAAAATATCACCAACCAACCAACCAACACCACCACAACTACCTCACCACTATCACCACCACCACCAGTCATCGTGTAAAACATTTTCTAAGAAGGCCTGTCTGTGTTCACATGTACAACAACTTCTTAACAAAAATCTCTTAAAACGTTTGCCAAAGTCTTACTTTAGAAATTTAATTTGACTCAAAGAATATTTTAAATTTGCATCAACAAGGTGACCAGCTAAGGAAATTTGTAGAAAAACATTTAAATTTGAAAACAAATTCATTACTGCGTAAAACTCTAGTAAAATTTGAATATTTTGTTGCCCGTAGGCGTATGATTAATATTAATTTGTAGGTACTTTAAGGAATTTGTCCATAACTCACATTGTTTTCAAGATATTTTGGAATTGCAAATTAGAAATGAATTAAAACTTCTTCACTTTTTTAATGAAAAACAAATCTGTTTGAAAGAGTCCTTCTTTTCAATCCAAAAACCTCAAAACAACACGAGAATAACATCTAGAGATGATGCTCTCCGTAGCGAATAGTATTATTTCTCTATGTGGGGTTCCGCAAGTTCGTTTGCAACTCAATTATCTTCAGGCAATTAGAATCCTTTGATAGATTGTTACAAAACTAACGCATGTATCGATCAAAGGACACGCGGCCGTCTGAAGATTGCACTTGAAAGAGATCTGCACTTAACAGGGTTCTGCACTTGAAAGAGATCTGCACTTGAAAGAGTTCTGCACTTGAAAAAGCTACTGTAGAGAAGAAAAATGCTAGCAGTTGGACCTTTCATACTCAGGATAACTGCAGGAGGATCTGCAACGTGATTCATTGCCTTCCATTGGCCTAAAGCCTGCTACAGTAAACAAGAAGTCGGAGAGATATCCTAAAATTGCATGACATTTCAGTATTGAGATCCCCAATAAGGATAGAAAAGAGCTCAGATCTCAGCTCTCAGGTTGACACATACTCTTCGTTGCAATGGTGATATCGTCAGTATTACCGACCATGCTATATTGATCGAGCGCTCAAGCCAAGTAAGAATTGTGTTAACCCCAAGGTTCCCAATAAAAGGAAAGAAGAAGTTGGTCTGATTTTGATCTAAGATACACAGTCCAGTCACATAATACTTTGGAGTATAGATATGGTCCTAATGGATATATACCGACGTTGGAAGCGGTGTCTACTCTCAGGCTACTAAACACGGTGGAAAACTGTATCTCTTAGGGCATATCGGATGCTGTTAGGAGTTTCCCTCAAGCTTTGTGTAAAATTATTCTAAAGCTAAAGGGTAAGTAGGGATGACTGGAATCCTAATACGGTCCCCCCCCGGAAGTCCTGGATATATATACCGACGGCTTTAATTTCGATAATGGGGTTGGAATCGGTGTCTACTCTGGGAAACTGGACCTAAATATTTCTCTCCGTCTGCCTGGACTACTGCAGTGTGTTTCAGGCGGAGGTGATGGCAATTTACCGGGCCGCTCAATGGATCCTCGTCAACGATGCTCCCTTCACTCGCGTGTCGATCTTTTCTGATAGTCAGGCCGAGATAAGATCTCTATCGGGTTTCGCTGTCTCGACCTTCTCTCGGGGCGCTTCACCAGTGTCTCTCTGGTGTGGGTTCCCGGGCACAGTGAAATTCCGGGAAACTATAGGGCCGACGAGCTCGCCAGAGCTGGTGCCCTCCTTCCGGAATCCTTTTCTGTTGAATTGGGTATGCCACTTACCTCGGTCAAGTTGACTATTGAGCGGAAGTTTTTCGGGACGCCAACCTATCCTGGGTCAATGAGGAGTCCTGCTCCACCGCTAGACTCACCTGGCCTTTGATGGATAGAAGGCGTACCAACCGATTACTTGGTCTTGGTCGTGATGTCATCTCGACTATAGTGGCCGTGCTTACAGGTCATTGCGTCATGGGTAGACACGCGGAAAGAATGAGGCTGCCTTTCAATGACTTCTGCCGTGGATACAGGTCCACTGAGAAAGAGGAGACTGTTGTTCACTTTCTTTGCCAGTGCCCGTCTCTTGCTAGGTGTAAACTTCCTCTCAGCAGATTTCTGGCAAAACTCTGAGGGTATAAAAAAATTGCCATGAAAAGTTTCTGTCTGTTTCTGTCGTTCGGAGTCGACTTTAAACTGTAGGTCCCGCCACTCGTGTATAAAATTAACACACACAACATACGTGGTGTGAGAAACTAGGTCGTAATCTTGACTGAAGGGTTGTAATGACCAATTATGTATGTATGGTTAGTACAGGGACTGCGTTCACCCGTGGCGTCAAAACGGGCCGCTCTGCGTGCTCAAGTGAGCTTTGTGATATCAGAGCTACCACTCCGACCTAACCTAATTTACCATCACAAAAGTCATTCTCCACTATTAAAACTTCACAGAAGTAGCGTCAACAGCCGGTAAACCGTTCAATAATCAAAATACTCGAACTTGGTAAGATCGCAGCATATTTTTCAATGAGAACTGAACCCTTTCAACAATTGTATCTAGGCAGAGAACAAGAACAGTACTTAAGTCTTTTTATATTTATTCAGTACAGGTTTTTTAGCATAAAATCGTATCTAGATTGTCTATACATCTAGGCGACCTTATGCAGGAGGCTGTAAACTATTGCTGTGTAGAATATTAGAAGGTAGGCTGTAATGATCAGCGATCTTTCATTTCTTGGTATGATGAAGTGATCGCTAATTGATTTGATAGAAGACAAATGTCCCTGGTTCCTGTATTCAGGTATGCACTTTTATTGAGACAATATTCGGTTTATTGAGTACAATATTTTAAGTGTTCAGACATAATAATATACGCAGTTCAGCTGCTTACTCAATATTCATTTGATAGCTGATAAACAAAACAGCTGGTTGTTTTAACAATTGATGCTCACTAAACATACTTATGATAGTGTAGCATTTTAAGTTTTACTCAATATTATAACAATTTGCGTATTTATTGCGCAATAATTAATTGAAACTTTATACGAAATATTGAGCTCAATAATGGCGTTTATTGCGATTTACGCAATAAAGGTGCATATCTGAACACCGTATAAGGAACCTAAGAATGTTACAAAGCATCTCTCTCCCAACTTCTTATCATTTATTTCATTTGCCTTGTTACAGTGCTCTTACTAGAATTCTAAATTTTTGAAAATAAACGTTCCCCAGATCAATTTAAATATTTTGCAAATACTAATTACAACAACCCACCCATATGCTTTAATTATTTCTTTTTCACAAGCCTAAATATAGGCAAAGTAAAGTTTTTGGTTACCCAAATAGAAATCCTGGCATTCAAAATGTCCGCTTTTAACAGCCTCCACTCTTTGTTGTCTTATTTGTGGTTATTGTTGCTTTTGTTGTGTGTGTGTGTGTGTGTGTGTTTATTTTATAAAATATTATTCATATGCAAAATATTGTATATTTATTGCCTTTATATGTATTTGTTGTATTGTATATGTGTGTGTATGTATGGGACATTTATTTCCTGTTGCTTTTGTTTGTTTTATAACACATCCTGTAGACAACTTTTGAATATTGCTCAACCATTTTGATTTTGGCTCATACTGTTGACCATTCGCTCTCTCTCTCTCTCTCTCTCTCTCTCTCTCTCTGTCTGTCTCTTTGTCTGTCTCTGCAGGTTCGTTTCCTTTATTTGATATTCATTGATGTCCTTGTGTGTATGCTGGTGACTTTACATTAACATGTTACGAAAATGACCAGGACTTAAAGCTGTAGACAGGTAATTGGTTAGTTCAGTTGATGGGCGTTGGGTAGGTGGTGTTGTAGTACAGTGAAGGCAAAAAGAAAGTTGCATTTAATTACTTAATAATGTACACGACACATTGTACATGTTGTAGAGAACATGTCGTTACTGATTGCTGCTGGGTTCCTCACGGGAGATACGTTCTCGCAGAAGCTGCTCTCAAGCTCGTACGTCTGATCATTGCCGTGAATTCTCATATCACCTGCGAGCCCATAGAGAGTGACTCTATTTTCCGTGCCCTGCTATTTTAGCTTATCTATATGGTCACATTAATATTCATTCATATGTGTGGACTGCTCGGATGGTGGCCTGACTCTAAGCCAGTATTGCAGGGTCTCGGTCTTTGTGTCATAAAGACCTTGGTACGACACCATACAAAGTCCAATTGGTTCAGGAGTTGAAGTCAATTGACCATCCAATGCATTTTCGCTTCGCTAAGTGGGCCTGCGATCGACTTACAGAAGATGCCGATTTTGACAAAAAAAAAATATTTTCAGATGAAGCTCATTTTGATCTTGGCGGGTATGTAAACAAGCAAAATTGTCGCAATTGGGGCACAGAAAACCCGCACGCATACATTGAAAAGCCGACGCACCCAAAACGGGTCACTGTTTGTTGCAGATTTTGGTCCAGAGGCATAATTCGGCCATTTTTCTTCGAAAATGAACAAGGAGTGGCCGTTACAGTCAATGGCGATCGTTATTGGGTCATGTTGAATGAATTTTTGTTCACAAAAATTGAAGAGGAGAACATTGGCAACATTTGGTTTCAACAGGACGGCGCTACGTGCCACACAGCGGAAGCTACCCTCGATGTTTGCCCCCTGTTTTTGAAGATCGCATTATCAGCCGCAGAACTGATGTCGTTTGGCCACCTTGGAGCTGCGATTTGACACCGCTGGACTATTATTTGTGGGGTGCCGTCAAAGATAAGTGTTACGCCGACAAGCCAGAGACAATTGACGCTTGAAAGGACAATATTCGTGAAGCCATTGGTGAAATACAGTTGCACGTTCTGGCAGAAGCTGCTCTCAAGCTCGTCCGTCTGATCACTGTGGACTACTCGGATGGTGGCCTGACTCCTATTGCAGGGTCCCGGTCTTTGTGTCCAAGTTGAATTGAGCACATCTTTTGATGTTATAGACTTCGGTATGAAAGACATTCACAAGTTTCCCTATGAGTGTCGTATTTCAAAGTATGGAATCGAAGAATCTGTCTGCTCTCCCGCCATCTTTCCTCATCTCATACGTATACGGCAGAATGGTGCCTCGCTTTAAAAAAATTTTACATCCCAAATTGTTCCATTCACTGTTATTAGTCACTGTGATTGCAAATTTTCGCAAAATGCTAACATGTTTTGCAAAGAGGACAGTTCACGCCGTACTTCATAGATTGCAATACTTTAGCTAGGATCACAACCTAGCTTCTCCACTATGTATGTTACAATTGGGCTGACCATTAAGTGTCTTTATCCAATGCATAAACCTTGGGTTGCAACTCTGCAAGCTGACTGAACATTATTAAGGCATATATATATATACATGTTCCTCTTACTCCTCTAGGGAGCATAGGGTCGCAACAAGTTGGTTTGAATGAGCTCGATCGTCAGCGCGGTGTTTGACTTCGTTCCACTGTAGCTGTAGTTTCGATAATTCGATTGTGATTTGGCGTTTCCAGGTGTGTGATGGTCGTCCGATGCGCCTGGCTCCCTGGGGGTTCCAGTCTTTGACTTTCCTTGTGATGTCATCTAATGGCTTCCGAAGAATGTGCCCAAGCTAGCCCCACTTGCGTCTTCTTCTTTTCATCTCTATTGGTTGCTGGTTTGTATCTGACCAAAGTTGGGCATTGGATATTATGGAGGGCCAGTAAACACGCATGATTCTGCGCTGGCATTTGTTAACAAATACTTGAATAGACTGGGAATCTCGGGGTGCCATATTCCACGTTTCGCAACCGTAAAGTAATGTGGATTTGACGTTGGAGTTGAAAATTTTAATTTTGGTGCGTCTCGATATACCTTTTTTTCACGCCGAGGAGGGGTAAATGTACCTAACCCCACCATAGAGGGGCCCTCACCCACTAAATCCCCTCCTCGTCTCATGTGGACTTGTTTGTGCCCACTCCGGAACTACGGTGGTATTACTTCGGAGTGGAGTCCTTTTGGCCCTTTGGCTTCTCCATGATCATATCCGCGTCCGGATTGCGTATCGAAAGTTGAGGAGACATCTAAGCGTCTCCACTATTCCTTTCATCTAGATCATCGTCTCGCTTACGCCCGGCACGTGTGACCGTATCACCTATGCCGATATGCCTACTCGTTCTGCAGCTTCAAGATCTCTCTTCTTCCGTCTCAGAATGCGCTCTACGTAGTTCACTACCGAGGTCCAATTTTCCCTACTCGCGATCATAATCCCGACAATGTTACCGGCCGTGATCGTCCCGACTATCGACGTCAGTACAGAGCGATAGCTCTGCCAGCGTACACATTCGAAAACAGTGTGCTCTGCATTATTAATTACCTCCCCTTCCTCGTAAAGACAGTAAAGGGAGGCGGTCTTGCCCATTCTGTGCAGATATTTCCTAAAATATCCGTGACCCGATAGCATCTGTGTAACGTAGTAATTTACCTCTCCAAATTTCCGACCAATCCATGGCCTTACGTCCGGAATAAGTCTCGCCGTCCATCTTCCTCTATCTTCCTCGTTCCATCGTTGTTGCCATTTTGAAATGGTGTTTTCCCTGAAATGAGCGGTTATGTGACTTCCAGCCGTTTTTGCCCTATAAATCTCCATCCGCTCCGCTGCCAGCAAATCCACAGGGATAATACCCGCTATCACCACTACGGCTGGAGCGGATACCGTACGATATGCCGACGCGATACGCAATGCAGCCGTTCTCTGTACCGTCATCTTTAATCCAGCTAACTTTGCGGTTTCGCTAACTAGATCCAGTTTCGACTGCATGTGGGAGAAAGAATGGCTCAATAAGCATATGTCATCCGCATAGTCCAGGTCTTCTAATCTGTCTTGTAGACCCCGTGTAATCTCTCTCCTGTGATTTGTCGACTTTTGCATCACTACATCGAGGACGCAGTTAAAGGGGAGCGGTGACAGCACACAACCTTGACGGACTCCGGTTTTTAATTTGATGCTCTTTCCTAGTTGTTTTTCATGTAGTACGCGGCATGTTGCGTTGTTGTACAGTGTCTTTATCAAGTTTATTATTTTAGTAGGGACACCCTTGCAAGCCAGTGTCATGGCCATATGGCCATGTGGTTTAGAGTATCAAAAGCCTTTTCAAAATCAACAAATACGAGATAAAGAGGCGACCGCCATTCAGCTGACTGTTCCACAATAATCCTGAGACTATTGACCTGGTCGACGCAAGATTTGTTGGGACGGAAGCCAGTTTGCTTTTGACAGTCTTTTGTTTATTTTATTCCCTATAACTTTGTTGACCATTATTAGGGCATAATTGGCCTTTATTGTTCTCTTTCCGCCTTTTTTTGTCATATAACTGCACTTAGGGATCAAATGTTCTTCCATTTAGAAAATTTCTTTCATCTGGTAAATGTCACTATTGTGGTAAATGATATGCGGACTTCAGTCCCACTGGCTTATAATGAAAAAAATTAATTAAAGTCGCCATTTTTACTAAGGGGTGATTTTTTAGCTGTTATCTTGTTGGCAACACTGGTTTAAATAGCTCACGCACGTTTCGTGTTTTGTTTCACTGTCAAACATCTTCAGTTTGGTCGATAATTTAACCATGAATCGTCTTACAAACGAACAACGCTTGCAAATCATTGAATTTTATCATCAAAATGCGTGGCTCTGTTAAGAAAGTTCATCGCGCGCTTCTTCCATTTTATGGGCTATTCGGGCTATTGTGACTAAATTTCGCACCAAATTTACATTGTTGGACATTAAACCACCAACACGCTTACGTAGAGTGCGAACTGAAGAAAATATCGCAGCTGTATCGGCCAGTGTTAACGATGACCATTAATTATCGATTCGTCGCCGTTCGTAGCAATTGGGCCTCTGTTACTCAACAACGTGGAAAATTTTGCGGAAGGATTTAGGTGTGAAGCCTTTCAAAATACTGCTGGTTCAGGAATTGAAGCCGAACGACCTACCGCAATGCAGAATTTTTGATGAATGGGCCCTTGGAAGTTGGCCGAAGATCCATTTCTTTATCGAAAAATTGTGTTCAGCGACGACGCTCATTTTTGGCTCAATGGATACGTAAATAAGCAGAATTGTCGATTTTGGAGTGAAGATCAGCCAGAAGCATTGTAAAAGCTACCAATGCATCCCGAAAAAGTCACAGTTTGGTGCGGTTTATGGGCTGGTGGCACCATTGGACCGTACTTCTTCAAAGATGCTGCGAATCGTAACGTAACTGTGAATGGTGAGCGCTACCGTGAGATGATATCCAACTTTTTTTTTGCCCAAAATGCAAGGGCTTGACTTGCATGACATGTGGTTTCAACAAGACGGTGCCACATGCCACACAGCACGCCTAACAATGGACTTATTGAGAGGCGAGTTCGATGAACATTTTATTTCAAGTTCTGGACCGATCAATTGGCCGCCTAGATCGTGCGATTTAACGCCTTTAGACTATTTTTTGTGAGGTTATGTTAAAGCTGATGTCATACAGCCAAGCCCGCTTCAATTGACGCATTGGAAGACAACATTGAAGCATTTATTCGCGAGATACCGGCCGAAATGTTGGAAAGAGTATGCCAAAAATTGGACTAAGCGGTTGGACCATTTGAGGCGCAGTAGCGGTCAATATTTGCTTGAAATAATCTTCAAATATTAAATTATATGGACCGTACTATCGATTCAAATAAAGATTTCATGAATTTTTCTGAATTGTATGTGTTTTTTTTTTTGAAAAATTTTCCTATAGCTCTTAAAAAATCATCCATAATAAGTAACTGGCAATGTTATGTTCTTTACCTTACTCTTGTACTTTATTTCTTTTCGGTCTGGCAACTTCTGGAATCGTACTGTTGATTTGTTATTGTAACTTTCTTCTTTTCTGTTTTTCGTTGCTTTCTATGTGGTTTTGATTGATGGCCTCAATTTCTTTGGTCTTTCTTTGTATTTCCAGAATAGAAATTGAAATTATTTTACGTTCTTATGTTAGTGGCCTCGACTGTATTTTTTAAAATGGCAGTCCTTAGTTGTATAAGCATATCTACCTTCTACTGACAGGACTGTTATTCTTGTTGATGATGTTGCTGATGTGGCTGTTATTATTGTAGTACGAGTATGTATGTATTGTAGAGATTATGGTTGCATATGTATGTATAAGTGTGTTTGTGTATTTGCGGGAGAGAGAAAGAGAGTGTATTTTACGATAAAGAGATATATTTTTGTTGTTGTTGTTGTTGTTTTTTTATGTAATCATATGATGAATAATTGGTTTACGAAACAGTTTCCTATGATGCCTGTCCGATAGTCTAGATGGGTGCATGCATGTGTGCATATGAGATTTTTTGATAACTCATACCAGAGGCCAGCAGTCAGGTTTTTGATTATGAATCGAATAAAAGAAAACAGTATTTACCTTTAAAGCTTCATAAGTATACATACACATCTCTGAGTATGTACCATATATGGTCTGATAAAAGCTGAAGTGCCCTAAACAGTTGTGATATATAGATTGGCCATGGATTTACACCATTTTTGCTTTCATCGTTCCTTATGCTTGAATATGTTTGTTGTGCTTTGGGAAATTAACAAAATTATTGAAATTTAATATGAATTTCATAATTTATAAACATTTTATGTAATCTACAGCATCGATATGTATGGCTATATATGACGGTCTGGCCTGGCCTGGCCTGGCCTGGCTATGATAAAATTGTTGTTGTGGCAAAGGATGGTTTATAGAAACATAATGATTTTAAATCATGATAAAACTAATAAATTATTTG
Source organism: Sarcophaga variegata (assembly GCA_932273835.1). NCBI lineage: Eukaryota > Metazoa > Arthropoda > Insecta > Diptera > Sarcophagidae > Sarcophaga > Sarcophaga variegata. The sequence goes on along the minus strand of OW026361.1, from coordinate 8,296,259 downwards.
ATAAAATTATTAATTTTTTGTTGATCAAAAAACAAATTTAATTTGTGAACTGAGATGTGTAAGTAATATTACCCCCACAATAATTAGAGATTATGAATTTGATTTTGAAGCTTGTGGAAAACAAATTCAAAGTGATAGGTTATGATGATGACATATTCACAAGCCAAAACACCCAAAGGCTCTGAAAAAGGCTGAAGGCTATTTTAGTAATTCACTCGAACTGAAGCAGAGAGCACCAAGCCGATTGCGGTTCACTATGTAACATGAAATTCGAAAAATCAATCTTACAAGACTATGGGAGAAATGAATCTCGTTTTCCTTCTGCTACCAATTGCCTGAGAACTCTCCTCGATGCAAAAATCTTACAGAGGCGGAATATATTCGAAAGAGTACAGAAAACTTAACAGGCTCTGTTTATAAGGACGTTCATATACTAACTATAAAGGGTAATACATAAAGGGTCCGCCAAATAACTTTTTTTTTGAAAATGCTTAAAAAACTACTGAATATTTTCTTAAATTTCTCTTTTTATTTGAAAGTACAATCCTTCCGGTTAATAATGGAAAAAAATTTCATTCAAATGGCTGCCTCGACTGGCCATGCAGTAGCCTACACGATCGGTTCAATTTTTAAGCACATTATCGATTGTGTGCAGCTGTATTTCACCAAGGGGTCAGGAATATTGTCCTTTAAAGCGTCAATTGCCTCTGGCTTGTCGGCGTAACACTTATCTTTCACGGCACCCCGCAAGTAATAGTCCAACGGTGTCAAATCACAGCTCCGAGGTGGCCAAACGCATCAGCTCTGCGGCTGATAATGCGATATTTAAAAAAAGGGCGCAAAACATCGAGTGTAGCTTCGGCTGTGTGGCACGTAACGCCGTCCTGTTGAAACCAAATGTTGCCAACATCCTCCTCTTCAATTTTTGCGAACAAAAATTCGTTCAACATGGCCCGATAACGAGCGCCATTGACTGTAACGGCCACTCCTTGCTCATTTTCGAAGAAAAATGGCCCAATTATGCCTCTGGACCAAAATCCGCACCAAACAGTGACTCGTTTTGGGTGCGTCGGCTTTTCAATGTATGCGTGCGGGTTTTCTGTGCCCCAAATGCAACAATTTTGCTTGTTTACATACCCGCCAAAATCAAAATGGGCTTCATCTGAAAAGATGATCTTTTTTTGTCTAAATCGGCATCTTCTGGTGTAGGCTACTACTGCATGGCCAGCCGCGGCAGCCATTTGAATGAAATTATTTTCCATTATTAACCGCATGGATGGTACTTTCAAATAAAAAAAAAATAAAATTTGAGAAAATATTCAGTAGTTTTTTTTTTTAAAGCATTTTCAAAAAAAAACGTTATTTGGCGGATCCTTTATGTGTATAATGACGAGGAAGTGAAAAAGATAACAGAACCTTGTCAATGTCCGCGTATTGGGAAGTTGAGAAGAAGGATATTTGGCAGAACGTGTCATGTCAAAGGTGATCCAAACCGTCATAAAACCATCACGATAATTGAAAAATACTAGGGAGGAGTTATAGCTGAAAGACGGTATTACATACCTAAGTAAGTCATACTTTTTTAAGCGACTGTCTGCCAGAAAAGCATTTAAATAAACTTTTAGCCAGCAGATGAAGAATAAAAAATTTTATTTAAAATTTTAAAATTTTTTTGTCTTATTTCTGCAGTAATTTCCTGCAATTGATTTCATAATCAAATTATTTTTGGTCAATTCGTTTCAAAAATTAAAAAATAATCAAATTAAAGCAAAAATTTTAATTGAAAATTTTTTTACATGCAAACAGTTACAGTTACAGTTACGCACTGATGGTTAATTGACACTCTGTGCTGCTCTTACTTAAATTAACATTTTAACACCCTGTAAAGCATGTTTTAAAATTGTTTTTTTATTTTATTAATTGGTACGTATGTACGATGTATGTATGTGTGTATATTGTGTGTGTGTATGTAAGCAAAAAGTATTTAAAATTAAATTTCATGTGCTAAAGATTTTTATTAAAAAAAAGACACGAAAAACTTCCGTTCAATTTACAATTCAAGGAAATTCAATTGAAAATCAATATCGCTTTGGTACTCAATTGAAACAAATACATGAACACGCACACACACACACACATATACGCAAAATAATAAAAATATATTAAAAATGATTGTAAAGGTTTAAGTATGTACGGGAGTGTAGTATTGTTTAATAGGAAGATAGAGCTCTAAAGCCATACACAGAGAGAGAGAGCGAGAAAGTTTACAAAATTGTTTCATGTAAAATATGTTTGTAAACATGTATGTCTATATGTATATACATAGAAGTATATGTGTTTTCATGTACCATATATTTGTGTAGTAGTGTTGTAAAACATTTACAAACATTAAATGAAATTATTTTGTTGTTTAATGGCATACAATTCTCCTCGTATTCTTCTTTATTTTTTTTGTTGTTTTCTACTCTTCTGCTTGTTTTTTATTGCGCTGTAGTTATAGTTGCTGTTGCTGTTACTGATTCCTACACTATTTTTGTTTTTGTTTTTTTTTTTTTTCATTTCTTTCAAACACTATTTTGTACATGAATATTTCCAATAAATTCAAGTTAGAGTATTTATTTGTGCATGTGTGTGAGTGTATATGTGTGGTACAAGAGCAGGCTATAAAATTCAATTAGCTTTGGACAAGTGGACATCGAAAATATACCCACAGTATCAGTATCAACTGTTATTTTGTTATATTCATCCCATGGCGTTTAAAGCATTTTTGAAAACGGCAAGACAAATAAGAAGAGTAGGGAGCTCAGCAGCAGGCAACATCGAACTTCTAAAAACACTACACTTTCTCGAGGAAGACTATACTGGACACCCTGTGGTCAGGACAAATTTGTCGTGCGTATCGATTAAGCTAGCCAGGGCATATGCTCACTAGTTTCATATAGAGATTACAGCTGAAAGAGGTCTAAATGCCGATTGGTTATCAGAAAGAATAGAAAAGTCTAGGCCGGAAATACACAGCACTAGATGGATACAAATAGATGCAGAGTGGTAGTAATACCAGTAGCAATAGTAGTAGCGCGGTAGTAGCAGCAGTAGCAATAGTAGTAACAGCAGAAACAGAAGCAGTTCAGTAGTAGTAATAGTGGTAGTAACAGTAGAAATAGAAGCAGAGCAGTAGTACTAGTAATAGCAACAGTAGGAAAAGAAGCAGTGGTAGAAGTAAAAATAGTAGACGATTTCCCTTCAGATAACATTGCTCTTCGATCTGATACTGAAAAATAGTATCATCTATGGTTGTTGGGTATCACAATGGTATTGTCGACTGTTAATGCTCCTTTCTGTGCTTTAATGATCTGTTTAAAAACGTTCGATCGTTGTTTCATGTATTCTGTTCCGGACCTAATACTGAAAAGCAGTATTTCTACAGTATTTAAGAATCGCAATGGAAGAGTCATTCAGCTGATCATAATTTTACAAGTTTGCGCAATGTTTTCGAGAACTATAGATTAAGCTGCTATTAGTAGTAATAATATCACTATTAGCAGAAGCTGCTTATAGTAGTAGTAGTAATAGTAGTAATAATAGCACAATTAGCAGAAGCAGAAGTAGTAGCAGTATAGTGATATCAGCGGTAGTAGTAATAGCAGTGTTGATAATAGCACTAACGGTAGCAATAACACTGGTCGTAGTAGTGTAAAAGTGGCAGTAATGACAATGTAGCAGTAGTAACAGCAATAGCAACAAAACGGTTTTAGGAATACATTTAGTAACTATAGCAGTAGTAGTAATGGTATTAGTAGTAGTGGAAATAGAAATAGTATTAGAGGTGGCAGTATGATCAGTAGCAGTAACAGTAGGAGTAGTAGCAATGGGACTAATAACAGTAGGAGTAGTAGCACTATGAGTTGTAGCAGTAGGAGTAGTAGCAATATTAGTAGTAACAGTAGTAGTATAAGCAGAACAATAGCAGGAGTAGTAGTAGCAGTAGTAGCAGTAGCAGTACTAGTAGTAGTGGTAGTAGTGGTAGCAGTAATAGCAGAAGCAGAGCAGTAGTAGTAGCAGTAGTAATAGTAGTAATAGCCGTAGTAGCAGTAAAAATAGAACCAGAGTGGTAGTAATACCAATAGTAATAGTAGTAGTAAAAAGTAACTCTGAATTATGTAAACAATTTTTGTAATAATATATGTAATGAATTTTCTAATAGTAGTAATAAATAAATAAGAATAAAAAACAAACAAAAATAGAAGCAGAGCGGTAGTAGTAGCAGTAGGAATAGTAACAGCAGAACAATGAGCAGTGCAGTAGTAGTACCAGTAGTAATAGTAGTAACAACAGAAAAAGAAGCAGTGCAGTAGTAATACTAGTAAAATCAGAAAAGTAGTAGTAACAGTAGAAATAGAAGCAGAGCAGTAGTAGTAGCAGTAGTAATAGTAGTGGAAACAGTAGGAAAATATGCAGTGCAGTAGTAGTAGCAGTAGAAGTAAAAATAGTAGACGATTTAGGCATACTAGTAGTAACAGCAATAACCGAGTAGTAGCAAATGTATTATGTAGTAATACCGGCTGTAGTAGTATTAGTAGAAACTGCAATATCAGGAATAGCAGTACTACTATCAGAGTCAGTTCTATTAATAACTGTATTAACAATGCTACTGCCTTAAAAAGCTGTTTATTACTAAACAATTTTAAACTCTATACAATATATACTCTATACATTGTTTTTGTATCTCTTTTTCGTTGAATCTGACCAAATTCTTTTAATTTTTCCCCCTTTTTTATTGAAACAGGGTTTGGAGTGCAAATAAAATTAACAAAATTTTGTAAACGAAATCAATGATTTTATAGCCATGGCCTAAAAGCAAAAGGACATGTGTCAGCACGATGCAAGAGTGTCACAAAATTAAATCGAATTTTTTCCCCCTTTATTGCTGTGACATATGAAAGTGAATTGCCAGCAGAGGGGCGATTACAACGAAACTTAATTAAATGCAACATAAATGCAATCAAATGAATTGAGTGGGTATTAAAGCGAAAGGGCTTCGCGTGATTAATTTTTATCAAACGAGCTTCGAAGTGGATTTATATTGTTCCCTTAAATATTTATTTTCTAAAAAATTTAAAATTTTACTTCATTTCTACTCCTCGTAGATTTCTATTCAAACTGACACCCACTTTATATTTCTCTAGCTTTTCTTTTTATTATGCTGCACCATAATTCCAAAATTGCTTAAAGAATGCAAGAACAATGAAATTTTGGGCAACACATGCAGACCTACTATTCCTCTTCCTCTCTCTGTCTCCCTCTGTCTGCCTGTTTTAATAAAATCGTAAAAAGAATATTTTCAAAATGCTTCAAACTCGAATATCTTATTCGATTAAAAAAGGAAAAAATTTCAAAGTCAGCATAAATTTAAAAAAAAAATTTTATGCCACAATTTGTTGCAGTAACACACACATGCACTCACACAAACATACTTGTAACCTCTTAAAATTGAGTATTTCTGTTCTGTTCAAATAGAATCGACATGGTCTGGTGTATTGGTGGTGCATAAAATTTCATTTAATTTTACGACTTTTTAGAATTTTTTTTTTACTTTTTTTTGGAAGCCAATTGGCCACAACTGTCTGTCTGTGAACAAGGGACGTACTTGTCTGGGCATTTACGATGTGGATGTTGTCTTTATTTTATGGGGCCCTTAACTATGGCGACATATAAAAAATACATGAAGTGCATAATAAAATCAAAGTTTACTGGCTGAGATATTAATTAAAAAGAATTGCTAAAAAATTAGCTTCATTCTACTCTGTTTCAACTATTGGTGATGGTTGGAAAATTATAAAAAAACCCAAGATAGAGTCTAACCAAAACTACTACACAAAACTACTAGTATAAATTGTAAAATTTAAAGGCAAGTTAATTACAGCTTCTGCTGCTACCGATACTACTATTTCTGCTATGTTTACTACTACATCCACTGCTACTATAATAATATTACTACTATTACTGTTGCCACTAGTACTACTGCCACTTCCGATACTACTTCTACTATTGCTGATACTGTTACTATAGCTTTCACTGCTGCTATTACTACTACTACTCGTGCTACTAATATTATTTCCGCTGCAACTACTATAGCTACTGCCACTACCGATTATTCTATTGTTATTAATATTTCTATTATTACTGCTACTGTTACTAATGCTTCCTTTGCTACTATTACTATTACTCGCACTACTGATACTATTCCTGCAGCTACTACTGATATTACTGTTACTATTGCTGCTACTGTTAATGCTGCTTTCACTGCTATTATTACTACTACTACTCGTGCTACTAATATTATTTCTGCTGCTACTACTATAGCTACTGCCACTACCGATTATTCTATTACTATTACTACTGCTACTATTGCTGCTTCTATTACTACTGCTTCCATTGTTACTATTACTATTACTCGCGCTACTGATACTAATTTTGCAGCTACTGCTACTACTGATACTACTGTTACTATTGCTGCTACTGTTAATACTGCCTTCACTGCTACTATTACTACTACTACTCGTGCTGCTAATATTATTTCTGCTGATACTACTTGCACTGCCACTACCGATTATTCTATTGCTATTGCTATTTCTATTATTGCTATTACTACTGCTGCCTTTGCTACTATAACCACTACTCGCGATACTGATACTATTCCTGAAGCTACTACTACTGCTACTACTGTTACTATTACTGCTACTGTTAATACTGCTTCCACTGCTAGTATTACTACTACTACTCGTGCCACTAATACTATTCCTGCTGCTACTACTATTGTTACTGCCACTACCGATTATTCTATTGCTATTGCTATTTATATTATTACAGCTAATGTTACTACTGCTTCAATTGCTACTATTACTATTACTCGCGCTACTGATAATATTTCTGCAGCTGGTGCTACTACTGATACTACTCTTACTATTGCTGCTACTGTTAATACTGTTTCCACTGCTAGAATTACTATTACTACTCGTGCCACTAATACTATTCCTGATACTACTACTATTGTTACTGCCACAGCGATTATTATATTATTACTTCTACTGCTACTATTGCTGCTATTGTTACTACTGCTTCCTTTGATACTAATACTACTACTACTCATGCCACTAATACTATTCCTGCTACTACTACCATTGTTACTGCTACTACCGATTATTCTATTACTATTCCTACTGCTACTATTGCTCTACTGTTACTGCAGCTTCCTTTGGTACTATTACTACTGCCACTTATGCCACTAATACTATTTCTGTTGCTACTACTACTACTGCCACTACCGATACTACTGCTACTCTTGCTGCTACTGTTGCTAATGTTCCACTGCTACTTTTGATACTGCTACTATTGTCGCTAATTTTACTAGTGCTCCCAGTACTACTATTACTACTACTACTCATGTTACTATTGCTATTACCTCTGTAATTACTACTACTGCTACTATTGCTACTACCGCTACTATTATTAATATTACTGCTACTACTACTACTATTGCTACTACCACTACTACTATCACTGCTACTACTACAGCTAATACTACTACTACTATAGCTATTGCTATTGTAAATGCAACCGCTATTATTACTATTACTTCTACAACTAATACTACTAGTAGTGATGCTACTCATTTCGACTTGAATATTGCAGCTTAAGGCTCCTAACATTATCACCACAGCAGTGATTTTCCAACTTCTTCTGGCGAAAAATAGTTTTTGCCTATGATTTCAGCAAGTTTTTTAAATTTTTTGATTTTGAAAATCCTGATGAGAAATTTTTTCTTCTGCTGTAGGATTCAAGCCTGCATTGCTTAAGAAACATCACATCTGCTCCTTTGCTTTGTTGAGTTTAGTTTGAAAATTTCAAAAATAAAATCTACTATCATTGGCTGCTTAGTTTTAGTACCACCCTAATTTCTATTACGTGTGCTGGCATCTCTAAATCTATTTGTATTTGTGCAAAGAGAGACAGGGAGAAAGAGGAAGAGACCGAATAGAGAGTATTTTGTTAAAAACTATGTTGTATGCAAACTATTGAAAATTGCATAATTTTTCAATATTTTTATCTCCGACTCTCTCTGTCTCTCTCTCTGTGTGTGTGTGTTTATAAGGGTGTATGGGTGTATGTTTAACAGAGAGCCTTTAAGCATTCATTTGCTAGTTTGTGTGTATGTGTCGGTGTGTGTGTGTGTGTTATTAATGTTATTAAAACTACACTTTTATAACTCCAATTTAATTTATACTCTTTTATTATATTTTCTTGTATATTCTGTCTCTTTCTCTCTACCCGCTCTCTGTCGTCTGTGTGTATGTGTGTTTTATATTTGTGTATTTGTATTCATATGCAGTACAATTTAGTCTTGTCGTTGCATTTAAATATTTTCAATTCCGGCATTATTTTTTTCTTCTCTTTTCATTTTATTTTATTTTATTGTGTTGCATATTTTGTGGTGGGGTGGAGTGCATGTTAGTGTTGGGTATGTGTGTGTGTGTTTAGAATATTTATTTTGGTTAATATTTGTATATATGTGTGTGTGTAGAAGAGTCGTTTTTTTTTGTTGGTCATAATTTGAAGTACTTTATTTTGGTTTTTATGTTTCTAAAAATAATATAAAAAAAATTCATTTTTATTTCAACTTTATTTCATTTTTATTCTTCTATACACTCCTCTCCGCTCTCTCCCCTCTCTCTCTCTCTCTCTCTCTCTCTTTTTATTTTATATATAAAATTTAAATAATATTGTATTTGTATTGTTGTTAGGGAAAATATTTTATATTTTATTATGCAAAAATAAAAAAAACAAGAAATTTTGAATTCGTTTGCATTTATTTTGTATGCCATGCGAGCCAAGAGCGTGCGTGAGTGCATATGTTTGTCCGAGCAAGTATTTACGAGTCTGTCAGGGACCACTTTATTTAAAATATTGTACAATAAGTATTATGGTCTTAGTATAGCATACATACATACGCACACACTCTATATGTGTTTCTATGGTTTTAATGTCCTGCTAAAGGACATGAGGAGTGTCTGTCTTCTGGCTGTTTGGTTAACTACAGGATAGGAAATGTAAAATAAAAATTTTTAAATGCAAACAGAGTTTAAATCATAAAATAAAATGATTAATTAACTGAATAACTGTGTGTTCTAATAAATTTGGAAACAAAACAAAACAAAACGGGAGCCAAAGGATATTTAAAGAAGTCATAAAACTTTAGACATCTTAAGTAGTGATGTGAAAGCAATTTAAAATCGAATAAGACGAGTGGTATTGAGAAAACAAACCATAACTGTGGTAGATAGTTTGACTAGAGGTGATCACAACATCTATGAAGGCTTGAAGATTTCGATAATAATTAGGGTGATTGTCTCGACTAAAGGGTCTACAAAATTCTAATAATCCAATGAATTATTTTTGAATGCTCTCTGGATAAGAAATCTCCTTTATAAAGGGTGTTTTTTATAGAGGTATAGAACTTTAAGTTGGCATTACTTTTCAAGATGGCGACCGATTTAACAGCTGTCATGTGATTTCTTCTCAGTTTGGTTTGGCAATTCATCATGAATAGACTCACGCCTGAACAACGCTTGCAAATAGTGCAATTTTATTTCGAAAATAATGGTTCTGTGCGGAAAACGTATCGCGCACTACGTCCATTTTATCGTCGACAAAAACGTCCATCAGAGCAGTTAATTCGATTAACCATGGAACGTTTTCGCATCGAACGTTTACTCTTATTGATAACTCGCATCCCCAGAGACGCTGTACGGTGCGTACAGAAGAAGCTATTGCTGCTGTAGAGCGTAGCATTGAGGACCCGAATGAGTCCATCCGCCATCGAGCACAGGAATTGGATCTGTGTCCATCCACTTTATGGAAGATTTTGCGGAAGGATCTTGGTTTGCGTGCTTACAAAATCCAACTCGTGCAAGATTTGAAGCCAAACGATCATCAAGTAAGGCGTAGATTCGTCGAATGGGCCCAAAACGAGATTACCGTTGTTCCCGATTTTCATAAGCGAATTTTGTTTAGCGATGAAGCGCACTTCTGGTTGAATGGCTACGTCAACAAACAAAACTGCCGCATTTGGAGTGAAGGTAATCCTCAAGTGTATGTGGAAACACCGTTACATCCAGAAAAACTGACTGTTTGGTGCGCTTTATGGACTGGTGGAATCATTGGTCGGTACTTTTTCAAAAACGATGTTGGCCAGAACGTTACAGACAATGGCGATCGGTATAGAGCCATGATTACTAACTTTTTCATTCCTGAATTGAATAATCATGATGTCCAGGAGATGTGGTTTCAACAAGACGGCGCAACATGTCACACAGCTCGTGCCACAATAGATTTATTGAAAGACACGTTTGGTGACCGCCTAATTTCACGTTTTGGACCTGTGAATTGGCCTCCAAGATCTTGTGATTTAACACCGCTAGACTACTTTCTGTGGGGCTATGTAAAGTCATTGGTCTATGCGGTAAAGCCACAAACGCTTGACCATTTGGAAGACAACATTTGCCGTATTATTGCCGATATACGGCCACAAATGTTGGAAAAAGTCATCGAAAATTGGACGTCCAGATTGGACTACATCCGCGCCAGCCGTGGCGGTCATATGCCAGAAATCATATTTAAAATGTAATGCCACAAGATTATCTTTCGGATAAATAAAATTCATGTCAATCGAATAATCCATCGTTGTTTTATTGCAACTTAAAGTTCTATACCTCTATAAAAAACACCCTTTACATCGTATTAAGACACTTTAGTAAGGTGGTAGAAAATTCTGAGAATCCGATACTAAACATCCAGTGAATTATTTTTGAGATCGCCCTTATACCTCGTATTAAAAGGCTTTGGTAAGGTTCTAGAAAATTTTGGGAATCTGAGAATCTGGGAGTTTAACCTAATAATGATTTTGGAAAAGCCTTTGGATTAGAGAGATTAAAAGGCTTTGGTAAGGCATTTGACAAGCTCAGTCATGGCACTTACATGCAAACACATCTACTTAATAGAGGTCTAAACAAGTCTAGCTTAACCTGGACTATGGATATGTTTCAACACTGGGCACACATAAATGCAATGGAGTCGACCACATTGTTTTTCCCAATTTTGAGGAAAGGATTCCCACTGAGAACAGCATATCGACGTCTATTCTTGCATACGAATGATGTAAATTTCTCAGAGAAATTGAAAGATGACTCCAGATCCAATCCCCATGATAACATCGGAAATTTCCTGGCTCATGAAGTAATCAATACTGGTACTAAACTCTCAGTTTTCTACATACTACAAGGCATGAATATTTCATAGCTTTTGCAATTAATGGTTGGCAGCAGCAGGATTTATGCAACGCTGCTAGGCTCTGTTGGACTACTATGAATAAAAAAAAGACTGATTGCTTTCTTTCTTCAAATTCTAGGGTCATCCATTGCACTACTGGAACTATGTTGGTGGACTAGACATTCACTTAAATGACTCATGCAGAAGCTGTGGCTATGATGAGGACGTGGAGTTCATGTATCAGGCTTTCGAAAGATTTTTCTTTGTAGCCAGGATGATTTTCTTTAGGAAATGATTGATACCCGGGTTTAATATTGAGTTGTGACATTACACTGACCCTAGATTCTGGTCTAAGTGGATTTTTACCCTTCAACCTACGTAGATACTTGCAACTCAGTGATACATTAAATCACTCCCACACTTTTTAATATCGTTTTTAATGTTGTGATGGCTGAAGATTTGCAAAACTAAAGCAAAGTTCGATTGAATTTATGCAAGCTCTGCTGAGCTCTACCCAACTCAATGGAGTTTAATCATCACAAGACGATTGGAAGGGGGGAAGTCAACAGTTTGGAGTGCTTTATCTTGTAAAAAAATGCTGTGATATTGGCGTTGGTAAAGGTTGCTACAATTTGCTATTCGAATGATGGAAACTATTATCCAATTAGACTCCCAGTCGTGACTAGGGAGATGTGAGATACAGGAAAAGGTAGGTGCTATTTCCTTTGACGGTTTAAGCTATCGCCTTAACTTGTTAAGGTAGATTCGAAGATCCGACTTTGCTACTACTACTAGTGCACTGAATATTTGAATGGCATGGACATAATATCGGCTTATTAAGAAACCTAAGGGAATTAGGAGCTTTCAGAAATATACATTACAAGATGCCAACCTATGAGCTTTCAATGAAATTCAGAACTGCTATTATGGATAGAGGTGAATGAGAAAATGGTATGAGGCATCTTGTGAAAGACTTTGTACAAGCCTTTACATATTATTCGAAAATGAATCCGATAATCAGGGTAGAGGCATTTTTTTGCAGTCGATATGTATAATTCATTCGATAAGACCATCAGATCCTTTCAATCTGTCAGGTGGTGGTGGCCATACGGACTGTAGTGATAAGGGTTGACTTACTTTCCAATAGCCAGGCAATTGTTAAGGCACTGGATTCTACCGTAATAGCCACTAGAATAGTTTATGTATACCGCGATCTTTCAACGAAATGCAAAGCGGTATGACTATCAAATAACATGGGTACGGGGACACAGTGACAACTGTAGAACGGATGAATGGGCCAAGAATTATACAACGTTTGAACTTTCCTATTAGAAAATTTGTTGAGACCTTGCAAACTAAGAATTGATAATACAGTAAGGGATACTGTTAACGATGCTTGATAGGAATCCAATTCAGACAAGATAACGCAATAAGGGAAGGGTAATCTTAGCATAGTTGTCGGAGTCATTATTATGCTTTATTATATTATATACTAGCTGTACCGTGCGCATATTGCTGCGCCACCAACAAAAATAAATTTGAAGGAAAGACATTACACAAATGTCCAATTAATTTTGAATCATTTTATTGATTTTGTTTCCCATTGTCCTGATGATTCAGATGAACGGGCCTGAGTAGTACGCATTATTCCATCAGTTTCTAATCTTGCTACTCGTTATTTAAGTTGTTCAAGCGAACGGGTCTCAGCGGCATATACTCGTAGGTTTTTCAGTCTCAATGCTCGTCTGATTCTGAGGCTCGTAATGCTCTTTTCTTCCATGCTTGAGGTGTAGCTCGACCAATTGCTTGTCATTCATTTTGAACAATTTTCAGTGACGCCATCCATCGGAAATTAATCGCACCAACCTCCATCGGCTCATGAGTAGCAACTTTGCTAAAGCATGCACAGTTTACTATTTAATAAATTTTAATTCAGTGGTACCACTTAGAAACCTTCGTCGGCTCATGTGCAACAACTTTGCTAAAGTTCATAACATGATTAAATACACAGTTTAAGATTTAATTCATTTTTAATCATTTTCAGTGGCGCTACCTGTCGGAAATTGGTCATACCAACTTAGAAACCTTCGTCCATTTTGTTCACATATACGCCAAAGTCGTCCATAAAAAATTTGAGGACTCTAGCGGTTGTAGTTTATGAGATAGGCGACATTAAATACTTATTGGGTATGTGGTCGTGGCACCACGCCTACTTGAAATTTAAAAATAAAAAGTAGCCTATAACTCCTTCCAGACATACAGGAAGATACTGTGAAAATTTTAAGAAAATCGGTCCAGCCGTTTAGCCGTCTATAGGCTTCAAACAAACAAACAAACCCACAAACAAATAAACACACATCCATTTTTATATATAAGGTAGTTTCAGTATTCGTACGAGGTGAAATTGTTCATGTTGCTAATGGCTTCTGAAACAGCTGCAGAGACGAAGAACAGGAGGAAACTGTTTCTTACTCTTGGAATATCACTTCTTCGGGAACTGTAGAGTCGAAGAGAAGAAGTAAATGAAAACTATTCTTGATTGCCTATTGTAGGCTAAATTACCTCTTGGGTTTCTATTTCACAATCTCCATGATTTATCAAGGATGGATACTCTTAACTAAAGTTATGATTAGTAGTATATGCTAGTAAGTTGAATTTACTATTTTTTTTACTCGTTTGCTATTTTGTCTCATTCGCCACAGATTTATTCTTTTGATCGGTAGTGTGTGTAGCATTTTGATGAATTTTAATTTAAAACTTTTTATATTTACTTTTACGAGTTTATTTATTTATTACTTTTTTGTTGTTGTTGTTGTTGTTGTTGTTGTTGTTGCATTTATTGTTTATTAAATGAATGAATAATTCTATTTGCAAATCTTGCCATCATTTAGGAGAATATAAAAACAAAAATACACACAGTTTTTGTGTGTTTCTTTTTAAAAATCTTTCTCTCTAAACGTACGTATATATTTTTATGATAAAATCTGAAATTATTTGTGGATAAAAAGAAAACCAAAAAATGATAATAAAATTGACAGAGGAGAGAGAGAGAGAGAGATTGAATTGAGATTTTTGCAAAAAGATTTGTTTAGAAAATAATAATTGAAACGTTTCTAAAAATAAAAGTAAACACAGGTGTTTTCAAGTGTTTCTAATTGTGTCTGTTTGAAATGCCAAACCACCCACCCACCCACCTCCATTAAAGCTTGACTAAGTACAGTTGTATGTATGGCAGCCAGCACAATAATACACTCTCCATAAATATTAAATCATTATGCTGGTGCATAGATACGTCTATCTGTCTGGCCACTTTGGTTGCCTAAACACTCTATAAAAGTCATGGATTTTTATTATCATACTTGGCTATACAATATGTATGCATGTATGCATTAATGTACGTATGTATCGTATATAAATATTTAATATTGGCCAAGTATGTACATTGAAAACCTATTTTATATGCATGCACAGTTGCATATGACGTTGTATCCAAAACACAGGTGTTGTTACCAAATATAAGACTCTTAAATGGATTAATTGTTTTAAAATATGCACTGATAACAACAACAACTGTACAATAACAACAAAAATATGAACAATATTTTATATAGTAAAACAAAAAGTATTTTTAAATAATTTTTATATTTTTTGTGTGTCCACCACTTTTATAATTGAGTGACAAAAGTCTAGTATGCCTGAACAGAATCAGAAATAAATACCGCATGTGTCTAGACTGCTGAAGTGATTTAATCAAATCGTCAAAGCTATACATACGCTACTGCATGGCAAACAATCAAGTACCTGGTATGTTTTAAGCTGTATGTAAACTCTCGAACTGTGTTCACTTTCCTCTTCAATAAGTCTCCTTGGTAAGTCTTATGAGTTGTTTAACGTCAGAGCAAGATATCTGCTGTGTTCACAGCCCCTACGAACATCACCTTTGCTACGCTTAATTCACGTTCATAAAGATTATTTGCTACACAGAGCCTAGTCTTAATAGCATATTTCTTATTAGAACTTTTGATCCTCACATAAGGTTTGCTTCTGAGATTTTTTGAAAAACAATACAGAGGGTTCTGAACTTGAGGGAGGCTGTGGCTTTTAGTCAGGATCATAGAAAGAAAAATTCCTCTCTTTGGCTAAATTCCAGAGGAAAACAGTTGACATTTGTTATGTGTTATCTGACCTCAGATTACATTGGCTAATAAGGATACACGTCCGTTAGCTTGATGGTCAATCAGTTGATTACATAAGAGTTAGTCCAAGAATAAAGAAAGTTTCTGCAGGAGAATGTAGGACTTTAGCCTCAGAGTCACAAGCAGCATTATAAATACATAGCATATGAAGCGAAGAGATCGCCGTAGTCTAGTATATAGTGTGTTGGCGTATTAGTCGTAAGGCATCGCTTCAAACCCTGGGTCAGACATCTCCAACAAAACGAAATGAGAACAAATATTTCTTCGGCGACATACTCTCAGCAGATTTCTGGCAAAAACTCTGACATTCAAATAAAATTTTCCATTTTCTATCGTTCAAAACTGACTTTAAAGTGAAGGTCCCGCCACACATGTATAAAATTAACACGCACAACATAAGTGGTGTGAGAAACTAGGTCGTAATCCTGACTAAAGGGTTGTAATGATCAATTATAACATACGTATGTATGTTTGTCTGTATGTGAGTGTAATTTCAGGGGATGTCTCTCCATCTCTGCGTTTAATGTAGTGTTCTTCAGGTCTAGGTAAGGGCCATAATTCACACAGAGGAAATGATTCTGGCGTTTACCACTTTCAACATCTAGACAGCAATCAGATCTCTTGCGATTTGCAGGTCTAAACTGATTGGAATGTACTTTGAATATATTATAGGAAACTCGAGTCAATTCCGTAGTTGCCTGCAACATTTAAAAAACCTGGAAACACCTACGTGCAAAGGACGCATGATTAAAAACATATGCCTGCGACCGTCTTTCTGACAAAATCCCTGCTTTTGTGAATGAAGCGGCAGTGGATAGGCATATTTGGTTAAGTTAATATTGCTCGCCTAGCGCGCGATAGAATTTGGGTGTAGAAGACCGCAGTGTTGCTGTCCTACTAGAATCTAAAGAAGGTTGATTACTGACTACCGGTGGGTTACAAACCACACATGGAATGACGTCAACCACACATAGGCTGCCTTCCAAAATGTATCAATACAAAGTTTGTATGCAGTTCTACTACTGTATACGAGATAAGCTACGTAGATATGCAAAGTAACCAAGCAATGCATCACCTATAAATCTGATGCCTGATTGCTTTTTGACTGCGTTTAAAATACACATTGACGACGTTTTGAAATAGAATACATTGTCTATATTTTGTACAGCGGCATTATGAAACACGATACTTTGTTCAAACACAAGGCAACTAACATTTTGGAAGGCAGCCATATTGGTAAAAAAAATAACAATTTATGTAGCGCTTGTACCATAAATCGGTCGAAAAGCATTTTGGAGACTCGGTGAGACTGTTCTTATTTGACGCACTCTTTGCCCATAGTCTAACGAATGATCTAATCGATCGCTAAATTTATTGATTTTTCTGGAAGTCGTACTGTTAGCTCTGGTGTAATACATCTCTCATGGGCTCACCATTTGTCGATTGTCGAATACCCTCATGGATTTATTAAAATTTCAGTCTAAATGTCAGCTTGGTTTTAAAGGAGTCATGATCTACAGATAAGTGATTGTCGAGTGATATCTTGTGGTATGCCAACAGATACCTATCTTTGCAAGGCAATGTAAGTTGCCACTCTCTCCTGTCTTACCCTAAGAAGATGTTCTCCATGTTCTACTTGGAATCAGGAGTAATAGAATTAAAAGCATAAAATACACTATGTGTTTGAAGACGAATTCGAATTTAAAAATCAAAGACGCAAACCCACACTTTTAGCAGCGCCACTTCTTGCATCTAACAGGGTAAACTTTGCTATTAACAGAGCACTGTTAACTGTTTAACAGTGGCAATAGTAGATTTGTCTTCTATCTTGCAATTATTTCGGAAGGACGGAAATTTTCTTAACTCTCAAAACCCACTACCACGGTTCGACTCTACCTCTGGACTACCATTTGCATGTAGTCTGTTTGGTGTACTGTTTCTTATATGTTCCAAAATGGCCACTGATCTTCTAGAGAATTCTCAAGCAAAAAATTAGTACTTCCAGAGGCAATTTTCTGAATACCATATCACTTTATATGTGACTGTGTTGCTGATTATATTATGAGGCCTTGGAATCTTCCTTTGCATGTAGTATGGTACTCACAGACCTGGAGTGTTTCCCAAAAGCTACTAAACAAGTAGGATTGTTCAGAGGGATACTGTTAAATACTGCTAACAGTGCTCCGTTAAAGTCAAAATTTGTTCTGTTAAGAGGAAATTTTGCTCTGTTAACGCAAAATGTGGCGCTGCTAAAATTTATGGATTGCGTCTTGGATTTTCAAATTCGAATTTATCTTCATACACATAAATATACTTGCTTATCGGGGATCTCAGTTTATCTCTAATGCCACGATGTCTTTAAATGCCCGATCTAATGAAAGGAAATCGACAATAACTCGCCTCTTTTTTGTTTTATTATTATAAACAGAATCCTTAACAACATTTACACTTTTACAGCCCTCTTTTTAACAGTTTTTGTAAATTTCGTTCATATGAACTGTTCAACGTGGTTTTTATTATTCTTTTAGAATGAAAAATTTCTTCCTTTTTTTTTTTTTTTGTAAATTTATTGTCCTCGACCGACCACACATAAGCGGCTTAAAAAAGTTCTAAAAATTTAGTTCTTCTTCTTTATCTTTTTAGTTGTTGTTGTTGTGTGGTAGTATCAAACAAAATCTATAATGTTTCATGGCATATACTCGTATCTCTTTGTCTCTGGCAACACAATTTTAGTTGCTCTTTCCATTACCGTTGCTATTGCTAATAATCAATTAGCCATGAGACTGTTGTACGTCGGTATACGTTCATTGTCGTTCTATTTTTTTGATTTTATTTTTTCATTTTCTTTTTCAGTCTGTGACTGAGAGTCATCGAATGTGTCTTTCTAACTGTCAATACGCATTATCAGTCAAATAGAATTTTATAGCATTAAATAAAATGCGATTAATTATTATCGCAAAATGGCTTCCAATACACCAATACAGTATAGTACCGTACGGTATGTATATAATGGTAGTGGCATTACCAGACTAACACAGTTGCAAAGTGTGAGAGTGTGTGTGTGTATGCTAATGACTGTTGAATTGTAATGCAAAATGACAGGAAATGCCGAGTGATGATATTGAAAATAGACACTGATACCGTTAGATTGTCGAAGAGGCAGTAGAAAATCCAATTTAATGTTGTCAGTTATTAAAAAAAAAAAACGAAAGAAAAAATGGCTACTAAATATGCTTTTGTTGCTGTTTTATTTTTAACAAGTTTTGTGGGAATTATGAAGCAACCATTGAAGATGAGAAAATTAAAAAAAAAATTGAAAATTTTAAGTGAACTGTTGCTGTAAAGGCAAGACAGGAAATTAAAAGTGAAGTCAAATTAGAGCGTACTTCTCTTTTGTTAATAGAAAAAACGTTTTCAAAGAACTTTTAAGCAAAATTGGTTCATATTTTCTGCATGATAGGCCTTTCAATGGCATTTCCCGGATGATATAAAACCGATTCTAACATTAGTGCCCAGATGACTTTAGTTTTCATAGCAGAATTTTTGAACCAGGAATATTGCGGAGAAATAAGAAACCACTCGACATATGAAGGAAATACGAAGATACTTTGAAAATATCATTGAATTGGGTAAACTAGAGGGGATGTGACGTCAATCCAGAGAAAACAGAAGTCTTTTCGTTTGAAAAGAACATCTTTTGTTGAGGCAATCAGTATTTAGTCTGTCGTTTTAAAGTGCCAGAAAAGTGCAACAATTCGATCCATTATACACACCTACAACAACTCTTCTCACTTTACTTACGTTGTGCGTATTAATTTTATACAGGAGTGGTGGGATCTTTCAAAAATCTGTCGTTTGGAGTCGTGATGTGGTGGTGGTGGTCTAGGCTAGGTCGTAATCCTAACTAAGTTGTTAAAAGGACCAATTATGTATTTATGTAGTGGCGGGATCTACAGTTTCTGTGAAACTTTTTCATGACAAGTTTATTTACTCTCAGAGGTTTTGCCAGAAATCTGCTGACAGGAAATCGCCCATGACATAGTTTTTCATATGCCTGATCCGGGTTTCCAAAGTAGAAGCCCAGATTTCAGACCCATATAGGACTATGCTGTTTCCAGCCTCCATGAGTAGCTTCCTCTTACTTGGAAGGGGTCCATCAATGTTTGCCATCAGTCTACTTAGTTGAGTTATTATTCTAGCTGCTCTCGCTGTTGCATACTCTATCTGCTCTGAGTAGGTCAGTTTCGAGTCCAGTCTAACCCCAAGGTATTTAATCGATTTCTTCGTGGGAATAACCAAGTCGCCTATGCTGATTTCGATCTCGATCGGAATGTGTGGTCTGGTTAGTAGAAGCAGCTCCGTTTTATGCAGGCCAGCTGTAGGCCGTGAGATTCCATTCAGTGCTTAGTCCGCATCATACTTGTCGTAATCTGCGTTGGACTTCGTTTGCATATCCGACTAGGAAAATATCCTCCGACATCTCTATTCTTAGGATTTCATCGTAAGTCGCGTTGCAGAGATCTGGTCCCAATATGGACCCCTGTACCGCTCCGGAAGTGACCTGCAGTCTTCTTGACCCTTGGTTTGTTTCGTATATCAGCACTCTATTCCTTAGGTAATCCTTAATAACCTTAATGAAACGGCGGTGGATAGACAACACATTGTGTAGGCCTACTGTTAATAAAGGGTGTTTTTTATAGAGGTATAGAACTTTAAGTTGGCATTACTTTTCAAGAGGGCGACCGATATAACAGCTGTCAAGTGATTTATTCTCAGTTTGGTTCGGCAATTCATCATGAATAGACTCACGCCTGAACAACGCTTGCAAATAGTGCAATTTTATTTTGAAAATAATGGTTCTGTGCGGAAAACGTATCGCGCACTACGTCCATTTTATCGTCGACAAAATCGTCCATCAGAGCAGTTAATTCGATTAACCATGGAACGTTTTCGCACTACGTTTACTCTTATTGATAACTCGCATCCCCAGAGACGCTGTACGGTGCATACAGAAGAAGCTATTGCTGCTGCAGAGCGTAGCATTGAGGAAGACCCAAATGAGTCCATCCGCCATCGAGCACAGGAATTGGATCTGTGTCCATCCACTTTATGGAAGATTTTGCGGAAGGATCTTGGTTTGCGTGCTTACAAAATCCAACTCGTGCAAGATTTGAAGCCAAACGATCATCAAGTAAGGCGTAGATTCGTCGAATGGGCCCAAAACGAGATTACCGTTGTTCCCGATTTTCATAAGCGAATTTTGGTTAGCGATGAAGCGCACTTCTGGTCGAATGGCTACGTCGACAAACAAAACTGCCGCATTTGGAGTGAAGGTAATCCTCAAGTGTATGTGGAAACACCGTTACATCCAGAAAAACTGACTGTTTGGTGCGCTTTATGGGCTGGTGGAATCATTGGTCCGTACTTTTTCAAAAACGATGGTGGCCAGGACGTTACAGTCAATGGTGATCGGTATAGAGCCATGATTACTAACTTTTTCATTCCTGAATTGAATAACCATGATGTCCAGGAGATGTGGTTTCAACAAGACGGCGCAACATGTCACACAGCTCGTGCCGCAATAGATTTATTGAAAGACATGTTTGGTGACCGCCTAATTTCACGTTTTGGACCTGTGAATTGGACTCCAAGATCTTGTGATTCAACACCGCTAGACTACTTTCTGTGGGGCTATGTAAAGTCATTAGTCTATGCGGTAAAGCCACAAACGCTTGACCATTTGGAAGACAACATTCGCCGTATTATTGCCGATATACGGCCACAAATGTTGGAAAAAGTCATCAAAAATTGGACGTCCAGATTGGACTAAATCCGCGCCAGCCGTGGCGGTCATATGCCAGAAATCATATTTAAAATGTAATGCCACAAGATTATCTTTCGGATAAATAAAATTCATGTCAATCGAATAATCCATCGTTGTTTTATTGCAACTTAATGTTCTATACCTCTATAAAAAAACACCCTTTATAAACCTCCACTGTATTGTCTAGATCAGGGGTCGGTGATTTTTTTCTTATTATTAGGCCTTAAAGGAATATTTGGTAGAAAGAATCTAAGGCCTATATTGAAGCTAAAGATACAATCATTCTTTAAAAGTTGTTACTGGCCATCTAAGTCTGAGGACAGACAATAATTTTCTTTAAAACGTAAATTACTTTGCATTACATATTCTATTAAATCTTCGTTGTCTTTCAATATTCCTTATAAAATTTAAATTTCTTATGCAGATTTTATTTTAAATTTAAATTTTTATTGAAAAAAAGAATGCAAAAAAAATCCAAAATTATTTCAATTTCCTGTCCTTTTAAATGATTGTTTAAAGCCATGCCATGGAAAAGAGAAAATCGAGTCTCCCCCCGACCCAAAAGTAATTTGCATTTTAAACTAATCAACACTCTTACGGGCTCTCGTTTCTATAAAGCCATATATGCATACATACATACATACACTAATACAATGCATTTGGACAATTGCAATTGAGTTTTAGTGAAATGTGAGCGTGTGTGAGTTGGGCCCCTAAAAGTCCCTTAAGATTTGTTATGATTTAAGACTCTTGGGCGTATGATTGATATCAAATCACAAATTGAATTATTAATTAAGTATTCCAATTACAATAAATACAAGAATACATCTACACATACATATATATACATACAGAAACATACACATACAGGGAAAGAGAGAGAGAGAGAGAGAGAGATAGATAGAATGAGTAAGAGTAGCCATTTAGTTTAGTGTTTAGAGGGTGGTGATAGCCGGAGTACTAGGTAAACAAATTCATTTTATTTGTTAATGATGATGATTTTAAGCCAAGTTTAAATAAATTGCATAAATGATGAGTATGCATATACATACATACGTTCGTACATATATATATATGTGTCTGTGTGTATGTGTGTGTCTGTATCCATCTATTTAAATATGTAAACATCGTATTAAAATTGTGAATGCTTTCTGAATTTATGTCTGCATTTGAAAATTGCAAAATTCTTAAGAATTTGATTAAGAAAAAGCTTAAGTTAAAGAGGAATTCAGTTTTAGCTGGAGATAAAGGGTCTGCTAAATAACTTTTTTTTTGAAAATGCTTTAAAAACTAAACTACTGAATATTTTCTCAAATTTCTTTTTTATTTGAAAGTACAATCCTTCCGGTTAATAATGGAAAATAATTTCATTCAAATGGCTGCCTCGGCTGGCCATGCAGTAGCCTACACCAGAAGATGCCGATTTTGGCAAATTTGAAGACACAATCCATAAATTTTGGCAGCGCCACATTTGGCATTAACAGAGCAAAATTTGCCTTTAACAGAGCACTGTTAGCTATTTAACAGTATCCATCTGAACAAGCCCACTAGTTTAGGAGCCAATTTTGGGAAATACTCTAGGTCCATGAGTACTATACTATATGCAAAAGGAAGATGCCAAGGCCTCTTAATATAATCAGCAACATAGTCACCTATATGTAAAGTGATATGGTGTTGAGAAAATTGCCTTTGAAAATATTAATTTTTTGCTTGAAAATTCTCTAGAAGATCAGTAGCCATTTCGGAACATATAAAATGGAACATCAAAATAGTACACCATACAGACTATATAATTTTGAGAGTTGAGAAAATTTCCGTCCTTCTGAAATAATTGCAAAGTAGTGGAATATTTCACTATTGCCACTGTTAAATAGTTAACAGTGCTCTGTTAATAGCAAAGTTTAACCTGTTAGAGGCAGGAAGTGACACTGCTTAAAGTGTGGGTTTGCGTCTTTGGTATTTTAATTCGAATTCGAAAATTTTGCGGAAGGAGGCATCGTTTCTAATAAACCAACACACCACCCACTAGACTGGCAAGCCTCACTCGCGTCTTAATAACGGGTGATTTTTTTAGCTTATATCTTTTTGGCAACACTGGTTTAAATAGGTCACGAACGTTTTGTGTTTTGTTTCACTGTCAAACATCTTCAGTTTGTTTTATAATTTAACCGTGAATCGTCTTACAAACGAACAACGCTTGCAAATCATTTGAATTTTATTATCAAAATGCGTGGCTCTGTTAAGAAAGTTCATCGCGCGCTTCTTCCTTTTTTGTGGTCAGTTTAATCGACGCACTGAAGCGGCTATTTGGGCTATTGTGACTAAATTTCGCACCAAATTTACATTGTTGGGGACATTAAACCACCAACACGCTTACGTAGAGTGCGAACTGAAGAAAATATCGCAGCTGTATCGGCCAGTGTTAATGATGACAATCAATTATCGATTCGTCACCGTTCGCAGCAATTGGGCCTCTGTTACTCAACAACGTGAAAAATTTTGCGGAAGGATTTAGGTGTGAAGCCTTTCAAAATACAGCTGGTGCAAGAATTGAAGCCGAACGACCTACCGCAACGCAGAATTTTTGGTGAATGGGCCGAAATAGGAAAGTTGGCCGAAGATCCACTTTTTTTATCGAAAAATTGTGTTCAGCGACGAAGCTCATTTTTGGCTCAATGGCTACGTAAATAAGCAGAATTGTCGATTTTGGAGTGAAGATTAGACCGAAGCATTGCAAAAGCTACCAATGCATCCAGAAAAATTCACAGTTTGGTGCGGTTTATGGGCTGGTGGCATCATTGGACCGTACTTCTTCAAAGATGCTGCGAATCGTAACGTAACTGTGAATGGTGAGTTGATATCCAACTTTTTTTTGCCCAAAATGCAAGAGCTTGACTTGCATGACATGTGGTTTCAACAAGACGGTGCCACATGCCACACAGCACGCGTAACAATGGACTTATTGAGAGGCGAGCTCGGTGAACATTTTAGTTCACAATCGGAACCTTCCGCGTAAATCGTGCGATTTAACGCCTTTAGACTGTTTTTTGCGGGGCTATGTTAAAGCTCAGGTCTATACAGACAAGCCCGCTTCAATTAACGCATTGGAAGACAACAGTGAAGCATTTATTCGTGAGATACCGGCCGAAGGGTTGGAAAGAGTACGCCAAAATTGGACTAAGCGAATGGACCATTTGAGGCGCAGTCGCGGTCAATATTTGCAGGAAATAATCTTCAAACATTAAATTATATGCACCGTACGCTATCGATTCAAATAAAGATTTCATGAATTTTTCTAAATTTTGTGTTTTTTTTTTGAAAAATTTTCCTATAGCTCTTAAAAAATCTCGCATTAGCTTCACAAACATGAATTTTTTAAATATTATTTCATCTGTACGTATTATATGTGTGTATGAATGCATACATATGTATGTATGAATACATCTACAAAAAAACCCAAAATACATAACTAAAGATGCCATTGAAATCTGAAACAAAAATGGAAATTTTTTTTGGGTTTAAAATACTCAAAATATTCGCAGTAATTGACACACGATATATTTTAGAGCGTATTAAACAACACAACGATATTGTATTGAAACGATGGTGATGGCGATAATAATGATGATGATGATGATGATTGTAAAGTATTTTAAATGTGCAAATATATCTTAATGCTCTCTCTGTGTGTCTATAACTCAGTCAGTCTCTCACTCTCTCTCTTCCTCTCGTTCATACATATTCCTGCATGCTATTGCTTGCTGTGGCATACCCTCTAAGCTTGTTGGTATATTTGGGAGTTTAAGAGCTGCTGCCAGTGTATAGGATATGTATGCAAGAGTAAGCGTGTATGCATGTATGTATGCATGCATGCATGCATGTGTATTGTAAGTACATTTCTCTGTGAATTGTAATTTATACGATTGCATTCGCTTATACATTTTGTGTGTCTGGTTGCAACAAATCAAAGGATTATTTAAATCTCAAATGATTTGTTATGTCGCATAAGGATATTAAAAAACAAACGTTTTTTTTTTTTGTTTTTTTTGTTATATTTTTCAACATTGATGATGACATGACACTTTGAAATCATTAAATGCAACTTAAATTATTCATTTTTATTGAATGGTATTCGTAAAGTTTATGGAAAAAAAGAAGAATTCTATTGTTTATCGATTTTTTTAAGTGTAATTTAAAATTCCTGGAAGAATTAGAAAAAAAATTTTTTTTTGGTTTGGTTTTGTTAAATTTTCAATCCTAATACGCTAGCATAGACACTATAATAAAATCCATAGGATCCTTACCTATACAAAGTTTTCCATTTCTCTGTTTTCTATGCAAAATACAGTAATCCCTCGATTGACGTCGCAGTTGGTTCTAAAAAAAGGTGACGTAAATCGAAACGACGTAAATCGAATTTCATATTGGTCATACGACAAAATAGTATGTTTTTAACAAGGAACTTAAAAAGTTCCGGTAATCCCTCGATTTACGTCGCAGTTGGTTCCGAAAAAATTCGAATGACGACGCAAATTGAAGTTAGAGGGAACAAAAAATTTGACGACGTAAATCGAAACAACGTTAATCGAGGCGACGTAAATCGAAGGATTACATACATACATACATAATTGGGCATTACAACCCTTCAGTCAGGATTACGGCCTAGCTTCTCACATCACTCATGTTGTGTGCGTTAATTTTATACGTGAGTGGCGGGACCTACAGTTTAACGTCGACTCCGAACGACAGAATTTTGAGAAACTTTTTCATGGCAGTTTATTTTACTCTCAGAGTTTTTGCCAGAAATCTGCTGAGAGGAAGTCACCGAATACATATTTTTGTTCTGACCTGGAGTTTGAACCGTGACCTTACGTCTAGCCAACATACTACCTACTAGACTACGGCTAATTGTCTACAAATATTCGCCAATTAAAGCCACGAAGAACATTTAAAATTTTCTGTAAATTTGTCATCAGTTGCTCACCGTTTCTAACGCAATAATGGCTCTGCACTGGTTATACAGTAATCCCTCGATTTACGTCGCAGTTGGTTCCAAAAAAAGGCGACGTAAATCGAAACGACGTTAATCGAATCTCATATTGCTCATACTACAAACTAGTATGTTTTTAACAACGAACTTAAAAAAGTTACAATAATCCGTCGATTTACGTCGCAGTTGGTTCCAAAAAAAAGGCGACGTAAATCGAATGAAGACGCAAATTGAAGTTAGAGGCAAGAAAAATTTGACGACGTAAATCGAAACAAAGTTAATCGAGGCGACGTAAATCGAGGGATTACTGTATTGATTTATCCTTACGGTGGCATCAAGACACCACGAAGAAAAGAGGCAGAAGGAACGAAAAAAATTCATTTCATAAGCCAGCTAATGGCAGATATGAAATTCTCAAAAATTCCTAGCACACAGGCCAACTTTTCAAAGTCAATGAGTAAACACCCTCTCAGAACCAAAAGTTTTTGCATTTGCCTATTAGGAGAGAGGCACAGAATATGTTAAATAGACTTCAGCTTTCTATCATTATCACAACCCCTGAAGAAAGAAGGGATAACCCTAATCCACACACTTGTACTTGCCCAAGGCTAAATACGAAAATCTTTTTAGGATTCTATTGGATGCCAGAATGGTTTCTTTTATCACACGTCTAATTGCCTTATCGATAATCAAGCTGAATTGTGCTTAGAGGTGGTTTAAACGATCGACTCATCATGTTCTTTTGCCAGGTGATCTGTAGCAGCATTACCCACTCATCGTAATGACTCGGAATTTAGTGTGGTACCACATACATACATACATAATTGGTCATTACAACCCTCCAGTCAGGATTACGACCTAGTTTCTCACATCCCTTATCTTGTTTGTGTTAATTTTTATACATGAGTGGCGGGAGCTACAGCTTAAAGTTAGATTTTTGAGAAACTCTTCATGGCAATTTTACCAGAAATCCTGCTGAGAGAAAGTCACCGAAGAAATACTTGTATTTTGTTTTGATGTCTGGCCTGGTGCTTGAACCCTGGCTTTTCGTCTAATAAGCAAACACACTACCTACAAGACTACGGCGACTTAAGGAGAGAGGCACAGAATATATTAAATAGACTCCAGCTTTCTATTATTACTACAAACGCTGAAGAAAGAAGGAGTAACTCTAAACTACATGCTTGTCCTTGCCCAAGTCTAAATACGAAAATCTTTTTAAGATCTTATTGAATGATTTCCTCTATCCCCCGTCTAATCGCCTTGTAGATAAGCCCGCAGAATAGTGCCTAGAGGTGGTTTAAACGATCAACTCATCAAGTTGTCTTGCCAGCTCATTTGTAGCAGCATTACCCACTCATCGTAATGTCCCGGAATTCAGTGTGGTATTTTTATAATAGCACAGTGATGGCTTTCCTGCAAATTGCAGCTGACCACGAGCTAACATAGAGGCCAGTAAGTTTTTTCAAGCAGTTAGTCTACATCCAACTGAATAATTCTTTTCTAAACCAGCTTTGCTGCCTTTCTCATTGCATACACCTCAGTCTGGGATACATTGCACTCCTCAGGAATTTTATTGGACAGCTGTGTGTAGTCCACGAATAGGGGCTCGCCGCAGTACCAGCAGCTTTCAGCTTCAAGCAATGCGTTAAGGTCACACAGCGCCACATCTTAGTTTTCCGAATAGAATATCCTAGTCGAAATCACGTACCTAAATAACAAGTCGAGGTCACATACCCTCATCATATGGTCCTTGAAACCGGGACTCTATGCCTGTATATCTAAGACGATAACCATCAGAAGCCGGGATTGTTTCAAATAACCTCAAAACATATACAGTAATCCCTCGATTTACGTCGCAGTTGGTTCCAAAGAAAGGCGACGTAATTCGAAACGACGTAAATCGATTTTCATATTGGTCATACGACAAAATAGTATGTTTTTAATAAGGAACTTAAAAAAGTTACAGTAATCCCCCGATTTATGTCGCAGTTGGTTCCAAATGTAGGCGCCGTAAATCGAATGACGACGCAAATTGAAGTTAGAGGCAAGAAAAAATTTGACGACGCAAATCGAAACAACGTTAATCGAGGCGACGTAAATCGAAGGATTACTGTAGACCGGAAATCACCTCCAATACATCATAATGGGTACTTCTACCAGCATGTGATATGTATCTTATCTAGAAGCATCTTCCGTTTCTCAATCCTTCCACTATACAATGCTGGCATATCTAAGAACTGGTAGGTTAAGGATGAAGGCCACTTCTCCTATTGATTTCTGACTAAATAGCGTACATCGAGACACTTCTTCATTTTTTCTAAGGTGTTGTCTTTCCATTAAACTTTCCGATTTCAAGAAATATCAGAGGGAATTCGTTTCACTAGGACAGTACAAAATTCTCGACATTATGTTTCCTGCAGCAAATAACAAACACCGTCTTAAAGGAATTGATACCAAACGTCTTTAGCCCTTTGACGGACACCAACATTTTAGGAGGCCTTCCCGTGGGACACTTGCTTTATAATGATTTTATGAAGGAAACAATTTATGACGTGTATACACGTCATGTCCCCCAGAAACCCTTGTTATGACGTCTATAGACGTCAGTGTCCGTCAAAGGGTTAGAATAAGCTCCCTAAGATTGGAATGCATAAACTAGCTAATTTCCTAGTATTTACAATCAAAATGCTATCCGTATAGCAACCAAATCTTAATTTCCCAACCTCAAAATGCATCGGGATATTGTTCACTACAAGATTCCATTGCAGAGGCGATAGATATATAAATAGGTCTTCAGATATAATTTATTTCATTAATTGATTGTACATCAGAATTGCATCAATTGTACTTATAAACTGTTTTAAATACTTTTAACAAAGTACATAGGCCTCCAATAAAAAAAAACGTCAAACTTTCCAGTGTATGGCTTATGTAAACGAAAAATATCCATGACTTTTTTTTTCCAAATATTTGCATTTCGCCTGTAATCATACTTGTTGGCAGAGTCCAGCAAGAACGACAGAGAGTATGCAACTGTTTGAGCGTACAATATTTGCTGCCAAAAAGTATGCTTTAAAATCTTTTTTCATTTGTATGCAAACAAGCAGCTGTTACAGCTGCAACACATTTGCATTTTAATTAAACTCTTGACTTTTACCATTACCACGCTCAAGCACTGTATTTGGACTGGACCATCTCTTGTCAGAAAAAAAAAAATAGACAACAAAAATATAAGTTCAGTTGATAGCTTAAATATTTAAAAAAAAAAACTGTTTAATTTAAAACATTTTAAAATCCCTTTAAATATGCTGTGATTTTAGTTTCCACTTACCTTTCTCAGGGTTTGGTAAACATGTTTTTCTTGTTTTTTTTCTATTTTGTTTTGTTTAACACGCCAAGTCCATGTTTGCGCTCTTCATAACGTTTATTTTAAAATTATTTTCAATATTTTCAAAAACTGACACACAGACAAACAACTCTCCGGCCTGGGCTATACTCTTTGTATATATAATATGTGTGCCTAGGACATTAGCCGCTAAATATGCAAGTAAAACTGCAAACAAGTTGAAAAAAGCCATAACACGCGATTCTATGGTGAAAACCGTGGAGAGCTGAGGAGGGGATAGAATGTACTGCAGGATTAAAAATATTGGATTATTTATAACATTTATTAAAAGCCAGCCAGCCAGCTATCTAGCAAGGACAGAGTGAAAGAGAGAGAAGGAAACTCATTTCCCGTTTAGTTGTTAAGCCTAAAAGCAGGCAACAGTTTCATATACTTGTAGATAAAACAAACTACAGCAAGTTGTTGCGGTAAATGCATAAGAACTAAGCTTTTAGCAGCAAAGATTCTAGGAATTGATTACAATTTATTAAAAACTTTAACACAGAAAGATACAACATGGACTGTTGATTGTTTTATGGATTTATAGGCAGCCGTTCAAGTCCTTTGAAAACCATAGCAATAGTTGAGGTCGCCCTGGGGTAGTTCACTACTGGTGCAGATATCGGCATTCGTTATAAAAGACTTGGTATCACTTCAATAAATTATTCTATAGGAGCCTATCATCAATGCCAGGTAAGTACATGGACTAATAAGGCCCTTCTTACCCAAATAAAGAGTGTTTTTTTATAGAGGTATAGAACTTTAAGTTGCAATAAAACAACGATGGATTATTCGATTGACATGAATTTTATTTATCCGAAAGATAATCTTGTGGCATTACATTTAAATCTGATTTCTGGCATATGACCGCCACGGCTGGCGCGGATGTAGTCCAATCTGGACGTCGAATTTTCGATGACTTTTTCCAACATTTGTGGCCGTATATCGGCAATAATACGGCGAATGTTGTCTTCCAAATGGTCAAGCGTTTGTGGCTTTACCGCATAGACCAATGACTTTACATAGCCCCACAGAAAGTAGTCTAGCGGTGTTAAATCACAAGTTCTTGGAGGCCAATTCACAGGTCCAAAACGTGAAATTAGGCGGTCACCAAACGTATCTTTCAATAAATCTATTGTGGCACGAGCTGTGTGACATGTTGCGCCGTCTTGTTGAAACCACATCTCCTGGACACCATGGTTATTCAATTCAGGAATGAAAAAGTTAGTAATCATGGCTCTATACCGATTACCATTGACTGTAACGTTCTGGCCACCATCGTTTTGGAAAAAGTACGGACCAATGATTCCACCAGCCCATAAAGCGTACCAAACAGTCGGTTTTTCTGGATATAGCGTCTCTGGGGATGCGAGTTATCAATAAGAGTAAACGTGGTGCGAAAACGTTCCATGGTTAATCGAAAAAACTGCGATTTTGTCGACGATAAAATGGACGTAGTGCGCGATACGTTTTCCGCACAGAACCATTATTTTCGAAATAAAATTGCACTATTTGCAAGCGTTGTTCAGGCGTGAGTCTATTCATGATGAATTGCCAAACCAAACTGAGAATAAATCACTTGACAGCTGTTAAATCGGTCGCCATCTTGAAAAGTAATGCCAACTTGAAGTTCTATACCTCTATAAAAAACACCCTTTAGATTCAAGTATTACTCCCTATTTACCCGGTTTATTCTTTACTTGTTGGTTTTTTCTGCAGTTACGCATCAAACACAACAAAAAACTTTGAATTCTTTTCAAAATAATTTGAAAAAAATTTGTATTTTTCTTTATTTTAGCTGGTCACCCTAAGCCACTTATACATACATACCAACAAGGACCAACAAGTCCTCCAACCAATAATATGATTAAGATACTTAAAGTTTGATAACATAAACGAACAAGTAATCATTAAAAGCTATTTTAAGTGCGTGTCTTTACGTTACGCACTGTTTTTCCGCATGTTTAACGTTCAAGTTTGCACAGCCATTATGGCCTGCGGCACAATGTAACAAACTGGCCCACAAGTACAGCCTACTTTTGCTTGTTGTTTATAACAACAGAACCCGTTATTATATGCTGCAGTTTTGTTGCCACAGAATTTATAATTTCTTTCTTCTTCTTCTTTTTCTTTCTTCTAAAATTTTAAAATAATTTTTCAAAAGTTTAAATACTCACACGCACTCTCCCATACACACTGTCTACCATTCATAAGTGCAAGAAAAACTTTTTTTTCTAACTTAAAACGGAAAATGCGTGTTGCACGCATTTTAAAGACGGAAAAGGAAATGCACAAGAGACATCTAAACCGGGCAAAGAACGTAAACGCATACACACTCACACTCTCTCTCACATATTTTCCAAGAGAAACGCCCTCCAATCAATTATTTTGTAAAACGACTTAACACGCATGAAATAAAGTGGACTGCAGCACACATTTGCACTGAAGACTGAAATGAAAAACTTCAGTTTGAAGTCTAAAGAAAACTAAAGATTAGTTTTCTGGAAAAGTTTTCCTAGCAAGAAAGGCAGTAGGGAGTGACAGCCAGTAATTATTTAATAGTTGGGCTTCAAAACAAGCATGGAATTTAAAGTTTTTGTTGTGAAAACAGAATAACTTTTTCGCCAAGAGAAACTTCAATTGTTTCTTTATCGGCTTAATGAAACAGTTGTAGATTATTTTAAAAAGTATATTTTTCGATAACAATACTTTTCTATACTCATTTTCCGATAACAATTAATTTTTCGTCGCAATAAATTTCTATTCTTACATTTTTATTCTTTTATTTTAAATTTTTTCGATAACAAATATTTTTAATATAAAATTTTTCAATACCAAAAAGTCTCTACAGGAAACTTTTCGACAAGAAATGAGTTTCTATAGAAAGCTTTTCGATAACAAATGAGTTTCTATAGAGAAATTTTCGATAGCAAATGAGTTTCTATAGAAAACTTTTCGATAACAAATAAATTTCTATAGAGAACTTTTCGATTACAAATAATTTTCTATAGAAAACTTTTCAATAACAATAATTTTCTGTAGAAAACTTTTCGATAACAACAGGTTTGATATAGAAAATGTTTAGATAACAACAGAAAATTTTTCGATATTATTTTATATATAACTTTTCGACGCAATAAATGCCTATTCTGTCATTTTCAAGTCATTCGATAACAATAATTTACAAATTTTTCGATAACAATAATTTCCTATAGAAAACTTTTCGATAACAATAACCTTTTGTACAAAACTTTTTCGATAACAATAATTTCCTACAGAAAACTTTTCGATAACAATAATTTTTTATAGAAAACTTTCTGATAACAATAGTTCTCTATGGAAAACTTTTCGATAACAATAATTTTCTGTGGAACATTTTTCGATAACAATAATTTTCTATGGAAAATTGTTCGATAACAATAATTTTCTATCGAAAACTTTCCGATAGCAATAATTTACTATAGAAAACTTTTCGATAACAATAACCTTTTATACAAAACTTTTCGATAACAATAATTTTCTATAGAAAACTTTTCGATGACAATAATTTTTTGTAGAAAACTTTCTGATAACAGGAACATTTTGCGATAACAATAATTTTCTATGGAAGATTTGTCGATAACAATAATTATCTACGGAAACTTTTCGATAACAATAGTTCTCTATGGAAATCTTTTCGATAACAATAATCTTATGTGAAACATTTTTCGATAACAATAATTTTCAATCGAAAACTTTTCGATAACAACAATTTTCTTTTGAAAACTTTTCGATAACAATTATTTTTTTTGGAAAATTTTTCGATAACAATAATTTTCTATGAACAACTTTTCGATAACAACAATTTTCTGTGGAACATTTTTCGATAATAAAATTGCATTTGTTATCGTATTTTTATAGAAAAATGTTACCCAAAATGTTATTGAAGAAATTTCTATAGAAATTTGTTATCGAAAAATTTCCTATAGGAAATTTTTATCGAAAAAATTTCTATAGAAAATTGTTATCGAAAAATTTCTTATAGAAAATTGTTATCGACAAATTTCTGATAGAAAATTGTTATCGAAAAATTTCTTATAGAAAATTGTTATCGAAAAATTTCTTATAGAAAATTGTTATCGACAAATTTCTTGTAGAAAATTGTTATTGACAAATTTCTTGTAGAAAATTGTTATCGACAAATTTCTTGTAGAAAATTGTTATCAACAAATTTTTTGTAGAAAATTGTTATCGAAGAATTTTCTACAGAAAATTGTTATCGAAAAATTTCCTATAGAAAATTGTTATCGAAAAATTTCTTGTAGAAAATTGTTATCGAAAAAATTTCTATAGAAAATTGTTATCGAAAAATGTCTTATAGAAAATTGTTATCGAAAAATTTCTTACAGAAAATTGTTATCGAAAAATTTCTTGTAGAAAATTGTTATCGAAATATTTCCTATAGAAAATTGTTATCGAAAAATTTGCTTCAACAACAATAATGTTTAGAAATAAATTTTCCTTATTTCCTTATAATCGCTTTTAGAAATATGGCAGTAGGCTAGAACAGCATTTGCTTTCCTAAATATGTACTTTTGATCGTACATTCCTCATAATGTTGAGGTAAATAAGCTTGGCAAAGTCTATCAATGCCTTTTGCTTGAATACATCCATGATAGGTAGTGTAATGGATTGTTATCAAAATTTTGAAACTCTTTATTCATTCAAGGGGCTTAAATGGCATTTAACCTTAAAAACAACTTATTATAGATTGTCTAATTCGATACATTCTAACTGTTTCTGTGTTTCAAAGAAAATTTCAACTCTTTAAACTCTTTCAAAATTCGCACTTTAGTGTGCGCTCCTTATAAAAAATTCTGTAGCCTGCCAAAAACTGTCACACTGTCATTGTGACATATTTATTTAAAACATGTTAAATCCTGTTACTTAACATTCTTGTGCCAACATTGTAAAGCGCCAACTATTAAATATTGCCTTCATTTTAATGTCACTCCCGCATTCCCCCAACCTTCGTGTCCCTTCGCATTTAACACTTTTTTGCTCTCACCCTACTAACTGGGCTATGATGCTATTTTATTATGATTTTTTTTTTATCGTTTTGCATATTTGAAAGACCTGATTCGAGCAAATTGAAAAACTTATTCATCACTGTTTAAAGCTACTTAAAATGTCTTTTTCATATCCTAGTGCTTCAAACTTTTGCGAGACAACGACAACGACAACGACGATGACGATGACGATGACGATGAAGATGACTACGCTGGCAATGACTACAGCATGTTTCTTTTGGCTGTGACTCCCACAATAGAACTGAATTAAGATAGAGAGCGAGAGCTCAGCTCCTATACAATTGCACTAAAGTTTCTTTCCGTCTCCCCGTCACATACTTTAAGGCATTTGTATAATTCCTTTTTTTTCCCTCCTTTCTTTGTTTTTTTTTTTTTTTTGTGGAAGAGAGAGGCTGTGTATGAGTTTGAGTGTCTGTCATATTTTATTAAATCTGCATTTGGTTGAGAGAAGCAGCAGAGTAACATCAACCTGTCAACATTTTCATACAACTTAAGTAAAATTGATGCAACATACTTTTGGGCGAATCGTTTTTTTCTTCGTTGCTCTGTATGCGCTACTCATTCTCTTTCTTCTTTATTTTTTTGGGTGAACTACTGCATGTCCTTTCACGTTATTATATAAAGTTATGACACTTACTCCCCACCACTGAACTATCTCTGTCTCTCTCTCTCTCATTTACTTCCACACACACACACATATAGAGAAATAATAGTGCATATTACTTATGGTTTAAGTGTCCTGTGTGTGCAAATGATGCGTTCGTTGCATAAACTATACTCTCTGGTCTCTGTTGTATGTAAAGAAGTGTGTTTGATTTCCTTTCTTTTTTTTTACTTTTCTTAGCCTGTGTATTATTTATCTGAAGTTTTGCTGCTGCTGGTGCTTGGTGTATAGTCTTGGTCGGTCGGTATAGCTTCTCGTTGTCCTTCAGTGTCACGTAAGTGGTATTATAAACGGATTGTTGTTTGTGAAAAGGATGTAGACTTTTAAGCAAATATTTATTATGAGCTTAAAAGCAAAAGATAGACAACAAACACGTCCTTTTTCTTCATCCTTTTTTTCACTTTTCTTTTTATGATTTTCTCTGGTGGCCATAAATACCGACGTTTTTTTTCTTTCAATAAAAATCTGAAATTGAATAAATTTTTTGGGGGTGGGGGAGAAAAAAAACAAGGAAACCAAATCAGGTTCCAAGATATTTTCTTTTTAACAAAAGTTTCTTTAAGTCTTTGAAAGATAAAATCTTTAAACCTTTGGCGTTCGTCATTATAAACAATACAACGTATTGTGTCCTTTACTCCATGGCAGTCAGAATGAATTTGAAAATATTTCAGCTGCTGTTAGATAAGCTACAGAGTGTGAGATGCGTTGGTATAACAGGGATGTAGAGTGTCTGTACTGCAGTGGCGAAAGAAGCTCTGTTGGAAGCTAGTGTCCAGCCTCAATGTTCCCTGGTTAGAATAATGCAATACAAGTCTGACAAAAGAATCTTAAGGACACAGCGCTACCTGACAAAGCGTCCGACTCAGACATCTCGATCCAAACGAATGAAAAAAATATTTATGCGGCGACTTCCTCTCTGCAGTCTCTTTGATACCACGTGACTTACATATATGCCAAGTGTTTTGCTACGCGTATGGCCATAAAATAGACATTCGGACACTCTGGGACTGATGACTGGAAGCATGTACTGACAACATGCTCAGACTATAATGACATTAGAGATTTAGATAGTATGGGTATTACCTATAGTCGGGGGGTGTGGGACTTCAGTAGGGCCTTAGAAGACGTTCGGATTATTGGGAGGTTGGGCGTTTTCGCCAATGAAGTTTTTAGAAGAAAAAGAACAGGACATTAGTGGAGGTTTGCCTCTTCACTTCCCTCGCCAGTGGTTTCGTGATCTTGCCGCTTTTTGTGCCCTTTGTCTAGTGTTATTGTCCCCGTAAGTTGGTTGCCGTTTCTTTTTGTTTGATTATTAGCTTTGTTTCTGGTGCTTCTCTAAAGCTGGAACGTTGTCGATCAAAGGTTCACCAGTCCCGAACTGTTTGGAGTTCAACTGGTAGCAGACTGGACTGCGAAGCTCAACCGGAGGCTTAATTCTGGTACGACGGGTGTCGGGAGCCCCAGGGATTTGTTCTGGCCGGCAGTGGTGCGGCCCCCTTGTGGGAGCAACGTGGTGGCTGTGATTTAAACCCAAATCGCGGAAAGAGCGCAAGCTCGATGTGGCGTTGCACTCTCAACCACTGGAGAAGTGGTTCCCCTAACCAGGAGGGCAGTCTTGTCCAAGTGCAAGGCTTCGAATTGGTACTCACGTATGGTGATGTAATGATGCATTGTGCAGGGTTGCATCACTGTGCGCGGGGGCGCTAGTAGACGCATTGTTTCCACCCGTGCTTACAGCAATGTGGAGTAAACCATAGCGACGATACTCACGTAAAACCATGGACTAAAATTCTGACATTTTCTTTGAGAAAGAGACAAGGGATTATGTATGGAACCATCGAATTCATGGTTCCAGAGTCTGTGTTTATCTCTAGGATGAGAATTTTCATTTCAATGTGGAATATTATGATACATCCATAACGAGCTGGCAAACCCATTTTCCAAACTGGGTTGATGGTGGCACTGGTACTATGATCTTTTATAAGAATCTTAGACTGAAGGTACATTATAGACTCGACAAGAAATGCAGAGCTTTCCAGGCCGAAATGTTTTGACTACGAGATATTAAGACCGCCCTTTTTCTAATGTGGATTCGTACATGATTTTCGATGATAGTCAGCCGATCCTGAGGGCGATAGGATTGGTCTTGTTTTTCTGGGGCATATATTTGGATTCGGAAATGTTGACAAACTTGCTATATTGGACTCTGACTTTGTTAATGATCTGGTTGGTAACCCCATGTAGCAATTGGAAATTGGAGCAGTGGCATCCGAAGGATTTGTGACTGTAGAATCTGAATAAAGGCCTATTGTTCTGGGGCGTAATCATATTTCTGGAATCGGGAATGCTACACATTTACTAATTTGAATTCGCCTCACATTCTTAATGATCTGTTTGCTACTCCCATTAACTCACTGGAATATGGCCCAGAGACGTTGGGAAGATAGATAGGCTATCGATAGTGGCAGACCTAGCTCTGTGTTGCTAATTTGGATTCTCTCTTCCTTAATGATCTGTTTGCTACTCTCATGAACTCATTGGAATATGGCCCAGAGACTGGAACACAAGATAGATAGGCTATCGACAGTGGTAGACGTAGCTCGGTGTTGAAACTCAATAAGTCCACTGTGCTAATTTGGATTCTCTCTTCCTTAATGATCTGTTTGCTACTCCCATGAACTCATTGGAATATGGCCCAGAGACGTTGACAAGATAGATAGGCTATCGATAGTGGCAGACCTAGCTCTGTGTTGCTAATTTGGATTCTCTCTTCCTTAATGATCTGTTTGCTACTTCCATGAACTCATTCCAAAATGGACCAGAGACGTTGGGAAGATAGATAGGCTATCATCAGTAGTAGACTACCTAGCTTACTGTTGAAACTCAATAAGTCCACTGTGCTAATTTGGATTCTCTCTTCCTTAATGATCTGTTTGCTACTCCCATGAACTCATTGGAAAATGGACCAGAGATGTTGGGAAGAAAGATAGGCTAACGCCAGTAGTAGACCTAGCTCACCGTTGAAAATCAATAAGTCCAATGTGACAGTTTTGATGACCGGTGTTGGACGGACTGTGAGTAGGAGTTAGAGATAATAGAGCTTCTCCTCTGTGATTGTTTGACACTTTGATGGAGAAGATTGATTAGAATTCCTTGAAGATTTATGTTCTCTATTGGAAGCGGACATTTAGAATATCTTGAGCCTTATAATGTGACTACGATGGCTGAGGAGTGTACGTATATTCTTGCATAACTGATCACTTTGTTATGTTTTCTGCTTTCTCTCTCGTTCTCTCTCTATCCAGTTTTAGTTCGTTTCACTTTTTTGTCCTTTCTACTAGAAACACAATGGGTTTCTTGGTTTCTGGGTGTTTTTATATTTACCAGCAGGACTATAAACGTTCTCCCATCTAACCGCAAAGGAAAGGTTGCAGAAATATTTTCGCGATCTTTTTTTTTGTAAATTTCGATTTGAATTCCAGAATTTTAAGTTGTATTCAACTTGGTTGTAAGGCGGGCAAAGTTGTGCTTCCTTCAATCTGAGATTACTGGCAACAAAATTGATGATGGACTAGTAAGGGATGGATACGCAAGGTATGGATCTGCAGTTCATATATCTACCGTGAGACTGACTGACCGATAGAGAGTGGGAAACATTTTCTCAGTGTCGCATATTGGAGGAGCGCCCAGACAAAAAAGGCTGTGTGCGATATTTGCTTAGAATATAACACAAACCGTGTTGTTTACATGTTTCAAAAAAATGTTCCCGTCTCGTTTCTCAACCACGGATGAAACTATGAGCCCCTACGTTACTTCTAAGACAAAAGAATACGTGAAGTCTGGATACAGGCTTTCTTTTTGTTTTTTATTTTTCACAAAGCCATGCTCAAAGCACATACGGCATGTTTTCCAAATGTTTTCCAAACACTTATAGCCTTACATTCCCGTATCTGTGTGACAATTTCCATGTCATTTTTCAATGTTTTCTTTTCGTTTCTTTTTTTTCAGAAAGGAAATCTAACTCTGCTAATAAAAATGTCCTTAGTGAGCCATTCATAAAAAAATATTGGGGAATAGAGAGAGAAAGGAGTTTATAATTTAATTTTCCATAGCCTTGGAAACATAGCCTAAAAATATCCTTCTGTTTGGGGTTTTTTTTTTTGATAAAAAAACAAAATCCAGAGAATCCTTTAGTTTTTCTCGAAATGAAAAATATGAAAAATATTCTCAAAAGTGCCATTCTGTGATGATGTACACGAACGACAGACAATACAGTCCAAAAAAAAGAAGAGGAAAACCTGCCATATTTTTTAAAATAAACCCCAAAAAAGGGGAGAAAAATGAAGAAGAAGAGTGTTCAACAAAGTATATTAAAAATGAAAACTAAACCCAGGAATATAAAGGCCAAGAATAATAAAAAAATATAAATGTTGTCTCTGTCTTGTTATAAATGAAATATGAAACATCGAAAAGCAAAGCAACAGCAACAGCAACAAAAAAATAAAAAAGGAATTCAAAGGAAAAATATTGAAATTGTCAACTGTTTCTAGAGACTATTTTTTTATGTGATGATTTTTTTCCTTTTTTTTTCATTCAGTGAAATAATAAAGAAGTAACTGGGAAAAGTTTTTAGAAAATAAACACAAAAATTTTTGGTTTTTTTATTTCGATTTTTCTGGCATTCTATTACGAGTGGTAATACCCTACGAAGGCGTCTTGGTAGTATAGCCATGTCAACATAGAAAAGCCAACGAATATGTGAACAATTCTCTTTAATTCTATGCATATCCTCATCTTAATGCCGCATGTATGTGAAGATTAATTCGAATTTGTAAATCCAAGATCTTAATGCCGCATGTATGTGAAGATAAATTCGAATTTGTAAATCCAAGACGCAATCCATAAATTTTAGCAGCGACACATTTGGCGTTAACAGAGAAAAATTTGCCCTTAACAGAGCACTGTTAGCTATTTGACAGAATCCATCTGAACAAGACCACATGTTTAGGAGCTAATTTTTTTAAATACTCTCAGTCTATGAGTACCATACTATATGCGAAAGGAAGATGCCAAGGCCTCTTAATATAATCACAACATAGGCCACATATAAAGTGATATGGTATGGAGAAGTTTGGCTTTCAGAGTATCAATTTTTTGTTTGAAAAATCTCTATAAGATTATTAGCTATTTTGCAACATATAAGAGTACAGTCAACCCTCCTATAACGCGGTACTCAGAACGCGGTGTCCATATAACGCGGAGCTGAAATTGCGACAGCCCTCCTATAACGCGGTACTCTTACAGCGCGGTTTCCGTTCAGCAACAGCCCATAAGTTCCTGCCGCACAGCCTGTAACTGTAGTAACTATATATTGTAAGAGGGTTTAATATCAGTTTTATTTTCGATGCAAAAGCACAGCTGAGATATATAAACAATATGTTTATATAAAACTACCAGCTTATCTCATAGCCGTCTACGACATCGGCTTCAGTCATCACAGCGCTCTTTCACAGTATATACATTTTGTTGGTGACCAAGTCTCACTAAAAATTTTTCCGGAACTCATATGTGACAGTGAGGATGAATGTTGAAAAATTACATAATTTTACAAAAGTCGTTCTTATTTATGTTGGAAAACAGCCTTTGAGTTTAGTTTTTATTTAATTTTTATGAATCCTTATATAAACTCTTTAATTCAATAAAAATAAATTATAATTTATCTTGTCTTGGTCCCCATATAACGCGGTACGAATGATGTGATTTGTACTAATTCCGAGTTTCTTATAGCGCGGTTTTCATACAACGCGGTACGCACTCACCGTGTTATAGGAGGGTTGACTGCACATCATACAGACCATATGCAAATGGAAGTTCAGAGGGTCCTCTTCCGAACTGTGGCATAGCTAGAATAATTTTGAGAATTGAGATTTTCAATATACATATATTCAATATAAATATACATAATTGATCATTACAACTCTTCAGTCAGGATTACGACCTAGCTTCTCACACCACTTATGTTGTGTGCGTTAACTTTATACATGAGTGGCAGGACCTACGGTTTTAAAGTCGACTCTGAACAACAGATTTTTGAGAAACTTTTCATGGCAATTTTATTTTATTCTCAGAGTTTTTGCCAGAAATCTGCTGAGAGGAAGTCGCCGAAGAAATGCTTTTTGTATTTTATTTTGATGTCTGGCCTGGGGTTTGAACCCTGGCTTTACGTCTAATAACGCAACACACTACCTACTAGACCACGGCGACTTCATAATGAGAATTATGTTTTATGTTAATAGTTTGCGATAATTGCAAAGCAGAATACTAATCCACTATTGCCACTGTTAAACAGTTAACAGTGCTCTGTTAATAGGAAAGTTTACCCTGTAGAGCAAGAAGTGGCGCTGCTAAAGCTGTGGGTTTGCGTCTTTGGCCATGTGTGTGAAGATAAATTGGAATTTCAGCTTTAGGATATTCAATTCTGCCTCACTTCCAAGAGGGTAACATCAAAAAGGAACATCACAGAACGGTTAGGCAGTGTTACCTCTTGAGAAAGGCTCCTAACCACTACATTTTTTATAATTTCCTAGAGAGAGCATTATTTCTAGGTAATGCGAGATGGCAAGAAGTTGGGACAATTGAAGCCACTTAATTTCATAAATTCAGGAAAATTAGATGAAAGGTTACTTTCGCCTCTACCGGGACTTAAACCTCGTGTAGTGAGTCGTACAAGCCCTGCCTAGCACCTGATGTTCACCCGTGTGTTTCATTCTAGGATGCATTTATGCTTTACATACATACATAAATGGTCATTATAACCCTTCAGTCAGGATTACGACCTAGCCTCTCACAGCACTTATGTATGTGTTAATTTTATATATGAGTGGCGGGGCCGAGCGACAGACTTCTTAGAGACTTTTCATGCCAATTTTATTTACTCCCACAGAGTTTTTCCCTGAAATCTGCTGAGAGGAAGTCACTGAAGAAAT
Source organism: Sarcophaga variegata (assembly GCA_932273835.1). Taxonomy (NCBI): domain Eukaryota; kingdom Metazoa; phylum Arthropoda; class Insecta; order Diptera; family Sarcophagidae; genus Sarcophaga; species Sarcophaga variegata. The sequence goes on along the minus strand of OW026361.1, from coordinate 8,253,817 downwards.
ATTCTTTCATATTTCGTGTTGGTGGAGAGTTCCAAACTGGGGTTTGAACTGTGGCCTCATGTCTAAAACGCCTACACACTACCTATCAGACTATGGCGACCTATGTGAACCCTGAGTATATATAGTGCTCTGCCAAAAGTTCGGTTACCAGCCACAGATTATTATTCCTGGGTAGTCTGATGCAAGGACTCAGATCTCCGCCTTATTGTAATTGCCCAAATGGGATGGGAAACTTTGAATTGAGTAGAGTCTTTCCATCTCTTTACGTTCCCTTTGGTTGAGCATACCTTTCCACTCTACAGAAAACTTCTGGCCTTGGCAATGGCATGGCCTCCTCACAAGGTCGCGTGCTTGTTAATTGCCGAGAATTCATACATAATTGGTCATTACAACCTTTCAGTCAGGATTAGGACCTAGTTTCTCACACCATTTATTTTGTGTGTATTAATTTTATACATGAGTGGCGGGACCTCCAATTTAAAGTCGACTCCGAACGACAGATTTTTGAGAAACTTTTTCATGGCAATTTTATTTTAACGCTCAGAGATTTTTGACAGAAATCTGATGAGAGTAAGTCGCCTAGAAATACTTTTTGTATTTTTTGTTTTGATGTCTGGCCTGGAGTTTGAACCTTAGCTTTACGTCTAATAAGCCAACACACTACCTACAAGACTACGGCGACTTTATTGCTGAGAATTACTCGACCATAATTTGCATTCACTGTAAAGTACTATGTTGTCGCTTTTAATTCACTACAACTCCTATCAATTGTCTGCGTTGTTTAGCGACATATTTCGCCAATTTTTGGTTGAAAACTGTCGTTAAGTTTAATAAAAAAAAAAAACAAAAGAAAGGAAAGGAAATGATTCCCCAGTAGAGGTTGTCTATTTACACCATATGGGTACATGGGCTCTATAAAAGCCCAGACAGAATATCAAATTTGTTGGGCATATTCATTCAATTTCACTTTTTCTTTTCGTTTTATTTTCGGTAAGCGTTTGTGATTTTTCTTCTCCTCTTTTTTTGTTTGCCGTACAGAACTGCTGTAACAGCAGTTTTTGGTCTCAGCAGAAAACAAAATTTGTATTGAAATTGAGGCAAGACTTTTGCGTCTTGTGTTTGTTCAGATGCAATCAAATGCATGTGTGATCATAGCAGTCATGGATATTTTATAACAGTGAAGAGCAATTCTGGAAACGAAGAAGTTTGCTGTTACTTTTTGTAAGGCTTTTCAGGTGGATATCACGGCTATTCTTACGATGGTGACTGGTTAGGGAAGCTGTTGAGACCTTAAGCCAGGCAGGACATTTTTCTTATCCGAGTTGATATTTATTATGTGGCCTCTGTGCTCACAGGCCAGTGTCTAATAGAGAGGCAGACTCCTCTTAATGGTGTATGTTGTTCGCTTTTAATTTCATGGAATTTGGCAGCCTAATATGCTGGCCTCACTTGAATTCATTTATATAAGTTGGCTTGTTTTCTCTTTCACTGTTATTAAGAATATGTGTGCCTATCTACGTATGTATGTATGGGTGGTGCATGTGTGTGTGTGTGTTTATTTTTAAAAGTATGATGTTTTATTATAAAAGGTAGAGTAGCAGCATCAGCATTGGCAAAGAGCAACAACATTCGTTCTCATCTTCATCATCAGCAGCAACATATTGAGTGCAGTTCAAATATCACACCTACACTCTCTACATATTTTGTTTTTTTGTGTTCAAGTGTTTGTTATACAACACAACACATACAATACTTTTCTCACATACAATGTATACACATGCATGCAGACATATGCATATGTTTACACAAACAAACATACTTGAAGAGTGTAGTACAGTGAAGTACTCGAAAAGAATGAGAGCAACAAACACAAACACAAACACCTGCTTTTATTTTCTGTATTAAAAATTGTTGTTTTCATGTTGATACAAGTGTTTCCACCTCTACACACACACACACATGACTGTTTGTTTATGTTTATCACTCATACTTGCATAAGAGAATGCTCACACATAAGAATACTGAGAGTTAAATTCGAAGAAATCATATCCTTTATATCGCACTCCGTGTCCGTGTGTGTATATGCAGTCGGAAATGTTGTTTTTATTAAAAATATTGCATATTTTAAGGCTGTACTTTTAGCATGAAGTGAGTGGTTGTTTGTTTGTATTACAGCTGCATTGCATTTCTATTGAATTATGCAAATATTGCTCGTTTAGGTATTGCTTCACCAAATTAAGTTTGTTTTTCTCTTGTTTTTTTCTCAGTTTTTATGAGAGCCGGTGTGGGAAAATAGAAATAAAAATGAAATTCGTTTTGTGTCCATAGTAAAGAAGGAGTATCTCTCTCTGTTTCGGTCTCTGTTGTTTTTTTTAATAAATTATGAGTCAAAAGATATTAAAATTGCAAAAGGGTTTCATAATAAATAAAACTGAAAACCAAAGGGGACGGGGGACACATTTTCAATATTTATTGTATTTGAAAAGAGGATTTGTTTTCTCTTGAAAATACGAAATAAAGTCTTATCTTGTTTTAATAATAAAGGAATGCACAAATGAAAAGAAGAAAAGATTTTCAAGGAACATTTTCAAAGCATTTGTATTTGGGCCCTTATCCTTTTAAAATTAGTTTTAAAGCAAGAAAAACATGTAAACTTACAAGCAATTAAAGCATATTTCTGTGCCTCGTAACTAGTCTTCTAAAAAATCAATTTTTAAGGTTGAATTCGGGGGTTAGTTTAAGTAACATAAAGTAACGAACCCTCTTTGAAAGCAAGACCTTACTAAGGCTCGATATTGAAGCTATTCTTTTACCACAAATCAATATCTATCTCGAGAAACAAACATTTCCTATAGGAAACCATCCCAAACAACGAAACAAATCTTTTTCTTGCATTAGGAAAGTTGAAAGAGTTCAGCTAAAGATGGCAATGTTGCATTACAGGACTGCTCCTAAAGGATCCGCCAAATAACTTTTTTTTGTTTTGAAAATGCTTTAAAAAACAAACTCCTGAATATTTTCTCAAATTTCTTTTTTTATTTGAAAGTCCAAACCTTCCGATTAATAATGGAAAATAATTTCATTCAAATGGTTGCCTCGGCTGGCCATGCAGTAGCCTACAAGATCGGTCCAATTTTTAAGCACATTATCGATTGTGTGCAACTGTATTTCACCAATGGTTTCACGAATATTGTCCTTTAAGGCGTCAATTGTCTCTGGCTTGTCGGCGTAACACTAATCTTTGACGGCACCCCACAAATAATAGTCTAACGGTGTCAAATCGCAGCTCCGAGGTGGCCAAAATGACATCAGCTCTGCAGCTGATAGTGTGATCTTCAAAAACAGGGCGCAAAGTATCGAGTGTAGCTTCGGCTGAAACCAAATGTTGCCAATATCCTCCTCTTCAATTTTTGTGAACAAAAATTCGTTCAACATGGCCCGATAACGATCGCCATTGACTGTAACGGCCACTCCTTGCTCATTTGCGAAGAAAAATGGCCCAATTATGCCTCTGGACCAAAATCCGCATCAAACAGTGACTCGTTTTGGGTGCGTCGGCTTTTCAATGTATGCGTGCGGGTTTTCTGTGCCCCAAATGCGACAATTTTGCTTGTTTACATACCCGCCAAGATCAAAATGAGCTTCATCTGAAAAGATGATTTTTTTTACCAACATCGGCATCTTCTGTAGAACGTGAGATTAATGGTTGTAGAAGAGCAGCAAAATAATGCCATTGGCTAATAAACTACGCTAAACAGCATATTTTACAGGGTGCCTTGGCAAATCTGGAACTGCCTTAGACTGCACTTTACACTTAATTCGACAGTTCTTTGTGCTGTACAATCCATTTGTCCGAGCAGGCATAGCATACTCGATTAGGCCACAGGGCAACTGCAGGTTTTTCCAAACGAAAGTTGCGACCATACGAGCTGCGGTAATGGTTACTTACATAACTTAAGTGGTCATTAAAACACTTTAGCCAGGATCACAACCTATCTTATCAAGCAACCCATTTTGTAAGTGTAAATTTTATCCATGAGTGGAGGGGATCTATAGTATAAGGTCGATTCCGATTTAAGGTTTCTGCAAGAAAACTGCTGAGGGGAAGTAGCCGCAAGAAATATTTTTTCATTTTCCATTTTGTTCGAGATATCTGGGCTGGATTTTGAATCACGGGTTCGTGTCCAAAAAGTCAATACACTACCTAGTAGACCACAGCGACAATGAAAATCATCAGTAAGAATAAAATTGTTTCCAGGAAGGGTATGAACAAAGCACTGGCTTCTAATGTAATGACCTTTAAGATGGTGCCGTGCCGTGAATCTCCCAATGAGATGGATATGATATGAATCAGAGATCAGCAATGAACCGCTTTTTCGCTTCTCATAAGTACTCATGAAATTTTGAGTATAAGTGAGTCAACAGTATTGAAATTCAACTACTCTGATGCATTCGTATGCAGTACAACATTGATTTATCAGTACAAGTTGCAGTGAGTATGAGTACAACGTTGACATCAAACTCATAACATTCGAAATATGTTTGATTCATACGCCTACTCATTCAGATTCATAAATTTAGAAAAATACTTCTTATAATACTTATAAATGATACAAGTGATTCGAATCATTCGTCAAAATTTAGAGTCGTAGTTCTTGTTGCATTTACAACAAAAGAAGAAAGAAAAAGACAAAGACAGAAAGGAGAGGAAACACACAACCTTCTCGTGAGTATTGTAGTGTTCGTACGGGAATCATACTTATTTGGTGATTCGTGTATACGATGAGTCGTGGAGAGTCGAAATCAATAACATCATGCGTATTGTTAAGTATGAATACCATGAGTATTTCAAACTTTGAATATGAGTAGTATGAGTATGACATTAAAATAAGTATGAATGCGTATAAGTTTCGGAAATTGTAAGTATGATTCGAATCTACTCATGGTTTTGAATATTCATTGCTGACCTCTGATACATACATAATTGGTCATTACAACCTTTTAGTTAGGATTACGACCTAGCTTCTCTCACCACTGATGCTGTGTGCGTTAATTTTATATATGCGTGGTGGGACCTATCGTTGAGAAACATTTTCATGGCAATTTTCCATTTACTCCCAGAATTTTTGTCAGAAATCTGCTGGGAGGAAATAAGTATGAATGCGTATAAGTTTCAGAAATTATAAATATGATTCGCATCTACTTATCGTTTTGAATACTTATTGCTGACCTCTGATATGAATATCGGGTCCTAACGGTACTCTAGGACATTACAGAAACGATCAACTGGTTAGACGTGGCCCAACCACAGAGGTTTCTGGTAAGTCCTTTACATTGGTAACCCGTTTGAAAACGTCCGAGCTTCTGAAAATAATGCAGTAATGGCTTCTGTTAAAACCAAGTGGGGGCAAAGTCGAATAGAGACCTGTTCAGCGTTGTCTTTAAAGGTATTGTTGGTCACTGCATTATTAGTACTCATGTGGGATCAATTAGAAATTGGAAAGACGAGGAAATAGAGGAAATCCTTCTTGACCTATTGATTGTGAATTCCACTGACATATTGATACTGAAGTCATCGCAGTCTAGTAGGTAGTGTGTTGGCTTATTAGACGTAAAGCCAGGGTTCGAGCCCCAGGCCAGACATCGAAACAAAAATACAAAAAGTATTTCTTCGGCAACTTCCTCTCAGCAGATTTCTGGCAAAAACTCTGTGGGAGTAAATAAAATTGCCATGAAAAGTTTCTCAAAAATCTGTCGTTCGGAGTCGACTTTAAACTGTAGGTCCCACCACTCATGTATAAAAATTAACACACGCAACATAAGTGGTGTGAGAAACTAGGTCGTAATCCTGACTGAAGGTGTTGTAATGATCAATTATGTATGTATGTATGTATCGATACTTAGGACCCAAAGTGGCATGATCGGAAGTTCTGCTTGAATCCAGGACGAGATCTAAATGAGCGACTATGGTCAAACAACATACGAAACAAGTGTGTATGTACCATCTATTATAAGCAAATGTAGGTCAGTGTAAGCTACCACTGATTTGAGCATACAAATGAAATTAAATTTCTTTTTTTCTTTCCCTTTGCAACAAATTATTGAAAAGAAATTAACAATCTCGGCATTTCAATCATTTGCAGTTCAACCATAGGCAATGATGTTGAAACCCAGTCTATGTTTTGTGAAATATTTTTTAATATTTCACGCTTTATTAACAGCAACAACAGCTGCAAAGGTAATCGTTAAAAAAATAAAAAGAAATTCACTTTAAAATTAAAAATTAAAAAAAAAATTCTTTCCTCATCATCCGCTTAGCGTAACTATCGTCTCGAAATTGAAACCTTTACCTGTAAGCCCAGTGCTCCTGCAATTATAGGCGATCTGAAGTGCCTTTTAAAACGTGACACGGACAATATAACCAAAGTCTCCATAAACTTCTATTTGAAACAGCAAATCAATACTTTCGATGTCCGACATAAAATACAGGCCGCACGTAAAAATACTGATTTTTTCAAGTTTTTCGATGGCCGTTTAAATGCCTGTGAGTTTTTGAAATCGGCTCATAAACAGAAATATTTTCAACAGTTTTTGGACTCCTTAAAGAGCATAACAAATGTGGAACTTAAATGTCCTTTGAAGGCGGTAGGTAAACTTTTGTATAGGAGAAGAGATTTTGTTTTCCAATTTTCATTTTGTAATCCAATTTAAGCTCTTTAATTACACCATAACTGACTATTACTTGGATGTGAATCAGTTGCCGATCTCATTACCAATTGAACGTTTTCGTGCCTACTTCTGGTTTTATCACCAGGAGCAACTGCTTGTAAGCATTTCTGCAACAGGAGTTTTCTACACAAATTAAAGGAAATTTTTTTAAATAAATTCGAAGAACAACATTAGAAGTGCTATTTGTGGTTGTGAACTCCACTACATTAATACCGTAAACGACGTAAATCGAATTCTATATTGCTCATACTACAAAATAAAGGGTGTTTTTTTTTTATAGAGGTATAGAACTTTAAGTTGCAATAAAACAACGATGGATTATTCGATTGACATGAATTTTATTTATCCGAAAGATAATCTTGTGGCATTACATTTTAAATATGATTTCTGGCATATGACCGCCACGGCTGGCGCGGATGTCGTCCAATCTGGACGTCCAATTTTCGATGACTTTTTCCAACATTTGTGGCCGTATATCGGCAATAATACGGCGAATGTTGTCTTCCAAATGGTCAAGCGTTTGTGGCTTTACCGCATAGACCAATGACTTTACATAGCCCCACAGAAAGTAGTCTAGCGGTGTTAAATCACAAGATCTTGGAGGCTAATTCACAGGTCCGAAACGTGAAATTAGGCGGTCACCAAACGTGTCTTTCAATAAATCTATTGTGGCACGAGCTGTGTGACATGTTGCGCCGTCTTGTTGAAACCACATCTCCTGGACATCATGGTTATTCAGTTGAGGAATGAAAAAGTTAGTAATCATGGCTCTATACCGATCACCATTGACTGTAACGTTCTGGCCACCATCGTTTTTGAAAAAGTACGGACCAATGATTCCACCAGCCCATAAAGCGCACCAAACAGTCAGTTTTCCTGAATGTAACGGTGTTTCCACATACACGTGAGGATTACCTTCACTCCAAATGCGGCAGTTTTGTTTGTTGACGTAGCCATTCAACCAGAAGCGTGCTTCATCGCTAAACAAAATTCGCTTATGAAAATCGGGAACAACGGTAATCTCGTTTTGGGCCCATTCGACGAATCTACGCCTTGCTTTATGATCGTTTGGCTTCAAATCTTGCACGAGTTGGATTTTGTAAGCACGCAAACCAAGATCCTTCCGCAAAATCTTCCATAAAGTGGATGGACACAGATCCAATTCCTGTGCTCGATGGCGGATGGACTCATTCGGGTCTTCCACAATGCTATGCTCTACAGCAGCAATAGCTTCTTCTGTACGCACCGTACAGCGTCTCTGGGGATGCGAATTATCAATAAGAGTAAACGTGGTGCGAAAACGTTCCATGGTTAATCGAATTAACTGCTCTGATGGACGATTTTGTCGACGATAAAATGGACGTAGTGCGTTTAGTGAATTGCCAAACCAAACTGAGAATAAATCACTTGACAGCTGTTAAATCGGTCGCCATCTTGAAAAGTAATGCCAACTTAAAGTTCTATACCTCTATAAAAAACACCCTTTAGTATGTTTTTAACAAGGAACTTAAAAAAGTTACAGCAATCCCTCGATTTACGTCGCAGTTGGTTCCAAAAAAAAAAAAAGGCGACGTAAATCGAATGACGACGCAAATTGAAATTAGAGGCAAGAAAAAAATTTGACGACGTAAATCGAAACAACGTTAATCGAGGCGACGTAAATCGAAGGATTACTGTATACGCATCACTAAGATGAGTTTATGGGAAAATCCTCTCTATGATCAGAGGCAATCGCTTTGGTAATGAGCAACTTTTAGAAAAATTTCTTTACAATGCTGATCGATATAGTAACGCACTTAGGCCCGGAGATAAAGCCACTCGTTCATTGCCTGCTAAGAAGCTGTCAAAGAATCCACCAAAACATTGTCCGTTCTGAACATTTGATTTCTTGTTTGAGGTTTAATAGGAGGCAATGAACCGCCGTGGTCCAGTAGGTAGTGTGTTGGCATATTAGACGTAAAGACAGGGTTAGAGCCCCAGGCCAGACATCAAAACAAAAAAAAGTGTTTCTTCGGCGACTTCCTCTCAGCAGATTTCTGGCAAAAACTCTGGACGTGAAAAATAAATTTCCATGAAAAGTTTCTCAAAAATCTGTCGTTCGGAGTCGACTTTAAACTGTAAGTTCCGCCACTCATGTATAAAATTAACACATACAACACAAGTGGTGTGAGAAACTAGGTCGTAATCCTGACTGAAGGGTTGTAATGGCCAGTTATGTATGTATGTATTGAACCGCATATCTGATCACGTACGCTTAAGTTCAGAGCGGTCCATTGTAAAATAGTAGAGTGTGATTCACCATCTTTTAGTGAAGCCACCGATCGTAGAATTTATGAACACTTGCCTAGGTTGATATCAACCGAACATTGGGTGTAGTTTGTTTGCTAGCCATCATTCAGAGCAACCACTTAGACACAGTGATTAGGGGTATTATTTAATTGCAGGCATAGATTTTAATCCGTCTGCGAAGGATTCGGAAAAATTCTTGATTTCAGGCAAGAACCTCAGACATGAACCTATAGTACCTCGGCTAAGAATACATACATGTTGTTTTCAGTCAAGTAAGGTGTTGAACCACAGAGCGTACGATTAAAAGCATTTGACTAGCATTCTGAGAAGCTACTTAAGCATGGTGTTGTCTAATAGGATCTTAGTCGGAAAATGGTTGTTGTTGTTGTAACAGTTCGGTTGTTGTCTCTGGAAGCTTTTCCCTTGGGAAAAAACTTCCGGTAGATACAGCTTTCGCTGGGTTGGCAATTATTGGCCGATGTTGAGTCGGGTCGTTCCGGAGCGTAGATCCGATTGTCGTGGGAAATGGTTGTTTCGTAAGGCTTGCTATGGAATAAAATTCCCATAGGTTCCATATTGGAAGAGAGTCTGAGAATTGGCCCAGGATAAAAGAAGTTAGTGGGCCATTGAAAGAAATCTGTAGCCAGTGCAGTCACGGCTACTTGACTATCTACATAGCTAACCACCGTATCCACTGATGCAATTCGTTAACGGATCCACCCAAATATTTTCTTGATCGCAAACACCTTATGAAGGAGCCTAAAAGATAACTTATATTCAGGAAATGGATTTGCAACTCCAGATACTCATAATACGCCAAATCCTGGAGAAGACTTGTCAACTATGAGAATATCTCTCTGAGTCTTGTAAAACTAAGGGAGCCTTCAGATAATACGATCTCTTAAATTTGCATTTTACAGGATAAAAGAAGTTAGTGGAGCCCTTCTACTAGGGAGAGGGGTTGTATAATTTACGTAATGCGAAGACTAGTAGGGTAGCAGGTTTTCTTTTAGGAGTCATCTGGGATACCCTAGATATCTCAATAGTTTATATATCCTGGCTGAGACAAAGTGTCGGCTGTATCTGAAAGAGCCTGAAATCGTTGGACATATTTTTTTCGCAGATGTGTTGTTTATCGGAGTATATGAATTGCGACCAATCCCTTTATACTTGGGGAACAATTGAGAGCATCTTTTGATATATTATACTACGTTCAGATATACACTTTTATTGAGTCAATATTCGGTTTATTGAGTACAATATTTTAAGTGTTCAGACATAATAATATACGCAGTTCAGCTGCTTATTCGATATTCATTTGATAGCTGGTAAACAAAACAGCTGGTTGTTTCAATAACGTTGTATTTGTTTTGTTTTTTTTTTCTGATAATTGTAATATGCTTACTGAACATACTTATGACAGTGCTGCATTTTTAGTTTTACTCAATATTATAATAATCTGCGTATTTATTACGCAATAATTAATTGAAACTTTATATGAAATATTGAGCTCAATAATGGCGTTTATTTCGATTTACGCAATAAAGGTACATATCGGAACACCGTATTAGAGTTCAAAAGGAGTACTCACTCGCTAGAGGAATATCTTTAGCAGTATGTTAGCATTTTGTTTCCATTTATCCTCTCGATTCTACTTTTCGTTTTTACGAAGGGTTACAATGGGCATCTGGCCAAAGGCGTGTTACAGTGGTACGTCATTCATCTAATTACCTAAGCCAATCTAAAATTTATTAGAAGTACGCGAAAATTACAGAGGCTTGATTGAACTCTACAAATTAGTGACCGGACTGTTAGTTAGGTCTACTCTTTTGCGAATACAGGTACTGTGGGAGCTCAAGTATTTCAAATACGTTCATACGGTATATGAAGTCGCCGTGGTGTAGTAGGTAGTGTGTTGGCTTACTATTCGTAAAGCCCGGGTTCGTATCCCAGGTCAGACATCAAAAATGAAATATGAAAAAAAAAAATATTTCTTCGGCGACTTCCTCTCAGCAGATTTCTGGCAAAAACTCTGAGAGTAAAATAAACTGCCATGAAAAAGTTTCTCAAAATTCTGTCGTTCGGAGTCGACGTTAAACTGTAGGTCCCGCCACTCACGTATAAAATTAACGCACACAACATGAGTGGTGTGAGAAGCTAGGCCGTAATCCTGACTGAAGGGTTGTAATGGCCAATTATGTATGTATGTATGTCATACGGTATTGAAAGTAGGTAGGTAGGTAGGTAGAGGTGGCTGCCCATCCAAGAAAAATTTTCTTGGTGATGGACACACTTAGGCCGCATTGGGCCATTGTGCTATCACAGTCATCCGTAGTCCCCTAGTCTCGAAACCATTCGGAGCTCCTGATGAAGCGATTTAGGCTGCCAATGTCAATCCCTGACAGTTCCTCCAGATCATCCATGTAGTAAGTACCCAAGTACTTCCTTCTCCTTTGGCATAGAGCCGGGCATGTACCCAGCAGGTGAGGGACAGTCTCCTCTTCTTCCTCATCTCTGCAGCTTCTACAGAAGTCGTTAGCAAGGTGTCCAAGTCCAATGCGCCTCGCATGCGTACCCATAATGCAATGCGCCGTAATGACACCGACAACTACACTGAGCGCGCCTCTTTGGAGTTTAAGTAGACTCATTGTGCGCCCCTCATCCAGCCTTGGACAGATTTTACGAGCCGTTCTATCCGTGTCCGTGGCCGCCCACCTGTCGTTGACGGAATCGACGATCGCATTATCAATTATGAGCTTGCAGGTCCTCATTGGTATGCCCAGATTCGAGAACTCAGCGGTGAGCTCGATGGTCGTGCCCCGCCTGGCAAGTTCATCAGCTCTACAGTTGCCCGGAATACCACTGTGTCCCGGTACCCATACGATATGGATGTCATATCGTTCCGCTATCTCGTCGAGATATCTGCAAAGCCGTACACCGTCTTGGAGTTCATCACGTTAGAACTCAAAGCCCTGATAGCCGCCTGGCTATCAGAAAGTATGGTAACGTTCCGCTTGGAGACCCTTCCATCCCCAATAATACTCGCCGCAGCCTGTATGGCCACCACCTCCGCCTGAAATACACTGCAATGGTCTGGTACTCTTATAGACTGAGCTATTCCAACCGATTCCGAAAAAATTCCACTGCCAACCGCTCCGTTCAGCTTAGAGCCATCGGTGTAGATTTGTACGGAGTCTCTAAACAGGTGGGTCACACCACCCTTCCAGGCCCCGTTATCCGGAACCGATGTCCTGAATCTCTTCGTGAAGTCGTACCTCGGTGTCATGTAGTCACTGCTCCCAACAGCTCCAACTTCCCGCAGGATTCTTGCGTGGCCTATGTCCGAGTCATGCCACTGTCCTGTCGCCCAGAGACGTTTACTTATTTTAGCAGCCAATCCCCTACAGAAAAGGTCAAGCGGATAGAGGCCCAAAATTATCTCCAGTGCCGACGTAGGTGTAGTGCGCAAGGCACCACTAATGATAATACAGGCAGATCTCTGCAGTCGCTGTATTAGTTTCGAATTAGTTTTATTTTCAAGGGATTCCTACCAAACTAGGCATCCATAGGTCAAGATAGGTCTGACCACCGCTGTGTAGATCCAGTGTGTCATCCTAGGTCCTAGGCCCCATTTTCTCCCCAACACTCTGTTACAAGCATACAGGGCAATGGAAGCCTTTTTAGTTCTGTTGATGATATTCGATTTCCAAGACAGCTTCCTATCCAGAATGAGTCCTAGAAAGTGTGCCTCCTGTTTGAGTTTCAGTTCCGTCCCGTTAAGTTTCAATGGACGAAATGTCGGTGGCTTGTACCTTTTCGTGAAGAGTACTACTTCCGTTTTCACCGGGTTAACACCCAAACCACGCTCAGATGCTCTGATGCCCCTCCTCAGAGCCAGTTGCATCCTATCTCTGATAGTGTCGACAAATCTTCCGGAGATCACAAGAACAATGTCATCCGCGTAGGCAATTGCCTCACATCCATTTTGTTCTAGTATCACTAGTAGCTCATTCATCACCAGATTCCACAAAAGAGGAGAGAGTACTCCGCCTTGTGGATTTCCCTCCCTATAGCCCTGGTTGTCTGCGAGCCTCTAAGTGTGGAGGCTCAATACCACGGTATTGAAGAGACGGTGAAGTTTATGACGTACTCATATCACTATGTAATCCTAATATTTTGATATAAATGAATACGATTACATTCAACTGAAAACCCGTCTATGTTTGCATAATGAACATGAAATCATTTTTTTCATTTCAAACTAGTTCAACTAATTTAGCACATAATCCGGGGTCAAATCCATTAATTGTGTGATTAAAAATGATTTTCAAATGAACACCTGTGTGCCGTCACACACACTGCTAATGGGGGGTTCACTATCATCATCAAATGACTGACTGAGTGAGTCATTGTACTAAGCAAGCCGTTGATTGATTTAAAAGTTAATTCCCTCTCCCCTCCCCTTCACTTAACAATAGAATTTAATTTTTTTATTGTTTAATTTCCAATCGAATCATGAATTTAAATTCGAAATGATTTCGTACGTACATATGTATTTAATTGCATGAATTAAATATTTATTGAATGAATTTCAAATTGAAATTGAACAGAAACAAAAACAATGGCAACAATTTGAATAATTTCATAAAATTCAATTAAATTTTCTAATTTATGCAAATATTTTAACAAATTGTGTTTGTTTTTTTTTTGTTGTAAAATAATTTTTAATAATAATTAACAACACATTTAAGCATTGTAAGCAAATTTTCTAAAGAATGCTTATCAGCATCATTAATGAATGCAAAAAGTTTTGAATTTTAATCGAAAAATTTCTTTTTTGGGTTAATTTGTGTTAATTAAGCATCATAAATACCTTCATTTGTACCACACTTAAGTCTTTTTACAATCTCTGAAGGCTTATGTATTGAGAGAGACGAATACAATTAATTAATTACCTGAAAAGAGTAACAAAAAAGGAAATATTTGAAATAAATTTAAATACTTTAATTAAATTTGTAAATAAGCCACCTAAAAGTATGCAATATTTTTTGTATTTTCAGAATGCCTAAAAGCAGGGCAATTAATTTAGCTGTTAACTATGACAATAATAATTTGTTTGCCAAAAATTATGCAAGAGATTTAATCCTCATGTCCCAGTAGATTCCGCAGTAGCTCCCCAACTTACAATTTCATATGTTAGAAGACTTGTTTTATACACTATAATGGCCTGAAGGTTAAGAAAAGATAATGAAATAACTTCACTCGAAAACGAGATGTGTTCCATTGTGAATCAAAAAAAAAATTGAAAAAATAAAAATTATCCTTACGATAGAAGGAAAAGAGAGCGATAAACAAAGTAATTTCACTAGACAGCTAATGCCAGAGATGGAACGAACACTCAATAACGGAAAGCCTTTCCGAGTCTAACTAACTAACACTATGCAAGAAATTCCCGCATGACACCTTGGGTATTTAACTCTACACTCCTAAGTTGCGATTCATAATGTTTTCAACAGAATCCGTCTCCATCGTATTATCACAAATCCTGCAGAAAGAAGGAGATCTGTTTTCTGTTTTACAATGGCTACAGTAGCCTGCAATCTTTTCTTTTACGGCCTGAAAAATCCCTTCTCCGTTTGATCTGCACATGGATCAATCTGAAAAGTGTCTTAGAGAAGATCTTTTTTCTTCGCCACAACATCTCCTGTCATGTATCATTTCGTTATCATTGCCTATGACAACACAATGCTCCGGACGCAACTCATTATCACCCTGTAATTATCCTGGAGCCTCATGGAAGATTGTATGAAGTCACGGCTGCTTGACCATCTACATAACTAACCACCGTACCCACTGGTGCAATTCGTTAGCGTACCCACCCCAATATTTTGGTGATCGCAAACACCTTGTCAGGAAGCCTAAAAGAGAACTTATATTCAAGAAATGGGTTTGCAACTCCAGACATTCATGCTACGCCAAATCCAGGAGAAGACTTGTGAACTATGAAAGGATCTCTCTGAGTCTTTTAATACTAAAGGAGCCTTCAGATAATGCGATCATTTCGATTTGCATTGTATAGAGCGTTCTATGGAAGGCGGAAGTTCATTGCAATGGTGAAATTTAGGACAAAAAGCCGACCTCAGTGGACGAGTCTGGAATTAGATGAGGGCTAAAGCAATAAAAGTAAAGACGTGCAGTGTATTGGAATTAATTTGCTTTGACTACGCCTTTACCAGCAAATATTATGTCAGTTTGGACTTCAAGCGTAGAACTATTCTTGCTGTTATTATTCTGTTCTGTTGTTATTCTGATCTCAACTGGCGATTAGCTATGGCAAGGATTCATGGACACTGTTCAGCATCGAGGCAGCCGCCTTTTGTGAATATTAAAGAAAAAAATTCTACGGAAGGTTCCAATGTGTCCAATGAGTTCTTCGTAATAACAACAGTGTTGTCCACTGTATTAATATTCCGGGGCTATTTTGCCTCAGTCTTGGCATTCGGATGAAAGGGGATGTTCCGACAAGATGGGTATTAGATGAGTGGTTGAACGGTCTTGGAATTAGAGGACTATCTTCTCTATATTCGTAGGACCAAAGTCAGTAGAAACTCTTATCAATTGATGTTACAAATTAACGAAAAAGGGCGCCCGGCAAATTCTTTTTTTTTTTTATTCGAACGTCCCCGGCCTCACACTAACCCAACCTCACCCGACCGCGGAGGGATCGTCCCCATTACGTAGGGACACGTACACACTACAGTCCGGACTGTAGCGGGTAAGGGAAAAGTAATGCCGCTGAAATAATGTACTAAGGCAGGCCGAAATTCTATGAAAAGGCTAATTTAGTACATAAATCAGTAGGACATTTTCGTGGGGCTATGCGTGTTGGCTTATCATACAAGATGCCTGGGATCTAACCCCAGGACAGACATCTCCAATAAAACGAAAATATGAAAAAAAATATTGCTTAGGCGACTTCCTCTTAGCTGATTTCTTTCAAAAATTCTGAGCGTTAAAATAAAATTGCCATGAAAAGTTTCTCAAAAAACTCTGTCGATCGGAGTCGACTTTGAACTGTAGATCCCACCGCTCATGTATAAAAATTAACACACACAACAGGAGTGGTGAGAGCGAAACTAGGTCATAATCTTGACTGAAGGGTTGTAATGAACAATTATGTACATATGCAAGTATGTATGTGTGTATGGCAAATAAAGGGTCCACCAAATAACTTTTTCTTTTGAAAATGTTTTAAAAACGAAGCCAATGAATATTTTCTTAAATTTCTTTTTTTATTTGAAAGTACAATCCTTTCGGTTAATAATGGAAAATAATTTCATTCAAATGGCTGCCTCGGCTGGTCATGCAGTAGCCTACACCAGAAGATGCCGATTTTGACAAAAAAAAAAAAAAAAACATCTTTTCAGATGAAGCTCATTTTGATCTTGGCGGGTATGTAAACAAGCAAAATTGTCGCATTTGGGGCACAGATAATCCGAACGCATACATTGAAAAGCCAACGCACCCAAAACGAGTCACTGTTTGGTGCGGATTTCGGTCCAGAGGCATAATTGGGCCATTTTTCTTCGAAAATGAGCAAGGAGTGGCCGTTACAGTCAATGGCGATTCGTTATCGGGCCATGATGAGCGAATTTTTGTTCACAAAAATTGAAGAGGAAGATATTGTCAACATTTGGTTTCAAAAGGACGGCGCTACGTGCCACACAGCCGAAGCTACACTCGATGTTTTGCGCCCTGGTTTTGAAGATCGCATTATCAGCCGCAGAGCTGATGTCGTTTGGCCACCTCGGAGCTGCGATTTGACACCGTTGGCCTAATATTTGTGGGGTGCCGTCAAAGATAAGTGTTACGCCAGACAACAGCCAGAGACAATTGACGCTTTAAAGGACAATATTCGTGAAGCTATTGGTGAAATACAGCTGCACACAATCGATAATGTGCTTAAAAATTGGACCGATCGTGTAGGCTACTGCATGGCCAGTCGAGGCAGCCATTTGAATGAAATTATTTTTCATTATTAACCGGAAGGATTGTACTCTCAAATAAAAAGAGAAATTTGAGAAAATATTCAGTAGTTTTTTTTAAAGCATTTTCAAAAAAAAAAAAAAGTTATTTAGCGGACCCTTTACATTATCTACGTTGTCTAGACTATCATTTGCCAAGTTGCACGAATTGGTTGGAAAAACCTCCTACAAAAGCATTGGTTGCTACCATCAATCCAGAGACGGTCAGTGGAATGACATTGTAAGTCGTACATAATGGAATAAATATTTTATTCAAATTCTAGTTTTATGTACACTTTTGAAACCTAAAGGTGGATAACCCTTTATAATATTCAAATGAGAATTTATGTGTTAGAAAATTTGATACTCTAGAAGGATATGGGAATATTTAAAGAGAATTTTTTAATTTTCTTTTTTTTTTATATGTTTTATTTAAATATGTATGTTTTATTATTGTTTTTATTGTATTTTCATTAATTTATTAGTAATTTAAATTAGTAATAAATATAATAATAGGTTTCCTCAATGTGGTTTTAATTTGTTCATTAACATTAACCAACGATTTGTATTGTCAACCATATTTCCATTGTTTCTTGGATCTTTTTTCATATTTTTTCTCTCTATTTGTTGTATAAATAATTACAAAAATAAGTGTATAATTTAAAACAGAAGAAGAAAAAAATTACAATAATAAAAAAATTAAGTAAAATATTGTTGTATTAAAATAAAAATAATAATAACAAATAATTTAAACAAAAAAAAAATATTTTGTGACATTAAAAATAAAACTGCAATTTTTTTTATAAAAAAAAAATAAAACGCAATAATAATTATTAAAATAACATAAATATCTATGTATGTATGCATGGTATGTACATGTAAAAACTTAAAAAAAAATTAAAAAACTTTGTATAAAATTGTAATAATAATGATAACGACGATATGGTATGTTAATAATGATCATAATGAATGCCATTTACCACGAGAGATGGAAATAATTCAAATTCATAATCAGTTATTGTTATTATAATTATCATTGCTGTTGTTGTTGTTGTTGTTGATTATAATTAAATAAAAACCGCAAAAATAAATGATAAATGCCAATATGCAATAAATTATTAATAACATAATGAAAACCAAACAAGAAAAAATTATAAAGAAAAAAAAAAAACATAAAACAAGAGGTGTTGCAAAAGCACTCAGTCAAAGAAAAATGACTATGGCTTGTGTCCTACTCTGGCCAACCACACAACAAAAACTAAGTGTGAAGATAAATTCGAATTTGAAAATCCAAGACGCAATCCATAAATATTAGCAGCGCCACATTTGGCGTTAACACAACAAAATTTCCTCTTAACAGAGCAAAATTTCCTCTTAACAGAGGACTGTTAGCTATTTAACAGTATCCATCTAAACAAGCCCTCTAGTTTAGGAACTAATTTTGGAAAATATTCTAGTACTCTATGAGTACCATACTATATGCAAAGGAAGGTTCCAAGGCCTCTTAATATAATCAGCAACATGGTCACATATAAAGTGATATGGTCGTGAGAAAATTGGTTTTGAAAATATAAATTTTTTGCTTGAAAATTGTCTAGAAGATCTGTGGCCATTTTGGAACATATAAGAAATAATGGGTGATTTTTTAAGAGCTATAGGAAAATTTAAAAAAAAAAACACATAAAATTCAGAAAAATGCATGAAATCTTTATTTGAATCGATAGTACGTTCCATACAATTTAATGTTTGAAGATTATTTCATGCAAATATTGACCGTGACTGCGCCTCAAATGGTTCATCCGCTTAGTCCAATTTTGGCATACTCTTTTCAACATTTCGGCCGGTATCTCACGAACAAATGCTTCAATGTTGTCTTCCAATGCGTCAATTGAAGCGGGCTTGTCTGTATAGACATGAGCTTTAACATTGCCCCACAAAAAATAGTCTAAAGGCGTTAAATCGCACGATCTAGGCGGCCAATTGACCGGTCCCGAACGTGAAATAAAATGTTTACCGAACTCGCCTCCCCATAAGTCCATTATTACGCGTGCTGTATGGCATGTGGCACCGTCTTGTTGAAATCACAGGTCATGCAAGTCAAGCTTTTGCATTTTGGGCAAAAAAAAAGTTGGATATCAGCTCACGGTAGCGCTCATCATTCACAGTTACGTTACGATTCGCAGCATCTTTGAAGAAGTACGATCTAATGATGCCACCAGCCCATAAACCGCACCAAACTGTGACTTTTTCTGGATGCATTGGTAGCTTTTGCAATGCTTCTGGCTGATCTTCATTCCAAAATCGACAATTCTGCTTATTTACGTATCCATTGAGCCAAAAATGAGCTTCGTCGCTGAACACAATTTTTCGATAAAGAAGTGGATCTTCGGCCAACTTCCAAGGGCCCATTCAGCAAAAATTCTGCGTTGCGGTAGGTCGTTTGGCTTCAATTCTTGCACAAGCTGGCTGTATTTTGAAAGGCTTCACATCTAAATCCTTCCGCAAAATTTTCCACGTTGTTGAGTAACAGAGGCCCAATTGCTGCGAACGGCGACGAATCGATAATCGATGGTCATCATTAACACTGGCCGGCCGATACAGCTGCGATATTTTCTTCAGTTCACACTCAACGTAAGCGTGTTGGTGGTTTAATGTCCCCAACAATGTAAATTTGGTGCGAAATTTAGTCACAATAGCCCGAATAGCCGCTTCAGTGGGTCGATTAAACTGACAATAAAATGGAAGAAGCTCGCGATGAACTTTCTTAACAGAGCACGCATTTTGATAATAAAATTCAATGATTTGCCAAGCGTTGTTCGTTTGTAAGACGATTCATGGTTAAATTATACATCAAACTGAAGATGTTTGACAGTGAAACAAAATTACCCGTTAGTACACCATATAGACTATATGCAAATTGTAGTCCAGAAGGTCCTCTTTCGACCGGTGGTAGTGGGATAGCACAAATAATAATGATCATAATGAGAATGATATTTTTTGACAATAGTCTGATACAATCGCAAAGTAGAATAAAACTCTACTATTGCCACTGTTAAACAGTTAACAGTGCTCTAGTAATAGCAGACTTTACCCTGTGGCGCTGCTAAAAGTGTGGGTTTGAGTCTTTGGTTTTTAAATTCATATTTATCTTCACACACATCAACAAAAAAGTCAATAAAATCGCGGAAAAAATTAAAAGAGGACATTGGAACATTGCTAGGGAACTAAGCATTAACCACCAAATAGTTACCAGCCATTTGAAAATAGCTGTACACACAGAGAAACTCGACTCTGGGGTAACACTGCATAATTGGCGAGACCGTATTCTCATTTCAAATT
Source organism: Sarcophaga variegata (assembly GCA_932273835.1). Classification (NCBI taxonomy): domain Eukaryota; kingdom Metazoa; phylum Arthropoda; class Insecta; order Diptera; family Sarcophagidae; genus Sarcophaga; species Sarcophaga variegata. The sequence goes on along the minus strand of OW026361.1, from coordinate 8,233,436 downwards.
CACTGCTGAAACGAAACTAAATCGGATTACTTGTCAAATTGAGATCACGGACACTAAAAAATAAATCACGCTCGATAATCATAAACCAAAAAGATCATTAACGAAGAAAGGCAAAACTTTGCAGAATATGACGATGACGACCTAGCTTCCCACACCACTTATGCTGTGGGTGTTAGATTTATACATGAGTGGCGGGACCTACAGTTTAAAGTTGACTCCGAACGATGGATTTTTAAGAAATTTTGCATATCAATTTTATTTACTTACGGAGTTTTTGGTAGAAAAATTCTAAGGGGAAGCCGCCGTGGAAATATTTTTTCATATTTTGTTATGTTCGAGATGTCTGACATGGAGTTTGAATCGTGGTCTCACGCCCAACAAACCAACACACTACCTACTAGACTACGGCGACTATATCATGTGTTTGTTTCTATCATAACAAAGCTAAATCCTAAATATCTTTGATGATGTGGCAAAAAGTAACTGAAGTTGTTATTTCTTTGAAAGGCCGCTGCAGAAACTTCGTATCTGAGCAGAGCATTACCTTCCACGTAATGTGAATGACGTTGTGATGAGGGAGAGGTACTTAGAATCTAATTTTCTATCAACTTTGACTAACTTTTCTGCCAAATTCGAGCAAATAAATCTCGTTACTGCAGAGATCTGTCCTAAATCGAAGAAGTTGCCGTTGTCTAGAAGGTAGAGTGCTGGCTTATTAGACGTAAGGCCATGGTTCAAACCCCAGGTCATACATCAAAACGAAAATATGAAAAAATATTTCTTCGGCAACTTCCCCTCAGCAGATTTCTGAAAAAAAAGAACTCTGATAGCAAATAAAATTGCCTTGAAAAGTTGCTCAAAAATCTGTCATTTGGAGGCGATTTCAAACTGTCCCACCACTCATGTATAAAATGAACACGCACAACATAAGTGATGTGAGAGACTAGGTAGGATGTAATCCTGACTGCAGGGTTGTAATCACCAATTATGTGTGTATTGTAGGCCTAATGTGGTAAGGCCTAACGAAAGTAATAACTCAGCAGGAATGCAAATATATCCCTGCTTCAAATTAGATCCACCATTAGAAGCTAATGTACGTTCGTGCAGGTTGATTTTTGTCCTGAAATTATGGTTTCAACATTGTTCGCCTTGCTTACATACATAATAGATCATTACAACCCTTCAGTCAGGATTACGACCTAGTTTTCAACACCACTTATGTTGTGTGTGTTAATTTTATACATGAATGGCGGGACCTACAGTTTAAAGTCGTCTGCGAACGACAGATTTTTGAGAAACTTTTCATGGCAATTTTATTTCCTGTCAGAGTTTTTGCCAGAAATCTGTTGAGAGGAAGTCGCCGAAGAAATACTTTCTGTATTTTATTTTGATGTCTGGCCTGGGGCTCGAACCCTGGCTTTTCGTCTAATAAGCCAACACAACACACTACCTACTAGACCACGGCGACTTCTTAAAGCTGTAATGGAAGAAATAATTGCAAACCTAAGTTTCCTATATAACTCCTTGAATTTCTGCAACACTTCCTCTAACTACGAAAAGGTATCAGTAGCGTCCTGCGCTTCACCGTTCGCTATTCTCTTTCAGTCCCAAAAGTACCACAAGAAATCAAGTTCAGTTGACTGAATTTCTAATTTCCCCCTCGAATACATAAATAAACTTAAAGAATGCTAATCTTAAGTTGAAGCAAGTGTTTGGGAGCCTCTCTCTCTCTATCTATCTATGTATCCAACAATCTTATCCATCTAGTTTATGATTTTTGTAATTGTATTACAAGATAAAAATCACTGTCATTTGAAATGAATTAATTATAATCGATGGATAAATTTAATAATTTAAAATGATATTTTTTAATTATTCATACACTTATTATGCATATGAAAAACCCACACATGTTTTAATAAAAACAAGAGAATTGATATTGAAAAATAATTAAAAAATCATAAAATTTAATTGACACATTAGAAATGACAGCATCATCATCATCACCATCATCGTTATCATTGACGCCATGGTGGGTAAAGAAAATTTATTCAACTTCAGAGTAATAAACGCCATGGCATGTCTTTAACAGACAATAAAAATAAAAAAATTAATTGCAATACAGAAAGAAAATTTAATTAAAAATGTATAAAAAAAAGTCAGCCTTTATATAGGCATCAAAAATATTGATATGGAAAGCATTATAATAGGCTTTTAAAAATTTCATTTTACTGTCAATTTCAAAGCAGAATTTATTGTATTTTTCCAATGAATTTTGTTGTGAAACAATGTTTAATATTTCTAAATTGAGTTCCGTATTAAACAAGAAAATCAATAAATTCCTTCAAATGATTTTGAAAAAAAATAAAATTCTTTTAAAATATTTCCCATTATTCTATAGTATACTTTCAGGTAATTGCAAATTCCCTATACACACACAGAATTATATCAATACACCCATAAGGAGAAAGAAGAAAAAATTCTCTTTATGGTGCATATTTAAAGGCATTTATTTTAAATTTATAAATATTAATGATAATTGCTGTTCTTTTGTGGTTTTCTGTACAGTATACTTAGGAGATTAAATTATTTCGTGGTATAAGTCAATATTAACAACAACAGAAAAATGATAATTATTGCTGTCTACCTTAAGGCTTGAGTTAATTGAATTTTTTTAATGAATACCTTAAGGCATGATAATATATTATCACTGTTGTTGTGTTGTTTTTTTTTTGCTGAATATTTTATAGTGTGGTTGTGGTATTCAATGGTAATAATGAAACTATTTAAAGTATAAGTCAAGGGGTTGATTGATGGTTTTTTAATGAATCCTCTTGAAATAAAATGAAAGCATTTGAAATACTTCCTGTTGTCTTTCAAACTGAATTATTTATTATCGTTTGTTGATTTAATTTAATTGAATTAATTTATTTATTTTGTTTGAGATAAGTTCGCAATGATTCCGGGCAAATGGAATATTATTCTTGGGAGCAAATATTCTTTACAAAAAACTTCTTTTCTGTATTGAATTCTCTACGTTGCGCCTTGACTTCCTGCCCATTAGTTTTGAGCTATTCTAGAGCCTAGGATTTTTGATTTTAAGTGCAGCAATGTGGCTATTCCACTAAATTATGTCTTCGTCTGAGTTCAAAGGTTTCCAGAAGCCACTACAAACGAAGGACTCTTCTACTTAAACAAATGAGTTACGATATCTCCGAGTTCGTAATAAGGCATCTTATTGTAAGTAATAAAGCTCCTTAAATAAATTTTTAAATTTATTTTTTAAATAAAAATTTGTTGCCTACTTTAAGGGCTTTTAAATTTAAATTGATTAGAAATATTATGGTACTTAGGTTAGGTGAGGTTAGGTTAGAGGACGTGTACTTGTCAATTAAGACAAGTACAGTACCCGGAGGTCGAATTGACCCTAGTTTCTCACACCACTTATGTTGTGTGTGTTAATTTTATACATGAGTGGTGGGACCTACAGTTTAAAGTCGACACCGAACGACAGATTTTTATTTATTGAGAAACTTTTCATGGCAATTTTTATTTACTCTCAGGGTTTTTTTGCCAGAAATCTACTGCGAAGAAGTCGCCGAAAAAATATTTTTTGTATTTTGTCTTTGATGCCTGGCATGGGGCTCGAACCCAGGCTTTTGCGTCTAATAAGCCAACACACTACCTATTCGACTACGGCGACTTCTTATGGTACTTAAATACGCACTTAAAATTGTATGGAAATAAATTTCAAACACTTAAGAAAATATATAAAATCTGTAGCCTATTTCGAGGCTGACATTAATAAGCAATTTTTATTGCCTATATTCAGGCAAATTTTTTAAATATAATTTGTAATTTTATTATACTTCTTTTAATTTTTTTAAGTTCACAATGACTTTATTATAATGGAAAAAAATAATTAAATTTTCGTTCGATTTTCTTATAACACCTTTAATAGGATTTTCTGCTCCTCCTCCTGCCGTTTCAATATAATATTTTGAACAAGGGAGTACAAGCAGTAAAAAAGCCACCATCATTGTCATATGAAAGCCATAGCAAGGCAGCAATGTAAAGCAGGATAGCAGGCAATGACGTTAATGATAATATTGATGACTTTTTTTATCTTATTATAGGAGCCAGTTCTGAGAATTTTCCTGAGATTTTCGATACAAACACATGATATGGAAGACAATTTATTTTTATTATTAGAACGCTGATGAGTTTATAATACAAAAACATGTAATTTATGTCTTCTCCTCCATCATTATTATTATGTATTATTATCGTATATTGTCATTGTCTCATTCAGCTCTTTTGATTTCATGCTGTGTTAAAAGATTCTGGGAAAAAAAGCTTATATTCTGTAATACAATAAACAGCAGCATATAATAGCCAGACAATAACCTGCGTAACTATGGCATATTAACAGGCAGGAAATCCATTAAAATATGATTTAAAACTGCACATATTTGTTAAATTTCAATATAACCTATTAAAATTTAATGTGTTCAACATAATAAAACCCTCTTTTTTTATTTAATTACAGCCTAAAAATGGTCTCTAGAAATTCCTTTAATTCTGTTCGTGAGCCTTATGATTGGCTTTAATTATTTCCTGAAATTCGTTTCATACTTTAATAACATATTATAAAAATCTAAACAATTAAAAAGCAAAGGCATGTATAAAAATCTAATTTCATTACGCCTTATGCTATGCTATAAACAATTAAATCATTAGATTTCCTTTTTCTTTGCTTTGACTTTTAATTACCGGTTGTTTGAGAACACTCTTTCGTGATTTTCGGTCTGACATTTTTCAAAGTTTATTTCTACAACCGTAATTAAATCTAAGGCTCAAGTGTAGTATGATTTATACTTATTTTTATTTGCTTAAGAGCCTAGAAATATGCACGTGATTTTTTTATTTATTTATAGCCTTTAAATTATACATAATAAACTGCTATTATTTATAATTCAAAATTGAAAAGTAAAAATAAAAATAAAACTTCGTTTATAATTATGAAATGAAACAACAAATTTTTAAAAGCCTTAATAAAGCCTGGTGGGGTAAAAACAAGTCACAATTTTTGTTCGTCTAAGTTAATGGGGTGGGGTAGGCTCAAATAAAATGAAAGAAAAGTCTTCATAGCTTTTGTATCTTCACTGAATATGGTTGCTGGGTTGTTAGGTAACAATATTGTAGAAATGAAAAAGTTCATGTTTTAACATTTTGTTAAGGAAATTTCATCGATAACTGAATATTAAAATCTAAAATATATCGATAATCGAATTTTCCTCAGTAAGTTATAAGTGCAAGATAGCTGCTAATTTTCTTAATTGAAAACTGGCTGATAACTTTCCAAATAGAAAATATATCGATTAGTAAAGATTCCCCGATTCCTAAAAATTTTCTTTAATACCAGTTTATCGATAACTTGAAATTTGCTTAAAAACTATTTATCATTAAATATATAATACTTTCATTAAAATTTTAGTGATAACTGCATAATTTCTAATGAAACAATTTATCGATAACTAAAAATCTTCAAAACCAAAAAGTAATCGATAACAAAAAGCATATAAATTACAGAAACTTACTGAAAATATAGAACGATATGCCTTTCTTAATGAAACTTTAGAAACAAAAATTATTTTAAAAAATTTAAAAAAAAATATCGATAACTAAGATTGATTAAGAATTTATCGATACAAATAATAGATTATTGAATATTTTCGTAATAAAAAAATATTATTTGCTGTACGTACACTTCTTTTAAAATAAAATTAAAATAAAAAATTTATCGATAATTTAAATTAATTAATTTATTTTGATTTATAATGAAACAATTTATCGATAACTAAAAATCTTCAAAACCAATAAGTAATCGATAACAAAAAGCTTATAGATCATAGAAATTTATTGAAAATATAGAACGATATTGCTTTACTAATAAAACTTTACAAAAAAAAATTATTATTTTAAAAAATGTAAAAAATATCGATAACTAAAATCGGTTAAGCATTTATAGATAAAAATGATTGATTATTGAATATTTTCGTAATAAAAAATTATTATTTGCTGTACGTACACTTCTTTTAAAATAAAAACTTATCGATAACTTTATATATTGAAAAAAGCAATTTATCGATAACATAAAATTGATCGATTATTGAAAATTTTTCTTTTATGAAAATGTATTGATTAGAGAAAGCATTTTTAAAAAAAGTAATTTTAATGATTGGATCCTACAACAGGGACTTTCATACTTTGATAGTTGATAACATCTTATCCGCATTGAAACTTATGCCTTGTACAGGGGCAACTGTAGTATGTGTTAGCTTTATGTGTTATGGTGACACCAGAACCATTTTAACTTATGGCAAGTTGATCGATAAATTCTTTGAAGAATACGTGCCAATGGACTTGCAAAGGGTCCGCCAAATAATTTTTTTTTTGAAAATGCTTTAAAATAAAAACCTACTGAAGATTTTCTCAAATTTCTTTTTTTATTTGAAAGTACAATCCTTCCGGTTAATAATGGAAAATAATTTCATTCAAATGGCTGCCTCGGCTGGCCATGCAGTAGCATACACCAGAAGATGCCGATTTTGACAAAAAAAATCATCTTTTCAGATGAAGCTCAATTTGATTTTGGCGGGTATATAAACAAGCAAAATTGTCGCATTTGGGGCACAGAAAACCTGCACGCATACATTGAAAAGCCGACGCACCCAAAACGAGTCACTGTTTGGTGCGGATTTTGGTCCAGAGGCATAATTGGGCCATTTTTCTTCGAAAATGAGCAAGGAGTGGCCGTTACAGTCAATGGCGATCGTTATCGGGCCATGCTGAACGAATTTTTGTGCACAAAAATTAAAGAGAAGGACATTGGCAACATTTGATTTCAACAGGACGACACTAGGTGCCACACAGCCGAAGCTACACTCGATGTTTTGCACCCTGTTTTTGAAGATTGCATTATCAGCCGCAGAGCTGATGTCGTTTGGCCGCCTCGGAGCTGCGATTTGACACCATTGGACTATTATTTGTGGGGTGCCGTCAAAGATAAGTGTTACGCCGACAAGCCAGAGACAATTGACGCTTTAAAGGACAATATTCGTGAAGCCATTGGTGATATACAGCTGCACACAATCGATAATGTGCTTAAAAATTGAACCGATCGTGTAGGCTACTGCATGGCCAGCCGAGGCAGCCATTTGAATGAAATTATTTTCCATTATTAACCGGAAGGATTATACTTTCAAATAATGAAAGAAATTTGAGAAAATATTCAGAAGTTTCGTTTTTAAAGCATTTTCAAAAACAAAAGTTATTTGGCGGACCCTTTACATTATTCAGAGTCCTGTTAAAATATTAAAAGAGATGCATTTTAATAGTTCTTTTTATTGTATACCAAATTTTTCCAGAGGCCATCGGAAGGCTTAGCCCTACAACCATTTTTAAGCAATCTTGAGCAAAAATTTCTATCGCTTGACCCTGCTTAAATGGGATCATATTTCCTTCATTAATTGCTGAAGAAATGTGGAGACACTTAATGGCACAATCAAAGAGACAGGTACCTCGTATAATTATTTATTTTTGATTACATTTTAAGCTGTTTAAGCCTTTGTGAAGCAATAAAGAGGAAGACAAAGAAGAAGAATTTTATAAATATTTTAATAATAATTTCTTGTTCTTTTTATGTTGAAAAACCCGAAAAAGATTAGAATTTTCATTTTCAAATTGTAATTTTCGTTAATATTCGTTGCCTTTTAAACAAACAACAGCACAAACAAAAACAGAAAAATTTGGTGGTTTTTGCAGCCACTTCGTAATGCCAGAAAATCCTTTCGATTTACAGACTTCACACAGCAATTATTTTGTAATTACGCCCTGGAATACAAAAACAACGAAGGAAAAAAATTCAAAAGAAAATCAAGTAAAAAGATTCTATAGAGCCTAGCAGGCTATTGGATGCTTTATAATGGCCATATATGCATACAGGATATGCTTCCCTTATACAAGAGAGTACTGTTGTGTGACTCCATAAGATTTTAAGCAGGACTGATAAGAGTTCAAGTACTAAGTTCGCTTTGGAATCTTTAGATTTGTATGCAAAGTACCGCTACCGCTTTTGCTGGTGTAGGGTATTAAGAGAGAAAAACCACAAGAAACCAAAAACCTCAAATGTTTTACACACACACATACACATACATACGTGAATCTATACTAATGACTAACACATACAGATTTAGAAAAGCTTTAATATTTGAAAATAAAACATTAGAGCAGCATAGAAGGTAACAAAGCTGAAAATCTTTGTTGATTTGATACCTAAAAGCAGAGAGGAAGGAGGGTTAAAGTAATAATAAGTAGAAGAGCAGAAAATTTGAAAATAAGGACCTAAGCCTTAGCAAAAAGAAGTCCTTAATAATACACACATAATTAAAGGCTGAAAAACAAAAAAATAAAAATAATAAAAGCGGCATGTAAACTCAGGGTTATGAAAACAAATAGGGTGTCCCTTAAAAATACAAAATCAAAACAAAAATCAAAGAAAAAATTTCTTAAAGTTCTTAAGCATTTACAATACATTTATAACCAGTGTTAGTCCTCGTTAAACCTAATCGTATATAATTGCCGCTGGTAATTTTCACAAAGTCTACATACATCCTTTTTAGCCTTTAATCTAAGCCTAAAATTATGCTATAATTTTGCATTGTAAAGAGAATTTTTAAATTTAATTCACTTTAGGCGGTAAAGGCCGCCATATTTAAAAGCCTTTTAGAAATTCTCTTTGAATTTTAAATTTCCTTAAATGATGCTTAAAATGCCCTCAAAAGCATTTAATTGATTTGCCTATTAAAATAGGCCAACAAATTAGGGGGGGGGCATAATAAATGGAAATCAATGGAGGGATAATTGTGTAAATGAAATGGAAATTATAAAGAAGAACAGGAACTGTTTAACATAAGCTAAGGAGTATAATAATTTTTTTAATTATTTAAAGTCAAAAAAATGCTCAAAAAAAAGAAAAAACAATTTGTGGCTGATGAAGGGAAAATTCTTATCCTAGTCAAGTGGTGTCACTTGGGGAAGCTACTTTTACATAAGACTTATTTAGAAAGCGTACAGGGCTGTGCGATGACTTAAAAATTACTTAAAAAGAATGGGTGCTCTGGGCCTGTAACTAAACAGTAGCAAAAATTGCTATGCGATAAAAAAAACTCTCCCTCTTTATTACAACCTCCCGCTGCAAAAGAACGGAGGCCTAGGATTCATAGATCAGTACATGGAATGTACGCACTCTACAATGGGAGATTTAATTAAGAGATTTAACACATAACAACCAAATTGACAGGCGTAGCTTTAACTGCTAAGGTTCAGAAGTCCCTATATTTTCATGGAGGATAAGGATCACCAGATAAACTTTACTAGCCTAGAACCTATATTTGTTTACTACACCAGCTGCTATATTAAAATAATTACTTGGGATTTTAATGTAAAAATTACAACACAAAGAAACAATGGACAAGGGAACAACGCTAAAGGACTTAGCCTTGGTAAAAAATATGGCAACCGCCAGCACCCGATTATCGCACTCAGATATTTATAAAGCGTAATGGGGGTAGTTGACGTTGTTTAGTAGGTAGTATGTTGTTGTAGACGTGAGGCTACGGTTCAAATCTCAGGTCAGACATCGGCGACTTCCTCTCAGCAGATTTGCGGCAAAAACTCTTTTCTCAAAAATCTGTCGTTCGGAGTCGACTTTAAACTGTAAGTCCTGCCATTTATGTATAAAATTAACACACACAACATATGTAAGTGATGTAGGAAGTTAGGTCGTAATCCTGACCATACATTATGTATGAATGTATGTAAGTCTCTTCGGCATTTAATTTCACATCACGATGAAAGTGCCATAGAGGCAAAGGTTCTTCTCAAACCAAGTTTATTTAAGACAATCAAAACGTTTGTTTGTGAACTACAATAAGAGGAGATTTAAGTCATGTACCAGGCTATGCAGGAATAATGTGAGTAACTAGTCTGTAAATTCAGAATACACTCATTCAGGTTGGCCCATAAGCTGTATAATACTGATCATATCAATGATATTGTAGCAAAATTTTAACCACTCTCTGCAAAGTACAGACCATACTCAGCTTTAATAAACCTCCCAACGGAACTCATGGTCCTGAAGCCAAGTCGTGAAACAACCGGAATTAAAAACACTTTCTAAGTTGCTATTCTAAACAGGAAACACCATTCCCGATGGAAGAGGAAAGAAATAGTAAGGTGGTAGTTTGAGAAGATAGAAATGAATTTCGCAAAGGATTAAGGACCAAGTCGAAGGCATTGCCTTCTGAAAAGATGAAGAATACAGAAGAATAAAGCTTGGTGAGTAATTAAGAAATAAAACTGAAGATTTGGGAACACTTTTGTATCAAATCGTAATACGAATAAAATACTCAAACCAATACTACAGTCTGTGACGGTGTGGAATGTGTCGTCTCTAATCGAATTGGTTTCGGGCAGAACTCTATTAGGCGGGACGTGTTAAGTGGTGGAGTGTAAGTAAGCATCAATTCATTTACAGTATCTGATTGAAAAAGTGCATTTCAAATAATTGTGTGTCGTAGTCTTGGAGGTAGTGTGTTGGCTTATTAGACGTGAGGCCATGGTTCAAACCCCAGGTCAGACATCTCCAACAAAACGAAATATGAAAAAATATTTCATTGGCGCCTTCCTCCCTGCAGATTTCTGGCAAAAACACTGAGAGCAAGTAAAATTGCCATGAAATGTTTCTCAAAAAATCTTAATTTATGTATAAAATTAACACATACAACAGAAGTGGTGTGAGAAACTAGATTATAATCCTGGCAAAAACATCGTAATAACCAATTATGTATGTATTTAATAGGCTTAAAGGAGACATTATACAGATGCCCTTTAAAGTTAAAGGGGAGCATCATGTGAGAAACTAGGTCGTAATCCTGACTGAAGGGTTGTAATGACCAATTACGTACGAGCATCATAAACCATTTCAAAAAGTAGCGAATATTAAACGCATTGTTGCCGTACACTAGCTCCGAAGGAAACCTTGTTGCTCACAGAATTCTGTTGAAGTGTGTGCGACAAATACTATTCATTCATCAATTCATTCCTTGATAATCTCTATTACGTACTAGAGTACTGCCTTTAAGACAAAGGCTTAGCGTGAACAAATATTTCGAAATCTTTCTCGAAATGGGGGTCCCCCCACTACTGATATCTCATTTATATTGCAAAGGTCTGTTTCTTTCACGCCTGCAAGAGTTATGAACTCTAAATTCAGTCTCTGTTTAATAAAATTCGTTGTAAATACAATCAGAGTACCTTGACAAATTACATTTTCCATCAGAAGTGTGATCCACGCCCGTTTTCGTTTCCCGTAAGATAATTTTTCTTCTCTCATTCAAATCTTAACATCAAAATAAAATATTTCCTTCAGTTTTTTTGTTTCTTTCTGCTTCGAAATGCAACCTTAATCCCTAACTTGTTTTTTTTTTTTGCTTACATATCCATGCTGCATTATTATTATAATTTTTTATTTCATACATTGTTTTTGGTATTGTTGTTGTAGTAAATTGTTCACACAATTGCTATTTTAATAATTAAAACCACATACACACACACATTTTGCAATAACAACCACAACTACTCCAATGACCGAGAGTTGGTGGTTGCCAGCTGAAAAACCAATTCAAATATTAAAATTCATTATCAGTAGCACAGCAAAAAATAGCAAAAATAGCAAAAAAATATCAAAAAACAACAACAAAAACTTAAAAAAAATTTAAACAGAAATCCCCCAAAAAAGGAGAGTATTAAATGCAACAACAATAACAACAAATTCTAGTATAAAAATACAATAAAATAAACAACCAAAGCAAAATAAACAATAATAAACGCAAGTAAAATAAAAATCCACACACAGAAACACATACACAAACACCTCAAGCACAGGCAGTTAAATATTTAAATGTCCCTACCAACTCACTGCACAGTTACAAAGAGAAAGAGAGAGCTGGAGTGAGTTATAAAATAATGACAACAAAAATTGTCTATTTATGCGATATTAAAATATAACCACCAGCAGCACTACAACAACAACTGTAAACAGATACCGAATGCTTACAAAAACGAACACAGAAAATAACGAACAATTTCATAGAATTTGGTGGAGGAAGAGAGATAGAGAGCAAGAGTTAGAGATTTTGTCAACCACACAGTAAAGCAAATATAGATCACTGGTTAAACACAAATGTGAACACATACAGTTTAACAAATGGTGCAAGTATATGAACGAATGAATCAGTGCCGACCACACTACTGCAGACAAAATTTTATTTTCTTTTACGACATGCAGCAAAAGGTTAAAAATTTGAAGGAGTTTTCTTTTCTTTCTATTGATCCCAACATACGTCTGTAAAAGGCCTGCACAATAATTTAAAGGGCACAGCGCACAATTATTACATACAGGCTGCCTTCCAAAATGTTAGTTGCTTTGTGTTTGAACAAAGTATCGTGTTTCATAATGCCGCTGTACAAAATATATACAATGTATTCTATTTCAAAACATCGCCAATGTGTATTTTTAACGCAGTCAAAACGTAATCAGGCATCGGATTTATAGTTGATGCATTGTTTGGTTACTTTGCATATCTATATAGTTTATATACAGTAGTAGAACTGCATACAAACTTTGTATTGATACATTTTGGAAGGCAGCCACACTATTGGCCATAGCAACACCAGGATGACGACTTAGCTTCTCACACCACATATATATATGAATACATGAGTGGTGGGACCTACAGTTTAAAGTAGACTCCGTGCGCCAGATTTTTAGGATAATTTTTCATTGCAATTTTATTTACTCTTCGACTTTTTGCCAGAAATCTGCAGGGAGGAAGTCGCCGACGAAATATTTCTTCCAATTGCGTTTTGTTTGAGATATCTCCCCAGGGTTTTGAAGCGTGGCCTCACGTCTAGACTAAGGCAACTTCAAATCTACAGAGCTCTGTCTAAAAACTAGTTACCAAACTCAGGTTATATCTTATGTCTGATGCATGACTCTGATCCCCTCTTCTGGTTGTAGTTCACCAACAAATATTTCGATTGCCTCAAACCTACTCGATTTGACAAGAATCCTTGCATCTACGGCACTTTCTTATTGATTTGAATTTAAATGCCGTAGAGGCTTACATACATACATACATAATTGGCCATTACAACCCTTCAATTTGGATTACGACCTACACACCACTTATATTGTGTGTTTAAATTTTATCAATGACCTACTGCCACCTAGTACTATAGATAGCATGCAGATAGCTTGGCTTTAGCAGCGGGTCTAAAGAAAAGATGATCGGTGAGTGTACGGGTCTTGCCATGAAGAGACGAAGGTTCTCAATTTCACACTGTCCGTCTTAGTGCACTGATCTCTTCCAAATAAGATTTAAGGCCATACCTACGTACATAATTTGGCCATTACAACCCTTCAGCTAGTACTACGACCTAGTTTCTCGCACCACTGATGTTGTGTGTGTAAAATTTTACCAATGAGTGGTGGGACCAACAGCTTTAAGTTGATTCCGAACGACAGATTTTTGAGAAACTTTTCATGACAATTTTTATTTTTTTCACAGACTTTTTGCCAGAAGTCTGCTGTGGAGAAGTCATCGAAGAAATATTTGCTTCATATTTCGTTTTGTTGGGGTTTGATCCGAGACCTCACGTCTAATAAGCCAACATACTACTCATTAGGCTCCAGCGACTTGCCTTAATAAAGCTTTAATAAAAACTGTGCATTCCATGAGGCCATGAATTGCATTTGCGGCAAGAAAATGGTCATCAAAGTGATTCCAAAATAAATCGCTTATTATGCACGTTGTATGGCTAATCGCGCTGTCCTGTTTGAACCAATTACAAGACTACGGCGGCTTCAGAAGAAACAGATTGCAGGATGCAATTTGAACAATATTTTGTTCCAAAAGTCTAGCAGTTCTACACTAAAGGCATTTTTTTGGGTTTTTTAAAGCACATTTCAAATGTAAGAAAAAAGTATTGTATTGTTGTACAAACTTTAAACGAACATACATACATAGATACATACACAATTGGCCATTACAACCCTTTAATCAGGATTAAGGCGTAGGTTCTCACACCACTTATGTTGTGTGTGTTAATTTTTTATACGTGAGTAGCGGGATCTACAGTTTAAAGTCGACTCCGATTGACAGAATTTTTTAAGAAACTTTTCATGGCAATTTTTATTTTAACGCTCAGAGTTGTTGGCAGAAATCTGCTGAGATGAAGTCCGGAAGAAATATTTTTTTTTTCATATTTTGTTTTGATATCCGACCTGTAATACGAACCCGGGCTTTACGTCTAATAAGCCAACACACTACCTACCAAAGATCAGCAATGAATCGCTTTTTCGCTACTCATAAGTACTCATGAAATTTTGGAGTATGAGTTAGACAACAGTATTGAAATCCAACTACTCTGATTCATTCGTACTGAGTACAGCATTGATTTATAAGCACAAGTTGCAATGAGTATGAGCACAACGTTGACATGAAACCCATAACATTCGAAATTTGTTTGATTCATACGCCTACTCATTCAGATTCATAAATTTAGAAAAATACTTCTTATAATACTTCTAAATGATTCGAGTGATTGGAATCATTCAGCAAAATTTACATTCGTAGTTGTTGTTGCATTCACAAAGAAAGAAGAAAGACACATAAACCAAAAAGACAAAGACAGCATGGAGAGCGAACACCCAACCTTCATGTGAGTATTTTAGTGTTCGTACGCGAATCATACTTATTTTGTGATTCGTGTATACGATGTGTCGTGGAGAGTCGAAATCAATAAAATCATGCGTATTGTTAAGTATGAGTACCATGAGTATTTCAAACTTTGAATATGAGTAGTATGAGTATGACATTAAAATAAGTATGAATGCGTATAAGTACACGATATTATAAGTATGATTCAAATCTACTCATCGGTTTGAATACTCATTGCTGACCTCTGCTACCTACTAGACTACGGCTGGCACAATTTTACAATTTTAATTTAAAATATGACTGGTTCTTGTCTCGGCTTTATTAAATTGAGGTTATACAACATTTTCTTAAAGTTTAAGTCTTTACTTTGAATTGATTTTTATGAAAAAAAAAATTAAAACCACAAGAAATCTTTTCTACTTTTATTTAAAATAAATGCAAAATATTAAAACCAGAAACCTTTAATAAAATAATTATTTAAATAAATAAATGAAATCAAAGTTCAAAAGAGGAAAAATTTAAAAAAAAAATTATTCTTGAATATTCAATAGAAATTTCAATGAAATTTTCTAAAATTCTATGCAGAAAAGAAATCTTTTCCTTTGCTTGCAGTTAAAGAAACCACAAAAATCTTTGTATTCAATTTAAATAAATTTAATTTTTTTTATTTTTGTTTTTAAAAGAAAAACTATTTAATTATGGAAGTAAATGTAATTAAAAACGATATTTCATAGATGCATACATAGTTTCATAGATTCAAGTGCAATGGTTGTGTTGCTCTTACTACTGCTGCAGCTTCTTTTGTTTTTGGCCTTTAGGAAAACTGGCTTAGAAAGTTTGGCAAAAAGAAAAAGAAAAAAAACTATGATTACAGAGAAGAAAATATTGCAACACACAGTTTTAATTAGAATAGAAGTCTTAAAAGTGCAATGCAACAAATGCAGCCAGTGAAACATAATAAATGCCTAGAGTTTCTTTTAGAAAATTTTAAAATGTTTTTTGGGAAAAAATATTTTAAAAAACATTTCAGCAAATCTTAGTAGACGAGAAGCAAGAGGTGGATATTATACACATAAAAAATAAGAAGAAAAGAAACAATTTATAGTGCTGAGATGGCATAGCCTCTTGTAAATAATGGATGACTAAAGCAATTTTATTTGAAACACAATAAAAAACAATAAAGAAAATAATATTTTTTAATAACAAAATATAAATTATTTACTTTACCCCAAGGACACATGAGTAATATTTAATTGAAACCATTTACACGTGACGCATGCTTGTGTCTTATAGGCTTTGCACCCTGAAGTACTATGATGCGTATGATTCATATTTTCTTTCGGTAAAATTTATTACTCATACGTACCGATACACGACATTATTTTACAACATTACGTAGGTAAACAAACATTATTTTTCATTTTCAAAAGCAGAGTTAAATTAAATTCAAATAAAGATTTCGCTGAAAGTTTTATTTCGAAATACAGTCTCGTTTAAATTTAATTTTTTACTTGCAGACGATTTAGTTCAATAGGGCTCTTGCACTGTGTGCATTGTCAATCAAACATAAACTAGTTTGGCTCTACTATGGCCCGAAAGAGCCATTATATGACTGTTGGTAGGTATGTATGTCCACAATTCCTGATTGGCATCATTGCATCATTTCATTATTCATTATGTTATCTGCAGCAATACATACATACATGGTCATTACAACCCTTCAGTCAGGATTACGACCTAGCTTCTCACACCACATACGTTGTATGCGTTAATTTTTATACATGAGTGGCGGAACCTGCAGTTTAAAGTCGGCCGCGAACGGCAGATTTTTGAGAAACTTTTCATGGCAATTTTATTTTAACGCCCAGAGTTTTATGCCAGAAATCTGCTGAGAGGAAGTTGCCCACGAAATGTTTTTTCATATTTCGTTTTGATGTCTGAACTGGGGTTTGAACCGTGGCTTTACGTCTAATAAGCCAGCTAACTACCTACTAAACTACGGCGACTTCGATTGCAGCATTAGGTGTTGTAAATAATATGGAGTCAGTCATGAAAATTCAGTGTGATGATGCCTGAAACCAGAACATTTTTCAAGTATCGAAAGAAGCCTTTAAGTACCACGTTTTCTTAAGACTGTACCAGAAATACTTCACTTCATCTGATCTTCTTACTTCCTTACAGCACTTACATCCGGCCGAGAATGGAAAACAAGTCGCATTTACAGGTCGGTACCTCAGAATCTATTCTGAGATTTCTTGATCGCGTACAGAAGAGAGTAAAGGTGCTCATTAACGATGGTAGTGTACACCTCTACAGATTCATTGGAGCATCGCCGCAAAGTGGTTTGTGTTTCATTGCTCTATCTATCGCTGCTCACGCTATAAGAGGTGTGAGAAATTAGGTCGTAACCCTGACTGGAGGGTTGTAATGACCAATTACACAGCCCTGCAAATTTGGACTTTTTTTGTGCAAATAAGATGGCTTCAGGTATTTTCGAAGGCATTTGCTAAACACGAATCTGGTTTCAAAAGTTTTCCATTACATCAGGCTTTCGAGAAAAAGGATCCAATATGGCGGTCAAGTAAATCTGATTAATTTTTATAAACCTCGACCGCCATATTGGATCCGACATTTTGAATTTTTTAAATCTGAATGAATATCTGTAATCAGCGGCCCCAAAAACCCCCGAGTAACAATTTTCAAGTAAATCTGATTAATTTTTAAGGACCTCCGTAAAGTGTTTCTTTTTCTTTTGCACCCCTTGACATAAACCCACCGCCTACTTTAAGGGTGCATGCAAACAATTTGGCTTTCGGCTCATTTTAAAGAGCAAAGATCAATTGTCAATTTCTAACAATAGCGATGGTTCTAGCACGTCAGTGTTGAGCTCTACAATGTTTCAAAAATGGCCAAAAACGCTATTTTTAGCGAAAACCTGACGTGATGGAAAATTTTTGAAACCAGATTCATGTTTAGCGCACAAAATGCCTTCGGACACATCTGGAGCAATCTTATTTGCAAAACCCATGCAGGGCTGTGTTATTAATGTATGTAACCGAGAGTCATGTATGCGTTCGTAACAATCGCCTTTTCCGCAGAGCTTATCCGTTCGTGATCGGTTGCCCAGTGGATTGCATACCGCATTACATACAGAATTTGTTCTTTAGTCGAACTATTCGTATATGGAACTCCCTCAATCTTTGCTGAGATATTTCCTGTCGCCTATAATATAAAGACATTGAAATCTTGTACAGACAAACACTACTCCCCTTGTTCTTCTTCCCAAAACCTATTTTCCTAATTCCATTCCATTACATGAGTAGGGGCCATCGTAATAAAAATTTGTTATGAAGACATGAAGATTTTATTGTTTTTGACAACTTCTTCTGAGCAGTCCTCTGTCAAAGCATCTGCCAGAAAATAATTTAAAAGAAGAAATTCCTAAAGAATAGAGAAGATTATCGTTGTGGAAGAAAAGGTTCACTTCTTTATTCGGCAGGACTTATAGTAACATGTCGGAACTGGAGACCGTCGAACATATTCTATGTTTCTGTCGTGGTGTACAGAGGAGTTAGACTAAGATTGCTGGGCTTAATGAGTTGCCATCTGCCAGTATTTCTTATAATGGGAGTTTTACCTCTGGTATAAGCTTCCTTGCGACACGATTGTGTTTCCCTTTCTGTCTTTTTTTTTCAGCTCCCGATTTCTGTTCTTTATGTTGTACGTTCTCCTCCCTCTCAAGGTATTCCCTTGGAAACTGTATTTGGTTTGTTCAAATTGGACTTCTGGTCCCTAAGTGGAGGTGTCTCAACTACCTTTACATACATACATACATAAGTGGTTATAACAACCCCTTCAGACAGGATTACGACCTAGTTTCTCACACCACTTATGTTGTGTGGGTTAATTTTTATACATGAGTGGCGGGACCTACAGTTTAAAGTGGACTCCGAACGACAAATTTTTTTGAGAAACTTTTCATGGCAATTTTATTTACTCTCAGATTTTTTGCCCGAAATCTGTTGAGAGGAAGTCGCCGACGAAACACTTTTTGTATTTTGTTTTTGATGTCTGGCCAGGGGCTCGAACCCTGGCTTTCCGTCTAATAAGCCAACACACTACCTACTAGACTATGCCGACTTAAACTACCTTTACCTCTCTCTTATGTTGAGTTTATAGGTTTCCTTTACAGCTTTTCTTTAAAATCTAATGATCTTGCCGGATTTGAAGAATACTTTGAAGACGTGGTGGAGCAGATTTCAATTTTTTTACTCAACGAGAAACTTTTTTTCTTCAATTTAAAACCTCTTGAACAAAAATATTCCATTTATTTTGCCATTTTTTTGTTGTTGTTTTTTTTTGCTTAAAACGAAACCACAACTAAACGATAATTACTGTAACAAGAATCTGGGTTTTTCTCTCAAATATTCATATAAAGGGTAACACATAAAGCGATTTTATTTTATGATAACTTATATAACACACCATATACTGAATTTCTATGAAAGAAGCCACAACATTTTTTATTACAGAGAAAAAAATATTAAATTTATAAAAATAATCCTTTATAGGGTACACCCTATAAACAAATTAGTGTATAAGTGTATGTATGTGCAAGCAGCTAAAGAGTTGTATAAAGATTATGGTAAACGTAAATGAAACATGTGCTTTGCGGTTAAACTCTATACTGATTACTATTGCACTTATACAGACACACACACTCACACTCACACATATGAGCTTACAAAGCCACACACACATGCATATTCACTGCCGTACATTAACATAAAATGCATTGAAATAAAACCACAGTTATAAACAATCATTTGTTGTATGAATTTTATAAAGAAATCACAAACAGAGAGCGATAGAAAGAGAGAGTGAGAGCAAGTGCTAGAGAGCAGGGACGGGAGCGGTAGAGAGTGTTTTAAAGTGTGAGAGTTTAAAAGCGAACGGTTTTTGTTTGGTTGTTGGTGTTTTGTTTTGTTTTATTGTAGTTTGAAATTAAAGGCAGAGCACGACAAAATGTTAAATACACCCTCACTTAGCAAAAACACACACCCACACACACACAGAGACATATACAGACTCAGTACAGTATAAGAATATAAGAGAACAAGTGTTGAGTAAATTTAATGATACTTTTACAAAAACAAAGCAACAACAGCAACAACAAATACAATTAAAAAATGTGAAACAAAATATAATAAAACAAGCAAAGTAAAGTCACTCTAGGCTGACTGCAGTATGACGCTACACTTTAGTGTTGACTTCTAGGGCAAGAGTAGGGCATATTCTCTTTTGTCCTATTCCTTCTTACTGCAATGGAAGCCTGGAAACAAATATTTCAGTGCAAAATTGATACTTACTTACTTAATTAGTCATTACAACCCTTCAGTCAGGATTACGACCTAGCTTCTCACAACACTTATGTTGTGTGTGTTAATTTCATACATGAGTGGCGGCGGGACCTACAGTTTAAAGTCGACTCCGAACGACAGATTTTTGAGAAACTTTTCTTGGCAATTTTATTTACTCTCAGAGTTTTTGCCAAAAATCTACGGAGAGGAAGTCGCCGAAGAAATACTTTTTGTACTTTGTTTTGATGTCTGGCCTGGGCTTCGAACCCTGGCTTTACGTCTAATAAGCCAACACACTACCTACTAGACTACGGGGACAAGATAGGAACTCAAAAAAATGGAGACCTTCCCATATATCATCTCTTCTCGCCAAAATTTGCGGCGTTCATTGTCAGGAAATATTCTGCCAATAAGCAGTTGTATTCGCCGTAGTCTAGTAGGTAGTGTGTTGGCTTATTAGACGCAAGGCTACGGTTCAAATCCCAGGTCAGACATTAAAACGAAAATATGTAAAAATATTTCATCGGCGACTTCCTCTCAGCAGATTTCTGGCAAAAAAATTGAGAGTAAACGGAAAATTGCCATGAAAAGTTTCTCAAAAATCTGTCGTTCGGACTCGACTTTAAACTGCAAGATCCGCCACTCATGCTAAAAATTAACACTCACAATATAAGTGGTGTGAGTAGCTAGGTCGTAATCCTAACTGAAGTGTTGTAATGACCAATTATTTATAATGGGTGATTTTTTAAGAGCTACAGGAAAATTTTTCGAAGAAAAAACACATAAAATTCAGAAAAATTCATGAAATCTTTATTTGAATCGATAGTACGTACGGTCCATATAATTTAATGTTTGAAGATTATTTCATGCAAATGTTGACCGCGACTGCGCCTCAAATGGTCCATCCGCTTATTCCAATTTTGGCATACTCTTTCCAACATGTCGGCCGGTATTTCACGAATAAATGCTTCAATGTTGTCTTCCAATGCGTCAATTGAAGCGGGCTTGTCTGTATAGGCATGAGCTTTAACATAGCCCCACAAAAAATAGTCTAAAGGCGTTAAATCGCACGATCTAGGCGGCCAATTGAACGGTCCCGAACGTGAAATAAAATGTTCACCGAACTAGCCTTTCAATGAGTCCATTGTTACGCGTAATGTGTGGCATGTGACACCGTCTTGTTGAAACCACATTTTATGCAAGTCAAGCTCTTGCATTTTGGGCAAAAAAAAATTGGATATCACCTCACGGTAGCGCTCACCATTACGCTCACAGTTACGTTACGATTCGCAGCATCTTTGAGGAAGTACAGCCCAATGATTGAAAATGAAAATGACTTTTTCTGGATGCATTGGTAGCTTTTGCAATGCTTCTGTCTGATCTTCACTCCAAAATCGACAATTCTGCTTATTTACGTATCCATTGAGCTAAAAATGAGCTTCGTTGCTGAACACAATTTTTCGATAAAGAAGTGAATCATCGGCCAACTTTCCAAGAGCCCCTTCACCAAAAATTCTGCGTTGCGGTAGGTCGTTCGGTTTCAATTCTTGCACCAGCTGTATTTTGAAAGGCTTCACACCTAAATCCTTTTGCAAAATTTTCCACGTTGTTGAGTAACATAGGCCCCATCGCTGCGAACGGCGACGAATCGATAATTCATGGTCATCATTAACACTTGCCGGCCGATACAGCTGCGATATTTTCTTCAGTTCGCACTCTAAGTAAGCGTGTTGGTGGTTTAATGTCCCCAACAATGTAAATTTGGGCCGAAATTTAGTCACAATAGTCCGAATAGCCGCTTCAGTGGGTCGATTAAACTGACCATAAAATGGAAGAAGCGCGCGATGAACTTTCTTAACAGAGCCACGCATTTTGATAATAAAATTCAATAATTTGCAAGCGTTTTTGGTTTGTAAGACGCTTCATGGTTAAATTATAAATCAAAGTGAAGATGTTTGACAGTGAAACAAAACACGAAACGTGCGTGAGCTGTTTAAACCAGTGTTGCCAAAAAGATAATAGCTAAAAAAGCACCCGTTAATACGTATGTAAACAGATGTTCAATACCCATGAGGATAGCTACGAATTCCGTCTGGAAGAGAGTGCAGACTGAATGAATTTTTGATGTCCAAGTTATCGATGTACAATCCACATCCTGTTGTCCCAATTAAGTTCCTATAGTTGATGTCTATCTATCTCCATAGAATTTGTAAAAGGAACTGTCCTCGCATTCTAGTAGTTTCTAATTGAAATAAAGTTTTCTAAGCACCTGTTTACACAGTTATAGGCAGCCATGTAGACAATCATTTCCGTGGAACAACGATCCATGAATGTAGCATATTCATGAAGCTGCTTAGATCAGCAGTTGTTGTTGCATACGGTGCAATAAAATATAATTTTTCGCATACAATTGCAAAAAAACAAAATGGAATACAAACACACTCTTAATCATTAAGAAGAGCATAAAGGAACACGTGTATACATGAAAATACAAAACAAAAGAATGTTGGAGGGCCTGTGTATGTACTATTTGTGTATGTAAGAGACGTTTTGATTCACTTTTTTTTACAACAACTTTATAACTGTTTAGCTGCCATATTTTTTTTGTTTGTTTTTTTTCTGCTCTCTCTCTGTGGTTTCAGAAATTTATGAGCATAACATGATTACTCACCTCACGTATGTATGTATGTTGTGTGCAATGAGTTAGTATGAGTGTTAATTGTTGTTGTTTCTTTCCTTTTTTCTTGTACTGATGTTGGTAAAGCAAAAAAACAATTTAAAATGAATTAAACAAGTGCAGACAAATGACAGAAAAACTTATGCAAAATTAAGAAAAAAAAATTAAAATTTTATGAATTTTTTTTCTGTTTTATTTCTTTGTAAAAAGAAGGAAAGGTAAAGTAGGTATAGGAACTGGCCAAATAGAGACCACCAATGGCTTAAATATAATAAAAACCAAGCTTCAGTTTTATTCAATTGAGAAGATTATTTGGGGTTTTACGCTCAAGCCTATGGCGATGATATTGAGCTTTCTGGAACGGAAGTATGTTTTTGCTGGAAGACTTAAGGAAGCATGGATTTAGACATGGATATTGACATTCCTATCTTTTAAGAGCAAACAAATAAAGGAAATGCAGGAAAAATAAACTCATTTGCAGAGGCATTGTAGCTGTAACTTCTCACTGCCATCTACTGGGAAAGTGACTCCTAAGCACACATGCCCAAAAGAAGAGAAAAGCATTCGCTTGCAAGTGCATTCAGGTGATAATTCCATAGGGGTAATAAAAGTACTTCTGCTTAATGTTTGACGACAGACTATACCTGAGACAACAGTTGCCAATAGTGGACTTTAAGGTGGAAAAGATATATCGTGCTCTCGTATATTTAACGGCGACTATTGATGGTCCTTACAAGACACTCATCCTACCCGTGGTTCTTTATGGCGCAGAGGCATGGACCCTATTAAGTACAGATGCAGCGGCCTTGAGAGTGCTGGAGAGAAAAGTACTACGCAAGATCTTCGATCCAGTGCGAGTTGGCGATGATTTTCGTATCCGATCAAACAGCTCCTCGACGACATAGACGTTGTACAGCGTATTAATATCCGGCGGCTGCGCTGGCTCGGCCGTGTCGTTCGAATGGAGGAGGATGCTCCGGCCAGCGGGTATTTAACGCGGGAATCTGCGGAAGTCGGCGAAGACGACAACCTTGTATCCGTTGGAAGGACCAAACCGAGGAAGCCCTGTCATCGATTGGTGTGACCAACTGGCGTAAGCGCGCACGAAGCAGAGGCGCCTGGAAGGATGTGTTGCCGCAGGCCGAAATTTGATAAACGGGTTGTTATGGCCAACTAAGTAAGTAAGTAAGTAATTGATGGTCCTTGTCGGCTATTGGTGACGCTTCTCGACTACAGTGCATTCTATGCAGCATCAATAGGAGCGTAAACGAAAATCCTATATATGCGGCAGATAATATAGGTTCTGGTCTTCTGTGCATGAAGAGGCAATTGTGGTAATATCTAGGACAATACGATAGATATTCACGTGATAGGTTTTAGATGGCTTCATAAGGCATAGCAACATCACAGGAATGGGTATCAGGGGAAAGTTCAATGTCTATTAGAGAATATAAGCAAATGCGGGCATTAGGAGGGTATGACTGTCTATGATTCTAAATCCTGTGTTCGAATGTGTAACATAAGATGTAAAACACAGCTCCAGTCCATTTCTGGATATTTCCGATAACATTTCTAACGATTTAAGCTAGTGGACAAACCGGTGTGTCCAAACTGCCCGAATCAATTAATCCCGAATCAATTAATCGGCAAAAGAGTAACGACAAATGGTTCCAACAGGATAGCATTACTTGCCATTCAGCGTGCATAATAATCGATTTATTGTGGAATCACTTTGATGAAAATTTTCTTGCCATAAATTCAATTCATGGCCCCTGGAATACATACTTTTTATTAAAGCTATATTAAGGCAAGTTTTCGTAGGCTAGTAGGCAATGTGTTGGCTTATTAGACGTGATGCCTCGGTTCAAACCTCAGGACAGGCGTCTCCAACAAAACGACATATGAAAAAATTATTTCTTCTGTAACTTTGTCTCAACAGATTTCTGATTTCAAAAACTCTAAAATTTTCATGAAAACGTTTCTCAAAAATTTGTCATTCGGAATCGACCTTAAACTGTAGGTCTCGCCAATCATGTAAAAGGTCCGCCAAATAACTTTTTTTTTTTTGAAAATGCTTTAAAAACGAAACTACAGAATATTTTCTCAAATTTTTTTTTTATTTGAAAGTACAATCCTTCCGGTTAATAATGGAAAATAATTTCATTCAAATGGCTGCCTCGGCTGGCCATGCAGTAGCCTACACGATCGGTCCAATTTTTAAACACATTATCGATTGTGTGCAGCTGTATTTCACGAATGGCTTCACGAATATTGTCCTTTAAAGCGTCAATTGTCTCTGGCTTGTCGGCGTAACACTTATCTTCGACGGCACCCCACAAATAATAGTCCAACGGTGTCAAATCGCAGTTCCGATGTGGTTCGTTTTAGGTGCGTCGGGTTTTCAATGTATGCGTGCGGGTTTTCTGTGCCCCAAATGCGACAATTTTGCTTGTTTACATACCCGCCAAGATCAAAATGAGCTTCATCTGAAAATATGATTTTTTTCGCACACATTCTGCAACATTACCATGATTTTCAAAGTAATGTCGCAATATTTCCCAGCGTTGTTCAAGCGTATACACAACCATATCCGTTTAGCGGAAGGATAAAACTAATTATCTGTCAAATCAGACATGAGCACATGAGCTAAGTGTTACCATTCACGAAATAAGCACTAGTTGAAAAAAAA
Organism: Sarcophaga variegata; assembly: GCA_932273835.1. Lineage (NCBI taxonomy): Eukaryota > Metazoa > Arthropoda > Insecta > Diptera > Sarcophagidae > Sarcophaga > Sarcophaga variegata. The sequence continues at coordinate 8,207,864 of OW026361.1, read as the reverse complement.
AACGTTAGATGGCGGACCCGATATAACACACATCAAAAGTGGTGTGAGGAACTAGATCGTAATCCCTGCACAGGCCCACAAAAGTATGCATCCGATTTACAAATTTCACTAACTTCTGAACCAAAGCAAAATACCGCCTTAAAATCGAAGAAAGATGTCAGACAATTATAAAGATTTTCAAAGAAAACGGATTATTTAAAAAAATTTCTGAAATTTGTTATCCGTATGTATGCTTTTGTGGCTGAGTATATGTATGCATGTATGTATGCATGTACGTTACGGTGAATGGCGAGTGTTACTAAGCCATTCTGAGGGAATTGTTGTTGTTGAGTTAATCAAACAGGACAGCGTAACTTGCCATACATCGTACTTAACAATCGATTTATTGGTAGAATTAATTTAATGATACAAAAATGTCACAAGTGCGATTCATGGCCTCTGGAAAATACATTTGTTTTGAAGCTTTATTAAGGCATTAGTTTATGCTGACAATCCAGTAATTCTTGAGTCATTGGAAGCCAATATTCAAGTCAAAATTGCAGCCTTAAAACCATATTTTTTTCAAAAAAGTATTTTAATATAAATCTAAACGAATGGCCTTAGTGGCTTAATGTCGGAAATCATATGTAAGAAATAAATGCGATGAAATTATTTACCAAGTCCGTATAGAAAATAAGATCCTGCAATTAGTTAGAATTATTTCTTATTATTTTCACCTTTCATGACCTTAAAAACACTCAATAATTGAATGCAATTTGTATAATTTTCCCATGCATTTTCTGTAACTTTTTATATTCAATAATTTTCGAATAATTTTCTTTTGGTCACAATAATAGAAATATTTTAGTTTTAGTTACGGCAAGAAAGAAATGCAATTAAAAATTTCAAAACTGAAAATATATTTGTGAAATGCTTTAAAAACTAAATCGAATTGAATACGAGAAAATATTTGAAAAACATTTTTCAAATATTTGCATACAATTAAAGCACGACAACAACAGCGGCAGAGTAAATAATCGAATAATTGTTAGAAATTTACAACTGCCACCAGCTATGGTCGGGGTACGGTATGATACTTTACGGCTTGGCTTTAATGTGCTAAAAATTGATGATTTAATGATCAATCATTACAACAGAAAACACCCCATCGGAATAAAACAAACGGACCCAGCCAACCAACCATACAAACAACCAAGCAAGCAGTACCATCCATAATAACAAAGAACAAACGGCAACAATAATTTACAGGGAAGTTGTAAATAACAATAATAAAATACAAAAACAACAGCAACAACAACATTAATATGTTGTAATATAAGGAAGTATTGGAAAATAATGGAAGGGCAGAGTAAAAAAAACAATAACCACATACAGTTATTATTTAATGAAGAATAACACATAAATGAGTACAACAACAACAGAGTAGCTGAGAGAGAGAAAGAGAGAGACCGAGCAGGGTAAGGAATAAATCGAAAAACATCATTCGTTTCAAACTTAACTTCAAACATGTCAGATAAATTATAACAATAGGTTATATGCCCATACCAGTATATGTACATACATAAAGGGTTCGCCAAATAACTTTTTTTTTTGAAAATGCTTTATAAACGAAACTACCGAATATTTTCTCAAATTTCTTTTTTTTATTTCAAAGTACAATCCTTCCGGTTAATAATGGAAAATAATTTCATTCAAATGGCTGCCTCGGTTGGCTATGCAGTAGCCTACACCAGAAGATGCCGATTTTGGAAAAAAAAATCATCTTTTCAGACGAAGCTCATTTTGATCTTGGCGGGTATGTAAACAAGCAAAATTGTCGCATTTGGGGCACAGAAAACCCGCACGCATACATTGAAAAGCCGCACGCACCCAAAACGAGTAACTGTTTGGTGCGGATTTTGATCCAGAGGCATAATTGGGCCATTTTTCTTCGAAAATGAGCTAGGAGTGGCCGTTACAGTCAATGGCGATCGTTAACGGGTCATGTTGAAAGAATTTTTGTTCACAAGAATTGAAAAGGAGGATATTGGCAACATTTGGTTTCAACAGGACGGTGCTACGCTCGATGTTTTGCGCCCTGTTTTTGAAGATCGCATTATCAGCCGCAGAGCTGATGTCGTTTGGCCACCTCGGAGCTGTGATTTGACACCGTTGAACTATTATTTGTGGGGTGCCATCAAAGATAAGTGTTACGCCGACAAGCCAGAGACAATTGACGCTTTAAAGGACAATATTCGTGAAGCCATTGGTGAAATACAGCTGCACACAATCGATAATGTGCTTAAAAATTGGACCGATCGTGTAGGCTACTGCATGCTCAGCCGAGGCAGCCATTTGAATGAAATTATTTTCCATTATTAAACGGAAGGATTGTACTTTCAAATAAAAAAAAGAAATTTGAGAAAATATTCAGTAGTTTCGTTTATAAAGCATATTTAAAAAAAAAAAAGTATTTGGAGGACCCTTTACATATATGCTTATAAAGGGTGTTTTTTATAGAGGTATAGAACTTTAAGTTGGCATTACTTTTCAAGATGGTGACCGATTAAACAGCTGTCAAGTGATTTATTCTCAGTTTGGTTTGGCAATTCATCATGAATAGACTCACGCCTGAACAACGCTTGCAAATAGTGCAATTTTATTTCGAAAATAATGGTTCTATGCGGAAAACGTATCGCGCACTACGTCCATTTTATCGTCGACAAAATCGTCCATCAGAGCAGTTAATTCGATTAACCATGGAACGTTTTCGCACCACGTTTACTGTTATTGATAACTCGCATCCCCAGAGACGCTGTACGGTGCGTACAGAAGAAGCTATTGCTGCTGTAGAGCGTAGCATTGAGGAAGACCCGAATGAGTCCATCCGCCATCGAGCACAGGAATTGGATCTGTGTCCATCCACTTTATGGAAGATTTTGCGGAAGGATCTTGGTTTGCGTGCTTACAAAATCCAACTCGTGCAAGATTTGAAGCCAAACGATCATCAAGTAAGGCGTAGATTCGTCGAATGGGCCCAAAACGAGATTACCGTTGTTCCCGATTTTCATAAACGAATTTTGTTTAGCGATGAAGCGCATTTCTGGTTGAATGGCTACGTCAACAAACAAAACTGCCGCATTTGGAGTGAAGGTAATCCTCAAGTGTATGTGGAAACACCGTTACATCCAGAAAAACTGACTGTATGGTGCGCTTTATGGGCTGGTGGAATCATTGGTCCGTACTTTTTCAAAAACGATGGTGGCCAGAACGTTACAGTCAATGGTGATCGGTATAGAGCCATGATTACTAACTTTTTCATTCCTGAATTGAATAACCATGATGTCCAGGGGATGTGGTTTCAACAAGACGGCGCAACATGTCACACAGAAAGACACGTTCGGTGACCGCCTAATTTCACGTTTTGGACCTGTGAATTGGCCTCCAAGATCTTGTGATTTAACACCGCTAGACTACTTTCTGTGGGGCTATGTAAGGTCATGGGTCTATGCGGTAAAGCCACAAACGCTTGGCCATTTGGAAGACAACATTCGCCGTATTATTGCCGATATACGGCCACAAATGTTGGAAAAAGTCATCGAAAATTGGACGTCCAGATTGGACTACATCCGCGCCAGCCGTGGCGGTCATATGCCAGAAATCATATTTAAAATGTAATGCCACAAGATTATCTTTCGGATAAATAAAATTCATGTCAATCGAATAATCCATCGTTGTTTTATTGCAACTTAAAGTTCTATACTTCTATAAAAAACACCCTTTATAAGGCTATCCATTAATGGGTTTCAAAAGTAAAATTCAATAGAACACCTCTAAAACTATGATTTCTAAGAAAATTTTCTGCTTTCATTAACAAACCTTTCTGTAAATAATTGACACTCAAGATGGACTTGCCAGTCTAGGTATTTTGAAACCTCTAAATGTATAACCTGATATTTACACACTCATACATGTAGCAGCAGTTAAAGAGTTAAACACACATGTCCCCGTTTTATGACCACAGAGAGGGACAGAGAGAGAGAGAGAGCGAGAGGCCAAACCAAATATAATTATTTGCAACCAATGACCACAAATAAAACATAACAGGCATGCAAACCTTTACTTTCTCTCTCCCATAGACATTGTAATCATTAACTCTCTGCTCCTCACCTCTCTCATTACATTTACTGGGCATAGTTTAATTATTACATTTACATGGCCCTAGCATTACATGCCATGTAACGCAAGTAGGTATTGAAATACGTTGATGGTTGAGCTGTTAGTAAATGAATATATGTGTGTGTATTTGCGTGTGTGTTGAACGGTTAACGGTGCGTGTGAGTGATTACTATGGCCGTGTAAAATAAGAAATTCATTTAAATTGTTATTGTTGCTTTTGTAAAAGACAAAAAAAGCATTCACGGAGTATTTACGGAAAATAAGTCGCTTTTTTTTAAATGCCATGTCAATGGAAACAATTTTTTACTCACCACACTTGGTAACTTAGCTCTGGGCTGGTGTTTGTAACACAAAATGAATCCATGATTATCTCTCTGGAGAGATAAATCTTGTTCCAGAGAGTCCCTATATAACCACAGTCATACAAATACATCATTTGGCCATTACAACCCTTCAGTTAGGATTACAACCTAGCTTCCTATACCACTCATGTTGTGTGTGTTAATTTTAGACATAAGTGCCACGACCTACACTTTAAAGTCGACTCCGAGACGGAGACTCCTGATGGAGGTTGGAAACAGCATTATGATTTATGGGAACGAAATTTGGGCCGAAACACTCGATGTTAAGGAGCGGACAAACGCACTGGTATCGGTACAGAGAACGGCTGCATTGCGTATCGCATCGGCATATCGTACGGTATCCGCTCCAGCCGTAGTGGTGATAGCGTGTATTATCCCTGTGGATCTGCTGGCAGCGGAGCGGATGGAGATTTATAGGGCGAAATCGGTTGGAAATCACATAACCGGTCACTTCAGGGAAAACACCATTTCAAAATGGCAACAACGATGGAACGAGGAAGATAGAGGAAGTTGGACGGCGAGACTTATTCCCGACTTAAGGCCATGGATTGGTCGGAAATTTGGAGAGGTAAATTAGTACGTTACACAGATGCTATCGGGTCACGGATATTTGTAGGAAATATCTGCACAGAACGGGAAAGACCGCCTCCTCTTACTGTCTTTACGAGGAAGGGGAGATAATTGATGACGCAGAGCACACCGTTTTCGAGTGTGTACGCTGGCAGAGCTATCGCTCTGCACTGACGTCGATAGCTGGGACGATCACAACCGGTAACATTGTCGGGATTATGATCACGAGTAAGGAAAATTGGACCTCAGTGGCGAATTACGTGGATGGCATTCTAAGACTGAAGAAGAGGGATCTTGAGGCTGCGGAAAATGTGGGCACGCCGGAATAGATGAAACTGGCACACGTGCCAAGCGGAATTCGAGGCAGGGACCTGGACGAAAGGAATAGGGAAGACACTTAGATGTCTCTTCAACTTTCGACACGCAGTCCGGACGCGGATATGAACACGCAGGGGCCAAAGGACCAAAGGGACTCCACTCCGAAGTAATACCACCGTAGTTCCGGAGTTGGCACAACAAGTCCACGAGACGAGGGGGGATTTATTGGGTGAGAGCCCCACACACGGGGCACGTGACGACTTCCTCTATGGTGCGGTTAGGTACATTTACCCCTCCTCGGCGTGAAAAAAAGTCGACTCCGAACGACAGTGTTTTTGAGAAACTCTACGACAATTTTATTTACTCCCACAGAGTTTTTGCCAGAAATCTGCTGAGAGGAAGTCGCCGAAGAAATATTTTCATTCCTATTTCATTTTGTTCGAGATGTCTGATCTGGAGTTTGAACCGTGGCCTTGCGGTCTAATAACCCAACACACTACCTAATAGACTACGACGACTTCACCACAGTCACTGTAGCGATTAACCAGTAATCTAATTCATAGGGTGTCACATAATCGTATAGGATCGTATGTAAAGTTTTCTTTATTTGTCTTCCACATTTATAACTGAAGCCTGGCGTGGTCTCCTCTCTTTACATGACAACAATTGTAAATTTGACCAAAGTATAGAGAGAGAGAGAGAAAGAGTATGAGAGAAGTAAATTGAGAGAAATTATATTTACATTGTATAACGGTATGCATGTGTCTGTGTGTGTAAACAATTATACATTGTTGTATACATTGTTGTATAATTGTTTATGCATTCATATTATTACCACAATAACAATAACAACAACAAATAAAAACACTCATCATTATTATCAACAACGACAACATCATGTGATTGCATGTGTATATGCAGGGCTAGCTGTACTGTATGGCTTGCTGGCTGTATGCGTGTAATTTCAATGCGCGCTGGTTGTTATTTGAAAATGTGTTGTTAAAAGGCAGTGCCTTAAAATAATGAAATCATTAGAACCTTTCGTTCAAATAAGAAAATTAAAAATAACTGTGTTACATAATACAAAAAGAAACAATAATAAGTGTTTAGAATCAATAATATTTATTCCAGTTTTGTTTGTGGAATTAAAAAACAGTTGCTTGATAAGTTCAAGATGCTTTAAATAAATGAGGCTATGCATTATCTAGCCTTAAAGTGTGTTCATGGTAATGGACTTCAGCTACGTTTCGACTCCTTTACATTTATTCCTCCATAATAACCACAAATTTTGGTTCTGCAGTTGTAATGTTAATGCTGGTCATTTATACGTTTTATATGACAATATATAAGCACACACATACATACACATATGCATGCAAAAATATATTTGCAATCATTATTTAAAATTGAATAATTCATGACAATCATGAGGTATTTCTTAATCAAAATTTAACAATAATTGACGCTTAAAATTATTAACAAAAAAGAAGTTATTTCTCTCACATCATATTTAAGATTTAAAATGTATTATATGGGCCATCTACTATACCAGATTGAAAACTGAACACCAATAACCACTGACTGTTCATCTGGAGAGACCGCTATGACATTAGAAGGACCATGGCAATGAGAGATCGAGCACTCTGACGCCTAAAGTGAAACGTAGTCGCTTCCTTACTTACTTCTTATTTTTTATTTGCTCTCAGAGTTTTATTGCCAGAAAACTTTTGAAAGGAAGACGCCAAAGAAATATTTTCTCATATTTCGCCTCTTACGAGATGTCTGTACTGGGGCCTCACTTCTAATAAGCCAACACACTGCCTACGGCGACTTCACAATCAAAAATCGTCCTCCTCAAAACCACAACTTCTGTGATTTGAAAGAAAGCCAAGTCTAACGTCATGTCTTCTAATAGAGGAGTGGCCTGTAAGAACAGTAATACTGCGATTCAAGTAAAGTACCTACAAAAATAATACCCTTTTCATCCAAATCATTGAAGTAGAATCTAACAATAGTCCATGAATCGTTATGTTGCCATTGACGTTCAGTCTCCCTACAAAATTGCCAGAGGAAATAGCCACGCCTTTATCCTATAACAAGCAGGAGATTGCGGCATCTGCAATAGCTGTGGAACGTTTGTAAAGGTATCACCATGTCCTGAGATGTATACTCTGAAAAGATCAGAAATATCTCTGAAAAATCGAGAGTGGACGATCATGTACAACTCAAATGTCGAGATAACGTTCACTAAGTTAAGAGATTTTCAGAGAAAATCTTATCACCCAGCAAGCATAGTGGCCCAATAGAAAGTCTAATACCAGTAGCCTTTATAAGCATCCCAGCTCTGTACAGCAGTTCGGAGACATCGATAGCTTAAGTTCGAATCTTAATAGCAAATCTCATATCAAGAAATTCATAAGAATTCATGAAGTCTCCTCAATATGTCTGCATTGAGCTTCCCTGCTATCAGACCAGCATTCAGCAGGTCAAAGGCAAACCTGTTGGCACAGCCACTGTGTCTATCAGTCTGAACTGACACTGCTAAATAGCAAACCGTTTCCCCGTTGCAATATTTACATGCTATTCCATAATAAATGCTTTAAATTTTGCACGTATATATGGCATTTTTAAATTAAATGTTCATTATTCATTATTTCTATCCCTAAAAGTATGCAAATAATTATTGAAATAAAATATTTACAACAAATAGTTTTTAAACTTTTTGGTATTTTGTTGAACGTATTATCTCATTAAATCAACATTAATTAAAATTAATACTATGAAACCCCTAAAAGTATGCATTACCTAAATGCGTTACTGCAATCAACCCTAAGCTATGCAATATATTTGCTTAAAAATTTATTAAAAATTTAACCCCACAGTTTATTTAAATAATTTACAGCTTCCGAACAACAAGAATTAAAAACAAAAACTATGAAAAAAAGTATTATTTACAGAAAAATTATTTAAAACCCTAAAAACTATGCATTACGCATAGACTATAAGTAGTAGAACAAAATGTTATTTCACCCTCATATTACATTCCAATGAAAAATATGCAAAATTTAATTGTTTTTTTTTTCGCAAGAAAACAAATATTAATTAAACAAAATAATGCTGAAAAGATAATATGTTGCTAGCAAAAGATGGATGCTATAATCTGCAATAAAAAAATTATGCTTCAGAAAAACACAAAAAAATTATACGCCATAATATATGCAGCATATATTTACATTTTCATAAGGCTAAAAGCAAACCGTTAAACAAACACAAGTGGTAACTGTTTTATAAAACAAAATAATACATGTGTACTCATTAAAAACAATATATGCCGTATAACCGTGCACTCGCCCTTAAAATATGCTTCAAAAAATCCACATGCAAATATTAAAATACAAACATGTACGGGAACATATACAGAAAGAATGCACATTAATCACAGCATACTTGCAGGCAAACAATAAATATTTACACTATTCATCTGTACGTACATATGTGTGTATGTGTGTGCGCGCTGGCATAAAGTAACGGTCAGTAAAGAATGCAAATATGTAAAGCATACATTTAGGGATTCACAAAAAAAACGAGAGAGAAAAAACCAAGAGAAATTGCATAATAATGAATAAAAATTATTTTAATGATGGCGTATAGTGGCGGTAGTGGTGGTCTATAGTGGCTGAAAAATGCCAGGTAATGATATTAAGGAGCTGCACTGCATACATCTATAGTTTGAAAATAAAAGACTTGCTTTACAACACTATAAAATCTTAAATTACCACAGTTCTTCTGCAAATAGGCAGATGGTATGTATATGCATTGCTACTCTCTTATAGTGATGAAAAAAAAGAAAAAAAATTTATTTCGGATTTTCAGAATTTCAAATTTTTCAATTCATGCAGACTCCTAAGAGTAGACAACAAAAACGCACATTAAAAGAAGGCCAGAGAAAGCCAAGCTTAATAATTAATAAGCAACACTATACCCACTATACCTACTACAACGATGACGTGTTTTACGTGGGTACCTGTCCGCGTGGACCTAATCCCACTGTGCTCTTCGCACAGGATGAAATACAATGCGTCTACCAACGCCCCCAAATGTAGCAGACTGCTACACCTGAGTACCAATTCGAAACCATGTATTTGGACATGATTTCCCCCTTGGTTAGGAGCGGAGCCTATCTAAAACTCCTTCCGATCTCTGGGTCACGGCACCTGGTTGAATATGCAACTCCACACCGTGCCTACTGACTAGACTCTTCCCGCGATTTGGGTCCAAACCACAGCCACCACGATGCTCCCAAAAGGGGCCACACCAACAGCCAGGCTGGAACCGAGGTTCCATGGGCTCCTGGCTCCCGTGGTACCAGAATTAAGTCTCCGGTCAGACCTCGTAATCAAATCGATTACTACCAGTTGAACTCCAAACAGTTCGGGATTGGTGGCCCACAGCAACACAATCAACATACGTCGACATAAAGAACAACACTTACATTACTGACATTGAACAGCGTCCTCACGGTCGAGGCTTTGGCCACATGGTGTGGCACCAGGAATGGACAAGACAAGCGTGACAAAAGGACATACAACAACGCAGCAGGCTTAGCAGCGGCGGTGACGGCAACGACTATACCTAGTACAATAATCCAGTGCCTTTTCATAGAGGGTAATATTGCTAGGCAACGACAGAGGGCAACATTGCCATCACAGGACCTTGTCCTGCTCAGCCTGGAAAACGTGATTAAAAAACCAGAAAAAAGCCGATGGAGAATTGATTTATATTTGGCGTGTAGAGGTCCTAGAGTACTGGGACTAGATCACTACTACCAATTCTATTGAATTTCAGTATGTTGCAAAGGCAACATCCTTTATAAACATCCAAGTGTTTCCTTCAGAGATGAATTAACGCTACACTGGTTTCGAGCAAGTCTTCTGGTAATTCGTTCTCCTCATAACAGAATTTACATATTGGACGTGTCCATTTAGTCTACCATGTATGGTCAAAAGGCCGGTTGCAATCCGCAAGCTGCTGAAGGATAACCTCTTGCATCTGTTAGGCTTGAGAAGGGTCTCCGCTGCTCTTTAACTTTCTATTTCCTTTCGTTGCTTAGTTCACAGAACGGTTATGACCCCAATAGTGTTCTAAACAGTATTCGTCTCGCGGCTGGACTTCAGAATGTGGATGATATTTGGTTGAACGAGCTTCTATGTTGTGAGCCTTTGTTTTCCATCCTAGTGTTTGGCTGACGACCGGCAAGATCTTTAATCCCAAACTGTATACGAGCATATTTATTGGCAGACATATTGGATTCAATACTTTGCATGGGACCTACTGACTACAAACAATTAAACCGAAAGTCTCTACCTATTCATGTGTATTAAAGTAGATGTTCCAGCTCCTGATTCTACTGTGTTATGCATTTGCCATGCTTGATATAACAGTGCAGATAATTAAAACAGAAGTTATAATATTTTTTCTCCTACACACCTTGCCTAAACATAATGCCGTAAGCAAATAAATAAAGCGTAACTCTTTAAGCATTTTTTTCAATTTGCCTATGAAATATTGGTCCTTCGGTTTGCATGTTTTTTTTTTTTTTTTTTTTTTTTTTTTTTTTTTTTTTGCTGAATGTAATATCATTCTCAATTACTCTCCTTTATTTTTTTTTAATGAAATATAAATTTTTTTTCTCTTTTGTACAACAATCTGCTCAAATTCTCAGAGAGAAAGAACAGAAAAAACGAATATAAAATGGAATAAAATTGTAAAATTTCTGTAGAGATAGCAAAAGGGAACTCATTATACATGTAAAGTGAGTAATAATTAAAGCATACTTCAAGGGATTTGTGTTTCATTTGAATGCAAGAGCAATTGCTGATGGTACTGTGTATATGTGTACAGTTTCTATGTATACTACAGCACACACAACCACACAATAACAACTACATCAACAGTAAAGGCAAATTAAATTAGGAATGCTGATTCCATTTTGTTTTATTTTTTTATTTTTCTTTTTAAACAAATCTGTGTTTATGAAACTTTAATTATTTATTTAAAATGAAAAAAAAATTCTTTATTTTACGAGGGCAGGTATTGACATTAGCCGAGTAGAGGTGTATAGGCCAGCAGTAGTTTGAAACAATTATAATGGGGATGATCTTAAAAGTAATTTGTTTTATGAATCGAGGAGACACATTGTCTTGTATTATTTGCGGAAACAGTTTCATTTGCTAACAACAAAGCCTCAGTTATTTGGAATGGGCATAGATTACTTGTGATCTTAAATCGGAAAAGACGAATTAGAGGAATACAACATGTGTGTGAAGATAAATTCAAATTTAACTAGCAAAGACAAAAACCAAAAATTTTAACAGAGGTAATGTTAAAGCTAACAGAGCAATGTTAAGTGGTTAACAGAAAATAGTCAAGGTAGGATTATCGATATTGTGGGCAAATGGGACATGCTGCACATATCCCACTATATACAAATTGTAGTCTAAGGTGTCCCTAATAAAACGCAAAAACTCGTATATCCCAAATAATTTTGGAACTTGAGATATCGGGCTTCAAATATACCCTATGTTAACAGTGGCTGGGTAGGATGAGGGATGATGGATATTGTGGAAAAATGGGACTTGCTGCACATATCCCACTATATACAAATTGTAGCCTAAGGTGTCCCTAATAAAACCCAATAAGTCGTATATCCCAAATAATTTTGGAACTTGAGATATCGGGCTTCATATATACCCTATGTTAACAGTGGCTGGGTAGGATGACGGATGATGGATATTGTGGAAAAATGGGACTTGCTGCACATATCCCACTATATACAAATTGTAGCCTAAGGTGTCCCTAATAAAACCCAATAAGTCGTATATCCCAAATAATTTTGGAACTTGAGATATCGGGCTTCATATATAGCCTATGTTAACAGTGGCTGGGTAGGATGACGGATGATGGATATTGTGGAAAAATGGGACTTGCTGCACATATCCCACTATATACAAATTGTAGTCTAAGGTGTCCCTAATAAAACCCAATAAGTCGTATATCCCAAATAATTTTGGAACTTGAGATATCGGGCTTCAAATATAGCCTATGTTAACAGTGTCTGGGTAGGATGACGGATGATGGATATTGTGGAAAAATGGGACTTGCTGCACATATCCCACTATATACAAATTGTAGTCTAAGGTGTCCCTAATAAAACGCAAAAACTCGTATATCCCAAATAATTTTGGAACTTGAGATATCGGGCTTCAAATATACCCTATGTTAACAGTGGCTGGGTAGGCTGAGGGATGATGGATATTGTGGAAAAATGGGACTTGCTGCAGATATCCCACTATATACAAATTGTAGTCTAAGGTGTCCCTAATAAAACGCAAAAACTCGTTTATCCCAAATAATTTTGGAACTTGAGATATCGGGCTTCATATATACCCTATGTTAACAGTGGCTGGGTAGGATGACGGATGATGGATATTGTGGAAAAATGGGACATGCTGCACATATCCCACTATATACAAATTGTAGTCTAAGGTGTCCCTAATAAAACGCAAAAACTCGTATATCCCAAATAATTTTGGAACTTGAGATATCGGGCTTCAAATATACCCTATGTTAACAGTGGCTGGGTAGGATGAGGGATGATGGATATTGTGGAAAAATGGGACTTGCTGCACATATCCCACTATATACAAATTGTAGTCTAAGGTGTCCCTAATAAAACCCAATAAGTCGTATATCCCAAATAATTTTGGAACTTGAGATATCGGGCTTCATATATAGCCTATGTTAACAGTGGCTGGGTAGGATGACGGATGATGGATATTGTGGAAAAATGGGACTTGCTGCACATATCCCACTATATACAAATTGTAGTCTAAGGTGTCCCTAATAAAACCCAATAAGTCGTATATCCCAAATAATTTTGGAACTTGAGATATCGGGCTTCAAATATAGCCTATGTTAACAGTGTCTGGGTAGGATGACGGATGATGGATATTGTGGAAAAATGGGACTTGCTGCACATATCCCACTATATACAAATTGTAGTCTAAGGTGTCCCTAATAAAACGCAAAAACTCGTATATCCCAAATAATTTTGGAACTTGAGATATCGGGCTTCAAATATACCCTATGTTAACAGTGGCTGGGTAGGATGAGGGATGATGGATATTGTGGAAAAATGGGACTTGCTGCAGATATCCCACTATATACAAATTGTAGTCTAAGGTGTCCCTAATAAAACGCAAAAACTCGTTTATCCCAAATAATTTTGGAACTTGAGATATCGGGCTTCATATATACCCTATGTTAACAGTGGCTGGGTAGGATGACGGATGATGGATATTGTGGAAAAATGGGACATGCTGCACATATCCCACTATATACAAATTGTAGTCTAAGGTGTCCCTAATAAAACGCAAAAACTCGTATATCCCAAATAATTTTGGAACTTGAGATATCGGGCTTCAAATATACCCTATGTTAACAGTGGCTGGGTAGGATGAGGGATGATGGATATTGTGGAAAAATGGGACTTGCTGCAGATATCCCACTATATACAAATTGTAGTCTAAGGTGTCCCTAATAAAACGCAAAAACTCGTATATCCCAAATAATTTTGGAACTTGAGATATCGGGCTTCAAATATACCCTATGTTAACAGTGGCTGGGTAGGATGAGGGATGATGGATATTGTGGAAAAATGGGACTTGCTGCACATATCCCACTATATACAAATTGTAGCCTAAGGTGTCCCTAATAAAACCCAATAAGTCGTATATCCCAAATAATTTTGGAACTTGAGATATCGGGCTTCATATATACCCTATGTTAACAGTGGCTGGGTAGGATGACGGATGATGGATATTGTGGAAAAATGGGACTTGCTGCACATATCCCACTATATACAAATTGTAGTCTAAGGTGTCCCTAATAAAACCCAATAAGTCGTATATCCCAAATAATTTTGGAACTTGAGATATCGGGCTTCATATATAGCCTATGTTAACAGTGGCTGGGTAGGATGACGGATGATGGATATTGTGGAAAAATGGGACTTGCTGCACATATCCCACTATATACAAATTGTAGTCTAAGGTGTCCCTAATAAAACGCAAAAACTCGTATATCCAAAATTATTTGGGATATACGACTTATTGGGTTTTATTAGGGACACCTTAGACTACAATTTGTATATAGTGGGATATGTGCAGCAAGTCCCATTTTTCCACAATATCCATCATCCGTCATCCTACCCAGCCACTGTTAACATAGGCTATATATGAAGCCCGATATCTCAAGTTCCAAAATTATTTGGGATATACGACTTATTGGGTTTTATTAGGGACACCTTAGACTACAATTTGTATATAGTGGGATATGTGCAGCAAGTCCCATTTTTCCACAATATCCATCATCCGTCATCCTACCCAGCCACTGTTAACATAGGGTATATATGAAGCCCGATATCTCAAGTTCCAAAATTATTTGGGATATACGACTTATTGGGTTTTATTAGGGACACCTTAGGCTACAATTTGTATATAGTGGGATATGTGCAGCAAGTCCCATTTTTCCACAATATCCATCATCCCTCATCCTACCCAGCCACTGTTAACATAGGGTATATTTGAAGCCCGATATCTCAAGTTCCAAAATTATTTGGGATATACGAGTTTTTGCGTTTTATTAGGGACACCTTAGACTACAATTTGTATATAGTGGGATATCTGCAGCAAGTCCCATTTTTCCACAATATCCATCATCCCTCATCCTACCCAGCCACTGTTAACATAGGGTATATTTGAAGCCCGATATCTCAAGTTCCAAAATTATTTGGGATATACGAGTTTTTGCGTTTTATTAGGGACACCTTAGACTACAATTTGTATATAGTGGGATATGTGCAGCATGTCCCATTTTTCCACAATATCCATCATCCGTCATCCTACCCAGCCACTGTTAACATAGGGTATATATGAAGCCCGATATCTCAAGTTCCAAAATTATTTGGGATATACGAGTTTTTGCGTTTTATTAGGGACACCTTAGACTACAATTTGTATATAGTGGGATATCTGCAGCAAGTCCCATTTTTCCACAATATCCATCATCCCTCATCCTACCCAGCCACTGTTAACATAGGGTATATTTGAAGCCCGATATCTCAAGTTCCAAAATTATTTGGGATATACGAGTTTTTGCGTTTTATTAGGGACACCTTAGACTACAATTTGTATATAGTGGGATATGTGCAGCAAGTCCCATTTTTCCACAATATCCATCATCCGTCATCCTACCCAGCCACTGTTAACATAGGCTATATATGAAGCCCGATATCTCAAGTTCCAAAATTATTTGGGATATACGACTTATTGGGTTTTATTAGGGACACCTTAGACTACAATTTGTATATAGTGGGATATGTGCAGCAAGTCCCATTTTTCCACAATATCCATCATCCGTCATCCTACCCAGCCACTGTTAACATAGGGTATATATGAAGCCCGATATCTCAAGTTCCAAAATTATTTGGGATATACGACTTATTGGGTTTTATTAGGGACACCTTAGGCTACAATTTGTATATAGTGGGATATGTGCAGCAAGTCCCATTTTTCCACAATATCCATCATCCCTCATCCTACCCAGCCACTGTTAACATAGGGTATATTTGAAGCCCGATATCTCAAGTTCCAAAATTATTTGGGATATACGAGTTTTTGCGTTTTATTAGGGACACCTTAGACTACAATTTGTATATAGTGGGATATCTGCAGCAAGTCCCATTTTTCCACAATATCCATCATCCCTCATCCTACCCAGCCACTGTTAACATAGGGTATATTTGAAGCCCGATATCTCAAGTTCCAAAATTATTTGGGATATACGAGTTTTTGCGTTTTATTAGGGACACCTTAGACTACAATTTGTATATAGTGGGATATGTGCAGCATGTCCCATTTTTCCACAATATCCATCATCCGTCATCCTACCCAGCCACTGTTAACATAGGGTATATATGAAGCCCGATATCTCAAGTTCCAAAATTATTTGGGATATACGAGTTTTTGCGTTTTATTAGGGACACCTTAGACTACAATTTGTATATAGTGGGATATCTGCAGCAAGTCCCATTTTTCCACAATATCCATCATCCCTCATCCTACCCAGCCACTGTTAACATAGGGTATATTTGAAGCCCGATATCTCAAGTTCCAAAATTATTTGGGATATACGAGTTTTTGCGTTTTATTAGGGACACCTTAGACTACAATTTGTATATAGTGGGATATGTGCAGCAAGTCCCATTTTTCCACAATATCCATCATCCGTCATCCTACCCAGACACTGTTAACATAGGCTATATTTGAAGCCCGATATCTCAAGTTCCAAAATTATTTGGGATATACGACTTATTGGGTTTTATTAGGGACACCTTAGACTACAATTTGTATATAGTGGGATATGTGCAGCAAGTCCCATTTTTCCACAATATCCATCATCCGTCATCCTACCCAGCCACTGTTAACATAGGCTATATATGAAGCCCGATATCTCAAGTTCCAAAATTATTTGGGATATACGACTTATTGGGTTTTATTAGGGACACCTTAGACTACAATTTGTATATAGTGGGATATGTGCAGCAAGTCCCATTTTTCCACAATATCCATCATCCGTCATCCTACCCAGCCACTGTTAACATAGGGTATATATGAAGCCCGATATCTCAAGTTCCAAAATTATTTGGGATATACGACTTATTGGGTTTTATTAGGGACACCTTAGGCTACAATTTGTATATAGTGGGATATGTGCAGCAAGTCCCATTTTTCCACAATATCCATCATCCCTCATCCTACCCAGCCACTGTTAACATAGGGTATATTTGAAGCCCGATATCTCAAGTTCCAAAATTATTTGGGATATACGAGTTTTTGCGTTTTATTAGGGACACCTTAGACTACAATTTGTATATAGTGGGATATGTGCAGCAAGTCCCATTTTTCCACAATATCCATCATCCGTCATCCTACCCAGCCACTGTTAACATAGGGTATATATGAAGCCCGATATCTCAAGTTCCAAAATTATTTGGGATATACGACTTATTGGGTTTTATTAGGGACACCTTAGACTACAATTTGTATATAGTGGGATATGTGCAGCAAGTCCCATTTTTCCACAATATCCATCATCCGTCATCCTACCCAGCCACTGTTAACATAGGGTATATATGAAGCCCGATATCTCAAGTTCCAAAATTATTTGGGATATACGACTTATTGGGTTTTATTAGGGACACCTTAGGCTACAATTTGTATATAGTGGGATATGTGCAGCAAGTCCCATTTTTCCACAATATCCATCATCCCTCATCCTACCCAGCCACTGTTAACATAGGGTATATTTGAAGCCCGATATCTCAAGTTCCAAAATTATTTGGGATATACGAGTTTTTGCGTTTTATTAGGGACACCTTAGACTACAATTTGTATATAGTGGGATATCTGCAGCAAGTCCCATTTTTCCACAATATCCATCATCCCTCATCCTACCCAGCCACTGTTAACATAGGGTATATTTGAAGCCCGATATCTCAAGTTCCAAAATTATTTGGGATATACGAGTTTTTGCGTTTTATTAGGGACACCTTAGACTACAATTTGTATATAGTGGGATATGTGCAGCATGTCCCATTTTTCCACAATATCCATCATCCGTCATCCTACCCAGCCACTGTTAACATAGGGTATATATGAAGCCCGATATCTCAAGTTCCAAAATTATTTGGGATATACGACTTATTGGGTTTTATTAGGGACACCTTAGGCTACAATTTGTATATAGTGGGATATGTGCAGCAAGTCCCATTTTTCCACAATATCCATCATCCCTCATCCTACCCAGACACTGTTAACATAGGCTATATTTGAAGCCCGATATCTCAAGTTCCAAAATTATTTGGGATATACGACTTATTGGGTTTTATTAGGGACACTTTAGGCTACAATTTGTATATAGTGGGATATGTGCAGCAAGTCCCATTTTTCCACAATATCCATCATCCGTCATCCTACCCAGCCACTGTTAACATAGGGTATATATGAAGCCCGATATCTCAAGTTCCAAAATTATTTGGGATATACGACTTATTGGGTTTTATTAGGGACACCTTAGGCTACAATTTGTATATAGTGGGATATGTGCAGCAAGTCCCATTTTTCCACAATATCCATCATCCCTCATCCTACCCAGACACTGTTAACATAGGCTATATTTGAAGCCCGATATCTCAAGTTCCAAAATTATTTGGGATATACGACTTATTGGGTTTTATTAGGGACACTTTAGGCTACAATTTGTATATAGTGGGATATGTGCAGCATGTCCCATTTGCCCACAATATCGATAATCCTACCTTGACTATTTTCTGTTAACCACTTAACATTGCTCTGTTAGCTTTAACATTACCTCTGTTAAAATTTTTGGTTTTTGTCTTTGCTAGTTAAATTTGAATTTATCTTCACACACATGAATACAACTGAGGCAAAAAAGGTCGGAGTTTTTGATCATGTGGTCAATACCGCTGCCTCCAGAACTTTACCAGCTTTGCTTTATAGGGCAGACACGCAGTACACTGCACGTGACCTCTCCTAGATGGTAAACTAGCGCTCGCTGGTCTGTTATCTAGCAGGACAATACTTTCAATTTGACTATACATTGGGCGTGGGATCCAATAAGTAAAATATTTTCGAATCAAGAATAAAACAATTGCTTCAGATTAGATCCATTCAAAGACGACTAAGGCTTAATGATAGGCACTTGGAATGTTTGATTCTTTGTGTCAAACTGGCCGAAGCTCACACTAAATAAAGAGCTGACATCCTTTTTCTGGTGGGTAGAAAAAGGGCAGTAATTTGGTCATATAATCATAAGGGTTGTTAAGGTTATAAACACACTTATCTATGCTACAAAGAGGCAATGGGAACAACCACGTCGAAGAAAACCTGTTATCGACTGGTGTGGCCTATTAAAAGAAGATATTACGTGCAACTGGGCGATGCTCACATGAAATAAGAGGCTGACATCTCTGCAGCGGTAATTAGATAAAGGACAGTAACTTGGTCAAATATCCACAAGGGTGATATGGTTATAGAGACACTTGTCTGCGCTATAAACAAGCGATTGGCAAGACCCGAGTCGAAGAAAACCAGTCATCGACTGGTGTGACCTATTAAGAGAAGATATTTCCGGCAACTGGCCGATGCTCACATGAAATAAGGAACTGACATCTCTGCAGCGGTAAATAGAAAAAGCACAGTACAGTACATATATTCAAAAAGGTTTGCTAAGGTTATAGAGACACTTATCTATGCTACAAAGAGGCAATAAGTACGACCGAGTCGAAGAAAACCTGTCATCGACTGGTGTGTCCTATTAATACAAGAGATTGCAAAGGAGATGTGCTTGGAAGGAAGTACTGAAGCAGAATGTAATCCGATAAACCAGACATTTAAGGAAGTAAAATTGTGGGAAATCTTGAGCCTACCCTCGTATATATTTTTTTGGAGAGGAAAAAAATTCTACGCAGAAATTTTTGCAAAAAAAAAAGAATGATTTTTCACTCATTAACTTACCTTTGTAGTGGATGAAGTTTGTTTCTCTTTCCCCAGAGCTGAATGTTGTTATAATTAATATACACGATATTGTTGTTGTAGTTATTGTTGTTGTTGTTGTTTTTTATAGTAAGTAGTTTTAATAAAAATTAATATTATTATTGTAGTTATTCTGGTTGAAGGGTTTTCCTTCATGCAATTTTATGCTTTGAATTAAAAAATTTTCTGTTTCTGTTTTTTCTTTCCTTCAAATAATTTTTTCCGTTCTGGTTCTCTTTTTCGGTTATAAATTTAAGTACCGATGGTCCGAGTATATTTTTCTGGTTTTGTTTTTTGGATTTTGTATTTCAAATTGGTTTTACCAGTGGTGCCTCCACAAGAACAGTAGTGCAGTCAATGGTAGTAAGTTTCAATTCCTTTTTTCTACTTTAAACTTATTGTTGTTGTTGTATTTTAAGTTAAATTAATGTTTATTTGTTGTTGTAGTTGTTGTTGTAGCCAACATTTATGAAGTCCCAATTTAAGGTTGATTTCAAAAAATTCCATTTCTTTTCGTTTTTTCTCCGGGTTTATTTGGTTTTTCCTTCTCTTCTTCGGCTTCTTCTTTGGAAATCGCTTGTAAATGTTACCGTATAAAGTTAATTGTACCATAAACTAACTTGAAATTATAGCATACTTTTAGGTTTTATTTCGTTTCCCTTCTTCAGTTCAGTTCAAAAGGCCTTAGTGAAGTATTTGTTGTTTAAATGGTTGTTGTTGTTGTTCTGTAAAAATCATAAAATAAAGAAAGAGAGAAAAAATATTATTTTTTAAGACTTAAGATTAATTGCATACTTTCAGGCTAAAAACTATAATTGAAAACAAGAAATGATTTCTTTGAGTATCAAAAAACTGTAAAAACCTCTGCATTTCCTTTGATAAACTACACTCAAAAGATATTAAAGGCTTTTTGTCTCAATAGAAGAAGAATAGAGAAGCAGGACAACAAAAAAGAAGTAATCTCTTAGAAGACTTCAACCTCAAGGATGCTTTTGTAAATTAAAGAAATATTGGAAAGTCTTGCGGTCTAAAATAAAATGGGGTTTTGCTTGTATATTTTCAAAGAAAAGATAACATCCTTATGTGAGCTTAAACTGAAGGCTATTGAGTAAAAATCCGTCATACAACTATATGACTTGGTTGGGCTTACTCAACCATCCTCGGCCTAGGGTCATATAAAACAGACCTCTTTAAAAATATACACTCCATATGGCTCTTAAAGTTAAATGACATCAAAAAAGTATAAATATTTTATTAAAATTCCCCTAAAAGCATGCATTACTTATGGCAATTAAAATCCAAATTAAATTACCTTGTAAGTATGCTTTAAAATAAAAAAGTTAGGTTAGGTTAGAGGACGTGTACTTGTCAATTAAGACAAGTACAGTACCCGGAGGTCGAATTGACCCATTGTACAACGTCCTAGTTTCTCACACCACTTATGTTGTGTGTGTTAATTTTATACATGAGTGGTGGGACCTACAGTTTAAAATCGACTCCGAACGACAGATTTTTTGAGAAACTTTTTTTCATGGCAATTTCATTTACTCTCAGAGTTTTTGCCAGAAATCTACTGAGAGGAAGTCGCCGAAAAAATACTTTTTTTGTATTCTGTCTTTGATGCCTGGCCTGGGGCTCGAACCCAGGCTTTTGCGTCTAATAAGCCAACACACTACCTACTAGACTACGGCGACTTCATAAAAAGTTCAATAATCACAAAACTTATTAAGATTTTATTAAAATATGCCTAAAAGTATACACTACTTATGTAATTAAAATACAAAATCAAATCACCCTATAAGTATGCTTTAATATAAACCCGTTTTCTTTATTTTAAGCCACTCTCTAATCAATTTGAAAACCAATTAAACCTCAATTCTCTTTTCAATTTGTATTTATTTTATGAATAGATTTTTTGATTGTTATTTTACTTTCCCGTATAAATAAATAAAATCTCTAAAGATTTTAATTCGGTTTTAAAGTGTCTATTTTCCCCCCAACACTCCTAAACTTAAACTGTCTTTAAGTGTCTTAGACCAGAGGGGGACATGAAAATGTTTTACGGGTATTATGTTTTGCGCTTGGTCTACCAACAAGGGATGTCATTTAATTTTATTGGTTTTTTCCCGAAAAATACTACAAAAAACGATGGAAATTCTTAAAATCCGTTGTTAAGTGAGTGTGAGTGTGTGCCTGTAGCACTTAAATACACTTTTCAAGAGAGATAGACAAACCATTTGCCACAGGAAACAAATTTTTCCGCTGTGCGGTAGTATACGATTACATGGTGTACACGAGTGTTTGGGTTTAAACGTTACGGCGTCCATTTAATTAAAAAGGGTTTTAAATTCACGTTTTTTAGACCATTTCTAGCTGTGGTTTTATGATTTTTTTGTTTGCATTTTTTGCCTTTTCTTTGCACCGACATTGGTAAACGTTGCAAGCAAAAAAAAAAAAATAAAGAACCCAGGGTAACGTAGAAGCATAAAAAAATTTCAAGCAAAATTTCATTTGTCGTTCAGCAAAAAAAAGAGACCAATGGACACATAAAATCAAATGGAACCGACTGAAGCGCTTTTGACAAAAACGTTAGAAAAAAAGGAGACGTTTTTTTTTGCATTTCAAAAATGTCTGCAGTTTCGTTTCATTTAACCAAAGATTGCATAAGAATAGTTGCTGCTGTCTGTGTGTGTCTCTCTCTCTCCGTCTCTCCCTCTCTCTCTCTGTCTCTATGTCTTAAAACGAGAACGACTTTTATTTGCATTTTTAATAGCTTGAGTTTTAGTTTTAGTGCAGCAGCATCTAAATTGTGAAGTGGAAATTAAATGAGGCAAACAGTTCAAGATGAAAATTTTATGTGGCGAATGTGGATTCCTGCCAGTATACGGAAGCCAATTTTTTTAAATGCCATCAAGTTTTTAGCTCCGTTTAGAAATGTCCCATTTTACTGGCTGTTCACTTATTTTATAAAATAATGAAATAATATAAAATTATTGCATACTTTAGGGGTTCGAATCTAATTAAATTTAATTCACAGATTTTTAGGCATTAATTTTATGAAATAAAACAAATTTATGATGTTACCAGCTAATTTGTTTGTACAGCTAACACTCGATGGATGATGAAAGGAAGGCTGAGCATTGTGTTGGACTAAGGCAAATAGATTGTGAAAGTGCAGAAAGCAAAAACTTGTATGGACTATGGACATTAGATCTGAATTTGTTACACTGTTGCGGGAAATACTGACAAAAAAATTATGTTCTGTAAAGAAAGGCTAACGGACTTATCCCCTGACGAAGCTAGTACGAATTGACATACTTTACGTAGGATGGAGTCATGAAGCGATCACTCAGAAACCTTTTGTCCAATTCTGATTAACCGTTCTCGACAATTGGTAGCAGGGTTTTGAATTTATGAAAATTTGATGAATTAAGTGATCGATCTGATAAAGTTGCCTATTAGTAGGCTTGTTAAACGGGAGCCCGTGGTTCAAACTACTTGGCTTAGACATCTCGAACACAACGAAATAAAGGGTCCGCCAAATAACTTTTTTTTTTAAATGCTTTAAAAAAAACTACCGAATATTTTCTCAAATTTCTTTTTTTAATTGAAAGTACAATTCTTCCGGTTAATAATGGAAAATAATTTCTGAATGATTTCTTGAAAGAAATTTGAGAAAATATTCAGTCGTTTTTTTTTAAAGCATTTTCAAAAAAAGAAACTCATTTGGCGGACCCTTTACAAACAAATATTTCTTTGCCGGCTTCGTCCCAGCAGTTTTCACGCAAAAACTCTATGAAGCCAGAAGGCATTTACTCCCAAAGAGCATTAAGGAAAAACTGGCGTAGCGTTATAAGACTATGTCTTGAAATACCCTGACAGAGACACTGAATAAGAGCACGTATCCACAGAGGCGGGCTTCAACCTCCATGATGGAAACTTCGATGGAAACTTTTCTTTCCATGATGGAAACTTAGATGGAAACTTTTTCTCATTGTTAAGGTTCATGTGTGCCATGGTGGCCAAAGGCTAGCAGGTGATGCACTGTCTGCACCTGGTAACAGAATTTTTCAACAAGATTTCTAGTAAAAGGTCCGCCAAATCACATTTTTTTTTGAAAATGCTTTAAAAAAAACTGCTGAATATTTTCTCAAATTTCTTTTTTTATTTGAAAGTACAATCCTTCCGGTTAATAATGGAAAATAATTTCATTCAAATGGCTGCCTCGGCTGGCCATGCAGTAGCCTACACGATCGGTCCAATTTTTAAGCACATTATCGATTGTGTGCAGCTGTATTTCACCAATGGCTTCACGAATATTGTCCTTTAAAACGTCAATTGTATCTGGCTTGTCGGCGTAACACTTATCTTTGACGGCACCCCACAAATAATAGTCCAACGGTGTCAAATCGCAGCTGCGAGGTGGCCAAACGACATCAGCTCTGCGGCTGATAATGCGATCTTCAAAAACAGGGTGCAAAAGATCGAGTATAGCTTCGGCTGTGTGGCACGTAGCGCCATCCTGTTAAAACCAAAATGTTGCCAATATCCTCCTCTTAAATTTTTGTGAACAAAAATTTGTTCAACATGGCCCGCTTACGATCGCCATTGGCTGTAACGGCCACTCCCTGCTCATTTTCGAAGAAAAATCGCCAAATTATGCCTCTGGACCAAAATCCGCACCAAACAGTGACTCGTTTTGAGTACGTCGGCTTTTCTATGTACGCGTGCGGGTTTTCTGTGCCCCAAATGCGACAATTTTGCTGGTTTACATAGCCGCCAAGATCAAAATGAGCTTCATCTGAAAAGATGATTTTTTTTTTGCTAAAATCGGCATCTTCTGGTGTAGGCTACTGCATGGCCAGCCGAGGCAGCCATTTGAATGAAATTATTTTCCATTATTAACTGGAAGGATTGTAATTTTAAATAAAAAAAGAAATTTGAGAAAATATTCAGTAGTTTCGTTTTTAAAGCATTTTCAAAAAAAAGTTATTTGGCGGACCCTTTATTTCTGTGTCCATTGCAGCCGCCATAACATAAAGGAATGCTACCATGGATCCTGCAGACCTGACGGCATATCGTGTTATCGCATACCATTCTATACGAGCAGCTTAATGCCACAGCATTTGTTCTATTGTGCGTGACCGCCAATATGGTTTCCAGAGGTAAACGTTTGCAAAAGCAATGTAGTAGACGGCAGAGAAAATTCGTTATATAGTCGGACTATCCATATAGTATCGGAGATTCAAATCCCATATCCATAAACCCTACTTTGTCGTCTTTTCTTACCAAAAACAGATTTTTTTCCTCAACAAATAGTGGCCATCCCCTGAGAGTCTAGCTTAAAAGCCAGTCTTTAACCACTCTTTGCTAAATGTAAGGCTGGTCATGGTCTTGTTATTTCTGTAGTTGTTGTTGTTGTTTTTATTAGAATTTTATTGTTATTGTGTGCATGTATGTATGTACGTATGTGTGTGTGTGAATTAAATAAATTTTTAAAAGGTTTTGTTTTATTGTCAATTTCCTCACCATTTAACTTTTGAAAACAAGATGCCATTTTAAATCCCCCTTTAATACCAACTTAGTTTATGAAATTCGACAAGACATTGTAATTCTCTTATGGCATACACATACATACATACATACATGCATACATACAAATGCTATTAGGATTTACAAGAAACGAATAGAAACACACACTCTCACACACCCAAGTACAGATATGGTTGTAGATTTTGAAATTTAATTTTTTTTTTGCATTTGTATAGAGAATGTTTAACACGGAGAGAGAGAGAGAGGAAGAGAGAGAGTGTGAGAAATTCTCTTGAAGCATAAAATATTTATTAGTGTTGTTAACATAATGTATGTTTGCTGAATACACCTCTCCTCTCCTCTCCTTTCATACACACATGTGGTAGTTAAGGATTCTTGTTTTCTTGCTACTTGTCACCAGTGGTTTTAATTCAGAGAGAGAGAGAGAGAGAGCGGCAGAGAGAGAGAGAGGAAGAGAGTAGTAGACATTTGTTAAATTTACTTTGAATTACAAAATTGTCTTTGACAATAAAAACTTGTAACCAAAAACCTTAACACTTCCATCAAATATTACAAATATAAACTGAACTAAATATGCAAACATACATACATATGTGTATGCTACCTATACATATATACATACACACATAGTAAACACATATATGTATGTATGTGTGTATGTACTACTGTTTATTATAACACTTAAGTGTGTAGCAAAGCAATAAAAACGTGACCAACTTAAGGAATTCTTGCAGATATTTCAAGATTCTTAAGTATTTTAATGGAAAATTTCAAATATTTTACCTCTCCCTCCCTTGCCTTAGCCTCTCATGATGAAATCATATTAGTTTTTCATCGATCTGGTAACATTTTATTGATCCGTAAACACGATACCACTTAAAAATACATGAATTTAAATGCATCGACACACACTCCCATTTCAAATGCAAATATTTTATTTGAACATGAATTTGTATAAACATTCATAGTATTTATGTGTGTGTGTGAGTGTATATGAAAGCATTTCACTATATACAGATGACAATATATACATAGAATACACATACATATGTATACGTTATGCTGTTATTGAAATATCAAAAGTTTATAAAGAATGTTTACAGTGTGAGCAAAAAGAAAGTGTACAAGCAAGTATGAAAACTTTTGTTTGATATGTAGAAAGCAAAAGTGTTGTATTACCTATCAAGCCAAGGTTATGTAATTTTAAAATCCAACTGGTAAGTTGATTATTCCACACTTTGGGGAGTAGCAACAAACAATTTAGCTTTTTTTTGTCAACTTCTAGAACGCATTTGATATGCTAGATTACATAGTTATCTGCGAGGCACTAGTGTATTGCCCTCGATAAGCAGATCTTACTGAAAAAATCATTGTAAAATAAGGCTTCATGTAGAACTTTTTCTGAAAACAATCTCGCAGAGAAAGTTAGTGTCCTTAAAGATGACCAAATTTTGATGGAACTTGACAGACTTATGCGCAGGTACTAATAATGAAAAATTCAACAGACTTCTGGCATAAACTCTGAGCGTTAAAATAAAATTGCACTGAAAATATCCTCAAATCTGTCGTATGTAGTCGGTACGGTAAGGAATAGGTGCCGTCACTCATGGATAAACTAGAAGCTAGATTGGAGTTAGAAGGGTTCATTATCTAAACACTGTTGTTGATTAAAAAGAGTGGCTCTAGAGGAGACAAGGAATTGTGTAAGGAGACGTAAGCAGGCATTGGAATTGCGTAAAACTATGAAGCCTTTATGCCTTTATATGTTCCCAAATGGCCACTGATCTTCTAGAGAATTTTCAATCAAAAAAATTTATTTTTTGAAAGCCAATTTTCTCAATAGCATATTACTTTATATGTAGACTATGTTGCTGATTATATTAAGAGTCCTTGGCATCTTGCTTTGCATATATTATGGTACTCATAGACCAAGAATATTCCCCAAAATTAGCTCCTAAACAAATGGAGTTGTTCAGAGGGATACTGTTAAATAGCTAACAGTGCTCTGTTGAGGGCAAATTTTGTTCTGTTAAGGACAAATTTTGTTCTGATAACGCCAAATGTGGCGCTGCTAAAATTTATGGATTGCGTCTTGGATTGTCAAATTCGAATTTATCTTCATCACACACATAAGGCTTGAATATTTTCTCGACAAAACCAAGTGAAACTTTGTAGTACCAACAAGGAAACACACTAACACACACCAATTGAAGCCAGCTGACTGTTAAAAACTCCGTAGTTATGCTGATTCAATGTTAGAAAAACAGCCTTTCAATGCTCATTTTCAAACAAGATATTCTTCAGCTTTGAAGCTTGAATTGTGATTACGTCAACAAGAAAAAAATACCACATATGGTGCTCACAATACTATTGAATCCGTGAAAAATGGATGTGTGTGAAGATAAATTCGAATTTGACAATCCAAGACGCAATCCATAATTTTTAGCAGCGCCACATTTGGATATAACAGAGCAAAATTTCCTCCTAAAAGAACAAAATTTGCCCTTAACAGAGCAATGTTAGCTATTTAACAGAATCACTCTGAACAAACTTGCTTGCTTAGAAGCTAATTTTGGGAAATACTCTAGGCCTATGAGTACCATACTATATGCAAAGGAAGTCTCCAAGGCCTCTTAATATAATCAGCAACATAGTCACATATAAAGTGATATGCTATTGAGAAAATTGGCTTTGACAATATCAATTTCTTTGCTTCGAAATTGTCTAGAAGATCAGTGGCCATTTGGGAACATATAATGAATAGTACACCATACAGACTATATGCAAATGGTAGTCCAGAGGGTCCTCTTTCGAACCGTTGTTGTGAGATAGCTGACATAATTTTGAGAGTTAAGATTCTTTTGTTCCACTAGTCTGCAATAATTGCAAAGCAGAAGACTAATCTACTTATTGCTACTGTTAAACAGTTAGCAGTGTTCTGTTAATAGCAAAGTTTACCCCGTTAGAGGCAAGAAGTGGCGCTGATAAAAATGTGGGATTGCGTCTTTGGTTTTTAAATTCGAATTTATTTTCACACACATCAGAAAATGTGTTTTGCTCTACAAGACAACACACACCTTTGATATCCTGGCAGTATATACAAGAACTTGGCGATAAAGTGCCCGTGTATCTTCCATATAAACTGAATCGTGCACCTTCAGATTATCATTTGTTTTGAGGTTTTCAATTTTGAAACAATGGATTTTTGGGTTAAAAAATTAAATACCTTTGCATTTGTAACTCCACAAACCGATTCATTAAATTCGTTTTCCATGTTTTCGCCACAATTTATTTTTATTTACAAGAATACCTTAAAATTTCTTTAACAAATAAATTCTAAGAAATTCTGTTTCTCTTCATATCTCTCACTTGTGAAAACATTTTCTTTCTCCTTCTGTTTGTCTCCGGGAATATCACTTATGTTCGGCAGAAATAAATAGAAATTTATGCTGTTATTTGTTATACAAATGTGTGCAAGAGTGGATGGATATTAAAGAGTATGCGAGGCAAGGCGAGGCGAGTGTGTTTATGCTCACACTTATTAAAATGGTGTGAAAATCGTATGTAGAACAGAGCGTATACCTACTAACACACCCACAGTAGACTCCTATTTACTCTGACACTCAATTGCTTCTTGCGTAAGCATAAACACGAAATATTTAAGTACGTGTTGTGTTGAAGGTGTTATTGAGTGGAGAGAGAGAGAGAGAGTGGGTGAGAGACAGTGTTGTATTGCTTAAATGCTTTGCCATACAATTTATTGAGAGAGTTTTCTTATGTTCTTTTCTGTTTCTATTTCTGTTTCGATTTCTGTTGGTTTGTTTAATACTACTGTTGCTGTTGGTGTTGATGTTGATGCTATTGTTGTTGCTTTTGTTGGCGGTGTTGTGATTGTGTTCAGCATTGAAATCATTTCCATGTTTACGACACGATACTGAATATACAATACACTCTCTAATGGATTTTGGCTTATTGTGTTGTGCTGTGTTGTGTGTGCGGTAGTGGTAATCAACTAAAAATTTTCTAAAACGAATAACTTACCGATTGAGACCCACACACTTATACATACGCCTGAAAATATACACGCATATGTGTGTGTATGCATACACGTAAGGAAATATAAAAAAATTTTTAAGGAGAACTATAAACCTTTAAACACTTTAATGGGGCATTAATTGGGGAACATTGTTTGCATAATCGATTCTATCGATGGATGGAATTTATATTTTTGTTTAGAAGACCAAAACGCTCAGTCTCGTAAGTAATACATACATACATACATAATTGATCATTACAACCCTTCAGTCAGGATTACTACCTAGTTTCCCACACCATTTATGTTGTGTGTGTTAATTTTATACATGATTAGTGGGACCTACAGTTTAAAGTCGACTCCGAGCGACAGATTTTTGAGAAACGTTTCATGGTAATTTTATTTACTCTCAGAGTTTTTGCCAGAAATCTGCTGAGAAGAAGCCGCTGGCGAAATATTTTTTGTATTTTGTTTTGATATCTGACCTCAGGCTCGAACCCTGGCTTTTCGTCTAAGAAGCCAACACACTACCTACTAGACTACGGCGACTTCTAACTAAGTAGGTAATGTCTTGGCTTATTAGATGGTTCTACCCCTTGGCTCAGACATCTTGAGCAAAACGAACCATGAAAAAAATATTTCATTCGGCTTCTTCCTGTCACCAGCCAAAAACTGACAAAAATTCTGGGCGTAAAATAAAATTACAATGAAAAGTTTCTTTAAAAAATCTGTCATTCCGAGTCGCCATTAAACTGTAGGCGTCGCCACTCGTAAATAAAATTAACACACAGAACATGGGTGCTGTGAGAAGCAAGCTTGTAATCCTGACTGAAGGGTTGTTAGCCAAGAAGAGATTGCATGTCTTTAGTGGGGCTACATTAAACACCGTACCTATGGAGATAGAAACCTTACGTTGCAGTCGTTAGAAACCAATGTCCTCCAAATTATCGCCGAGATACCGATCGCAAATTGCAAAGAATTATGGAAAATTACCTCAAAAGCATAGAGTGCTAGGACAAATTCGGGGGGAATCATTGAAATCAATTAAGTCCTGTTGCTCTAAGAGTAACAGAATATGTCTGGTAGTGCTTGCAAGTGCTTTGTGACTGCAAGGACTATAAAAAGGCGTTTGGATCGATTTGTATTACATTCGGCTGGGGTTCAAGGTACAGGAATTTGCTCGAGAAGAATGGATTTCAAGGCCTTCAAGATTAGATTCTGATTTAAGCGGTGAGATAACTGTCAGTAACACTCCTTCAATCTGTCCATCCTATCTACTCATTAAGAAATCTCTTCAGGCGTATGTTTTCAGACATGGATTATGTGTAGAATGCAACCTAAATGTCTAGGCTACATCCCCTTTAAGAATACTCCTTCCGACCCTCGTACTTTTATGTAATTTTAAGCAAATGTCTCTTGTCCTTTCAAATTCTATTCAAGATTTTGTAATGAAATCATTATGGAAGTGAAGTTCATTAAGGAAAATGTATAAACAAACAACAGGAATTTAAGCCTTGCTGGCATCTTTATCCTTTTTTGCAAGGATATTAACATCAATTGATTTAAGCAACAATAAATGAAAGAATGAATGAATGAATGACCTTCACTAATACACACACACAAACAACACTCTCTACAAATAAAATTAAGAAGCTTAGAATGAAAATCTTTCTCCATGAATACAAAGAAAAAAACAAACGAAAAATAACAAAAACAATAACAATAATAATACGTATTAAGGACTAAGTCCTTGGCCAAAGTCCTTTTTTCAAAAATGTTTGCCTTAATAAGGTTGTGGCAGAAAATGTACGCCTCCTCTTGGCTTTAAATACAAAGTTTTGTTGTTGAGTCTTGAGAATATGCAAATTAACAGGTAAAATATTATATTCGACAACAACAACAACAGCAGCAATAACAACAACAACAAAATTAACAATTTATTTTTATAAGATGAAACATTTTTTTTTTTTGTTGTTGATTATCAACGAATGCTGAAAGGCAAAGAATGAAAATATTTATTGCCAAGCTTAGGAGACAAGATAGAGGACATACATACATATACGCGAGATACGAGGGTTGGTAAATAATTTAAGTGAAGAATCTTCAAGTTAGTTTTCTAAGTTTAAAACTTATATTCTTCTCCTAACCAACGATTTCCATGGTTTAAATACACAAAAATGGTTTTTTTCCGTATCTCCAGAGAAAGTACCGGGTAATTTTTTTTAGCAATTATCTTTTTGGCAACACTGGTTCAAATAGCTCACACACGTTTCGTGTTTTGTTTCACTGTCAAACATCTTCAGTTTGGTCTATAATTTAACCATGAATCGTCTTGCAAACGAACAACGCTTGCAAATCATTTGAATTTTATTATCGAAATGCGTGGCTCTGTTAAGAAAGTTCATCGGGCACTTCTTCCATTTTATGGTCAGTTTAATCGATCCACTGAAGCGGCTATTCGGGCTATTGTGACTAAATTTCGCACCAAATTTACATTGTTGGGGACATTAAACCACCAAAACGCTTACGTAGAGTGCGTACTGAAGAAAATATCGCAGCTGTATCGCGGCCAGTATTAATGATGACCATCACTTATCGATTCGTCGCTGTTCGCAGCAATTGGGCCTCTGTTACTCAGCAACGTGGAAAATTTTGCGGAAGGATTTAGGTGTGAAGCCTTTCAAAATACAGCTGGTGCAAGAATTGAAGCCGAACGACCTACCGCAACGCAGAATTTTTGGTGAATGGGCCGAAATGGGAAAGTTGGCCGAAGATCCACTTCTTTATCGAAAAATTGTGCTTTGCGGCGAAGGTCATTTTTGGCTCAATGGATACGTAAATAAGTAGAATTGTCGATTTTGGAGTGAAGATCAGCCAGAAGCATTGCAAAAGCTACCAATGCATCCAGAAAAAGTCACAGTTTGGTGCGGTTTATGGTGGCTGGTGGTATCATTGGACCGTACTTCTTCAAAGATGCTGCGAATCGTAACGTAAATGTGAATGGTGAGCGCTACTGTGAGATGATATCCAACTTTTTTTGCCCAAAATACAAGAGCTTGACTTGCATGACATGTGGTTTCAACAAGACGGTGCCACATGCCACACCGCACGCGTAACAATGGACTTATTGAGAGGCGAGTTCGGTGAACATTTTATTTCACGTTAGGGATCGGTCAATTGGCCACCTAGATCGTGCGATTTAACGCCTTTAGACTATTTTTTTGTGGGGCTATGTTAGGGCTCATATCTATACAGACAAACCCGCTTCAATTGACGCATTGGAAGACAACATTGACGGATTTATTCGTGAGATACCGGCCGAAATGTTGGAAAGAGTATGCCGAAATTGGACTAAGCGGATGGACCAATTGAGGCGCAGTCGCGGTCAACATTTGCATGAAGTAATCTTCAAACATTAAATTATATGGACCGTACGTACTATCGATTCAAATAAAGATTTCATGAATTTTTCTAAATTTTATGTGTTTTTTTTGTAAAATTTTCCTATAGCTCTTAAAAAAATCACCCATTATAACTTCCCACAAGACTCTGTGTAAGTATCAGCCTCACTATATTTCCTCCATATTTCCATACAGAAAACGCCTCTGAGAGCGACACCGGTCTAGTGCATGTACGTAGCGAGAGTTTCTTTACTGTCCGGCTTCTATAATTGTCTCTGGTGTGGTTCGATTGAATTTCTGTTCGGGTTGCAAAGCACAGGAATATTTTTGAGAACGAAAATAGCGATGGCCTTGTTAGATTAGATTCTAATTCTATACATGCAGTAGATGGTCATTAGGAAATTGGTTCAAGCGAAATGATTCTCGGATTACGGCCGATAACTGTACTTTCGATATAGTCGAACGAACGGCTCGGCCGTTACCGCCAGAAATGATGTCAGTCTGGAGATCAAACGCAGGATCGCTCTTGCCAACAGGTGCTACTATGGTCCCAATAGGTAATTGAGTAGTAGAAGCCTCTCTCGTGCGACAAAACTAACACTTTACAAGACACTCCTCCTACCCGTGCTTCTTTATGGTGCAGAGGCATGAACCCTATTAAGTACAGATGCAGCGGCCTTGAGAGTGTTCGAGAGAAAAGTACTACGCAAGATCTTCGGTCCAGTATGAGTGGGCGACGATTTCCGCATCCGATACAGTAGTGAGCTGTATGAGCTCCTCAGCGACATAGACGTTGTACAGCGTATTAATATCCAGCGGTTGCGCTGGCTTGGCCATGTCATTCGAATGGAGGAGGATGCTCCGGCGAGACGGGTATTTGATATGGGTATCTGTGGAAGTCGGCGAAGAGAACGACATTGCATCCGTTGAAAGGACCAAATCGAGGAAGCCCTGTCATCGATTGGTGTGACCAACTGGTGTAGGCGCGCACGAAGCAGAGGCACCTGGAAGGATGTGTTGGGGCAGGCCGAAACCCGTTGAACGGGTTATTATGGCCAATTAAGTAAGTAAGTAAGTAATGCCCCAATCCTGAGTAGGATAGATTTGCTTAGGTTCCTTGGCCATCGAATAATGTTGGTTGGCTGCTGAGACATACATACATACATACATAATTGGTCATTACATCCTCTTCAGTCAGGATTATGACCTAGCTCCTCACACCATTGATGTTGTGTGTGTTAATTTTGTACATGAGTGGCAGCGAGCCCTACAGTTTTAAAATCGATTCCGAACAAGAGATTTTTGAGAAACTTTTCATGGCAATTTTATTTTAACGCCCAGATTTTTGCCAGAAATTTGCTGAGAGTAAGTCGCCAAAGAAATATTTTTTCATATTTTGGTTTTGATGGAGATTTCTGATGTGGGGTTTAAACCAAGACCACTCGGCAACCCACTATACCACGGCGACTTCCAGTCCTATCAGCTACCTCTTAAAAGCGCATTAGTAAATTGGTTCGAGCGAAATGCCAGAACCTAAGGAGGATACGTTTAATTCATCAATCTGCTGCCCTTATGGGCTCATTACGAAAAGTGTTCTTTCAGTACACCACAGGTCGGATCGCCATATAACTAAGATTACTAACTAACACGTAACTAAGGCCTCAGGTCAACGAATTGCGTTGTTAGTACATATTTTCTACTGGAACCAATAAGTTCAACGTCTGACTGCTGCCTGGTCTAGATTTTAAATCGGGATTTCAAGAAGCCATTATGGATATGATGTGTGTAAAGATAAATTCAAATTTAAAAATCAAAGACTTAAACCCACCCTTTTAGCAGCACCACTTCTTGGCTCTAACAGGGTAAACTTTGCTATTAACTGAACACTGTTAACTATTTAACAGTGGCAATAGTAGATCAGTCTTCTACTTTGCAATTATTTCAGACTATTGACATAAAATATAATTCTCATTATGATCATTATTATTTGTGAACAGAAGTGTTGAAAAGTAAGTAGTTAACAGTGTTCTGTTAAGGGCAAATTTTGTTCTGTTAAGAGGAAATTTTGTTCTGTTTATGCCAAATGTGGCGCTGCTAAAATTTTGGAATTGCATCTTGGATTTTCAAATTCAACACATGTGGAAATGAGGGTGAGAATACAACATTTCCTTTGTGATTGTTCAACCCTTCGTAAGGGAAGGATCAATTCCCTAGGGAGGGAGGTTTTAACTCTCTAATCGTGATGTTTCTTTATTATTTTCTTTCCTTCTGCTAATCCTCATTGCTGCTTTATTTCCTTGCTCCTGCTCTCCCATGCGGTTGTGTAGACTGGAGTCATACTGTTACTGACATGGAATCCTTGATAAAATTTTCTTGCATGAATAAAATAAACTGACTAAAGGTTCAGATATTTTAGAAGATCCCAGGGAATCCTCTATAGCAAGAAACTGAAGAGAAGGTCAAGAGATAGGCGATAACGTCTGCTGAAAAATTTTCTGCCAGCCAGTGGCATTAAACATCTTAAAATTAACGAAATTCCGCTCGTAGACCTCCTACGAAGGCCATACATTTTTATTACTATTTCACCAACAGCCCTCGTTAAACTCTATGTATGCATGACACAACGTATAATCAATTCTGAAGGTGTGTGTGTTAGGTAGGTAGGTGAGCATAGTATTTTATTGAATACAAAGTCCTTCTTGCCAGAAAAAACAATAAAATTTTATTCTTCAAAAATAAAACGAGAATAGCAGCTCGAAAATTAAATTCAATTATTCGTTGATAGACTTTTGGTTTGTGCTGGTAAATTGACAATTTTTATGGAAATCCATGCACACGTGCATGTATCCTACCAAATGGCTTTGGCCATCAAAAGAGAAATTTTCTCTGCTCCTGCTCCTCCTTTGATTTTTTTTTTTTGGTCATGTAAAATGGATTTTCTTTTCTTTTGTATGTTTTGACCGGACCGAGAAAAGGAAATTGAATTAGAAAAAAAAAATTTAATTTTCCCACTGGCCACCAAAAATAAATATTGCCAGTGAAAGAAAAAAAAAAAAAAAAACAACCAGAAACTAA
Organism: Sarcophaga variegata; assembly: GCA_932273835.1. Lineage (NCBI taxonomy): Eukaryota > Metazoa > Arthropoda > Insecta > Diptera > Sarcophagidae > Sarcophaga > Sarcophaga variegata. The sequence continues at coordinate 8,171,719 of OW026361.1, read as the reverse complement.
GCAAAGAAAATATGATAAAATATTTAATTTTTTATTCTTCTTTAATTCTAAATTCTTTGAAATTTTCGTCAAAAAAAAATACCAAAAGCTTACTAACTGATCCCCAAAAGCATTTCCTTTAAATATGTCTGGAGGCCCAGCAAAACCAGCCGAAACCAGAGAAGAGTGAATGAATTTAAAATGATTTTTTCTCATTGTTGTTGTTATTGCTGCCTGCCTGCCTACTGCCTACTGCCTACTGCTGTCTATCGTTTGTCGTTATTATTTATTCACATAAATTGAATAAAAAAAAATATAAAAAAATAAAATGAAAATAAAATAAAATCGGAAATTGTCATTTAAATTGAAAGTCCATAATGAAATCATGTTTGAAATCAAAATTCAAAATGAAATTTTTCTTTAAGGATTTAATCACAGAAAAAAACAGGACTTCAAAAGGCTTCAAACATTTGGTTATGCCAACAACCTAGCAACCGTTGAAGCATTGGAAGCCAATACTCATGTCGACATGAAGGGCCAGAGTTGTTGGAATAAGCAGCCCAACCATGTTAGTCGTAGTCTCGGCGGACATAATGGGTGATTTTTTAAGAGCTAAAGGAAAATTTTCAAAAAAAAAAACATAAAATTCAGAAAAATGCATGAAATCTTTATTTGAATCGATAGCGTACGGTCCATATAATTTAATGTTTGAAGATTATTTCATGCAAATGTTGACCGCAACTGCGCCTCAATTGGTCCATCTGCTTAGTCCAATTTTGGCATACTCTTTCCAACATTTCGGCCGGTATCTCACGAATAAATGCTGCAATGTTGTCTGCCAATGCGTCAATTGAAGCGGGCTTGTCTGTATAGACATGAGATTTAACATAGCCACACAAAAAATAGTCTAAAGGCGTTAAATCGCACGATCTAGGCGGCCAATTGACCGGTCCCGAACGTGAAATAAAATGTTCACCGAACTCGCCTCTCAATAAGTCCACTGTTACGCATGCAGTGTGGCATGTGGCACAGTCTTTTTGAAACCACATGTAATGCCAGTCAAGCTCTTGCATTTTGGGCAAAAAAAAAAGTTGGATATCATCTCACAGTAGCGCTCACCATTCACAGTTACGTTACGATTCGCAGCATCTTTGAAGAAATACGGTCCAATGATGCCACCAGCCAGCCCATAAACCGCACCAAACTGTGACTTTTTCTGGATGCATTGGTAGCTTTTGCAATGCTTCTGGCTGATCTTCACTCCAAAATCGAAAATTCTGCTTATTTACGTATCCATTGAGCCAAAAAATGACCTTCGTCGCTGAACACAATTTTTCGATAAAGAAGTGGATCTTCGGTCAACTTTCCAAGAGCCCATTCACCAAAAATTCTGCGTTGCGGTAGGTCGTTCGGCTTCAATTCTTGCACCAGCTGTATTTTGAAAGGCTTCACATCTAAATCCTTCCCCAAAATATTCCACGTTGTTGAGTAACAGATGTCCACTTGCTGCGAACGGCGACGAATCGATAATTGATGGTCATCATTAACACTGGCCGATACAGGCTGCGATATTTTCTTCAGTTCGCACTCTACGTAAGCGTGTTGGTCGTTTAATGTCCCCAACAATGTAAATTTGGTGCGAAATTTAGTCACAATAGCCCGAATAGCTGTTTCAGTGGGTCGACCATAACTGATCATAAAATGACAGAAGCGCCCGATGAACTTGCTTAACAGAGCCACGCATTTTGATAATAAAATTCAATGATTTTGCAAGCGTTGTTCGTTTGTAAGACGATTCATGGTTAAATTATTGACCAAACTGAAGATGTTTGACAGTGAAAGAAAACACGAAACGTGAGTGAGCTATTTAAACCAGTGTTGCCAAAAAGATAATTGCTAAAAAAATCACCTGTTATAACGGAAATGGTACTTACAAATTAAATGCCAGGAAATTATTCACTCCATCAATATTTCTGTCTTGTATTAAAGTTTTGAGTTCTCCAGCTCTTAAAAAATAGACGATTTAATCTACTACGCTGCTGTCATTACAATGTTGGAACAGTCGATATCCTCAAGCTTCTCTTGAGGATTTTTCCATCGATGTATATGCCACTGAGAGGAACAAGTTGTAATACAAGGGGGCTAGGTTTGTTTGAAGTCGCCGCAGTCTAGTAGGTAGTGTGTTGGCTCTTTAGCTGTGAGGCCTCGGTTCAAAGTCCAGGTCAGACATCAAAACGAAAATTACCATGAAATGTTTTGGTCCAAAGGGTTGAACAATCACGAAGGAAATGTTTTATTCTCCTCCTTATTTCCACAATTTTTTAACACTATCCATCTGAACATCTGATCTCCGCCCCCACCATCCCCATCCTTTACATTTCAACACTCCTGTTCGCAAATAATAATGATCATAATGAGAATTCTATTTGATGTCAACAGTCTGAAATAATTGTAAAGTAGAAGACTAATCTACTATTGCCACTGTTAAACAGTTAACAGTGCTCTGTTAATAGCAAAGTTTTACCCTGTTAGAGGCAAGAAGTGGCTCTGCTAAAAGGGTGGGTTTAAGTCTTTGATTTTTAAATTTGAATTTATCTTCACACACATCATATCCACAATGCCTTCATAAAATCCCGATTTAAAATCTAGACCAGGTCGCAAGATTTCCTATAGGAAACCCAGCCTGACGTTGAACTTATTGATGTCCAGCAGCAAGTCGGTTGTAGCAGCGTAATTCATTGGCCATGAAGCCTACTTACATAGCGATCTGATCTCTAGCTTATCGCAGGAACTCTTTTCGTAGTGAGCCCATAAGGGCTGAAAGATTGGAGAATTATTATAACGTTTCATTCGTAGAATAAGAACATGAGTCTTATCTACTAGTTGCTGTGGTCTAGTAGATAGTGTGTTGGCTTATTAGACGAGAAGCCAGGATTCAAACCTCAGATCAGACATCTTCAACAAAACGAAATATGAGCAAATATTTCTTCTGCGAGTGCTTCTCAGCGAATTTCTGGCAAAAACCCAGAGAGTTAATAAAAAAATTGCCATGTAAAGTTTCTCAAAAAAAATCTGTCGTTCGAAGTCGACTTTAAACTGTAGATCCCACCACTTATGTATAAAATTAACACACACAACATAAATAGTGTGAGTAGCTAGGTCGTAATGCTGACTAAAGGGTTATAATGACCAGTTATGTATGTACATAGCTAGGGTTAAGAAGAACCTGCTTCCTGGTTTTTTTTAGTAAAAATATAATTTTCCTCTGTTAAAGCCAAACTTGTGCTCTGTTAACACCAAAGGTGGCGATGCTAAAAATATAGGTTTGCGTCTTTGGTTTTCAAATTCGAATTTATCTTCGTTCACTAATTGTTCTGCTTCTGGCCGTTAGTTAATAGGATCTATGAATTCATGAAAAACTTAAAAGGATTTGGTACCAATTCATAACATTGAAATGCAAACAGATTGCAGCTCACTTAACTCCTAAACTCTTCGATTGCTGGAACAGTACTGCGCCTATGTTATTGAGTAACATTGCAGACAAAAGTTTCTATTACGTAATGTGTTGTCTTCGTAGAAGATTTTTCGCGAGTCCAGGTCTGAGCTCCGCCTTCTTGAAAGAAAGAAAAAAATTATTCCACGCGTACATAATTTAAAGAGAATCTCATAGAAGTATGGGTCATCACCAAAGAAGCAAAAAGCCATCACTTACAGCGAATATTTATTTTTTCTTTTTTTTTGAGCTTTTTTGTCTTTATGAATACTCATGGATTATTTAAAAAAAATTATTTATTTTTTTAGATCCAAACAAGCACGTCCATATCTTTATTTCCAGGCAACATTCGCATTTTTTTCTTCAAGAAAAGCAAAAAAAAAAAACGTACAACTTTTTTCGTGTTCCTCCTTTTGTTCTACAAGCTTACTTTTGCTCTTTGAATTCAAACAAAACTTAAGAATTTTTAATGAAACTTTCACAAGCATCACCATAGTATTGTATGTATGCGTGCGAGTGTGTGTGTGTATGTAAAAGAGAGCCAGTAATTGTAGTTGAAATTCCTGCTGTTGTTGTTCTAACTATGTGCGTATGCAGTTTCTCTTTCTTTTTTTTTGAGCAAAAGATTTATGACGACTGCATACCTACACTGTTAGTAAGTAACACACGCACACAGATGCCTTTGTTCATGTACAATCTTATAAATTTCTTTCTTACAGTTATAAACACCAATGCACACATACAACAGTTTTCTTAACATTGCATATGAAAAAGAGAGAGAGAGAGAGACAGGCACACACAGTTTCTGTGTGTTACACTGGAAATAGTAGCCCAAGTATAAACAGAAAGGGAAAGATAAAATGCAGGAAAGAGAGAGAGAGAGAGAGAGAGAGAGAGAGTGAGAGAAGTGCAGCACCAAGTAAAGGTTAAAGTTTATTTTACATTAAATAATTTACATTCAAAAAGAATGTTAAAAAAAATAGGAGAAAAATAAGAGAAAAAGTATAGGAAAAGAAAGTAGAAATGGTTGTAAATAACATCTAAAAGTCATAAAAAAAAACATACAAAAAAACAAACAAACAATGGAAGCAGCATAAAACGACAGCTGGGTAGGAGTATCCATAAATAAATAAATTCTGAATGAATTTCATTTGCTACAGAATCCATTTAAAAGTTTCAACAAAATTTAAAGTTTTACACAATTTAAGAATATCAAGGCTCTGGAAGAAAAGGAAGGTAACTTTAAAAATTTTGAAATTTAGAATCAAATGCAACAATACTAATGACAAACAATATTGTGAACAATATCCTGCAAAAACAAGGATTAACAAAAGATTAAATAGTATATCGCTTACATGATGGGCTTCAAGTTACTATTGAATGTTTGAGCCTTAGTTCTTGTGGAGAGTTGGGTAAAATTCTCATTTACGTCAAGCATCCCATATGAACGAAACCTGTGTAGCTCCAATCAATAACAATGCATGTGAAGATAAATTCGAATTTGAAAATCCAAGACACAATCCATAAATTTTAGCAACGCCACATTTGGCTTTAACAGAGCAAAATTTACTCTTAACAGAACAAAATTTGCCTTTAACAGAGCTATTTAACAGTATCCATCTGTACAAGCTCACTTGTTTAGGAGCTAATTTTGGGAAAGGAAGGTTCCAAGGCCTCTTAATATAATCAGCAAGAAAGTCTCATATAAGGTGTTATGATATTGAGAAAATTGTCTTTGAAAATATCAGTTTTTTTATTGAACATTCTCTAGAAGATCAGTGGCCAATTGGGAACATATAATAAATAGTACAGCATGCAAAATGTATGCGAATGGTAGTCCAGAGGGTTCTCTTTCGAACTGTAGTAGTGGGATAAATGGAATAATTTTGATTTTCACTTGTAATAAGCCAACGCACTACCTACTAGACTACGGGAACTGCAGACGAGTTACAGTTGAATTAATTCAGAGAGTGCTGATCCTTAGAGGTGATAATATCTTTTGCTTATTGCTTTTAATGTGTGCGAAGATAAATTTGAATTTAAAAACCAAAGACGCAAACCCACATTTTTATCAGCTCCACTTCTTGCCTCTAACAGGGTAAACTTTGCTATTAACAGAGCACTGTTAACTGTTTAGCAGTGGCAATAGTAGATTAGTCTTCTACTTTGCAATTATTTCAGGCTATTGACATAAAAATATCACGGTTCGAAAGAGGACCCTATACTGTACTATTTCTTATAAAGAGTCCGCCAAATAATTTTTTTTTTGAAAATGCTTTAAAAAAAAACTACTGAATATTTTCTCAAATTTCTTTTTTTATTTGAAAGTACAATCCTTCCGGTTAATAATTGAAAATAATTTCATTCAAATGGCTGCCTCGGCTGGCCGTGCAGTAGCCTACACGATCGGTCCAATTTTTAAGCACATTATCGATTGTGTGCAGCTGTATTTCACCAATGGCTTCACAAATATTGTCCTTTAAAGCGTCAATTATCTCTGGCTTGTCGGCGTAACACTTATCTTTGACGGCACCCCGCAAATAATAGTCCAACGGTGTGAAATTGCAGCTCCGAGGTGGCCAAACGACATCAGCTCTGCGGCTGAAAATGCGATCTTCAAAAACAGGGCGCAAAACATCGAGTGTAGCTTCGGATGTGTGGCACTTAGCGCCGTCCTGTTGAAACCAAATGTTGCCAATATTCTCCTCTTCAATTATTGTGAACAAAAATTCGTTTAACATGAACCCAATAACGATCGCCGTTGACTGTAACGGCCACTCCTTGCTCATTTTCGAAGAAAAATGGCCCAATTATGCCCCCGGACCAAAATTCGCACCAAACGGTGACTCGTTTTGCGTGCGTCGGCTTTTCAATGTATGCGTGCGGGTTTTCTGTGTCCCAAATTCGACAATTTTGCTCGTTTACATACCCGCCAAGATCAAAATGAGCTTTCATCTGAAAAGATGATTTTTTTTGTCAAAATCGGCATCTTCTGGTGTAGGCTACTGCATGGTCAGCCGAGGCAACCATTTGAATGAAATTATTTTCCATTATTAACCGGAAGGATTGTAATTTCAAATAAAAAAAGAAATTTGAGAAAATATTCAGTAGGTTTTTTTTAAAGCGTTTTCACAAAAAAAAAGTTATTTGGCGGACCCTTTATGTTTTTAGAAAGATTTCAAGCAAAAAATTGATATTTTCAAAGGCAATTTTCTCAGTACCATATCACCTTATATGTGACTATGTTACTGATTATATTAAGAGGCATTGGCATCATCCTTTACACATAGTATGGTACTCATAGACCTCGAGTATTTCCTAAAAATTAGCTCCTAAACAAGTGGGCTTGTTCAAATGGATACTGTTGAATAGCTAACAGTGCTCTGTTAAGAGAAAATTTTACTCTGTTAACGCGAAATGTGGCGCTGCTAAAATTTATGGATTACGTCTTGGATTTGCAAATTCGAATTTATCTACACGCACATAAAATTTTATGACATTTTAATGCAAAAATAAAATAAAAACATGGAAGTATTATGTTACCAATTACCCTTAACTGTATTCATAATTAAATTAAAAACATTTTTTTTAGTTTATCAACTGCATTTAGCATGAAAAGTTAGAAAAAAAAACTACTCTACTAAGCTAATTAAACTGTCATTTAATAAAAATTGTTAGCCGTGGTTTCTATTAAAAAAAAAAAACAACAACGAATAAAAATTTGAAAAATTGTTTCCTTTTAGCGTCGTATTCATAATTCAAATGGTCCTTGACGGGCAAATGTTTAAAAAAAATTTTTTTTATTTTTTTTTATTTTAATCACACACAAGTTGTTCATGAGAAATAAAAATAATTCACGCAACTATTTATAACAAAACGAACATACACCCGAATACAACCATAAAAAGAAAGAGAGACAGGCAGAGAGGGATCTAGAGAGAGAGAGTGTATGCAACTAATTTTAATTTATTTTCCCGTTTTATCGCAGATAAAAATAAAAATACACGCACATGTTCAACGCATTCAAAGAAATCAAAGTGGTGGTGGTGGTGGTAGTGGTGGTGGTAGTCATAGTAATAGTGATGGTGGTGTTGGTGGTGCTGGTAGTGCGTGTTTTTGTGGAATTCCTATGAAAATTTATCATTTAAAGGACATGTGTAGCATGAAACACAACTGCAGGGGGAATTAAAAATAAATTTTTATTAAAAAAAAAAAATTTTAATTCATTTAATAAAAAATGTTTTTAATTGTTTATGAGCCACATTTGAACATTTCAAAGCAAAGAGTGGCATATTTTTTCTAATTAAAATTTATCGAAATAAAAAAATGTGTTTATGACGCATTTTGTTGCATGTTAAACACTAAACGCATGTGAAAGCCACTAAAAGATGTAAATTCAGACCGACAAAGCTGTATTATGCATCCAGAGTTTTCAAAAAAAATTCTAGAACCATAAAGTAGATCCCATTGAAAAGTATTTTGAAGTGATAATCGTATTCAAACTGCTTGCCGTTTAAGGAAAAATGTTGTAAGGATGGTGGATTAAAGCCATAAGTGGGTGGGTATGGCTCTTGGAAAATAATTGTATGGACACCAACTTTTGATTATGGCTGAGGGAATTTGAGCATCATATTGTTACATAAATCGAAACGACCTAATATCGTTTAACTACAAAAACGATAAACAAAAGCCACGCGATACAAATATACACTAACACGAAGAATGCAATGAACATGTTGATTATCTAAAGCTGTTCACACACATATGTACGATGAACCTGGTTGCAACTGGTACCAACAACAACATGTATGTGAAAAAAAGGGATAGACAACATAAGCAAAGTACACAAACAACAATGTATTAGCAATAGAGCTCTCGAGAAGGCGAGATCACGAACCTTCCACTTCAAAAATGTTTATTAGACTGGTTGTGTCGGACTATAAAAGACAAAGCAGGCAGCAGTCAGTTATAATTCAGTCAGCCTTGTGTGAAGATGCGTTGCAGTTTGGACGCACAATTGGTATTGATTGCAAAAAGGTTGTAAGCAGAGAAGATCCAACGAACAGTTGTTAGTGTTAACGCGGACAGAAATGTGAAATAGAATAGTGTACAAGCAAATTGTTGTTGTATCGTTAAATTGTATACGGTGGCACACAAAAGTAGTGTAAAGAATAAAGGGAGTTTAAGAGAAAATAAACACATATTTGTTTTTACTTGGTTTGCAATTAACGAACTCATATTTAAACGTTTTTAAAAAGGTAAAAACGTAACAATATTCTAGCCACAGTGCAAGGAATTGACATGATTGTAGATCTGGCCAGGTTTAGGCGCCATCACAATGCATTGGCTGCCGTAAATATTTATTTTGAAAACATTTTACTGCCCAGATATTTACCTCCACCTACATAAAGTCCTACTTAAGCAACAAGTGAAGCTGGCTGACCATAGGCAACGCCTTGGTATGCTGATTGGATGCTAAAACAATAGACTTTCAGTGTTGATTTTACGAACAAAATTTTCTTCCACAATGAAGCTCATCTTTCAAACGTTATGTGAACGAACAAAAGTGAAGCATAAGGGGTACGGGAGAACCTAGAAGTGCTTGTGGAGGAGCCACGGTATCAGAAAAAATGACTGTATGGTATCATTGGGCCGTAGTTTTTACAAATATGAGCCTAGAAGACGCGTTACCGTCAATTGGGAATGGTATACATACATAACTAGTCATTACAACCCTTCAGTCAGAATTACGACCTTGCAGTCACAAAGCACTTGCAAGCACCACCAAATATACTCTGCTACTCTCAGACCAGCAGGACTTAATTGATTTAAATGATTCCCCCTGGATTAGTCACAACCGTCTATGCTGTTGAGCTAATTTTCCATAATTTTTGGCAATTTTCGTGCGGTATCTCGTGGATAATTTGGAGGACATTGGTTTCTAACGACTGCAACGAAAGGTTTTTATCTCCATAGGCACGGTGTTTAATGTAGCCCCACTAACGACATGGAATCTCATCTTGGCTTACAACCCTTTAGTCAGGATTACAACCTAGCTTCTCACACCACTTATGTTGTGTGTGGTAATTTTATACATGAGTGGTGGGACCTACAGTTTAAAGTCGACTCCGAATGATAGATTTTTTTGAGAAACTTCATGGCAATTTTATATTTAATCTCCGAGTTTTTGCCAGAAATCTGCTGCTGAGAGGAAGTCGCCGCAGAAATATTTTTTCAATATTTTGTTGAAGATGTCTGACATGTGGTTTAAACCGCGGCCTTACGTCTAATAAGCCAACACAGTAGACTACGGCGACTTCCAAACCTATCAGCCACCTCTTAAAAGCTCATTAGTAAATTGGTTCGAGGGAAATGCCAGAACCTGAGGAGGAGACGTCTTATTCAACAATCTGCCATCCCTTATGGGATCTTCACGAAAAGTGTGCTTACGGTAGACCACAGATCGGGTCGCTATGTAACTAAGATCCTTGGTCAACGAATTGCGTTGTTAGTACAGAAATATTTTTTCGTATTTTGTTTCGTTGGAGATAATGGGGTTGGAAGCGGTGTCTGCTCTGAGAAACGGGACCTGAATATTTATCTCCGTCTGCCGTAATACTGCAGTGTGTTTCAGATGAAGGTGATGGCAATTTACCGGGCCACTCAATGGATCCTCGTCAACGATGCTCCTTTCACTCGCATCTCGATCTTTTCTGATAGTCAGGCCGCGATAAGATCTCTATCGGGTTTCGTGATTAACTCTAGGATCTTTAGGGACTGTCGCCACTGTCTCGACTTTCTCTCGGCGCGTCTCTCTGGTGAGGGTCCCCAGGCACAGTGAAATTCCGGGAAACTGTAGGGCCGACGAGCTCGCCAGAACTGGTGCGCTCCTTCCGGAATCCTCTTCTGTTGAGTTGGGTATGCCACTTGCCTCGGTCAAGTTGACCATTGCGCGGAGGTTCTTTCGGAACGCCAAGCTATCCTGGGTCAATGAGGAGTACTGCTCCACCGCTAGACTCACCTGGCCGAAGATAGATAGAAGGCGTACCAACCGATTACTTGGTCTTGGTCATGATGTCATCTCGACTACAGTGGCCGTGCTTACAGGTCATTGCGTCATCTGTAGACACGGGGAGAGAATGAGGCTGCCTTTCAACGACTTCTGCCGTGGATACAGGTCGACTGAGGAAGAGGAGACTGTTGTTCACTTTCTTTGCCAGTGCCCGTCTCTTGCTAGGTGTAGATATAGGTTATTTGGCTCCCCATTCCTTGTTAGCTTAACGGAGCTATCATCTATTGACATCAAGGATATAGCTTATAACTTGTGATAAACGCACTTTCTGGCTGGTTTTCCAGTGCGGGGTAGTCGTGCTTTTACGCTGACCAACTTCTTCCTTTTCCCTGATTTTGGTGGAACTTGGTTAGTACAGGTACTGCGTTCACCCGTGGCATCACAATGGGCCGCTATGCGTGCTCAAGTGAGCTTTGTCATATCAGAGCTACCACTCCGAACTTACCTAACCTTCGTTGGAGATGTCTGACTGGGGGTATGAACCATGGTCTAACGTCTCGTAAGCCAACACACTACCTACTAGACTACGACGACTTCATATCCCTTTTATCCTATCCTGTGTATAAATAACGTTAACATAGCAATACAGGATACGATAGGAGGTCAGAAACGTATTAAATTTGAAATGTTTTGACTTTTTTGCCGGGATTAAATAATTAACACCGCTTTATACAGCAGCACAGGTTATTATCAGTACATTATAGCAACGCTAAGTTGTACTCATTGTATGAAATCGAATATGCTTAATCCCGTACAGAAAAATGTCGGCTTTAAATTTAAATTTCCTCAGCCTATAAATAAATTTGAAAAAAAAATTTCGTTTCTAATTGGAAATTATAGCCTCTCCATAGAAATAAAAACGTAAGAAAGAAAACAGTTTTTAAAAATTAATCTTCCTTTGCATGTTAACTTGAAACAAATCATGTGTGTGGCTTTTTCTTGTTTGTTTGCAATTTGAAGCATACTTTTAGGTTGAATAACATTCCATATGCCATAAATATTCGCATATTCTTATGGCGGTCATTTTGGATTTCAAGAAAAAACGAAATTTTCTTTTTTAATTTTAAAAATCCACAATAAATTTGCGTGTTTAAAAATGTCAAATGAAATGTTGCTGCTGCTTTTTTGCATTGCTGCAACGGAAATTGAAATGAAGAAGAGGAGAAGAGAAGAACGCAAGGAAGTAATGGTACGATTGGCGTGATTGTATGTGTAAGAAAATGCCTGCATGTTGTTATATTATGAGTGCACAGAGCATTTAAACATTTATCATACGGCAAACATACACTTTTCCATTCAATTCCCCCTCGGTGTTTCATTTTATCCTTGCTGTCTGTGTGTGTCCACATACAATGCTTAGGGAAATTTATTTCAGTAGAACAAATACAGGTAAAATCGTACGAAAGGGTGACAAACAAATATTCGTAGAGAACACTCGCTCGCTCTCTCTCGTTGTCATAAATTCAAATAAAACATGTGGACATTTATTAAATGCTCTCGAGTGTTTATTTAACAAACGTAGTTTAACTTGTACTCCATCATGAAAGCACATACACACACACACTTTCATAAGTCATACTAATACACTCTCTCCAGCAAATATTTCCTTCTGGAAAAACATGCAAGAAGAGTGCCCGAATGAAAACCCTGCACCGCAGAGAGTCCAGCTAAATCTTGTCAGTCACTTAATTTACACACACACAATGTGTTTTGAATGTTTGCAAATGTATGGGTGACTATGTGATTTGAATGTTTCAGTGTGTATGTATGTAAATAAATTTAAAAGTGTTGCCAATTTATTATCAGAGAGCACACCACCACCTTACAGAAGTAGTTTACATGATTGTGTTCGGGAGTTTTGAAATCATAATCATACCCATAGACCCGCTACTGTTAGGTCCAACAGAACAACAGCTTTAATGTAATGGTTAAATAAGATACAGACACCAGCATGCTTGGGTACAACCACTACAATGAGAGTGTGACTTATGACGTCATCAGAGGCTTTGATGTGTGCCGCGGAGAAATCTCATTCATTTAGCTTTCAAGCTGGTTTTCAGTTTGATTCTAAGCTGTCTACTGATTAAGATACAGACACCAGCATCCATGGGTACAACCACGACAATAAGAGTGTGACTTATGACGTCATCAGAGGCTTTGATGTGTGTTGCAGAGAAATCTCATTCATTTAGCTTTCAAGCTGGCTTTCAGTCTGATTCTAAGCTGTCTACTGATTAAGATACAGACACCAGCATGCGTGGGTACAACCACGATAATGAGCGCGTGACTTATGACGTCATCAGAGGCTTTGCTGTGTGTGCCGAGGAGAAATCTCATTCATTTAACTTTCAAGCTGGTTTTCAGCTTGATTCTAAGCCGTCTACTGATTAAGATACAGACACCACCATGCGTGGGTGCAACCACGACAATGAGAGCGTGACTTATGACGTCAGCAGAGGCTTTGATGTATGCCGCGGAGAAATCTCATTCATTTAGCTTTCAAGCTGGGTTTTCAGTTTGATTCTAAGCTGTCTACTAATTAAGATACAGACACCAGCATGCGTGGGTACAACCACGATAATGCGCGCGTGACTTATGACGTCATCAGAGGCTTTGATGTGTGTTGCGGAGAAATCTTGCTCCTAAGCTGTCTACTGATTGTCAAGACAGGTTAATCAGAATTGTTCACTAAAATTCGGGAGCGATCTACTGACGGGCCCCAAACGAATAAAACTTAAAACTATTAACGGCGCTGGTTATTTCTCAAACATTTAAATGGGCAAAGAGGCCTCCAGCAAAATTACATTTCTTTGGTGAATTCCACACACAATAAATTTTGTGGGAGGAAACCTGCTTAAAGGCTTTGCTGCTATAGAACCAATGTATCCATCCATCCATCATGAACTCTTTCACAGATTTGTTACAACAACAGCAGCAACAACAACAACAACAAACAGAAAACGTTTGCTTACTTAACAATAATGCATCATTACAAGGCAGACTAACATACACAAATACAAACTCAAACAATCGAGAGAGAGAGAGAGAGAGAGAGAGAGCGAGAGTGAAGGAAATCTATAGCCTGCTTTTAGGCACGTTTCCGTTAGCAAAGCATTTGCAAATGGCATATTTTGTAACAAAACAATTCATTTTTCCGGTTACTGAGTCACTCATAGTTAGTCAGTCAGTTAGTCACGTAGACAGTCCGTTAGTCAGCCAGTCAGTCAGTCGTATGGGCATTTAGCCAGGTTAACTTAACACAAATATTTTTTTATTGAATTCATTGCTTTTGGTCCACAAGCATTATAACAAGCAACAAAGCCCATCTCCGTCCGTCGTTAAGGTGCAATGCAGTAACGTTTGCTATTGCCAAAGTGCTGCTATGCTATGCTTTCAACACTTTTAATGAAATTGATGAAAATGTGAAGGAAAAAAAATCGGAATATGAAGTAGCAAGGCTTTCAAGTTATATTTGGCATTAGTACCAGGGGGGGAGGGAGTGGCAGTAATGAGGGCGTGTAAAGGTACATTAAATGTTGGCATTGTTGTAAACATAACTCTTTCTCCTTCTCTCTCTCTCTCTCTCTCTCTCTCTCTCTCTCTGTGTGTGTATGTTGCATACTTTGAGGCTTAAGTTATGGTAGTTTTGATTTCATTTCTTTACTGCATACTTTATGGATTTGTAAGCTAGCGTAGGCATGTGTTCTAAAAGCTTTTATTACTTGAGCACTTTATTCCTTTGTGCAAGGACTTTTCACCCTTTTCCTCTGCTGGTTTTTGTAAATACTTGGGGTGCCATTGTTAGAAATTATTTAAGGAGTTTTCTTTTTCTTTTTCTTTCTTAAGACCATGACAGCAATTGCAGTTAACAATCAGTGTGTTTATGAATAAAATTTCCAAAAAAAATCTGTTCATTAAAGTTCTGATCCCTGGGTCAAGTCTAAAAGATGGAAAAACTAAGGTAAATATATGTAAGTGCCATAATTGAGTCCCTTACATATCGAGTCTCCCTTTCAAAATAATTGATTGAAATAAAGTGTTGTGCGAATATTAAAAAATAATTTCAAAAACTTTAAACCGAAATCTGTGAAAAATAAATAAAGTTTTTTCACTTCTTTAGTATTTTTTAAACAGCAATAATCATTAGATTTTATGATTTTTATCATCGTCGTTATTATTATCATACACAATAAAAATGGCAGATAAAAACAAGTCTAATGATTTTAATACAACCAGATACAGTGCTGTAAAAAATTAAAGGGCCATTTATCTTTTTATGCAAGTGTTGTTATAACAACTAAAGGTTGAGCTAAGGCCATAAAGGCCTATGTTTTCATTCCCTTACATTTCTAATTTATAGCAAAGCCGCTTCGAAAGTCTTTTATGTTTAGAATCCATCGTCTTCTTTGGATTCGTATTACTTTTCATTTCTATGAGAAACTCACAAAACTTGGTATAACTGCCATCCTTACTCGACTCTAGATTCTGAGAGGTAATCCTATAAGATGTTAACCTCCAATGCCTACAGTATAAGCACTAACAACAGCCTACAAGAAGCTGGATGCATATTATAAAGTAGAAACTCATACTGACTCCAAAGACTCCTACTAACGCCAAGTATTAAGAGAATCCGCAGGCGCATATGTGAAGTCGCCGTGGTCTAGTAGGTAGTGCGTTGGCTTATTAGACGAAAAGCCAGGGTTCGAGCCCCAGGCCAGTCATCAAAATGAAAAACAAAAAGTATTTCTTCGGCGACTTCCTCTAAACATATTTCTGGCAAAAGCTCTGAGAGTCAAATAAAAATTGCCATGAAAAGTTTCTCAAAAATCTGTCGTTCGAAGTCGACTTTCAACTGTAGGTCCTGCCACTCATGTATAAAATTAACACACACAACATAAGTGGTGTGAGAAACTAGGTCGTAATCCTGACTGAAGGGTTGTAATGACCAATTATGTACGTGCAGGCGCATATGCTTATATACCTCCTTGCCCTTAAGAACCTTCGGATACTGCCCATTAGCAGAAAGAATAAGTCTCCGTTCAGCACTTGAAAGTTCCCAGCTGTCACTATGTGCAATAGTGATTCCGCTTTCCCCTATATCCTCTATCGTCAAGTTTATTATTCTAAACTCCTCTTCCCCTTGAGCAGAAAGATTCAGGTCGCATGAGTGATAAGCAAGCTCCTCTGCTGGCAAGAATATTTGCCTGAAGTCCCACAAGTCGTGCAAATTTAGCAACAGGTAACTCTATATCATATGCCTAAATGATGTACATAACTTGCTTAGACAAGTGTTCGGATGACAGCCTGATTGTCAAATAGTATGCTATTAGGTTAGGTTAGGTTAGAGGACATGTACTTGTCAATTAAGACAAGTGCAGTACCCGGAGGTCGAATTGACCCATTGTACAACGTCCTAGTTAATAATATGCTATTTCTCGAGAGAGCAAGCACATTTTCCGATGATTTACAATTCTGCCTGCGAAGAATTCCATATTCGGCGTTCTTACATTATTCTAACAGTGGTTTGTGTCCACGATAGCAGAAGCAAAGGACTTAAATTCCAGAGAGCATCTAGCACTGCTGTAGGATAGGTCCACTATTCCACAGAAACCAACATAAATACATAACTGGTCATTACAACCCTTCAGTCAGAATTACGACCTAGTTTCTCACACCACTTATGTTGTGTGTGTTAATTTTATACATGAGCGGCGGCGGGACCTGCAGTTTGAAGTTGATTCCGAACGACAGTGTTTTTCAAAAACTTTTCATGGCAATTTTTCTAACGCTCAGACCTTTTGCCAGAAATCTGCTGAGAGAAAATCGCTGAACATATACTTTTTGTTTTACATTTTGATGTTTGGCCTGGGGACCAGGCTTTACGTCTAATAAGCCAAGACACTACCTACTAGACTACGTCGACTTCAACGGAAACCAACACAGCCATTAAAAGGATAATGCAACCCATGTGAGATCAACACATGAAGTATATATGACAGTTTTACGGAATGTGGTACTCACTATGGGTTGTGTTAATCTCAAGAAAGTTATTAAAAAACATGAGGCACCCGAGTATACATGGATATCCACTCACAATCCAAAGAAAAAAATTTCGAATTATCCATGAAACCAACGACGTAATAATTCCTAATGGCAGAGCTGGAATCTTTATTTCCGCTACAAGAAATGACATGTGTGTGTAGACGCAAACCCACACTTTTAAATGCGAAACTTCTTGCCTCTAACAAGGTAAACTTTGCTAAAGGGTCCGCCAAATAACTTTTTTTTTTGAAAATGCTTTAAGAACGAAACTATTGAATAATTTCTCAAATTTCTTTTTTTTATTTGAAAATACAATCCTTCCGGTTAATAATGGAAAATAATTTCATTCAATGGCTGCCTCGGCTGGCCATGCAGTAGCTTACACCAGAAGATGCCGATTTTTGCAAACAAAAAACATCTTTTCAGATGAAGCTCATTTTGATCTTGGCGGGTATGTAAACAAGCAAAATTGTCGCATTTGGGGGACAGAAAACCCGTACGCACCCAAAGCGAGTCACTGTTTGGTGCGGATTTTGGTCCATTCGGATCATTTTTATTTACGAATGAGCATGGAGTGGCCGTTACAGTCAATGGCGATCGTTATCGGGCCATAGTGAACGAATTTTTGTTCACAAAAAATGAAGAGGAGGATATTGGCAACATTTGGTTTCAACAGGACGGCGCTACGTGCCACACAGCCGAAGCTACACTCGATGTTTTGTGCCCAGTTTTTGAAGATCACATTATCAGCGGCAGAGCTGATGTCGTTTGTCCACCTCGGAGCTACGATATAACACCGTTGGACTATTATTTGTGGGGTGCCGTCAAAGATAAGTGTTACGCCGACAAGCCAGAGACAATTGACGCTTTAAAAAAGTTATTTGGCGGGCCCTTAATTAACAGAGCACTGTTAACTGTTTAACAGTGGCAATAGTGGATTATACTACTACTTTGCAATTATTGCAGACTATTGACATACAATATAATTCTCATTATGATCATTATTATTCGTGAACAAAAGTGGCAAGAGACAATTTTCACAATACCATATCACTTTATATGTGACTATTGATTATTGATATTATTGATTATATTAAGAGGCCTTGGTATCTTCCTTTGAGTATTATATGATACTCATAAGCCTAGTATTTTTCCTAAAATTAGCTCCTAAACAAGTGGGCTTCTACAGATGGATACTGTTAAACAGCTAACAGTGCTCTGTTAAGGGCAAATTTTTATCTGTTAACGCCAAATGTGGCGCTGCTAAAATATATGGATTGTGTCTTGGATTTTCAAATTCGAGTTTATCTTCACACATATAGGAATGACTACAAATAATTTGTGTTATAATGCCTCAAAAATTTTTCAAGTGTTTAATAACTTTTGTTATAGACTGTATACTCTCAACTTATAGTTGCTGTTAACAACAATATTCCTTTTATGGAATTTATTTTTACATCATTTCCGTTATTATTATTATTATAAAATCTTTTTTAGATTTTATTTTTATTTTCAATTTTATCACTTCCATTATTATGCTCATATATTTACTAACAAACACATGCACTTACATACACTTACATACGTACACTTAGTCCTTAAGCGCAAAGGATAAGAGTGGAGTATAAGTGAAGAGAATTAAGAGAAGAAGAGAATGAAAATGAAATGAAATACGAAATACGAAATAAGTTGCCAATAAAATAGCCTTTAAATACAAATAGAAAAACTATGACGACCAGATTATTTCTATTTTCCTATTCCCTGGGATAAAAGAAAGAAACTCTAGTGTTTTTTTTTTCAAATATACAGCGAGGGTTGTAGCAAAAGTTTTTGGCAATAAAATAAACTACCTACCTCTGTAGGTAAAAGGGAAATCTTTTTAAAAAATTTTCAGAAATTTAATCAACAGCTATACTCCTGTTATAAAGGGTGTTTTTTTTATAGAGGTATAGAACTTTAAGTTGGCATTACTTTTCAAGATGGCGACCGATTTAACAGCTGTCAAGTGATTTATTCTCAGTTTGGTTTGGCAATTCATCATGAATAGACTCACGCCTGAACAACGCTTGCAAATAGTGCAATTTTAGTTTGAAAATAATGGTTCTGTGCGGAAAACGTATCGCGCACTACGTCCATTTTATCGTCGACAAAATCGTCCATCAGAGCAGTTAATTCGACTAACCATGGAACGTTTTCGCACCACATTTACTCTTATTGATAACTCGCATCCCCAGAGACGCTGTACGGTGCGTACAGAAGAAGCTATTGCTGCTGTAGAGCGTAGCATTGAGGAAGACCCGAATGAGTTCATCCGCCATCGAGCACAGGAATTGGATCTGTGTCCATCCACTTTATGGAATATTTTGCGGAACGATCTTGGTTTGCGTGCTTACAAAATCCAACTCGTGTAAGATTTGAAGCCAAACGATCATCAAGTAAGGCGTAGATTCGTCGAATGGGCCCAAAACGAGATTACCGTTTCATAAGCGAATTTTGTTTAGCGATGAAGCGCACTTCTGGTTGAATGGCTACGTCAACAAACAAAACTGCCGCATTTGGAGTGAAGGTAATCCTCAAGTGTATGTGGAAACACCGTTACATGCAGAAAAACTGACTGTTTGGTGGGCTTTATGGGCTGGTGGAATCATTGGTCCGTACTTTTTCAAAAACGATGGTGGCCAGAACGTTACAGTCAATGGTGATCGGTATAGAGCCATGATTACTAACTTTTGTCATTCCTGAATTGAATAACCATGATGTCCAGGAGATGTGGTTTCAACAAGACGGCGCAACATGTCACACAGCTCGTGCCACAATAGATTTATTGAAAGACACGTTTGGTGACCGCCTAATTTCACGTTTCGGACCTGTGAATTAGCCTCCAAGATCTTGTGATTTAACACCGCTAGACTACTTTCTGTGGGGCTATGTAAAGTCATTGGTCTATGCGGTAAAGCCACAAACGCTTGACCATTTGGAAGACAACATTCGCCGTATTATTGCCGGTATACGGCCACAAATGTTGGAAAAAGTCATCGCAAATTTGACGTCCAGATTGGACTACATCCGCGCCAGCCGTGGCGGTCATATGCCAGAAATCATATTTAAAATGTAATGCCACAAGATTATCTTTCGGATAAATAAAATGCATGTCAATCGAATAATCCATCGTTGTTTTATTGCAACTTAAAGTTCTATAACTCTATAAAAAACACCCTTTATAAGGTATTTGGGAATTTGTAAACTTTTGTAACACTCCACGTAACTTACTGTATTGAAAATCGTTAGTTTATGATTTTTATGATCATTTTTTGTTTTCTTTCTTCAATATTTTCCACATTCTTAAGTTTATATTTCTGTTCCCTCTCTCTCTCTCTCTCGTTTTTTTTTGTTCATGCATAAATGATTATCAAAAGAAAGTAAAGAACGGGGAGAAAAAACTTAAAAATTCGTACAAATTTCTTAAGGAATTATAACAACAACAACAAAATAATGTTCCAGTTGTTTTTTTCTTGCTCTGGTCCTTCGTTTCATTTAAAAAGACTTTATTAAGGCTCCGATAACAACAAAAGAAATAAAAAAACTTTTTTAAAAAGAATGTCGGGAAAAAATTGCGAAAATATTTCTTAGATTTTCCGCGCTAAGGGATTATATTGTCATTATTATTGGAATGTAAAATATGAAATTGATTTCCGTTCTATAAAAAAAGGAAGAAAAAAACGAAAAGGAAAGAAAAAAAATAATTCCTAAAAGAGCAGCAATGAAATGAGGCAAGGGAAAGAGGCAATAATTTTCAGGAAATTTCAACAAAAATATACAAAATTTTTGTTGCAAAATTTCAAAGACTTAAGACGTTGATAACTTACAATGTTACTATGTAAGTACAAGTAGCAGAGAAAGTGTACCAATTCTGGTATAAAAAAAATTATGCATTCGGTGACTACTACTATTTTTAGCAAAAATCTCTGGGAGTAAATAAAAATTGCCATGAAAAAGTTTCTCAAAAAATCTTATATGGGTGAAGATAAATTCGAATTTAAAAACCAAAGATGCAAACCCATACCTTGAGCAAAGCCACTTCTTGCTTCTAACAAGGTAAACTTTGCTATTAACAGAGCACTGTTAACTGTTTAACAGTGGCAATAGTAGATTATTCTTCCACTTTGCAATTATTGCAGACTATTGACATAAAATATCATTCTCAAAAAACGATTTTTTTCAAAATTGAAAATATCAACTCTTAAAATTATTCCAGCTATCCCACTACAACGGTTGGAAAGGGAAGCCTCTGGACTACCATTTGCATATAGTCTGTATGGTGTAATATTTCTTATATGTTCCAAAATGGCCTTTTATCTTCTAGAGAATTTTCAAGCAAAAAATGTATATGTTCAAAGCTTTACTTTATATGTAAATATGTTGCTGATTAAATTAACAGTCCTTAGTACCTTCCTTTGCGTATAGTATGGTACTCATAGACCTGGAGTTTATCCCAAAATTAGCTTCTAAACAAGTGGGCTTGTTTAAATGGATACTGTTAAATAGCTAACAGTGCTCTGTTGAGGGCAAATTTTATTCTGTTAAGAGGAAATTTTGCCCTGTTAACTCCAAATATGGCGCTGCTAAAATTTATGGATTGCGTCTTAGATTTTCAAATTCGAATTTGTCTTCACACACATCAAAAATCTATCGTTTGGAGTCGACTTTAAACTGTAGGTCCCGCCACTCATGTATAAAATTAACCCACACAATATAAGTGGTGTAAGAAACTAGGTTGTAATTATGACTGAAGGGTAGTAATTACCAACTATATCCCAGACGACCGTTTTTTGCCTTAACGCATGAGAAGTTTGCAGAGTTATTTCATAAATTGACCACCAAGAAGATACGATAATACGTCGATAGACTACTGTGCTATGTGAAGCTATGTTGGGCATCATGTCTAGTCTAATGGCAAAGAAATTGCAGAGCATTATTCATCAAATTACTGTCGGGATCAGAGGTCAGCAATGAGTATTCAAAACGATGAGTAGATTCGAATCATACTTATAATTTCTGATACTTACATGCATTCATACTTATTTTAATGTCATACTTATACTACTCGTATTCAAAGTTTGAAATACTCATGGTACTCATACTTAACAATACGCATGATGTTATTGATTTCGACTCTCCACGACTCATCGTATACCCGAATCACAAAATAATTATGATTCGTGTACGAACGAAAGCAATACTCACATGAAGGTTGTGTGTTTGCTCTGCCTGCTGTCTTTGTCTTTTTTGTTTATGTGCCTTTCTTCTTTCTTTGTAAATGCAACAACAACTAAGACTGTAAATTTTGATGAATGATTCGAATCACTCGAATCATTTATAAGTATTATAAGAAGTATTTTTCTAAATTTATGAATCTAAATGAGTAGGCGTTTAAAGCAAACATATTTCGAATGTTATGAGTTTGATGTCAACGTTGTACTCATACTCATTGCAACTTGTACTTATAAATCAATGTTGTACAGAGTACGAATGAATCGGAGTAGTTGGATTTCAATACTGTTGATTTACTCATACTCAAAATTTCATGAGTACTTATGAGTAGCGAAAAAACGATTCATTGCTGACCTCTGGTCGGGATACCGCTCGAAATTTTCAAAAAAGTGCTCAAAAACTGCTTTAAAAAGGGAACAAGGAACATCAGGATTATATTTCGTCAATAATGGCCGGCTGCAAGCATTATAATCAAATAAAAGCTTTAGTCAAGATTAGGACCTAGCTAATCATACCACTTACAGTGGTGGCCTTATAATTAGAAATGATGTTTCTGGAACAGAGTTCTAAGGAGTGACGACTCCAAGTTTAATTTTAATTTGTGCCAATCTGATGGAAAAAACGTATGCAAGACGTCTTCCAAACAGAGCCTTTGATCCCAGGTACACAGTGAAAACTGTAAAAACAAATTAACAAATATACGTGTTGCTAAGTCGTTTCTAATTATAAGGCCACCACTGTATGTTGTGTGTGTTACTTTTATACATGAGTGGCGGAACTTACAGTTCTATAGGCGACTCCAAAACGACAAATTTTTTAGAAACTTTTCATGGCAATTTTATTTGACTCTCAGAGTTTTTGCCAGAAATCTGCAAGTCACTGAAGGTATATTTTTTGTATTTCGAATTGATCGAGCTGTCTGACCTGAGGTTTGAACCACGGGCGGGCGTCTAATAAGCCAATACTACTTACTTGACTAAGGCGCCTTACAAGTCTTAGTTTTTACTTATTTAACCTTGGTTTGGACATCCTTTAAATAAGAATTGCAAGACGGGTATCCTGTTTGGTGTCTAAATCCTTTGCCGTACTTTGCTGTATAAGTTCTGTGCTGATGATAACTGAAATATTTTTTTTTTGAAATTGTAGACAATTAACAGATCTACTCACTCATTCGTATATTTTGTGGTCGTTGAATTAAATTCAAAAAATTTCCAAAAAATACACATATGGCCGAAAAAATAGGTGTAAAAAATTTTTTTTCTTTCAACTTATTAAAAAATGCAAAAATTGCAACCATGCTAAAATTACAAAATAAATAGCCTGGTATTATTGTTGAGGAAAGAAAAAAAGGGGAATTTCACTAAAAATAAGCTTGTCTCAGATAAATAGTGTGGCATTTTTCCTTTAAGTGCGAATTTTACTTGGACAAAATAATAGGTGCGTGATATTTAATTTAGTTAAAATTTGATTTATTGTAAAAAAAATTAAAAAAAGGTAGAAATTAAGTGAAATAATATTAATTAAAAATAAATAATATCAGACATAATTAATTTTTAAGATGGGTCGTTGGTACCATTGCAGTAATGAAGAAAGACTCCTCGTTCTTAAACTTCGCGAGCAAGGTAAAACCTACAAATTCATTGCAGATGTTTTAAATCGGTCTGAGAATTTTGTAACCAACGCTTTAAAAGAAAAAAATAACGTTGAAACACGAGGTAGACATAGAAAAACTTCATTAACTACAGACAAACGCATAGTCATATTATCCAAACGGGACCCTTTTAAGTCGTCTAAGGCGATTACTGGAGACGTTGGAAATACAGTGTCATCACGAACTGTGCGAAGCCGATTGACCTACAAGGTAGGATAGCTCGCAAAGTCCCTCTGCTTAGAACAAAGAATTTAAAGAAGAGGAAAAATGTTGCCTTGGCTCAAAGATTGGTGTGGAGCAGGGGGAGAAAAAAGTGGCGAAATATCCTTTGGAGCGACGGGACCAAAATCAATTTATTTGGAAACGACGAAGAAAGAAATGTTCGTCGGCCAAAAGGTAAAGAATTCGACAGTAGGTACACAAAAAAGACCATCAAGCATGGAGGAGGCAATATCATGGTATGTGGTTGCTTTTCCTGGTATGGAGTAGGTCCAATTCACCGAATAGAGCAAACAATGGACAGATTTGTGTACAGAAATTTCCTAGAGAATGTCATGCTACCCTTTGCCGAGGAAAATATGCCTCTGATGTGGAAGTTTCAACAAGATAACGATCCAAAACACTTATCAAAATTAGCAAGTGTATGGTTTCGTCAAAGGAAGATAGACGTTATTGAATGGCCTAGTCAGTCCCCCGACCTGAACCCGATAGAAAACCTTTGGGAAGAGTTAAAAAGAAGAGTTTCCAAGCTTCCTTGTTGTAATAAAGACCAATTATGGGAAAACGTTCAACATGTTTGGTCAATATTGGGATAGAGACTTGCCGTAATTTAATTTTGTCTATGCCTCGAAAAATGGAAGCTGTCCTCAAAAACAATGGCAATTATATGGGCTATTAATGATATCATTTAGTTTTTATTAGTGAAAAACAATTTTTAAATACAAATTTTTCTTTAAATTTTAAGTTGTTTTGTATACACCCATTTTTTTGTCCACATCAAAAGTTGGTCTTTTTTTGAATTCACTTTATTTTAAACATTATTTACTGTTATTGTCCCTTCCTTTTAACTTTTAAGAACGTAAAATAAATTAATTTAATAAAAATAATTGACTAAACTATCACGTATAAATAAAACCGAAAGTATACGGATATAGTTTGCTATGAAGTTCACACCTATTTTTTTGGCCATATGTGTATATATTCAAGTATTTTAAGCCATTAAAGGCCCTAAGGCTAGCAAATCTATGAAATGGAAACAAAAAAAATTTTTTTTGTTGTTTTCTTATTTCAACAAGCCAAACTAATAGACCAGCCGGCCACGCTCTTTGAAATCTTTATGAATACTTTTGCAAAATTTTTTTCTTTTTTTTTTTTGCTGTCTGTTCTGTTTGTTTTCTTAGGTCGTTTTTTTGTGTGTGTGTTTAATTTTAATCAAAATTAAAAAGTTAAATAATGCCGAGTCATGTCTGGCGTAAAGATAATGAACAAAAAAAAAAAACGACAAAAACCAAACGTGCTTTAACCTTAAAAATAAATATGGAAGTTATTATTAAAGAAGTTTTTAATAAAAAAAAAACTTTATTTTAAATTATTTTAAAATCATGATGTTGCCATAACGCGGTAAAAATTGTTTAAAAAAATAATCTTGTTTGTTGTCAGTTTCAATTTTTTTCTTGTTATCTTAACGTATCGTTCCATTTCATTGACGTGTTAAAAGCCACTTAACTTGTGCCGCCATCGCTTTATTAAATTGTCTAAAATGACACTTGTATACTCATGCATACTCGCTCTCTCTTTCTCTCTCTCTCTCTCTCATATACAATTCATTTAAATAGATTCTGTCTCAATATTCAATTCAATTGAGCTCCAGCTAGCTCTTGCCTTAAGGCTTGAATTTTTTTTGTCAATTTGTATTCATTCCCAATGAACGACCTACCGAAACTCTTGTTGTCGGCTGACGTTATTCAAATTGTTTCGTTTTCGTTTTGCACTATTTTTCTATTTTTTTTTCTTTATCTCTTCGTATTTCCATTTTGATTAGCAGCAAATGTTGTCTCGAGATTTTTTTTAGATTTTTCGTTAATTTGTGATTTTTCTATACAAGACGTAAATGAATTGAATTTCATACTCGAGCACAGAAGGCAAATAAGGCTAATCAAAGTAAGCAGTTCTACAAGATACAAGATTAAGCAGGTTTAACCAAAAAGCAACAGAAATTCATAACTCCCCTCTATGCTAATGGCAAACACTTACTTTAATAGGCTTACAAGCTACTAAAACGAAATCTTTAAATTTATTTCAATAAGACATATGTACATACATAAATGCCTTAAGACTGTAAATTCCAAAAGCAGGCAATAGTATTTTAAGTATCTAAAATTAAAGGCATATAAGTAGGTTTTTTGGAAAAAGCAAAAAGCTAAAGAAAGCCTAAAAGTATGCTTCATACTGTAATTATTTTAAAATTTTAAAGTATTGAAATTAAAGGCCTATAAGCACGCCTATTAGTAGGCTTTAATTTATGCTTTAGTTTTTGCCTAAAAGTATGCTTCATACTGTAATTATTTAAAAATTTTAAAGTATTGAAATTAAAGGCCTATAAGCAGGCCTATTAGTAGGCTTTAATTTATGCATTAGTTTTTTGCCTAAAAGTATGCTTCATACTATAATTATTAAAAAAAATTAATAAAAACTAAAGATTTTCATAGAATAAATGCTTTAAACATGAAGCCATAGCTTTAAAATATTTGATATATGAACAAAAATTAGCAACAACAATTTTTAAAAATACCTAAAAGTAGGCTTTAATTTAAAAATTGTTTTTTAAACTTATTCGTATGGGTAAGGATATGAAAGTTAACCAATTTCTTGAATAAACAGCTTAGGAATATTAAATTTCATTTTTAATTTTATTTTTGTTGCCTACTTTAAGGTTGTCTTTTGTATACAATTTCAACATTTTTGATTTTTAGCATTTAATCTTTAATCCTTTAGTTGTCTAACATGAATGCTTAATAAATTTGATTTTTATTATATAAGAAGGCTTTAATTTATGCATTAGTTTTTTGCCTAAAAGTATGCTTCATACTATAATTATTAAAAAAATTAATAAAAACTAAAGATTTTCATAGAATAAAGCTTTAAAACATGAAGCAATAGCTTTAAAATATTTGATAAAAGAACAAAAATTTGCAATACAAATTTTTTAAAATTCCTAAAAGTAGGCTTTAACTTGACTTTTTTTAAATTTGTTCCTACCGTATGAAAGTTAACCAATTTCTTGAATAAATCTCAAAAATATTAAATTTAATTTTTAATTTTATTTTTGTTGCCTACTTTAAGGTTGTCTTTTGTATACAATTTCAAAATTTTTGATTTTTAGCATTTAATCTTTAATCCTTTAGTTGTCTAACATGAATGCTTAATAAATTTGATTTTTATTAACTTCCTTTAAGTTATTGTCTTAGAAATATCTAAACAACAATTTTCCTGCCCTAACATATGCTTCAGTTTACTTTTAAAATGTTCTTTTATTTTCTTGGCTTAAGTTTCCATATCTTGAATTATGGTTATTTGTCTTAAAGTAACTTTTTGAACAAACAAAACTTAATGATGCATTAAATATTTGCAACAAAACAATTTAAGCGTACATAATGAAAGCCTTAAAGTATGCATTTGTTTTTTTTTTATTATTATTTTCTTTTCTTCTATTTTTAGATTTTCAGATATAAACACTTGGATCCAAGAGAAAAGCAATAATCTTTTCAACTCAATGCAAGTAGAAGAAGGCAAAAAAAACCGGAGTAAATAAAACCAAAAAAGAAAATAAAGTTTGAAGAGCAGCAAAGAATTTCAGTATAGAGAGTCCATGGCATAGCTTAAGCAACTAAACTGAACAATAATACACAATAAACTTATTGAAGCAAATCAAACAAACATTTGGCAGCAACCACAATCAAAAAAAAATAAATACAAGAAGAGAAAATTCTACACAGAGAAAAATAAAAATCCAAATCGAAATAATAAAACTAAAAAGTATTAAAAAAATGTCTATAAAAACCATATAAAAATTGTATTAAATAAACATGAGTGCCTAGATGTATGCTTTGCAAAAATAAACACATTTTTTAATACATACATTAATACGGTTATGAAAATGGGAGGAAAACCTTTTTATTTTTGTATACAGTAGTAGAGTAAATAAAACGGAACAGGGAATATAACAGGCACATAAAAATGAAAAGCAAATATTAAACAAAAAAACCAAACAGAAGAGAACAGGGGAAAGAAGAAAAATCTATATTTTTAACAATACAAATTGCACTGGAGTATAACAAAATATTTGAGTGTGTTAATACACCAATTTCGGGCAAATATTTGCCGAAAGTGAAGGAGGAGGGAGGGACGGGGCCTATACAAGTATACATTTCCACATGTACATCGAAACGCACATTTACACATCCGTAAAAAACTGGCAAATTGTTCGTTTAAATCGGAGAAATTTAAAAGTTTTCAGAATATCATAAAGGCCGATGGGACTGATTATTCCTCTAAAAGATCTGTCGTTTGGAGTGGACATTAAATTGTAGGTTCGGCCACCAGCGGAGAAAATTAACACACGCAACATGGAGTGAATTCGCCGTAGTCTAGTAGGCAGTGTATTGGCTTGTTAGACGTGCGGCCACGATTCAAACTTCAGGGCAGACATCTTCAACAAAACGAAGTTCAAAAAAAATATTTCTTCGGGAACTTCCTCTCAGCAGATTTCTGGCAAATACTCTGAGAGTAAATGAAATTACCATGAAAAGTTTCTCAAAAAATCTGTCGTTCGGAGCCGACTTTATACTCTAGGTCTTGCCAGTCATGAAACTAGGTCGTAATCCTGACTAAAGGTTTGTAACATGAGTGGTGTAAAAAGCTGGGTTATCATCCTAACTAAACTATGGATTGAGAAGGGTGGCACGACACCAAAATCTACGCATGAAGGTATGCAATCGCATGCACCGCAACCAGAACAGGCACAATTCCCCCAGACAGGAGTTTATGTGCAAGATGAGAAACTCAGAGGAGGAGACCCTTACTAAATGCCAAAGTGTCATCCGCAGGATTAGAGTGGCAATGACGAGGTTAAGGAACATCAGCATGGAAGTTCAGAGCGGAGTATCGGAATTAGAGGAGCTCATTGATATAATGACGAGCTATAGAGAAAACTGGAAGACTGCAGAAATGGAAAAGGAAGCGAGTAAGGCCCTTGAGAGCGCCAAGAAAAATTTGAACGACTGTGATGTCTCCACATCTGTAACTTCCCTCAACAAGAGAGGCGCCTCAAGCCCGGCGGAGATCCGCCCGCAAAAAAAAGCCGAGAGGAAAACCGACAGACACGACACAGCTCAAGGAAACATTGGTGGTTGAAGAATGGAAGACAGTAAAGAGCAAGAAATCGACAAAGAAAGGGAAAAAGGAGCGACGAAAAATTGTGAAAGAATCAGAGATAGCGATACTGTAATCGGCCAAGTAAGCAAAGAATGTCTGGAGTTATTGATTGTTCTCGCACTGGTTTAGCGTTTCACGACAAATCAACAACGCGTAAAGCTTTGAAAGCAAATATTCAAGGCCCTGTCTCGTTGGCGTGTTGTTGCTTTTGGTCATTCCTCTATTTTGGGGATCGCCTTTCGCCTGTATCTCGATCTACTCCGATAGCCAGGCTGCGATCTCTGATCGGATAATTCCAGGATCGCCAGAGAATGTCGCCGCTGCCTCAATCTCCTTTCTGGGTGCTTCGGCGTCACACTTGCCTGGGTTCCCGGACACACTGCGATATTCCGGGAAACTGCAGGGCCGATGAGCTGGCCAGAGCTAGCGCACAACTTCCGGAATCTTCCTCAATCAACTTGGGAATGCCATTTACCTCGTTGAAACTGGCCATTGCGCGGAAATTCTCACGGAATGCCAACCAGTCCTGGATCAATGAAGAGTCCTGCTCTATCGCTAGGCCCACTTGGCCCACAATGGATAGGAGGCGTACCAAACAACTACTTGGACTTGGCCGTAATATCATCTCGATCACAGTGGCCATGCTTAAAGGCCACTGTGTTATGGGCAGACACGCGGAAAGAATGCGAATCCCATTTAACGACTTCTACCGTGGATGCAGATCCGCCGAGGAGGAGGAGACTGTCATCCACTTCCTCTGCCAATGCCATCCCTTGTCAGCTTGACGAAGTTATCGTCCATTGATATCAAGGACATAGCCTCGTTTATCAAACTTTCTGGCTGGTTTTCTCCAGCGTGAGGTAGTCGTGCTTTTTGAAAATGTGCAGCCCTTGCGCTGACCAACTTCCCCCTCCTCGGATCGGAGGAACTTGGTCAGTACAGAGGCTGCGTTCACCTGTGCTCAAGTGAGCTTTTTGGTAAATTAAAGTCACCACGCTAACCTAACCTAACCTAATAATGAAGGCGCAATTGTCACCATACAGACACCAGATTTATTTGGATTGATCAACAGAATATATTAAAAAAAATGCCCTTCAGATTATATAATTATTATACAAAATAATTTCATTGCAACAACACTTCCTTCTTGTTTTATTATTTGAAGTTCTCAACCTTTAAAGAAAGAAAGAAAAACAGAAGGTAACCTTTACTTTTCTTTTACTCCCTCTTGAACCCTACTGTTAAAACCTACCTACTACTGTTTTGCAGCAAGAAAGAAAGAAGAAAGTTTTTTTAAAAACTCTCTCTTATCAAATGATCAAATAAAGCAAGAGTCATGCCTTTACAAACAAGCAACACCAGCAAAGTTATGTTAATTTTTCTCTCTCCTCTCTTGCTCTCTCTCTCACGCCGTCTCTTGTTCTTTGGTTTTTTTTATGTTTTTGTTTCATACAATAAAACTTGTAAATAAGTTTTTACGCTCACACTCTCTTATTTATTTCTTGGTACACATGGCATGTACGTTATAATCATAATATATGTACATGTGTGTGTGTACATGTGGATGTAATTAAGATGTTTATCACCATTTCTTGTTACTCTAACTCTTTTTCTTTGCCTCCTGGCCTCTCTCACGCGCACTCATTCAATTCAAGTTTAAACAAAAGGTTGGTTGTGCTGGTGCTTTCTTCGGTAATTTTATTTATTACGGGAGAGTGAGTGAGAGAGAGCGTCAACAGCATGGGCATGGGTATGAGTGTAAATGAGAGTTTTGAAAGAATATAAAAAACTTATTACTGTAGTTATCTAACTGTATGTATGACAATATGTGTCGTTGTCAGTGTGAGATTCTTATACAATTTCTGCTGCAGTATTTAAAACTATTTGGTGGCAGTAAAAAACACACACAAGAAAGTCGTTAAAATGTATGGATGGATGGCAGTAAAAATGAAAATTTTTCAAATGGAGCGCATGATTAATTATAATTCTTCTTCTTTTTCTTCTACTACTACTACTACTACTTCTATGACGACTTCGTCGTCTTTTGTTTTGCAAAAATTAACTTTTCATTACAGAAAAATACTAGAACAACTGCAGTAGTAATAAGATTTCAAGGCGTTTTATTGTTTTTAAAAATGAAAAAAAAAATTAAAAAGAAAATAATTGGTAAAGTGAGTAAAGCAAGAGAGGGTTCTACATAAGAAAAATAACAATTAAAATATTAATAAGAATAAAAAAACAACGGAAATTAGTTTTGTAATGAAGACCGTAATGCAGTCGTTTTGTAGTAATAAAAACAAGGGAGAGACAAAATTTTTTTAATTAGTGTTACTGCCAGCCAGCCAAGGCTTTCGTTTTTTTTTATTCAAATAAGGGGGAAAAACGTGCATGAATTAAAATGACTAAAGATATCTTTAATGAAGGCTTAGTCATAAGGCCTAAAAGCGATTTTAATTTAAAGGACCTTAAAGGGGAGAGGAAATGTATAAAATTTACCACAACTTCTGCCATCACAATATTAATAGGGGCTGAGTGTTTCTGTAAGATCAATTAAGAACTTAAAATGGTAATGAAGGACAGAAATCTTGTTGGATTGGAATTGTTTTTCTTATAATCCGGCAGATAATGGCTAGGAGTATCCTAGCGTCCGTCAATCCAATTTTCGACTAGTTTTAATAGCATATCTGGTCGACGGGCATCAATGGTGATTTTAATAAAGGGTCCGCCAAATAGCTCTTTTTCTTTTTGGAAAATGCTTTAAAAACGAAACTACTGAATATTTTCTCAAATTTCTTTTTTTATTTGAAAGTACAATCCTTCCGGTTAATAATGGAAAATAGTTTCATTCAAACGGCTGCCTCGGCTGGCCATGCAGTAGCCTACACGATCGGTCCAATTTTTAAGCACATTATCGATTGCGTGCAGCTGTATTTCACCAATGGCTTCACGAATATTGTCATTTAAAGCGTCAATTGTCTCTGGCTTGTCGCCGTAACACTAATCTTTGACGGCACCCCACAAATAATAGTCCAACGATGTCAAATCGCAGCTCCGAGGTGGCCAAACGACATCAGCTTTGCGGCTGATAATGCGATCTTCAAAAACAGGGCGCAAAACATCGAGTGTAGCTTCGGCTGTGTGGAACGTAGCGCCGTCCTGTTGAAACCAAATGTTGCCAATATCCTCTTCTTCAATTTTTGTGAACAAAAATTCGTTCAACATGCCCCGATAACGATCGCCGTTGACTGTAATGGCCACTCCTTGCTTATTTTCGAAGAAAAATGGCCCAAAATCCGCACCAAACAGTGACTCGTTTTGGGTGCGTCGGCTTTTAAATGTATGCGTGCGGGTTTTCTGTGCCCCAAATGCGACAATTTTGCTTGTTTACATACCCGCCAAGATCAAAATGAGCTTCATCTGAAAAGATGATTTTTTTTTTTGCCAAAATCGGCATCTTCTGGTATAGGCTACTGCATGGCCAGCCGCGGCAGCCATTTGAATGAAATTATTTTCCATTATTAACCGGAAGGATTGTACTTTCAAATAAAAAAGAAATTTGAGAAAATATTCAGTATTTTTTTTAAAGCATTTTCAAAAAAAAAGTTTTTTGGCGGACCCTTTACAAGCTTTCAATCTCCCAAAATTTGCTAATTTCTTGGCAGAAATCAATGATTTGACATGGCCTGGTCAAAATTTGTACACCTACCAGAGACGATCGGAGAGCAGTAGTACTTGTGTAAAGAAACTTGTTACCTAAGTAGGTAGGGATAGGTGGCCGTCCCCTCAAGGAAGGATAGACGATAGACTTAGGCTCCATGGGGTTCTTTGTGATACCACAGTTAATGTTAATTATCCCCTAGTCCTGGAACCACTTAGAGCTTCCAATGAAACGACTGAAACTGCCGATGCCAATGTTCGACAAATCACTTTGTCTTTTGACATAGTACCGGGCATGTTCCCGGAGTGTTCCTCCTCGTCCCTGCAGCTTCCTTAGAAATCATTTGCGAGGTGTTCCAGACAATGCCCCGTCTCGACGGCGATAACCGTACTGAACATGCTTCTTATGTTACTTCAACACATCCTATATTGTGACATTTAATTTTTTGGAGTTTCATGACAGGAGCAGGAGCAGCGTAGGCGTGAATTTGTTTTTTAATTCTTCATCAAACTTTACTCTATTACATACATACATTACATTACAACCCTTCAGCCAGGATTACGACCTAGTTTCTCACACCACTTTTGTTAAGTGCGTTAATCTTTATACATGAGTGGCGGGACTTACAGTTTAAAGTCGACTCCGAACGACAGATTTTTGAGAAACTTTTCATGGCAATTTTATTTTCTTCTCAGAGTTTTTGCCAGAAATCTGCTGAGAGGAAGTCGCCGAAGAAATACTTTTTGTATTTTATTTTGATGTCTGGCTATCAGGGCTCCAACCCTGGCTTTTCGTCTAATAAGCCAACGCATTACCTACTAGACAATACAAGCTTTAATAAGCCAAACATTCGATTCTCTTTATCCACAAGGTTAGGTTGTATTTTAAACCCACAAACTATTCTGGTGAGAGAATATAATGGAGATAGTAAGGAAATTAAGCCTAGCTCTATATATATATATATATAATTTGAGTTTTTAGATCTGCCACAATGTTTTGTTTTATGGTTTTCTCAAGTGTAATATATGATGTGCAAATATCAGTATTCACTTCACATCTGGCCTCATTAGCAAAGCTAAGTTGGCTATCCTCTAACCTTCTGTTAAATCAGTAGGCTAGGCTGCTAGCTCTAAGGCTATATACAGTTAAATCCTGGCCCAAAATGACGTATAAACACGCGACAAACCTGGTATGATAAAGACACATTAGGGTCGACTTCGTAATCCATTTTGTCGTTGGAATATTTATCTTCCAGCCACAGATTTCTGATCTAACAATCTATAGTTTCTCGGTAATACTCTTCAGAAAAAACTCGACGGCTTCAAAATACTGCACAGCAATAGGATTACGGTTCATACATTAGACGTGCATATACACTGAGCGCCAAAAGTGAGTAAACACCACTGAAATCATTTATTTTCTTAGGATAGCTAGAAAAGTAAATGAGAATAGTCGAATAAATTTCCAAAAATAAAAACGTTTATTTATTACTTATAAAATGTTAAAACAGAAACAACAATTCATGATAAAGGAACTTTTTTTTATACTTAAGAACAAAAGTGTTGTCTCACTTATGGCGCTCAGTGTATACTGTCTAATCGCTAAAGTGTATTTCATTCCAAAAAGTGAGTAATACTTGTGTAGGCGAGGTTATACCCGATAATTTTCTTTTGATTCAGAGTCTCGAACGAATTCGAGTCTCGAACGAATAACACTTCGAAGGTCTGTCTTCATCCATAAATACTTAGAGTTTCTCAAGAAAATTTTATTTGAGTTCTAGGACATTGAAATAATGTCAGGGCAATCGCTAGTGGTATCCAGCTGATCAAAACGAATAAAGAGGTGACAAATTCCAAACTGAGTATGCATCATTTAGTTAAACAGGTTATTCTCCGGTCGTTGCAGAAGGAGGCAGCATAAGGGCACGGGCTGTAGAAGTAGGCCCTACTGAATTTGCCTGGATTAGAGGCTTACTGACTAAATTTTTTCCTTGAATCGCATGGTCATCTACACACTAGTTATTGTCCCATAGAAAACGAGCCGAAAAAACTTGGCATTCCCTTTAAAAACTCTTGAAGGATACTGGGATGTGAGAAAGAGGACAAGAAGACTGTGCCATTACATATCGCCTGTCATGAAAAGGCAAACATTTTTGACTTCTTATTGGAAGTGATATTTCACTGCACTTTACAAAATGAAGATTACTGCGATAATAAGATTTATTTTGGAGTCAAGATGGCTTATAAAGGGTGTTTTTTATAGAGGTATAGAACTTTAAGTTGGCATTACTTTTCAAGATGGCGACCGATTTAACAGCTGTCAAGTGATTTATTCTCAGTTTGGTTTGGGAATTCATCATGAATAGACTCACGCCTGAACCACGCTTGCAAATAGTGCAATTTTATTTCGAAAATAATGGTTCTGTGCGGAAAACGTATCGCGCACTACGTCCATTTTATCATCGACAAAATCGTCCATCAGAGCAGTTAATTCGATTAACCATGGAACGTTTTCGCACCACGTTTACTCTTATTGATAACTCGCATCCCCAGAGACGCTGTACGGTGCGTACAGAAGAAGCTATTGCTGCTGTAGAGCGTAGCATTGAGGAAGACCCGAATGAGTCCATCCGCCATCGAGCACAGGAATTGGATCTGTGTCCATCCACTTTATGGAAGATTTTGCGGAAGGATCTTGGTTTGCGTGCTTACAAAATCCAACTCGTGCAAGATTTGAAGCCAAACGATCATCAAGTAAGGCGTAGATTCGTCGAATGGGCCCAAAACGAGATTACCGTTGTTCCCGATTTTCATAAGCGAATTTTGTTTAACGATGAAGCGCACTTCTGGTTGAATGGTTACGTCAACAAACAAAACTGCCGCATTTGGAGTGAAGGTAATCCTCAAGTGTATGTGGAAACACCGTTACATCCAGAAAAACTGACTGTTTGGTGCGCTTTATGGGCTTGTGGAATCATTGGTCCGTACTTTTTCAAAAACGATGGTGGCCAGAACGTTACAGTCAATGGTGATCGGTATAGAGCCATGATTACTAACTTTTTCATTCCTGAATTGAATAACCATGATGTCCAGGAGATGTGGTTTCAACAAGACGGCGCAACATGTCACACAGCTCGTGACACAATAGATTTATTGAAAGACACGTTTGGTGACCGCCTAATTTCACGTTCCGGACCTGTGAATTAGCCTCCAAGATCTTGTGATTTAACACCGCTAGACTACTTTCTGTGGGGCTATGTTAAGTCATCGGTCTATGCGGTAAAGCCACAAACGCTTGACCATTTGGAAGACAACATTCGCCGTATTATTGCCGATATACGGCCACAAATGTTAGAAAAAGTCATCGAAAATTGGACGTCCAGATTGGACTACATCCGCGCCAGCCGTGACGGTCATATGCCAGAAATCATATTTAAAATGTAATGCCACAAGATTATCTTTCGGATAAATAAAATTCATATCAATCGAATAATCCATCGTTGATTTATTGCAACTTAAAGTTCTATACCTCTATAAAAAAACACCCTTTAGTATCACAACGACGTAAATTGCGGCCTGGGAAAGTTTCGTCAACTTACCTAACCTAACTTTTCACAGCAGGGTGCCTTATTACTACGGTAAATGCATCTCGAGCTGAAAGAAAACTATGTTGAGAAATAATTTGTGGTCTTTCTTGTGTCAGATCGGCTAACTATGAGGTACATACCTCCCTTTCCATGATCTCCTGGTATTGTGGAATATTTTGGGTTTCTCAAGGGTCTGCTTAGGCTTCTAAACAACAACCAAAAACTTCTTAAATTCCTTTTTCCAAAACCCACCACACATGCCGAATATTGTAAATGATTACCATGCCTCTACTAACTTATAACCCAAACCACCTTCAACTTTGTTAACCATTTTTAGCAACAAAAAAAAAAAAAAGCGTTTAAACTCAAACACGAGTTGCCATATTCATTTTCTAATTATTGTTGGTGTTGTAGTTGTTTTTGTTTTTTTTTTTAGCAATTCATTACTTTAATATCCCACCACACAAAAACCACTTTATCAACTTAAGCGAGTAAACCTTAATGGGGTAACGTCTCCTCGCACTTCTACAGCACCGACTACTACTACGACTACAACGAATACCTTCCTAATGACTACAACAGCAGATACGGTACGGGTACAAGAAAGAAGGTTTCCTTAACCAAGTTTTGTCATTTAAGTGTTGTATTGTTTTTCATTATGGTGGCCCCAGCAGGGGGGAAATGGGAGGGGATGGGAGCGGGAATGTCTAAACAAAATGGCAATTAATTTAAAATTGTAAATGTGCAACTTTATTGTTATCAAGTTCTTGTTGTTATTGTTGTTTTTGTTTTTAGCATTTATTTTTCGGTTAAAATGCCACAAAAGCCGCAGTGTTGCAAGTAAAGTAAGAAACTTTAGCTGTAACGCTATAAATGTGGCACATAAAGAGAGGGGAAGTGACATTTAGATGGTATGCCTCTTAAGCATCATCAACATAATCGTTAGTATTGTGTTGACTATTTTTTTTTGCTACCAACGTTCGCTATATTAAAGGCAGAGAGTCCCAATTAGTTTTGAATGTTTTCTTTTTAATCTAAAGAAATATGGTGGGAATGAAAACAACCAAGAAGTACAATCAAGTCAAACATTTAATAAATCTTGAGACCATAAAAGAATTTAAAATAAGAAATCACGGGTACAAGATAAAAGTACTTTTTTTCTGGTACCAAAAAAAGTACCCATATACGTACTTTTATTACAAAAAAGTTAAAAGTTTTACTAAATTTTGGATACTGCGGAGAAACGGCAACAAAAACGGAAAGATATTTTCAAAAGTACCTGAAAATAGTGCTCAGTTTAGTTAAAAAGTACCTACTAATGAAACCATAGTACATCCATTTTTAAATGGGCTGCTCATACATAAATTCAAGAAGTAAAATTAGTGAACTTGGATACTTAAATTTCAGACCGTAGTTTCCCTTTACTTAGGGATATTGTTCCAAATACAAGAAATTTTAATAGCATAAGATTTGAAGCAGAAAAACAATGGAAGACTAAAAGTTTTCTAAATATAAACCATATGATACCACAAGAAATCTCTTCTAATCTGTCTCTAGCCATTAGAATAGTATCTGCATACTCCTAACAGTCAATGACCTGCTCAGGCAATTTCCTCCAGAAATCACTGGCAACCAAGCTCTACATTAGTGGTGAAAGAATCCCACCACCAACAGCTTTTAATTCCATTGCCTGTATATGGTCCCGTAGATTATGTGTATCATCCACCTGGACATCATAGGATCCTTACACCTCTATTCAATACCCTTTCCTATCACATCATGATGACAATTATCAAATGTGTCCCCCTAAACAAGAAGAGTGCAGATAGTCATCGCTTTATGGCCTAAAACTCTTGAATGTTTTCCACTAAATTTAAAAGAACCGATTATGCATGTTGCCTTATATGCATGTTGCCCTATACGCATGTTGCCTTATATGCATGTTGCCTTATATGCATGTTGCCTTATATGCATGTTGCCTTATATGCATGTTGCCTTATATGCATGTTTCCTTACAAGCATGTTGCCTTATATGCATGTTGCCTTATATGAATGTTGCCTTATATGCATGTTGCCTTATATGCACGTTGCCTTACAAGCATGTTGCCTTATATGCATGTTGCCTTATATGCATGTTGCATTATATGCATGTTTCTTTATATGCATGTTGCCTTACGTGGACGTTACCTTATATGGATGTTGCCTTATACGCATATTGCGTTATATGCATGTTGCCTTATATGCATGTTGTCTTACATGCATGGTGCCTTATATGCATGTTGCCATATATGCATGTTTCTTTATATGCATGTTGCCTTATATGGATGTTGCCTTATATACATGTTGCCTTATATGAATGTTGCCTTATATACATGTTGCCTTATATTGATGTTGCCTTATATGCATGTTGCCTTATACGGATGTTGCCTTATATGCAAGTTGCCTTATATGGATGTTGCCTTATATGTATGTTGCCTTATACGGATGTTGCCTTATATGTATGTTGCCGTAAATGTATGTTGCCTTATATGCATGTTGCCTTATATGCATGTTTTCTTATATACATGTTGCCTTATAGGCATATTGCCTTTACAACACATCACATTTAAAATGGTTGTCCACACCTCTCTGAACTGTTTTGAATGCACAAGTCTAATTAGTCTGAAGGATTTTTTCCAAAAACTAGGCTAGGCCCTCACGCTTCTTCACTGTAGTGATTCACGCAGTATAAAAAGTTAGCATTTTTTGTTAAATGTGTACGCTTTTAGAACTCCTGCTTTACCAACATTAAAGTAGTACCGTTTAAGAACCCCTGCATTCTAGTTTTAGTTTTTCGGGTGTACCATTTCTAAACATCACATACATACATACTTTTTTATGGACAGAGTTATATAACCAAACGGATTTAAGCGTTTTTATTTGAAAATAAAATCCTATACGCTCTGCAATAAAGCTTAACCTGATTTTCTAATGCAGCTGCTACCGCCAAAGCTAAGACCACTAAAGGAGTGCGCTAAGCATGAGAGCTCATATGCTGAGGGGACGAGGGGAATTTTGATAGCTGATGTAACAAGCATTTTAAATCGTTTTTCTTAGCGAAATAAAATGAAGGTGTTTGAAATGTTGCTTGAAAATCCATTATAAACGGTGGTTTGCTACACAAAATTCAAAAAGTCCGCGTAACAAAGAAGGCAGATGAAGTGAAGAATGGAAAGAAATAAATTTTGGAAACTTGTTAAAAAACGAAAACAACAATAAAAAAGCAACAAAAAGAAAACATTTAAAATTATGTACAGCTACGAATAGTATGACCTTGTAGTTGTGCTCACTCCACATGCTAGAAGGTGCTCACAGTGTGGAAAGAAACGATTTGAAGACGAAGCATGAAGTGGATAACACTGTTAAGGCTTTTAAAGCAGACAATCTGGAATGTCAGAATGAGTCCGGGCACCTAATTCTCGTAACACGTGATGCATTAATCTAACCCAAGATGAAACACTTGGGTGCATATCAGGCACTTGGCACTGGGTAAAGAATTGTAATTTTTGATAACGAGCAGCATCCTGCAATTTTTCAGGGCCATAGGTATACCATATGGGGTATAAGGGCAGTACAATATATCGCATGGTCACGTATAAAGACAGCTAACCGCATAAACTAACCTTGTCCTACAATCATGTTGTAGCGTGCTTCGAAAGCCTGCTGATCACAAACTAAATGATGCAACTTGTGCAGAATTTTAAGGAAGGATCACTGATAGATGCCTATTGATAGCAGAAATATGTTGGCCTTTAAGTTGTAAGTTGCGGATTTGACAGTGAGGGTGTTGTAAGTAAACACTTTCCTCTCATAAATCTTTATGTGTGTGAAAATAAATTCGAATTTGAAAATCCAAGACGCAATCCATAAATTTTAGCAGCGACACATTTGGCATTAACAGAGCAAAATTTCATATTAACGGAACAAAATTTGCCCTTAACAGAGCACTGTTAGCTATTTAACAGTATCCATCTTAACAAGCTCACTTGTTTAGGAACAAATTTGGGGAATACTCTAGTACTCTATGAGTACCATACTATATGCAAAGCAAGGTTCCAAGGCCTCTTAATATAATCAGAAACATAGTCACATATAAAGTGATATGCTATTGAGAAAATTGGCTTTGAAAATATCAATTTTTTGCTTAAAAATTCTCTAGAAGATCGGTGGCCATTTTGAAACATACATAATAAATAGCACACCATATATACTATATGCAAATGGTAGTCTAGGCGGTCCGCTTTCGAACCGTGGTAGTGGGATAGCTGGAATAATTTTGAGAGTTTAGAAAATTTCTGTCAACCATCCCCAGCAACCATCCTTTACATTTCAACACTTTTGTTCGCAAATAATCATGATTATAACGAGAATTATATTTCATGTGAATACTCTGCAATAATTGCAGAGTAGAAGACTCATTTACTATTGCCACTGTTAAATAGTTAACAGAGCTCTGTTAATAGCAAAGTTTACCCTGTTGGAGGCAAAAAGTGGCGCTGCTAAAAGTGTGTGTTTCCGCCTTCACACACATTAAATCTTTTACTGGGTAAAATAAAACATGTAAACTAGTCCAGAATCCAGAAATAATCACAAAATGTTGTAAAATGTACCCAAAAATTTTAATTCCCATCTTTTAATTTAAGTATCCCTCCCTTATTAATTAGAACCTGATTTGCTCTATGAAAGGATGCAGTTATGAACAACCGGCTCCTGTTTTTTTTTGTAGCAATAAGTTACATCCTTTATTTGTTGTGTAGTTCATGACTAAAAAATAATATTTGAATGCACTTGAGATGAAAAAAGGGAGTCGAAACCCTTTAAAAGCAAATCTAATATGTAGTAAACAAATACAAGAGTCATATGAAGCATTACATGCTGCACATGCATATGAGATTCTTTTCTTCCTTTAAAAAAAAAAACAAAATACCATCGTATAGCAAAAGGCAGGTTGTAGCATATGTTTCTTAATAAGTTTAACTCGGTTGAACAAATTTAATGAAATCTTACATAGAAAAAGGAACGTTTTTCCCCTACTGCAGCAGTAGCAGCTTGACATTAAGACAACTCAAGGTAGTCACCCCCCGCTCTACATGAGTAAATTGTTTATGTATGTATGTATTTATGAGTTTAATACAATATTTACTACCCATATGAATTTATGTGTGTATATATGTATGTGGCATGTGCTGCCTGTTTAATATTCCAATAGGTGGCATGCAGGTACCTCTAAGGGTAATGCAGTGCAGCTGTGTTGTTACTGCATCTGTTGCCATTGTAAAAGTCATTTAGAAAGAGATGTTCTTGTTCTTGTTGTTCTAAATGAATTCCAAAAGGTAAATTATGGCATACAAAATAAAAGCAAACCTAAAAATATGCTTTAAATTATAATACGAGGGTCGTTAAAACCTAAAAAACCTTAAGACTGAAATACTTTTAAGGGTTGTAAAGGCAGTTTAGGCTGTTCAATAGCAAAAAAAAAATATATTTCTTTATACTACTTGTGCTACTGTTACCACCCTCGTATATCCAAGTAATTAGTAGAGTCAAGGATTTTATATATTGTATTACAAAAGTATTTGCAACAAGGCAGTGTATAATATTATACAGCTCAAGTGTTAAAATGGTTTTCAACATTTAATTACAGAAACGTTTGCTTTGAACATTTCACAATTAGCGGCAAGGGCGAAGAGGAATTAAATGAAAGCGGTAGAATATC
This sequence comes from Sarcophaga variegata, assembly GCA_932273835.1. Lineage (NCBI taxonomy): Eukaryota > Metazoa > Arthropoda > Insecta > Diptera > Sarcophagidae > Sarcophaga > Sarcophaga variegata. Next base: position 8,129,779 of record OW026361.1, on the reverse strand, counting down.
TGGCTTTCATTTTGTATTTTCCTATTGCTTTTACATATTAATTTATATGTCTCATCTCTGGCTCTTTTGCAGTATGAAGAATGTCAATTTTAACAAGACAACCAATACAACATGAAGTTACAATTGCCTTAAGCTTCCGCAACTGGCAATACAGAGATTAAAACTCATCAAACAAGTCTGGCCACCTTTCCAAATGAACTGCTAAGTAAGGCAATTAAAAATTAGCTACATTCTCCTTGTTTCTATGTGTGTATACTTCATGTATTTTCTATCTGGCAACTTCTAGAAATTCCTATGTAGTTTTGTCGTTGTAAATTGGCTGCAAGTTGCAAGTTCATTTTAAAGATGTTTAAAAAAACTATGGTGAGAAATTTTACCACGGTTTGTCACAGAATCTATACACCTCTATTCAATACCCTTTCCTATCACATCATGATAACAATTATCAAATGTGTCCCCCTAAACAAGAAGAGTGCAGATAGTCATCGCCTTACGGCCTAAAACTCTTGAATGTTGCCTTATATGCATGTTGCCTTATATGCATGTTGCCTTATATGCATGTTGCCTTATATGCATGTTGCCTTATCTGCATGTTGCCATATATGGCTGTTGCCTTATATGCATGTTGCCTTATAAGCATGTTGCCTTACATGCATGTTGCCTTATATGCATGTTGCCTTATATGCATGTTGACTTATAAGAATGTTGCCTTATATGCATGTTGCCTTATATGCATGTTGCCTTATATGCATGTTGCCTTATAAGAATGTTGCCTTATATGCATGTTGCCTTATATGCATGTTGCCTTATATGCATGTTGCCTTATAAGAATGTTGCCTTATATGTATGTTGCCTTATATGCATGGTGCCTCATATGCATGTTGCCTTTTATGCATGTTGCCTTACGTGGACGTTACCTTATATAGATGTTGCCTTATACGCATGTTGCCTTATATGCATGTTGCCTTATATGCATGTTGCCTTATACGATGTTGCCTTATAAAAATGTTTCTTTATATGCATGTTGCCTTATATGCATGTTGCCTTATGTGTACGTTGCCTTATTTGCATGTTGCCTTATATGCATGTTGCCTTATATGCATGTTACCTTATATGCATGTTGCCTTATATGTATGTTGCCTTACATCCATGTTGTCTTTACAACATATCACATATAAAATGGTTGCCAACACCTTTCTGAACTGTTTTGAATGACAAAAGACAATTTAGTCTGAAGGATTTCGAGTGTGTAGGATTCTATTTTCCTGCCTAAAGAATGAATATCATCCTCAACCTTTGCGAGGCTATTGAAATGTACCCAAAAGCTAGGTAGTAACCCCATATACATACATATTTTAGGTATGTTAATATCTCGCCTACGCAAATAGGGAAATTTTGCCACGGTTTGTCTTTGTAAAGCAGACTTTTCCACTGTCTGACTATCATTTATTTCGATCAAGGCGGTAGACTTTCACTGGAGTAACATTGACTTCAATTTGGGAGGAGAGAGAATCCATAAGTAGCCAGAACGATGAGAGAAGATTTTATTATACTCAACCATGACCAATTCTATGAATAAATAAAACAGCATACCACAATAACATACATACATACGTAATGTACACAATTGGTCATTCTAACCCTTCAGTCAGGATTACGACCCAGCTTCTTACATCACTTATGCTGTAAGTGTTCATTTTATACATGAGTGGCGGGGGCTACAGTTTAAAGTCGATTCCGAACGACAGATTTTTTTGAGAAACTTTTCATGGCAATTTTATTTTAACGCTCAGAGTTTTTTCCCAGAAATCTGTTGAGACCCAGTCGGCGAAGAAATGTTTTTTAATATATTCGTTTCGAAATGTGACCTGGGGTTTGAAGCGTGGCCCGACTTTTAAAAGCCAAAACTCTACCTACCAGACTACGGCGACTTGCAAATACCACAATAAAGTTTTAAAAATTTACCAAAAATTCCTTGCTTTTAAAGGCTACATATCTGCGAATATATACAAAGAAAACGCTGCATACAAATAGGCTTTCAGGGTTAATTTAAATGGAAAAATAATTAAAAGGAGGGAATTTAAATATTTAAAACCAATACAAGATGCTTGCTCAGTAAGCAGCCAATATAAAAAAAATTAATCCTCTTATCAAAAAATAAAAACAGAAAGAAAAAGAAAGAGAGAGAGAGAGTGAGAGCGTTGGAGGCAAAGGATAATAACACTCAAAACCATAATTTTCAATAAAAATGCAAAAGTAAATATTTATTGGAATGCTTACGAGTTATGGCACGGCATATACAAATAAATCATACGCAATAATGACAACACAAAAATGAGAGATAGGAACTCAGATTCTCACTCTCTCTCTCTTCCATACAGGCCGCCTATACAGATCCACTCATATTTAAATACCTTAAATACATACATTCATATGCAAATATGTATGTACTTGTGTTGTGTTTTTTGCAATATTTTAAAATTAAAAGCACAATCGCTTAATGCCCACTTAACGTTAACACGCACACCATATTGTCCTCCCTTTCTCTCTCTCTTTCTCCCTGTCTCTATCTCTTTTACGATATCTTTTATCATGTGTTCTCCACACATATGTATGTATTAAATACAGTGTAGCATTTACTTCTACTGGAAAAACTCATGGTTTTGTTTGTATTCAGCTTGTGAAAGAACGATTTTTTTCAAAAATTTCAAATTTTATTCGTTTAAAGAGAATTTATGACACACATTGAGCTTTGGAAAGAGAGAACAAACAAATATTGAGTGTTGAAGCCACTTTAAACTGAATTTTAACGTATAGATGTAAGGGGTTTATAACTTGGATAATAGGGTTCCAGAGCGCAATATTATTCTTTACGTTTCCGACATGATTTTCTTCAAACTTCATGGGTTCAAACGCCGTAGAAAGAAAAATTTTGAAAAAGGGAGAGGGCTTACTCCCCATACCCCATCAGACAGTGTTATACAACAATGAATGTCGTACTAGGGTCTAGTGGGGACAACTCGTTGAAAGAGAGGAGAGGATTCAATTAGTAAAGTTCCCCACCACTTTAGAAAATACTTGTGTCACATTACGGTGACGACTTTTAAAAGAGAGAAGACGATTAAGTTAGTAACGTTCCTTACCACTACAGCCAATACTTGTTTACAGAACCGGTTCTCTGTAGACGTTCTTTTCAGGCTACAAATCTCCAGTTTGGTTAGAAAAATTTTAAAAAATTATTGAAACTGCAATAGCCAGAGCGATAGGAATTATACACGTTGCCATGTTCCTCCATCTCCAATAGAATCTTACGATGAACGAGTTGCTTCTAGCAACTTCCAGAAATTCCTATGTTGTTTTGCTATTGTAACACGGCTATAAGTTACAAGACAATTTCAATACTGTTTGAGAAAACTATGGTAAGAAATTTTGCCACGGTTTGTCTTTGTAAAGAAGACTTTTCCACAGTCTGGCTATCCTTTGTTTCGATCGAGGCAGTAGGCTTTGACAGGAGTACCATTCACTTGAACCTAGTTGGAGGGAGATGTTGTCATATGTTGCCAGAACGATAAGAGAAGATTATATTCTTTGACCATGACCAATTCTGTGGACCACAATAACAGATATACATACATAATTATTCATTACAACCACTCAGTTAGGATTACGACCTAGCTTCTCACTTCACTTATGTTGTGTGTGTTAACTTTTTAAATGAGTGGCGGGACCTACAGTTTAAAGTCGACACCGAATGACAGAATTATTGAAACTGCAATAGCCAGAGGGATAGGAACTATACACGTTGGCATGCTCCTCCATTTCCAATGGAATCTTGTGATGACTGACTTGCCTTATGTGGGCATCTTGTTGGCGTTTGGATGTGAAACTTGTGATAAGAAGTGTGATATTCTTTTACCAGAAAGAACAGGGTACTACTGCCTTTTCCTTTATTGAGGTTATTTAAGGCGAATCTTGAACTCAAAGAGGAAACTACGCTACAAGCTATTGTAGAAACCGTAACAGACTGAAAAAAACCCTCCATTATCCTCTATGTCGGGGTGCAAAGTCTTCGGAAAAAAGTGGCATAAAAGCCGCATATACACAGTTATGGGCTAACATAACCTCAATATGCCTGCCGTATTATTAGCGATTTACGACCTGGGGAAAGGAGTATTAACGATGAAAATATCCCAAATAAGGTTATTAATCTACTTTACTTTCTAGCAGCCAACCAGCAATGTCGTGTGTTCTAACGTGATGACCACTAAGACGGAAATCTCTCAATGAGATGGTAGAGCAGTACAATTCTCACGTCATATGGGAACCGGGACGTTGTGCTATTCTAGAAAATTGTACGGCGAATGAGCTGCCTGCAACAATCGAACTCTCTGCGAAGTTCTGTGCATTTCATGGGCAGACTAGATAGCGGGCAAGATAGCTCAGCAAATCTGGTTAAAACTAAATAGTTTGTGCACAGAAAGAGCACGATAACAGACATTATATTACGGGAAGCCAAGTGAGAATCGAATACTCTTGGATAGATGGAAATAACTTCTGCAGACACTTGAGAGATGAGTAAGAGGAATGTGTGTGAAGATAAATTCGAATTTGAAAATCCAAGACGCAATCCATAAATTTAGCAGCGCCCCTTTGGCGTTAACGGAGCAAAATTTTCTCTTAACAGAGCACTGTTAGCTATTGAACAGTATCCCTCTGAACAAGCCCACTTGTTTAGGAGCTACTTTTGGGATATGCTCTTGATCTATGAGTACCATACTGTATGCAAAGGAATGTTCCAAGGCCTCTTAATATAAGTAGCAACATAGCCACATATAAAGTGATATGCTATTGAGAAAATTGGCTTTGAACATATAAATTTTTTGTTTGAAAGTTCCGTAGAAGATCACTGAACATTTTGGAACATACATATAAGAAATAGTACACCAACCCCACTATATGGAAATGGTACACCAGAGGGTGCTCTTTCGAATCGCGGTAGTGGGATTGCTGGAATAATTTTGATCTTACATATCAACACTTTTATTCACAAATAATAAAGATCATAATGAGATTTAAATTTAATGTCGCCTGCAAAGTGGAAGATTTATAACTTATTGCCACTGTTAAACAGTTAACAGTGATCTGTTAATAGCAAAGTTTAGCCTGTTACAGGCAAGACAAGTGGCACTGCTAAAAGTGTGGGTTTGCGTCTTTGATTTTTAAATTCGAATTTATCTACACACACATTAAATCTCTTACTGGGTAGAATGAAACATGTAAACTAGTCCAGAATCCAGAAATAATCACAAAATGTTGTAAAATGTACCCAAAAATTTTAATTCCCTTCTTTTAATTTAAGTGTCCCTCCCTTATTAATTAGAACCTGATTTGCTCTATGAAAGGATATAGTAATGAACAACCTACTCCTGTTTTTTTGGGAGCAATAAGTTACATCCTTTATTTGTTGTGTAGTTCATGACTAAAAAATAATATTTGAATGCACTTGAGATGAAAAAAGGGAGTCGAAACCCTTTAAAAGCAAATCTAATATGTAGTAAACAAATACAAGAGTCATATGAAGCATTACATGCTACACATGCATATTTGAGGTCCTTTTCTTCCTTTGAAAAGAAAAAAAAACAAAATACTATCGTATAGCAAAAGGCAGGTTGTAGCATATGTTTCTTAATAAGTTTAACTCGGTTGAACGATTAATATTTGAATGCACTTGAGATGAAGAAAGACTCAGCTGTGCTTCACTTATTGGGTATATATGCCCAGCGTTATGTCCGAAAAGGAGATGGCGACTTGGTTGCCATTATGCCGACGATCTCTACTACCTGTCTATGATACGTAGCAGAAGTATATGTGGCTTCATCAGAAGCTCTGGCTGGTGCCAGGAAATATAGGATTGTGATATCAAAAGGGCCCATGTGCAGTGTTAACAGCCACTGCTACTTGTCTACCTAACTGATAGTAGGAGCTAAGGCATACTTTATATGACAGCTTACGGGCTGCAACGTAGAACTCAAATAAATAATAATGAAGGGATTTCATAGGAGTAACAATGTCATGTATTTTACGTATTAAATTATAAAGAAATTATTTCGATATGAATTTATTAAAAAATAATATTCAATTAAGGATTAAAAAAAAATTTTTAACATTCCGGACGAACAGGTTGAACGACTGAATGTCTGAATGACTGACATTTACTGCACATAATAATACGCATCACATTAATTGTGATGAAAAGGATTATTAACAGAATGTCGATAATTTTAAAATTTTTTTAAAATATTTTTTTTATGTTTTGCCATAAATAAGGAAATAATTAAACATTTGCATACGAAATGAAATAAAAAACGATGTAATGGCACAGACGTGCTGCCATAACAGACAGCAGATAGCACGCAGCAGAGGCAGAGGCAGGGAAAGCAATTATGGGCACCGAGAATAGCTTTATCGGCGCATTGATGATTTTCATTTATTTTTTCAATTTAATCGCCTTCATGCTGGTTAAATTCCTCAGTGTTTTATACAACAAATACAATAAAAAAAACATGAAATGAAATCAGAATCAGAATCAGAATCCGAATCAGAAAATGTTATTAAAAGTTTACAATTGTCGCTCGTAAATTTAACGTTTCCTATAACAGAATAAATACTCATAGCATGGATGACGTAAATAGTTAATGTTTTAATTTCAATATTTATTAATGAATTAATGAAACTATTTATGAATCCTTTCAATTTTAAAAGACTTCACAAATGTCGCTGTAGTCTACTAGGTAGTGTGTTGGCTCATTAGGCTTGAGTTCACGGTTCAAAACCCAGCTCAGACATCTTCAACAAAATGAAATACGAAAAATATTTCTTCGGCGACTTCCTCTCAGCAGATTTCTGGCAAAAACTCTAAGAATAAATGAAATTGCTTTGAAGCTAAGTTAAATTTTGTCGCTCGAAATCGACTTTAAATTGTAAGTCTCGCCACTCATGTATAAAATGAACACTCACAACATAAGTGGTGTGAGAAACTAGGTCGTAATCCTGACTGCAGGGTAAGAATGACCAATTGTGTACGTTACGTAGGTACACAAAATTATTCATGGTTGAGTACGAAGTCGTCGTGGTCTAGTAGGTAGTGTGTTGGCTTATTAGACGAAAAGCCAGGATTCGAGCCCCAGGCCAGACATCAAATAAAATACAAAAAGTATTTCTTCGGCGTCTTCCTCTCAGCAGATTTCTGGCAAGAACTCTGAGAGTAAATAAAATTGCCATGAAAAGTTTCTCAAAAATCTGTCGTTCGGAGTCGACTTTAAACTGTAGGTCCCGCCACTCATGTATAAAATTAACACACACAACATAAGTGGTGTGGGAAACTAGGTCGTAATCCTGACTGAAGGGTTGTAATGACCAATTATGTATGTATGTGAGTATAATAAAATCTTCTCTCATCGTTCTGGCAATATATGGATTCTTCCTCCTCCCAGATTGATGTGAATGTTACTCCAGTGAAAGTCTACCGCCTCGATCGAAACAAATAATATTTAGGCAGTGGAAATGTCTTCTTAACAAATTGAAACCGTGGCAAAACTTCTTACCATAGCTTTCTTAAACAGCTTTAAAATGGTCTTGCAATTTGCAGCCAAATTACAATGACAAAACTACATAGGAATTTCTAGAAGTTGCCAGATAGAAAATACATGACGTATACATACATAGAAACAAGGAGAAAGTGGCTAGTTTTTGATTCCCTTACTTAGTTTATTTCGAAAGATGGCCAGACTTGTTTGATGAGTGTTAATCCCTGTATTGTCAGTTGCGGACGCTTAAGGCAGATGTAACGGGTGATTGTTTAGCAATTATCTTTTTGGCAACACTGGTTTCAACAGCTCACGCCCGTTTCGTGTTTTGTTTCACTGTCAAACATCTTCAGTTTGATCCATAATTTAACCATGAATCGTCTTACAAAAACGAACAATGCTTGCAAAATCATTGAATTTTATTATCAAAATGCGTGGCTCTGTTAAGAAAGTTCATCGGGCGCTTCTTCCATTTTATGTTCAGTTTAATCGACTCATTGAAGCGGCTATTCGGGCTATTGTGACTAAATTTCGCAACAAATTTACATTGTTGGGGACATTAAACCACCAATACGCTTACGTAGAGTGCGAACTGAAGAAAATATCGCAGCTGTATCGGCCGGCCAGTGTTAATGATGACAATCAATTATCGATTCGTCGCCGTTCGCAGCAATTGGGCCTCTGTTACTCAACAACGTGGAAAAAATTGCGAAAGGATTTAGGTGTGAAGCCTTTCAAAATACAGCTGGTGCAAGAATTGAAGCCGAACGACCTACCGCAATGCAGAATTTTTGGTGAATGGGCTCTTGGAAAGTTGGCCGAAGATCCAATTCTTTATCGAAAAATTGTATTCAGCGACGAAGCTCATTTTTGGCTCATTGAATACGTAAATAAGCAGAATTGATTTTGGAGTGAAGATCAGCCAGAAGCATTGCAAAAGCTACCAATGCATCCAGAAAAAGTCACAGTTTGGTGCGGTTTATGGGCTGCTGGCATCATCGGACCGTACTTCTTCAAAGATGCTGCGAATCGTAACGTAACTGTGAATGGTGAGCGCTACCGTGAGATGATACCCAACTTTTTTTTGCCCAAAATGCATGAGCTTGAGTTGCATGACATGTGATTTCAACAAGACGGTGCCACATGCCACACAGCACGCATAACAATAAACTTATTGAGAGGCGAGTTCGGTGAACATTTTATTTCACGTTCGGGACCGGTAATTGGCCGCCTAGATCGTGCGATTTAAACTATTTAGATTATTTTTTGTGGGGGTTATGTCAAAGCTCATGTCTATACAGACAAGCCCGCTTCAATTGAGGCGCAGTCGCGGTCAACATTTGCATGAAATAATCTTCAAACATTAAATTATATGGACCGTACTATCGATTCAAATAAAGATTTCATGCATTTCTCTGAATCTTATGTGTTTTTTTTTTTGAAAAATTTTCCTATAGTTCTTAAAAAATCCCCCATTATTGTACAATAAACACCAGACCTTAAAAAAGATGTTTAAAAGGACATGACATGACATTGGGACTTCAGAGAACAGAGAAAAGTATGATTTAAAGTCAAAGATTTCATCCAAATCACATTTAGCTGAAGAGATTCCATCGGTATTTTCGGATTTATGACAGTTGTGAGGTTCCCAAGATGTTTTCTTAAAGAGCCAGATTTGAATTGTCTCTACAAACAAGATGTGATTTGTTTGTTACGCCGCACTCAAGTCTAAATACAGTCCATTCGAAGTAGTTATTGCACCAAATATGTTAAGTACGTCTCCTATTTTGCTAACCTAAAGGCCCTTGTGTCTAGAAACTCTTCGTATCTTATCCAAGGACAATCGGAATTTTAATACAATATGTGGTGCAGTGGCTACACTCTTAACGAATCTAATGGTCACTGCGACGTTAGAAAGCGAACCATACAACACTGGCAAGAGAAATGCAACACTGAAACGAGTGATAGATGGACGGCAAAACTTCTCCCAGATATTACCCGCTAGATACAGAGGAAATTTGGTGAGGTTAACTACTATTTAACACAACTGTTATCCGGACACGGTTACTTTTGTAAGTAAGTACCTGTTTAAAATGGGGAAGATGACACAACCAAATTGCATCTATGATGATGCGGAACACACTTTCTTTCATTGTGGGAGATGGAGATTGGAAAGGAAAGGAATCTTGAGGCCAAAGTCGCCGTCTGTACTGTCGAGAGCTTCTGCGATGTAATTCTGAACAGCGAGGAGAATTGGTACAGCATAGCCAGTTGCACTGAGGGCTAGAAGTCGCCGTAGTCCAGTAGGTAGTGTGTTAGCTTATTAGACGCAAAAGCCTAGGTTCGAGCCCCAGGCAAGGCATCAAATACAAAATACAAAAAGTATTTTTCGGCGACTTCCTCTCAGCAGATTTCTAGCAAAAATTGTCATGAAAAAGTTTCTCAAAAATCTATCGTTCGGTGTCGACTTTAAACTGTAGGTCCCACCACTCATGTATAAAATTAACACACACAACATAAGTGGTGTGAGAAACTAGGACGTTGTACAATGGGTCAATTCGACCTCCGGGTACTGTACTTGTCTTAATTGACAAGTACACGTCCTCTAACCTAACCTAACCTAACCTACACTGAGACCTTACTGAAATCGAAGAAGACTGACTTGGATAAGAGAATTAGAATGGATGTTTAGACACCTTCTCGGATTTTGTTGCGCAATCCGGGCGCGGATATGAGAAAGGGGCCAAATGGCCAGACGGACTCCACTTCGACGTAATACCACAGTAGTTCCGGAGTGGACACAAAGAGTCCAAAAGAGGAGGGGCAGATTTAGTGGGTGAGGGCTGCACACACGGGGGATAGTGACGACTTCCCCTATTGTGCGCATAGGTACATTTACTCCTCAGCGTAAAAAAAAAATTGCCACTGTGCAGCCAATTTAAAACCTCAGAAAATCTCAAAATTTTCAAATAAAAAAGAAAAAAATAACAATATTAGGAACTTACCTTAAAAAGTTAATGATTTTATATCATGCCTTAACATATGCAATGAAATCTGTAAAAAAAGAAATAAAAAAATTATATTTTTTATATAAATTTATGGCAATTTCATAGACATTATTTTAAAAACTCATAAATTTCTTTAAAATTTTCTTTTATTTTCAGATTTTGGTCTTTAAAAAAAATCTTCCTAAAATTAGGCTACAGATTTTTTTATTTTTACAGACACACACATATATTTGCAATTAAAACTAAAGCAATAAATTTTTATAAATTGCTTTTCTATCCCATAAGTATGCTTTAATATTTCATAATATGAACCCCTGAATTCCTACAGCTTTACCAAAAATATTTATTTAAGAAATAACAGCCCAAACAGTATAATGGAAAAAAAAATAGAAGAGAACAGAATGAAAATAAAATCATTTTAAATATTTGCCAAACAACTCAGGTTGCTGGTTTTTTATACCGAACCCCCAAAAAAACTAAGTATTAATATACCAAAAAGCTACCTCTCCATACTACTACTCCACTTACTCTCTTACTTCGTTTGTAAATTTACATTTCCTTTGGAAATGCTTTTAATTTTTTACATGAGTGCTTACTTTGTAAAGCAACTCATCTATAATGTGTAAATACACAAGTTCAATATAATTTCCTCTTTCTTTCTCTCTCTCTTTCTTTCTCTGGCTCTCTCTATCACTCCTTTTTTTGGATATTTCCACGGTTATTTTTATTATTTTCTTTTATCATCAAATAAATTTTATTTCCTTTTTTCTCTTTGTTACTGCGTTTTATTTTCTTCTTAAGAAAAACAGAAAAAAAGTGCCAGAATTCATAAAAAGAATACTTATGCCAAAAAGTATGCAATATAAAATAATTTCAGAGTAAAAATGTTTACATAACCTTGAAATCTTTTAAAGATTGTTTAGCTTCAATTCGTTTTATTTGTTTTCGTTTTGCTGTTTTCATTTCAAGCGTTTTTTTTTTTGTACAAAAAATGTACTTTTAGAAAAACTATATACGAAAACCACAAATTATAGCATACTTTAGGGGCGTGTGTGTGTTTGTATAGGATGGTAGGGAAGGGAGGCAGTATAAATTAAAAAAATAATGCTTAAAATTGTAAACAAAGATAACGTTTAAAGTTAAGCAAAGGGTAAAAGTATGGAGGCAAATAAAAATTTTGAAGAGAGAGAAAAAGTGAATGGATTTTTCCATAATTTTTCTTAGGAAATGGTGTCCAAACACATGATTTAATTGCGACATCTAGTTATTAAGTATGATGATATGAAGGTAGAATAAATATTCAATGCCTTATCGGGAAGAGAAAGCGACAACTTTAGAATTTTTTCATGTTGCTACTCCCCGATGGAGCATACTTTCAGGAGTATAATACTTAGAGCTCTAGGACGACATTGCTATCCTTTAAAAATTTCCAATACAAATATGATCTGTAGGTAGAATAAATATTCAATGCCTTATCGTTAAGAAAAACTCACAACATCGTGTTGCTAATCCGCGATGGAGCATACTTTTAGGAGTATAATACTTAAACATCACTAGGACGACATTGCTATTCTTTATAAAATAACTTTCAACACAAATATAATCTGTAGGCAGAATAAATCTTCAATACTTTATCGGGAAGAAAAACCCACAACATCGTGTTGCTACTCCGCGATGGAGCATACTTTCAGGAGTAGAATACTTAAAGAGCAGTAGGACGACATTGCGTTTCTTAAAAAAATCTAATACAAATATGATCTGTAGGTAGAATAAATATTGAGTGCCTTATCGGGTACAAAAACCCACAACTTAAGACATTTTTCGTGTTGCTACTCCACAATGAAGTATACTTTTAGGTGTAATTTAGTAAATGAGATGAGAAATTAGATCGATAGATTAGATTAGGTCTTCTAGACCGGATGATATACCGTATGACATATAGAGATTGCAGCCTAGTGACGCCGTGTTTTAGGAGGTAACCTGTGAGCTTATTAGGCACAAACCCGTGGTTCAAATTTCAGCTCAGACATCTCGAACATAACAAAATATAAAAAATTATTTCTCCGACAACATTCTCTCAGCAGTCTTCTGGCAAAAACTCTCGAGAGAATACTACTGGTAGTAGAAAGCCTTACTATTTGACAGTCAGACAGCAAAGCGATGTCTTAACTCTTATAAAGTCAATTAGAGATTAGTATAAGACTGCCAGAGCTAGCTGAAATTGCTAGGCAGGGAAAATAAGTTAATTTTTTGTTGGACTCCAGGACAGGTAGGAATTTAGGTTAGTAAACAACCGAATGAACTTAGCAAGATCAGTATACTACACTGCCAATGGAATGAGAACCCTTCGATCGAATGGAAAGAGGAGTTGATAAGGGTCGCCGTAGTCTAGTAGGTAGTGTGTTGGCTTAGTAGACGTAAGGCCACTGTTCAAACTGTTCAGACATCAAAACGAAAATCTCAGCAGCATTTCTAGCAAAAACTCTCGAGAGAATACTACTGGTAGTAGAAAGCATTACTATTTGACAGTCAGACAGCAAAGCGATGTCTTAACTCTTATAAAGTCGATTAGAGATTGGTATAAGACTGCCAGAGCTAGCTAAAATTGCTAGGCAGGGAAAATAAGTTAATTTTTTGTTGGACTCCAGGACAGGTAGGAATTTAGGTTTGTAAACAGCCGAATGAACTTAGCAGGAGAAGAACTCTACACTGCTAATGGGATAAGAACCCTACGATCGAATGGAAAGAGGAGTTGATAAGGGTCGCCGTAGTCTAGTAGGTAGTGTGATGGCTTAGTAGACTTAAGGCCACGGTTCAAACCTCAGTTCAGACATCAAAACGAAAATAGAAAAAAAAATTTCTTTAGCGACATCCTCTCAGGAGATTTCTGGAAAAAACTCTCAGTATAAATGGAAAATTGCCATGAAATGATTCCCCAAAAAATTTGTCGTTCGGAGTCGACTTTAAACTGTAGGTCCCGCCACTCACATATAAAAATTAACACACACAACGTAAGTGATGTGTGAAGCTAGGTCGTAATCCTAAATGAAGGATTGTAATTATGAATTATGTATATACGTATGTAAGTAGGCACAAGGAAAGGCATAGATTGGAACCCCCAGGGAAGCAGCGCATAGGATGACCATCACACCTGGAAACGCCAAATCCCAATCGAATTATCCAAACTACGTCTACAGTGGAACGAAATCAAACACCGCGCTGACGATCGAGCTCTTTGGAACCAACTTGTTGCGACCCTATGCTCCCTAGAGGAGTAAGAAGAACGTATACACATATATATATATATGTACGTAGTATAGAAGGGTTTGAGAAGTTTAAATACATGTTTATACAGGGAAATTTCAAAGCATGTTGTCGTAAGGTTTGGCCTCTCTTAGTTTTGACTCTTATTCATGCTATTAGTGTTGCATTGAGAGACATCTCTTAAAATATTTTTCCACAAGAACTTTTTATAAATTTGGAAAACTGATTAATTTTTATTAGCCTAGAGACATTTGCCCCCATCCAATACCAATAACAATAGCGCTCATATACTTTCTAACGTTTTTCTGTGTTACAGAAAAACACTCTTTATTTTAATTCTTTTTTTTCTTTCTTTTTGTGGCAGATACTTAAACATTTGGCAAAAACAACATTTACAACAACAACAACAACAACAGCGTACTTACAGTTACCTAAACTTGGCTTTTATCTCTTTTACTTTTTAAGTGTTTTTTTTTTTTGCTAAAGCAATATCTATCTTTTTGCGTATGTATGTATGTATGTATGTATGTGTAAGGGTATATGTCGTTTGTATACAAAAATTGTCGTAAAAGACCAACTTTTTTTTCGGGTGTATAATAGAAAAAGTTGTTCAAGTGCTTGTTATCATGTAGTCGAGGTAAAAGTAGTAAAAGCAGCAGTTATAAACGATTACACAAACATAGAGCCCGGACACATATACACACATACAGAAGCAAAAATATATTCTTTTGACGTCATCTCTATTACATTATACAACCTCAACTACTTTGTACTTCAATTACAGCATTAGAAACGGCACAAAAAAAAGAGAGAAAAAAGCTACACACGCATGCATGAGATGAGAATTACAGCAGCAAGCAATACTTTTATAGTCTTACAGACACACAAACAGACATACACACATACATACTCGACACAGTTGTCAGTCATACACCCACTTACAGATTCTCACTGTCTCTCACTCTCTCTCTCTTTCTTTCTCTCTTCCAGTGGCTTGCTATCTTTACAACAGTTTTTATTGTAATTCCCATCCTTAAAGTAGACAACAAATACTACCGTTTCAATATAAATGTTGAGATAAAAGGGTCATCCCATTTGCGGTTGCAAAAGTTAAATTAAGATTTCAATGAAACTTTTATTTAATTGTGATGCTAGAATCAGGCGAATATGTGCGCACTACAATATGTTCTTGGGTTGTTACATGGTATTGAAACCACTAAACGGATCACCTGATATATACATACTATGGGTATTTTAAACAAAAATTCATATTAAAAACGTATGTTATGTATGCATGTGGGCAAAGGTAAAAGCCAGTGAGTCAAGTCATTTCGGTAGGGGATGTGGGCGTAGATTTGGCACTCATTTGATAATAAAAATCGATTGATTTTGATTGCCATCTTTCAAATGTTCAATATTTGTCTGTTAAATGGAAATTGCACAAGTCAGTGAGAGAGAGAGAATGTGTGTACATCACTATAAGACAACTTACACTCTCTATGTTAAATGTTTGCTTTACCCCAAAAAAAAACCATTGCATACTTTTAGGTAATAATCTAGTCTATAATGACGACGTTGCCTACCTACCATGAAAAATATTTCATCTGGCCTTACGTAAACCTGTAAATATTCTGTTGTTGTAGAAGTAAAACAACAACAAAAACGGGACAAAACAAACTGGGTATCTTTCTCCCTGATATTGCTCTGTGCAAGTGTAGATATTTATGTATGTGGCTGACATTAGTGGTGTTATTTTAATAGATGTCTGCTCGAAGATACATGCTTAAATAAAAGTGAAAAAAATACGATTTTATTGAACACCCACTCTTTTTCTCTCTCCTTATATTGGTTTTATTACCGCCTTTTAGTATAGAAGCAGAGAGTTTTCTAAATATGTTGCATATTTTGTGGCTTATTTGTATATGAGAAATAATTGAAAACAAAATTTTTGTGGACTTTCTTTTTCTAAAACAAGCAGTATTTTATGGAAGTAGTTTTTTTTATAAAAAATATTGATTTAAGATACTAAAAAAATAAAAACAAAAAGAATAATTAAAGTATACCTTAAGGGGGTTATTAATTCACAAGATTTGGGAAGAGTTTTAGCTCATACCTAGAAGTCGCCGTAGTCTAGTAGGTAGTTTGTTGGCTTATTAGACGAGAAGCCAGGGTTCGAGGCCCAGGCCAGACGTCAAAATAAAATACAAAAAAAAGTATTTCTTCGGCGATTTCCTCTCAGCAGATTTTTGGCAAAAACTCTGAGAGTAAATAAAAATTGCCATGAAAAAGTTTCTCAAAAATTTGTCGTTCGGAGTCGACTTTAAAACTGTAGGTCCCACCAGTCATGTATAAAAATTAACGCACACAAAATAAGTGGTGTGAGAAACTAGGTCGTAATCCTGACAGAAGGGTTGTAATGACCAATTATGTATGTATATCTTAAGGGGTTTTAATTAAGAAGATTTGGGAAGAGTCTTTTGCGGAGCATATTGTATCAATCATAATCATTCCTGCTATATAGCAAATGGCTTCACTCACCAGCTGTTTTACTTTGCCCAAATAGCCTTAAAATTTTTCTTAGAGCCAAGTTCTCATTTTTCATCCTGGCTCTCACATACCTATGTACGTGGTTGGTCATTACAACCCTTTAGTCAGAATTCTGGACCTAGTTTCACACACCATTTATGTTGTGCGTGTTAATTTTATACGTGAGTGGCGGAACTTACAGTTCAAAGTCGACTCCGAACGATATATTTTTGTGAGAAACTTTCCATCATAATTTTATTTTAACGCCCAGAGTTTTTACCAGAAAACTGCTTAGAGAAGTCTCTGAAGAAATATTTTTCATATTTCCTTTAGTTGGAAATTTCTGACCTGGGTTTGAACCAAGGCCTCAAGTCTAATAAGCTAACATACTACCTACTAGCCTACGGCGACTCTCAGTTAGTGCTGCTAACTCCTATCCTTTGTACTGTACAAGTTTAAATGAACAGATCCTACCATCTTCTGTTTAGAAGCTACCCGTAAGTTTCCACATGGGTCCCGCATATTCTCCTTTAAGACGGGGATGCACCCCGCTCCTTTTACAATTTCTGTTCTGGACCATACAATGGTTCCCTGAATTGGAATTGTTTCAATCACTGACTGTGTGACTGTGTAAGAAAGTTCAGTCAGTCTTGTGTGAAGACGCGGTGTGTTTGAAGAGAGTAATCCTGATTTAAAGATATCCGTTACAAAGATCAGTCGAACAATTGTCTAGTAATTGTTATTGTTTAGGGAAAGGGTGTAAACAGGGGAGTAACAAACAAAGCAATTGTTGTTGTTTACATCAAGTTGTGAACAAACAAAGCAATTGTTGTTGTATACATAAAGTTGTGAACAAACAAAGCAATTGTTGTTGTATATATAAAGTTGTGAACAAACAGAGCAATTGTTGTTGTATACATAAAGTTGTGAACAGTGGCACACAGAATTGTACGAATAACAAAGAATTTTAATTAAAACTAAACACAAATTTATTATAATTTTTATTATAGAGCGAAGTATTTTTCAAAATTATAAGTACGCATTAACGTTTTAACGTTGAAGTTGATGCTGTATACCACACGATAAAGTACGCAAATCCTTAAAAGAACAAACTATCCTTATACACGAAGCTAAGGTATCTAGCAATTATTTTGGAATGAAGAGGGTCAAAAGAGTTCTGGCTTATTAGACGAGAGTCCGTGGCTTAAATCCCCGTTCAGACATTTGGAATAAAATGAAACATATACACAATAATGCCTTCAGGAACTTACTCTTAGGGGACTTCTGGTAAACATTCTGAGAGTAAATAAAATTGTCAAGAAAACTTTATTAAATGTCTCTTTCAGAGGCACTTACTCAACATGGCTGGTGTAAGCAACTACATTGTAATCCTAACTAAAGGGTTGTGATGAGTTAAGTGGAATAAGTAAGTAGAGTGGCGAACTGTCAGCTCTAGCAGCAAATATCTCATTTAATATGGATCGGCTTTTAAATATTATTTGTAAGAAAAATTCCATAAGAATTTTGTGCTTTGAATAACAATGTTTCGAATTTAATTTTCTCCTAAAGTTAGGCAATGTTTTTATGACTATTTTATTTTTCCAATGACCCCTTAATGTAGGCAATTGGATATTCTTTTCTGAATTCTTTTTCTACATCATTTATGCACAACATTAATGTTAATTAAGTGGAAAGAAAAAGAAATAAAAAAAAAGGAATATAATCCTTAAGACAATTGTCTCCTTGAAATATTTGCCATTTAATCTGGTAAATTTGGTAATAAACAAAAATGCTGCTGCTGCTGCTGCTCTATTATCATAAATCATTTTTCCTTTTAATTTTCTTCAGCTGTTTTTTGGTTTGACATTCTTAAAAGCTTTTCCTAACCCTTAACCCCCAAAAGAACCCATGCCCCGTGTTAATGTTTTGCTAAGTTTTTATAAGCAAAACAGCTAAAGTTTGTTGGCTGTTGACGTAATTTTAAGGCGAAAACTATATGCAGGGACGACTGACTATGGCATTTAAAAACCAATTACTTAACCATAATCGTTGGCTTTATTTGCCATTAAAATTCAATGAAATGAAAGGAAATCATGAAACGAAATAAAAAAACAAACCGAATGAAAAACGTAACGCGAAGCGGAAAAACATTTCATATTTCTGAAATAACTTTTAAGCAAATTAAGCAAATAGTTTTGTCGCCTAATTCAACCAGCAGCAGCTGAAAATCACAACAAGCAAGACAGACAGACAGACAGACAGCCATAGCAATAACCAAGCAAAAGAAATTTTATCAAAATTAAAAGTCATCGTTTTTATTACAATATCCTGTATTTATATTCTGCTCTGTTCCCCTCATACACTCCCTTTGTCACTCTCTCTGTATAACAATTTCCATTACCGCTTAGTTTTCTTTGGAAAATTCTTGTAAATTTACGACAGCAAAAAAAAGACCCTCCTAAAAAGGCTTAAGGCTAGCACAGAGGAGAGGAGGGGGAAGGGATATTACAAAAAAACAGCACAGAACTTAATGTAACAAACAATTTCTTTAATAAATATCCCCCCCCCCTCAATCCCCACTCTCGCGTTTGTGGAGACCCTATATAGCGAGAGTGTAAAATCTACAAATCGTAAATCAAAATATCCTGTAGCAGACTTTATGGCGTCTGTTGGTGTCGGAAATGTTCACTAAGATTCCAAAAAAAACGTAAACCTAAAAAGCAAGCAAGCAAAAGCGTAAACCTCAGACCATAAAATAACAATTATTGTAAAACTAACCACCACAACTGCATAACCTGACTTCCGTTAGCATTACTACTTCTCTTATTGTTTTTTCACCATTTTAACTCCGCACTTGCCTGCTTTTTATAGCATATTTATTAAAACGTTACTGAAATATTATTGTTTCTGCCATTACTCTTTACAAATCAATAAAAGAAAAACGGATTTTTTTACTTCAATATTACAGCATACTTTTAGGGCGTTCTTATATTATTCAACTCTAATACAACAATAATTTTATTCTTTACGTAATGGTTTTGTAATGTTAAAATCCTTTACAAATATTAAGAGAAAAAGTAATAAAAATTTAATAAAATATAGTTCAACGTTTAAAACAAAATTTGCCCCTAAAAGCAGGCAACAAAAACTATATAAAGGGTATTTTTATAGAGGTATAGAGCTTTAAGTTGCAATAAAACAACGATGGATTATTCGATTGACATGAATTTTATTTATGCGAAAGATAATCTTGTGGCATTACATTTTAAATATGATTTCTGGCATATGACCGCCACGGCTGGCGCGGATGTAGTCCAATCGTTTTTGAAAAAGTACGGACCAATGATTCCACCAGCCCATAAAGCGCACCAAACAGTCAGTTTTTCTGGATGTAACGGTGTTTCCACATACACTTGAGGATTACCTTCACTCCAAATGCGACAGTTTTGTTTGTTGACGTAGCCATTCAACCAGAAGTGCGCTTCATCGCTAAACAAAATTCGCTTATGAAATCCGGGAACAACGATAATCTCGTTTTGGGCCCATTCGACGAATCTACGCCTTACTTGATGATCGTTTGGCTTCAAATCTTGCACGAGTTGGATTTTGTAAGCACGCAAACCAAGATCCTTTCGCAAAATCTTCCATAAAGTGGATGGACACAGATCCAATTCCTGTGCTCGATGGCGGATGGACTCATTCGGGTCTTCCTCAATGCTATGCTCTACAGCAGCAATAGCTTCTTCTGTACGCACCGTACAGCGTCTCTGGGGATGCGAGTTATCAATAAGAGTAAACGTGGTGCGAAAACGTTCCATGGTTAATCGAATTATCTGCTCTGATGGACGATTTTGTCGACGATAAAATGGACGTAGTGCGCGATACGTTTTCCGCACAGAACCATTATTTTCGAAATAAAATTGCACTATTTGCAAGCGTTGTTCAGGCGTGAGTCTATTCATGATGAATTGCCAAACCAAACTGAGAATAAATCACTTGACAGCTGTTAAATCGGTCGCCATCTTGAAAAGTAATGCCAACTTAAAGTTCTATACTTCTGTAAAAAACACCCTTTATAAAGACTTCTTAATAAACAATAAATATATACCAACACATAAAGATGGAAGATTATAAATAAAAATAGTTTAATAGACAATATAATCCTAAAAGTATGTAAAGTAATTTTGTTCCAAAAATAATTTAGTATAGCCTAAAAGTATACACTAAAAATTTCAATAATATTTTAATACAATTCACTAAACACGTAATTCACAATACGTAGTCGATAGATAGTCATGAATTTTTTTAAATGAAATCTAAAGACTTGAATAAATTTGTATAAGCTCCTAAAAGTATGCAATATTTTGAAAAGTATTTACATTTTTTCAACTTGTGTAAGGACTTTGGCAAATTTGCCATAGAAAACTGCAGAAGACAACTTACTTACTTAATTGGTCATTACAAGCCTTTAGTCACGATTACAACCTCCCTTCTCACACCACACCATCACTTGTGATTCTATACTGCCGTGCTGAACACGAAACAGCGGAACACATAACTTGTTGTGGCACAGATTCACAGAAGAACGTTGTGCACTGGAGGAGGTTATTGCCCGCACTGAAAATCTCATTGCAAAAATGTTCAAATCGAGTGACAAATGCAGTGCCGGCTAACTGCTAGACGGAAGAGATTTATGTAGCCTTTAGAGACAATATAGAGCACCATAAGAACTGAATCTATTACGAGAAATGGATCTAAACCGACAACGGCAGCTAATCAGGCGGACGTTGGACGTTGTCGTATCCAGAGACAAACGAACTGTAGCGAACTTGACGTTTTAAGCATAGTGCACTGGATGGGCTCCTTATCTAATACATAATCGGTGTTTCTGAAAGGATCTTTTCCTTCGAGGGGGTCCGTCATCCAACATAACCGAACTTCTGGAAGGATTGCAATGTAAGACGCCTTAGTGGTTTTGTTGGACGGAAGTCCGCATAAAAGCTGGTTAAAAATAAGCAGTCAGTTATCTCTGAGACCATATTCATCCACATGGAACTTGTAATGGTAGGGAAATATCAGCCAAACGTTACAGTTGAATGTCCCCAAAGGTACCATACGTATTGCAACGGAAACGGGACGGATGTGATTCATGTAAGCTTTGCTTTTTAAGGTGGTGATCCTAGTCTAGTTATTTTTTCCTGTTCTTTTTTTTCTTTTTTTCTTCGCAATAATATTGTCTACTATTGTGTTTTATAAGCGTCAAAAAATATTGCCTACTTTAGGGCTTAAATTTTATTAAAATTTATATATGAAAACTTTACTAAACATCAGTTTAAAATAACAATAATTTTTGTTTAAAAACTAAGGAAACCTGTTAGTATTTTTTTACGCCTAAAATTATACTCTACATTTTATAAGTTTATTTGAAAAATTTTATTAACTTTTTCTAGAACTTCCTGTAATATGTTATGCGAGTGAAACGTGTTTCACATGAAATTCCCTGATGAATTTTTTGGTTTCATTGTGTTCGTTTATTAGGAAAAAAAAATAAAATAAAAAAAATAAAATAAAACGGAATGAAATAATGCAATAGAACAGAACACAAATAGAGAACATGAGGCAGAAAGGTGGAAAGAAATCATATCAAATCCATAAAACAAACAAAATTACAGAAAATAAAGTCATAAATCTTTTTATGATAAGCAACAAAACACCAACAAAAACGATAAAAAATGAAAGGAAAAAAAGAAAAAAAAAATACTAAAACGTGTGAAAAACTTGATACATTTGAACGCCGGCTGATCTTCATTTCTTCATGTCTCATCTTGTTGTAGCAACATGAACATCAAGTAACAAGAAAATATGTGGCAATAAAAAACACTCAAATATGTTGCAGCAATTGTGAAAATGTTAGAAAACTAACACAGGCCAAAAAAGAAAATGAAGATTTTCCACTTCACCCATCACATACCGGGTGTTCCAAAAAAGTTACAAGTGGTTACAAATTGTCGGCAGGTGGCTGTGAAATGTGATATGTTTGGTGATATTAATTGCATAGGGCAACACTGTAGTTAATTTAAACTTACATTATTCAGTGATAAGTTTCTGGATAGCTAGGATAGATTGTGATGAAATGAATCTTCGAATATGTACATAGTTTTGTGGGTTTCTAGAACTTAGAATCACCCATATCTTACAGCACATAATTAACCCAATAAACTTAATTTAATTAGTTATTCTCACAATCAATCCCGTTAGCGGCATGATGGTATTTGGACTGACATGGAAAAGAAAAGGACTGATTTTCATCTTTCCTTAAATCGCATTGCTATCCATCTATTTATGTTCCAGGCCTCTGGGATTTCATTCATTTTAACTCCTTGCTTACTTCTGAAATAATATGCTTCTGTTTTGTTTTATCGAAAAAATGGCTGCCTACTTTTAGGAGCCTTTATTTTCTTTCTAAAGTTCCTTTACTCCCGGAGTTTTATGATACTGAATGTATTATTGGGGAGATATTAAAGTCCCTTAAGTTGTTGATTGCGGAAATCATTACAAATAGAAAAAAATTGTAGCATATTTTTAGGAGCATTTAAACCACTGTTTTAATCTACACTTACACTATTACAAAGGTTTTACAGGCATCCACTTTTAAAATAATGTTTTCCTATTTTGTTATGTCTAAGAAATAGCTGCATACTTTTAGGATTCGTTCTTTTATTTCTAAAGTTTCTTTACCCCAGTTGTCTTATGATACTGAATGTATTATTGGGGAAATATTAAAGTCCCTTAAGCCGTTAATTGCGGAAATCACTAGAAAAAAACTTTACAAATAGAAAAAATTTTAGCATATTTTTAGGAGCATTTAAACCACTGTTTTTACCTACAGTTACACTATTGAAAAGGTTTTACAGGCATCCACTTTTAAAATAATGTTTTCCTGCTATCTTATATCTAAGAAATAGCTGCATACTTTTAGGAGTCTTTCATTTATTTCTAAAGTTCCTCTACTCCAGTAGTCTTATGATACTGAATGTATTATTGGGAAGATATTAAAGTCCCTTAAATTGTTGATTGCGGAAATCATTAGAAAAAACTTTACAAATAGAAAAAATTGTAGCATATTTTTAGGAGCATTTAAACCACTGTTTTTACCTACACTTACACTATTACAAAGGTTTTACAGGCATCCACTTTTAAAATATTGTTTTCCTGCTTTCTTATACCTAAGAAATAGCTGCATACTTTTAGGATTCGTTCTTTTATTTATAAAGTTCTTATAGGCCTGTAATCTTATGATACTGATATTAAATTCCCTTAAGATTTTAATCAAGAAAATCATAAAAACTTTAACTGACATCCTTTTTAGAAATAGAAAAATTTGTAGCATATTTTTAGGAGCATTTATACCACGGTTTTTACCTACACTTACACAAAGGTTTTACAGGCATCCACTTTTAAAATAATGTTTCCCTGCTTTCTTATATCTAAGGAATAGCTGCATACTTTTAGGATTCGATCTATTATTTATAAAGTTCTTATAGACCAGTAATCTTATGATACTGATATTAAAGCCTCTTAAGATTTTAATCAAGAAAATCATAAAACTTTAACTAGCATGCTTTTTAGAAATAGAAAAAATTGTAGCATATTTTCAGGAGAATTTAAACCACTGTTTTTACCTACACTTACACTATTACAAAGGTTTTCTAGGCATCCACTTTTAAAATAATGTTTTCCTGCTTCTTTCTTATATCTAAGAAATAGCTGCATACTTTTAGGATTCAATCTTTTATTTATAAAGTTAGTATAGACAAGTAATCTTAACCTATGTTTTTAATCGCGAAAACCATAAAAAACTTTAACTGGCATCTTTTTAGAAACAGAAAAATTTTTAGCATATTTTTAGGGGCATTTAAACCACTGTTATTTACCTACAGTAAGACTATTACAAAGGTTTTCTAGGCATCCGCACAAATTTTTCATTTTTATACCTAAAAATTCCTAATAAATGTTGCTGTACTTCAACATCATTTTATATTTTTTATGCCTGCGTTTACATTTCTTTATTTTCTTGTGGGAACATACACGCTAAAAACAAAAACAAACGTACGAAAAAAATTGCAAAAAACATTTGAAGCTGAGTTGGATTTTTTTATTCTTCTTTAAATAGAATAGAATTGCAACAACAACAAAAAAAAAGAGGAAGAACAGGAAAAAAAAGACTAAAATGCATTCAACATCCTCTTTTCTTATATGGCCTGTCAGTTTATACTCTCCCGAGCGTTTTTTCTTATTTTTTTTGCTTTTTTTGTTGAACAATTTCTTGAAAAGTGGATTATTTATGAGCCTGGGCCATCATCTCTCATCTTTTTCGTTGCTGCTGCTCATGAAATCATGTAATGCCCTGTGTATTTCTATAGAGAAGGAAACAAAGATGGAAAGAGGGTAAGGGCGAGGGGTAGTACAACAAAAAATAAAAGATTTTAAGTTCAGTTGCTCGAAACGGAATTAGAAAACTTTCGGTTGAAGTTCATTTTCCGTTGTAATGCAACGTTGCAACTTAGTGTACAAGAAAAAAGAAAAAAAAAACAATATTTTCTTCTTCTTCTTCATTGTTGCCATTTTATATATTTTTTGTTTTATGAATGTTTGTAAAAGCCGTGGTATTACGGCCATGTTATCAAGTTGTTAGTTGCAGATTTATATGAGTTTAGAAAAGAAATTTTATTTGAAAAATCTACAATAACAAATACAACACACACACACCCACACACACACACAGAAATGGTAATGAATTTAAAAATTTAAACAAATATATGGGTATTTGCTTTTCAGACGCCCTAAGTTATACTAAGAAAATTTATTTAAATATTTCTCAATTTTTTTTATTTACTGCAGCCTTAAGGTATGCAATGAAACTTTATTTGTTGCTTAATTTGTCTCAATTAAAGACATTTCTGGGCCAACAATTAAGTTGAATTAAATGAAAACCATAAATGCCTTAAAGTATGCAATTTATTTGTACTCCGAAGAACTTCATTGTATAGAACACAATAAAACGTAATTTCTTTAATGTTGTCAACTTCGAAATTGACATGTGTTGAGATAGAACATACAGCCATATATCTCTGCTGGTTAATCGAAGTATAGACAACAGCTAGGTTAGGTAAGCAGGCGGCTTCTCTTTGAAAGGCAAATTCATACTTAGGCCGCATGTGAAACCACATATCAGTACCCATGCCGGAGATTAACATACATAACATAATTGGTCATTACAACCCTTTAGTCAGGATTACGACCTAGTTACTCACACCACTTATGTTGTGTGCGTTAATTTTTATACATGAGTGGGACCTACAGTTTAAAGTCCACTCCGAACGACAGATTTTTGAGAACATTTTTCATGGCAATTTTATTTACTCTCAGAGTTTTTTTTGCCAGAAACCTGCTGAGAGGAAGTCGCCGAAAAAATATTTTTTCATACTTCATTCAGTTGGAGATGCTTAACCTGGGGTTTGAACCGAGTCCTCACGTCTAATAAGCCAACACACTGCCTACTAGACCACGGCGACTTCAAATTAAACGTACCTTATAAAAATCCATTTCCTTGTTTTAGAAAGTTCAGAGAAAGATATAAGAAACTGACAAATCCTGTAAAAGTTATTCGAGCTAATGACAAGCCTATTAGCATTCTTTGCAACAGGGCAGATTTTATGAACAATGAACAAAGACCCCTCAATGACTGAATGGGTGGACAAAAAATTTCCCAAATTTATGAATTCCAAGTACACCATGTGTACATTGTACATTGTGTACACCATGTGTACTCTTACCAAGGTAAAGAAAATCTTCCAGAAGCCTACAAGTCTAACTATACAAGTTTAACTATAATATGAGCCTTAAAGTATGCTATAAATTTGTATTAAGATGTTTGCATAATGTTGATACCTTCTAAGAATAAATTTAATACTCCTAGAACTTCCTAAGTACGACGACGTTTATTACCTTCCAAATATGTTAATGCGATTAAGTGAACAAAATATTTTGGGTGTTGCCTTAAAGTAGGCAATAATTTTTAAATTTTATTAAATTAACTTAAAATTACCAATTAGGTTATTGCAATTTTACTAAAAGTAAACCATATTACACAAATATTATTAATTAATTAACTTAAGTTGTCTTTTACCCTTTGAATTAGGCAATCTTTTTAACTTATATTCTTAGTCACACCTAAAAGTATGCAATATTTTTTTATTATTACTATTGTTTATTTATATTGAAACCCATAAATAAGACTCGTTCCCTGTTGTTATTAAATATTGTTGAAGCTTTTAAGGCGTTCGCATGCATGCAGGCATGACAAATTTTAGAACAATTACGGGCACATACATATTTCGGGGAAATAAGAAAAGATTATGGCACATACACGAAGGAAAGAAAAAATAAGACATGAAATCAAAATGCAAATGCAGTTGCAAGTATGCTGTTGAAATATTGTAACATCTAATGCCTGAGAAGGGAAAGTAATTCAACAGAAAATGGAAGACAAAAAAACACCCAAGAAAACATAAGTAGAGTTGGGAAAATATAACAAGTAAATCCATAAGTAGATGTACATGTTACCCAGGCAGCAGCCAGCTTACAGTTTGACAATATTCCCTTAACAATGTATGAGAAAGGAAGACGAACATAATGACGTAAGAAATACAAGAGAAATACGAAAAACAGGAAACCGGGTACAAAAAGTAATACAAAGAATTTGTAAAAAAATGCAAATGTATGCTGTCACCCAAGCCAAATAAGCAAACATCAACGCCATCAACATCATCGTCATCATCATCACAGCTTTCTGCTGGCAACATTGTATGGAAGTAGAGATACACACTCGCTCTCTCTCTCTTTCTGTGAAGCCGTGCAGCCAGTCAGCATTTGCATTTTTGCTGCTGTGATTGTCGTTTCAAATTAATCGCAAAATTTTATGCACGACTGCAAAACGCAATGCATAAATCTTGGTAATATTGTATTATGAATTGTATATTGTTTGTTTGCTTGCTTGCAACATTGCTTCAACTGCTCTTGTTTATTTGTTGTTGTATGTTGTATGTTGCATGCATTCCATATTCTTTTGCTGCATGTCTGCTCAACAATGTATGACACAAAAAACAAACAAACAACAAAAAACACATTAAATGACACTTTTTACTCCATTTTATATACCAGCCATCAACCATCCACCATATTTTTCCATTAATTCTTAAAGCATCTCCTTTAAGCGTTGCATATACGTTGCATGCCTTGCATCTACACTTAATGCTGCTGCTAAAAGTTAAATTTAATGCAGATTTTCTGCTTTCTTTTCTGCCAACCCAAAAGGGATTTAAGCGTAGAAATATAAAAATAACAACAGTAGCAGCAACAACAACGATTTATTAGTCAAAAAATGTAAATCCTTAAAGGATTTATATTTTAATAAATAAAATTTAAAGCATATGTGCCAGGATGATAATAAAAATGAAAATATGCAAAGCATACTTTTGGGCGAAATTACAAAAATGGTGGAATTACCATCAAAACTAAATTTTATTTTAACTTAAGCTTTCATAAGTAAAGGGTCCGCCAAATAACTTTTTTTTTTTTAAATGCTTTAAAAACGAAACTACTGAATATTTTCTCAAATTTCTTTTTTTTTATTTGAAAGTACAATCCTTCCGGTTAATAATGGAAAATAATTTCATTCAAATGGCTGCCTCGTCTGGCCATGTAGTAGCCTACACGATCGGTCCAATTTTTAAGCACATTATCGATTGTGTGCAGCTGCATTTCACCAATGGCTTCACGAATATTGTCCTTTAAAGCGTCAATTGTCTCTGGCTTGTCGGTGTAACACTTAACTTTGACGGCACCCCACAAATAATACTCCAACGGTGTCAAATCGCAGCTCCGAGGTGGCCAAACGACATCAGCTCTGCGGCTGATAATGCGATCTTCAAAAACAGGGCGCAAAACATCGAGTGTAGCTTCGGCAGTGTGGCACTTAGCGCCGTCCTGTTGAAACCAAGTGTTGCCAATATCCTTCTCTTCAATTTTTGTGAACAAAAATTCGTTCAACATGGCCCGATAACGATCGCCATTGACTGTAACGGCCAGTCTTTGCTCCTTTTTCAAGAAAAATGGCTCAATTATGCCTCTGGACCAAAATCCGCACCAAACAGTGACTCGTTTTGGGTGCGTCGGCTTTTCAATGTATGCGTGCGGGTTTTCTGTGCCCCAAATGCCTTAATTTTGCATGTTTACATACCCGCCAATATCAAAATGAGTTTCATCTGAAAAGATGATTTTTTTTTTTGCCAAAATCGGCATCTTCTGTAAGTCGATCGCAGGCCCACTTAGCGAAACGAAAACATTAGGATTCCAGTCGTCCCTACTCGGAATCAGAGAGTGGAAACTAGTACATGACAACTTCTACGAGAAATATTAAACGCGGAAAATTTTATGAAATGAATGCGATCAACATACTGCTGAAATCCTGCTGAAGAGACAATAGAAAAATGTGACTTTGGAAAAGCTAAAGCTAAACAATCCACACGGAGTCCTACGGAGGTCGAAATAAGGAGAGAGAGTTGGTACATTAGTAACTCATGGAGATGTCCACATATGAGGTCAGCAATGAGTATTGAAAACGATTCGGATCATACTTATAATTTCTGATACTTATAAGCATTCATACTTATTTTAATGTCATACTCATACTACTCATATTCAAAGTTTGAAATACTTATGATACTAGGACTTAACAATACGCATGATATTGTTAATTTCGACTCTCCATGAGTCATTTTATATACGAATCACAAAATAAGTACGAATCACTCGTATCATTTATAAGTATTATAAGAAGTATTTTTCTAAATTTATAAATCTGAATGAGTAGGCGCATGAATCTAACATATTTCGAATGTTATGAGTTTGCTGTCAATGTTGTACTCATACTCATTGCAGCTTGTACTTATAAATCAATGTTGTAGTGAATACGAATGAATCAGTGGAGTTGGATTTCAATACTGTTGACTTACTCATACTCAAAATTACATGAGTATTTAGGAGTAGCGAAAAACGATTCATTGCTGATCTCTGGTCCACATTCAATTAAAAATAAATTGCCAGTATGGTTGGGCATTGTAATCTATGCCATGCCATATGGGAAGATGCCTTCTTGTGGTCTTTCAATTGGGTTAATCATCCTGTCCTGCTAAGAGGATTACTTTTGCTGTCATGGACTCTACAGACAAAATGGAAGAGAAGTAAAAGAAAACCACTTTCGAGATAATAAATCACTCTGAAGGGTTTGTCAGGCATAAGGCCCAAAACAAATTTCAATTTTCTACTTTGTTTTTGGTAATCCTTTAACATGATATACTCGACAGGAGGAGAATGTCATTTTATTTACAATTTTTGAATTGCTTGTACAAAATTTTTCTCCTTGTTTAGGGGGAAGTGGGAAAATGGAACAAGGTATCCTTAATTGCATTTAAATGTTCAAGATTTTGTTTTCTTCTTTTCTTTTTCTAAACAATTTTCAACTCAGAAAAAAAATTTTATTTTCTGTTGATTACAATTAAACAAA
Source organism: Sarcophaga variegata (assembly GCA_932273835.1). Taxonomy (NCBI): domain Eukaryota; kingdom Metazoa; phylum Arthropoda; class Insecta; order Diptera; family Sarcophagidae; genus Sarcophaga; species Sarcophaga variegata. The sequence continues at coordinate 8,099,768 of OW026361.1, read as the reverse complement.
TAAAGCTAAAACAACAAGAACAATAACAACAAAAAATTTTATTCGTTTTTTGTTTTAAATTAAAACAAAGTGTTGTTGTTAATTTCTGTCATTTTTGTTTCGAATTTTTCATTTTTTTTTGTTTTTTTTTTTTTCGATTCCACCTTATGAGCTGAGCTGAACTGAGCAGAGTGCAATTAAAACCGCATTTGTATGCCACAGCACAACTTGCCAATTAAAAAAGCACAAAAACCATTTGCATTTGCATAACCCACACCTTGAATACATACATATACCAGCCACGAAGTATACAGTATACATATACGAAAGGAAAGACAGAGAAAGAGATGCTGTTAGACAGGGAAACAGAGCGACAGAGAATAAGAAAATAAGCACAGGAGTAGGAAGTATAGCCGACACAGTTAAAGAATATTTTATTCCGTGTAGCATACAGCATACAGCAGAACCAGAACAAGAACCAAAACTCGTACATGTGGAGTGTGGTAACCAAGCCAAGGGGTTTTGCCTGTTTTATTAACATTTTTTTTTCTATTTTTCTTTGGTTTTTTTTATTGTTTCTGTATTTCTTTTTTTTCCTGTCCATATTCCCCTGTTACGGTTTTGTTTTATTTTTATTTCCTTCACTGCTGAAACAGAAGGAGAAAAAAATTATTTTTTTTTTTCGAATAATGTTTGTACTTTTCATAGCCAAAGGAAATAAAAATGACAACTTTTGAGGATTGAGGGTTCAAAAAAAAAAAAAAAAAAAAAAACAAAGCAAACAAACGTTCATAGAGATTCCATTACATTTTTGTAAAGTGAAGAGTACAATTGAGTGTGGAGCAATATTTGAAAAATTTTGTTAGACAAGATACACAGGTTGTAACCCGGGGTTCTGTTCCAAAGTAAATGGCCAACATGTTATGGTAATTAAAACTCCAATAACCTCAAATGAACGATGACAGCAAACAAAGTGAATAACCAAATACGAAAGAAAAACACGAAAAGAAATTACAAAAAACTAAAAGTGAAATACGAAATAAATTAAAACAGTTTGTTAAACTGGGACTCCCAGCAGTACCACAAGGAAAACCTTTTTTAAGTTGTAGTTTTTAAACTCCTCCACCCCCCTTCATCAACAAAACAATTTGTTTTAAATTTTCTTACATTTGGTTTAAAACGAAATATCTATTGAACTATGAAATTAGCTTAAAATTACACGAAACATTATTTTCATTAACCTAAAAGTATGCAATACTTTTTGTTAAAAAAATTCATAAATTGTAATTCAGAAAAAAATTCAAAAGAGACTAACAAGAGACGAATAGGTCCATATAAACACAAAAACAAAAAAAAATATTTTCATTAACCTAAAAGTATGCAACACTTTTTGTTACAAAATTCTGAAATTGTACTACAGAAAAGAATTCACAAGAGACTAATAAGATATTAATAGGTCCATATAAACAATAAATATAGAAAAATTATTTTCATTAACCTAAAAGTATGCAACACATTTTGTTAAAAATTCAGAAATTGTAATTCAGAAAAGAATTCAAAAGAGACTAATAAGAGACCACTAGATTCATATAAACTAGAAATAGATACTACTTAAACCTTGATTTTAAGGTGGTTTAGAAAATAATACAAATCAGCCTACAGTTAGGCAATGGTTTTAAACAGTCTCTTATATTTTAAGAAAGGGAAACAGAGGTAGACAGTTTGTTTTACAATTTATCTGTAAGATTGCTTTAAAGTTTATTTACAAACTTAAAAGTGCCTAAAAGTAGACAATATAAGTGAATGTTTTATATCAGATTGTCCATTAAATATCCTTTCGCCTGCCTTACACTGGACTTATTAAGCCCCAAAAGAAAGAAGGTTCGTAGGCACATGCTAGCTCTCGACCTTTCTTTAGAGCAGCACTGCCTCCTCTCCCTAATCCGTTTCCCTAGGAGACAATAGAGGTAACAGGTTGCAGGATAAAGGCCAATCACCACAGAGATTTTAAAGACGTCAGACTGGTAAGGGTGCCAGCTGTTAAACATCTTTCATCTAAAGTGTCATCCATTTGCATTTATTTTACGAGTAGGAGGTGCTTTGTAACCGAAAAATACAAATATCAGTTAAAACTGTTTACTAAAGTGATGATCACGACATGGCCACTTATTGGACATTGCTTGGTGACTTCAGTCATTATAATCGACTGGGGCAACCAATCCTTAAGGTTACAAAGGAATTCGAAGAGTGTCAGTCGAAAATTTATTTCTTATCTGGCAACTTCGAGACAATTTTCTCGTCTTATTAGTTTTGTTATTGTAATTTGTTGTTTGCTTGTAACTAATCTTAGATCTTTGTCAGATCATACCCTAGGTCAGGTATCTCCAACTAAACGAAATTCGAAAAAATATTTCTGCGGCGACTTCTTGCCAGCAGATTTCTGGCAAAAACTGGGAGAGTGAAATAAAATTGCCATGAAAAGTTTCTAAAAATCTGTCCTTCAGAGTCATATTTTATCGGTTCCGTTATCGTGTTTTAAAATTAATGCACACGACATAGGTGGTGTGAAGAACTAGGTCGTAATCCTGACTAAAAACGATGATAGGATAGTAGCTTAGTGGTTAAAATTTACTAAGTTTGGTGTATGACCATCAAAACAAAATTCAAAAAGTATTTCTTCGGCGACTTTCTCTCAGCAGATTTCTGGCAAAAACTCTGAGATTATATAAAATTGCCATGAAAAGTTTCTCAAAAATCTGTCGTTCGGAGTCGACTTTAAACTGTAGGTACCGCCACTCATGTATAAAATTAACACACACAACATAAGTGGTGTGAGAAACTAGGTCGTAATCCTGACTGTAGGGTTGTAATGACCAATTACGTATGTATGGTGTATAACCATTACATACTTTAAGGAGCTATAAAGCTCCAGCGATTATATTTAAAATTTCATTATTTTTAGAGGCTCATAAAGAAGCAGTAGGTTGTGGTTTCGAATTTCTAACAGCTTAAGTGAAACACGTCCTTCTAATCCTTTTAATTTATGTTTACAAAACTGGTCCATAATTTAAGAGAATATAGAGCGGCAGTGTAAGTCCTTCTAAAGAAATATGAACTCATTTTGCTACAAATTAATCACAAAAGAAACATAATCTCGAGTAGAACGACATGGCCCAACATCAATAATTTTAAAAGAAGAAAAAGTGGCCATAAATTAACACTCAAAATGTCATCATCATTTGCTTGCTTGCTAACAAACAATCTTCATGTTGTTGTTGTTTATTACCAAGTTTATGTTATTATGTATGTTTGTGTGTGTCTGTATGTATAAAAACATAAATATATTTTGTATAATAAGACAATATAATCAGTGTTAACAAACAAACAAAAAAAAAACAACAACAATTGAAACAAATTACATTAACAAAGACTTCAAGTTTTGTGTCACATTAAAAACGAGTAAAAGACACACAGAAACACATAGCCAAAGAGAGAGACATACAGTCAGACAGACAAACAATAGAAAAATTAACATAAAAATACATTAAACACTTCAACTGTACATATAAACAACACAGACCGAGAGAGAGAGAGACCGAGAGAGCGAATATTTTTCATATTTTAACGCCAAATAATTCACAATGAAAAGACATCATTTTGCAAAAAAAAATTCCTCTCTTCTTCATCTCTCTCAGACCCCAATCGTAAATATTACATTCATTCTCTTATTGTTATTGTACACAACCACACGTACATACATTCGCTTGTACATAACATTCTCAACCGAAAATAACAAAATGTCATGAATTTTTATTGTCATTATAACTCGTATATGCCCCAAGAAAAAAATGAAAAACACCAAATGGGAGGTTGGAATGCAAAAAAATGTGGAAAATGGGGAGAAAAAATTTTAATGAAAAATATTACGACAGTTGAAAAACGGAGACATATGGCCACCATATATTTTTAACGAGAGTACGAAAACAACACAAAAAAATGTCAAATGAAATGAAACAATAACAGTTAAAAATGGGAGAGAAATCAAAATGGCAAGAGGTGCCTTGAAAGACATCGGCCGTACAATACAAATTAAATTTCATAAGAAATTCTAACAAAAAAAAGCGATTCTAAGACCTTAATAGGTCTGATTTTTGACTCACAGAATTGAATATTAGGATGAGCGTGAAGATAAATTCGAATTTAAAAACCATAGACGCAAACCCACACTTTTAGCAGCGCCACTTCTTGCCTATAACAGGGTAAACTTTGCTATTAACAGAGCACTGTTAACTGTTTAACAGTGGCAATAGTAAAAGAGTCTTCTACTTTGCAAATGTTGCAGAATATTGACGTCAAATTAAGTGCTGAAATGTAAGCGATGGATGGAGGAGTGGGACCAGCTATCCTACTACCACGGTACGAAAGAGGATTCTCTGGACTACCATTTGCATATAGTCTGTATGGTGTACTATTTCTTATACGATCTTCTAGAGAATTTTCAAACAAAAAATTTATATTTTCAAAGCCAGTTTTCGCAATAGCAAATCACTTTATATGTGGACTATGTTGCTGATTATATTAAGAGGCCTTGGAACTTTCGTTATATATAGTATGGTACTCATAGAGTACTAGAGTATTTCCCAAAATTAGCTCCTAAACAAGTGGGCTTGTTCAGATGAATACTGTTAAATAGCGAACAGTGCTCTGTTAAGGCAAAATTTCGTACTGTTAAGTGGAAATTTTGCTCTGTTAACGCCAAATGTGGCGCTGCTAAAATTTATGGATTGCGTCTTTGATTTTTAAATACGAATTTCTCTTCACTCACATCGATATTAAGGCATGGATTCCTACAGGCCACTATCTTGCTGCTAAGTATGCCGTTGAAGTCTAGTAGGCAGTGTGTTGGCTTATTAGACGTAAAGCCAGGGTTCGAGCTCCAGGCCAGATATCAGAACAAAAATACAAAAAATATTTCTTCGGCGATTTCTTCTCAGCAGATTTCTGACAAAAGCTCTGAAAATAACTAGAAAATTGCCACAAAAGGTTCCTCACACAATCTGTCGTTCAGAATCCACTTTACTCTATAGGTCCCGCCGCCACTCATGTATAAAATTAACACACACAACATCAGTGGTGAGAGAAATTAGGTGGTAATCCTGACTAAAGTGTTGTAGTGGCCACTTGTGTTATGATATGTAAAGTATGCCGGGAATGTCACGTCTATTCCCTCAAGACACTTTTACATGCGCTGTGAGTAAGAGGAGGAGCAAGGGACCATCTTTCATCTTATCTCCCTTGACTGCTCATTTCTAGGCTGTCATTAAACACCACCATAGAAATTACGGCAAGAAAAAGATTTATTTTGCAGTCGCATTGCTTTTAAATAGGGAAAGTTTGTATCGCATAGGAGCACTTGAGCTAGCCGTATACGTTGCACGGACTAGGATTTCGTTTTTTAAGTGATATGGTGAGTGGCCTTTATCCTGTAATCTGTTACATCTATGGTCTCCTTGGAAAACAGGTTCGAAGCATAGCATAGATCGGGAGTTTGTGTCTATTGACGATAATAGAACCTGCTTTCTGTTGGGGCCTAATAAGGCCAGTGTAAGGCTGGAGACATCACTTTTAAGAGAGCATTGTACGGTTCAGTTGCTGATAAGGAACTGGTTAGATTCCCAGGCTATATAGAGAATAGGAAGAGTAGGAGACTACTTATCACTTTTCCTGTAGCAATCTGTACCCTTTAACAGAGTATTCATCGTGGGTTTGAAATCTCTGTCTACAACTGGAACTCTCTAATGTTTAAAATGTGATTGAATTAGTTGAGGAATGTAAATTCATGATAGCATAGCTGTCTGATCTGTTTTTATTTTCAGTAGATCGGTTTTCCATCTATCTCCTCTCATTTCTTTTTTCCTTCTTTATTAGGCTTTGGTGGTTGACTTTGCAACAAAACTCTTGGCGCTGGTACACGCAGTAGTTTTATGCGATTCTAGGTTATCGGAAAGGCAAGCCTAAAGGCCATTTTACCTTTAGTTTCACTTGCGTCTAGTGATTGTAAAAATTAAGGAAATATGAGCACCCATACAGTGTGAACGCTAGAATGCAGATTTCATTCCAAAGACTTACTTACTTACTTAATTGGCCATGACAACCCGATTAACGGATTTCAGCCTGCCGCAACACATCCTTCCAGGCGCCTCTGCTTCTTGCGCGCCTACGCCAGTTGGTCACACCAATCGATGACAGGGCTTCCTCGATTTGGTCCTTCCAACGCAAACAAGGTTCGTCTTCTCCCCGACTTTCGCAAATCGCCGCATCAAATACCCGTCTCGCTGGAGCATCCTCCTGCATTCGAACCACATGGCCGAGCCAGCGCAGCCGCTGGATATTAATACGCTGTACAAGGTCCATGTCGTTGAGGAGCTCATACAGCTCACTGTTGTATCGGATGCGGAAATCATCGCCAACTCGTACTGGACCGAAGATCTTACGTAGAACTTTTCTCTCGAACACTCTCAATGCAGCAGCCTTCATTCCAAAGACACTCAAAATAAAAAAGTTCAATGGCTTGAGGGCACTCTACTGTTGTTGACTTGAAAGAATTTGTTTTATGACACACTTTTCTCACTAAAGTGACTCTAAAAGACAGCCTGTAGTCGTCTTACAAATTTGTAGGCCACCATTTTACAACGCATGATAATGAAATTCATTTCGACGAGCATAAGAGAAATGAAAACAATGGCTGCGAAGTAATAATAATACTCCACAGTGTTATGGTGAAAGCAATAAATGTTCCATGTTACACGTTTCGATGACTTAATTTTTATTAAACAAAATAAAGAAAAGAAAAAAGGACAGAGAAAAAGAAGAGACAAATGAAAATAATAAAATCCCAAAAATAAATTTAAAAAAAAAACGTATTATAGTTACGTACTCGTATTATTCTTATGAGAAGAGGCGTATTTATACGTTCAATTTTTCTCTTTCTTTTTTATTGCTCTTTTCAGAAAGCCCAAATTATAAAAGAAAAATCCCTACAATAAGGTATCTGCAGCTAGGTGGGAGGCAGGCATCAGATGATTGATGAGTTTTCAAAATTTACAGGAAAATTTATTTGTTTTTATTTTCAATTAAAGGTTGTACCAATGTTGGCCTTTACAAATTAAATTCAGACGTTATTTGTTAGATGAAATGGTTTGAATTCACTTGAAAGGGTGCTTTAGAAAAGGGTGCTCATACCTAGCACATGTTCCCAGATTCAGGATCCTTAGAGAAAAGATGCTTTCTCTTCATCTTCTACTCACTCTCTAAGGTTCAGCAAAAATATTGTTACGTTTTTACCTTTTTAAAAACGTTTAAATATGAGTTCGTTAATTGCAAACCAAGTAAAAACAAATATCTGTTTATTTTCTCTTAAACTCTCTTTATTCTTTGCACTACTTTTGCGTGCCACCATATACAACTTAACGATACAACAATAATTTGCTTGTACACTATTCTATTTCACACTTCTGTCCGCGTTAACACTAACAACTGAACGTTAGACCTTCTCTGCTTACAAACTTTTTGCAAGCAATAGCACTTGTACGTTCAAACCGCAACGCGTCTTCCCACAAGGCTGACTGAATTATAACTGACAGCTGCCTGCTTTGTCCAGCCCTTTTATAGTCCGACACAACCAGTCTAACGAACATTCTTGAAGTGGAAGGTTCGTGATCTCGCCTTCTCGAGAGATCTATTGCTAATACATTGTTGTTTGTGTACTTTGCTTATGGTGTCTATCCCTTTTTGTCACATACATGTTGTTGTTGGTACCAGTCGCAACCAGGTTCGTTGTACATATGTATGTGTGCAGCTTTAGATAATCAACACGTTCATTGTATTCTTAGTGTTAGTGTGTATTTGTATCGTGTGGCTTTTGTTTATCGTTTTTGTTGTTAAACGATATTAGGTCGTTTCGATTTATGTAACAATATCATTCTCCTCTGAGCCTTTACAAACCAAAAGATTCTTCAGGTTTATTTAGTTCAGGCTCCTGAATATGGTGCAGAAATGTGTATCTAAGGGGATATCGTTAGCCTCCTTAGGAGTTACCCTTAAGCTTCGTTTGAAATTATTCTTGAGCTAAACTTGCTAAGATGAAGCAGTTTATTAAGGACATACGAATGTTGAGTCCAAATTTCACGAAATATATGGTCGCCGTAGTCTAGTCGGTAGTGTGATGGCTTATTAGACGTGAAGGCACGGTTCAAACTCAAAGTCAGGCATCTCCAAGCAAACGAAATACGAAAAAAAATATATCTCCGGCGACTTCCTCTCAGCAGATTTTGGGTAAAAACCCTGGGCGTTAAAATAAATTTGCCAAGAAAATTTCTCAAAAATCTGTCGTTTGGGGTCGACTTTAAACTGTAGGTCCTGCCACTAATGAATAAAATTAACACACACGACATAAGTGGTGTGAGAAACTAGGTTGTAATCCTGACTGAAGGGTTGTAATGATCAATAATGTGTGAATGTTACTCCAGATTCCTAAACACTGTGCAAAACTGTATTTCTCAGGGCATATCGGATGCTGTTAGGAGTTTCCCTCAAGCTTCGTGTGAAATGATTCTAAAGCTACATCTGATGGAGCTGATAGGCTTGTAGAACAGGAGGCTAGGAAATATTTGAAGTCATACAAAGGGAATCTTGCTAAGATAAAAGAATTTGGACGCTTAAAAATTTTAAGGATTATCGAATGTTTAGTCCAGGGTTCACGGACTATATGGTCACCAAATGTGACTCCCACAACCTGCTTTAGCTGAGTTTTCAATGTCATGTGATATTTTTGGTATTCTTGGGAGAAAAGTCCTACCCAAGATCTTCGGTCCAATGCGAGTTGGCGATAATTTTCGCATCCGATCCACTAGTGAGCTGTATGAGCTCCTCAACGACATGAACGTTGTGCAGCGTATTAACATCCAGCGGCTGCGCGGGCTCGGCCATGTCGTTCGAATGGAGGAGGATGCTCCGGCAAGATGGTTATTTGATGTGGCGAAGAGATGGGTATTTGAAGAAGATGTGGGTATTTGATGTCGGCGAAGAGCAAGTTCTTGTTTGCGTTGAAAGGACCAGACCGAGAAAGCCCTGTCATCGATTGGTGTAAGCAATTGGCGTAGGCGCGCAAGAAACAGCGGCATCTGGAAGGATGTGTTAAGCCAGGGCCGAAACCCATTAATCGGGTTGTGAATGACCAGTTAACAAACAAACAATGTTGCCATATTTTTTTAAAATTTAAAAAATTTTTAAAACTGAAGTTACGATCGTATTCTGATTCTAAACTTACGGCTATAATGCGAAGGAAAGGGATATTTGCCGTAGAAAGCAAAACAAATCTTTGACTGTAAATGATTAATGCGATGATGCGATCAGTTAAACAGAAATGGCGAGAACATAAGAGAGAAAGAGAGAGAGAGTATCAAAGAATTTTCCAAACAGTTCAACATATTTGTTGTGATTGTTTTACACACAACAGCACACCAACAGACACTGCAAAAAAAGGTTCAAAAATTCCTTTTACTTACCAACACACTTACATGCTGTACAACTAAGCCACAGAAACCAGAAGAAAAAATATAACGGAGAGGGAGAGTGAGAGTGAGAGACAAGGAGAAATTCTTTTAACAAATCAAACAAACCAAACAAGCCAAATACATATGCACAGTGAGAAAACCAAGAAACACAACAAATTTACTACTCGTGTATAACACGATGTAGAAAGGGATTCCTCTCGAACAGCGTGAACGTATGGGAGAGGGATTAAGGGAAGAAGCTGGAATTGTGTGTGAGTGCTTAGATATAAAGTTTTTGTTCGTTTATTTTTAGCTCCGTTTAAAACTAATGTAAACAACAACAACAAAAATAAAAACAATAATAAAATGTCGAGTAAAATGTTTTGGAAAATTTGAAGAACTTAAGTAAGAGCAGAGAGAGAGAGAGAGAGAGAAGCAGAAGCAGTTTCAATGAGTGTGTAAATGATGCCATTTGATGTCGTTCATTATGAAGATAATGTTTAATGATGATGATGATGATGATGATGAAACTAATGATGATGCCTTGACTATGATTTCTTGTTTCTTGTTCTGTTAACATTACTACACAGTTAGACAGCCGCACACATTTAGACATTCGTATACACTTACTTACACCGCCTAAGCTTATCTTAAGGAAACTTTTCTCATTTTTTTTTCGTTTGGTTTTATTGAACGCACAAACATACACACCCACAGAGAGAGAGAAAAAGTTTTTTCTAACAATTTTTGTGACTTTTAATTGAAATTGTTGAGAAAATAAATGAAAATAAATGGCAGTACTGGACACAAGCCACTCATACCCCCCACCAAGAGTGATTTTCAAGGAAAGCAAATTAACAAACAAAAAAATATTCCAAAGATTCTTTGAATTCGTGTTGAAGAATTTTCTTACCCAGGTATTAGCCATTAGAGAACACAATTTATAGTCAACAATTTTTTTATTATTGTTAGAAGAGTGCAAACAAAATGTGCTGTAATTAATTAATGAAAATAAATTTGAGGCCAATTAAAAAGCCGGATAATAGGCCGTCAATTTTGTTTTCTGCTACCATCCATGAAATTCAATATAAATTTACAACATATTTTAAGGGATAATTGGCATTAACAGAAGAAGCGTTAATTAATGGTTTTTAGGTGGTATTTTTCAATGGTAGTTTTCAAATTAATTACAACGCCTAATGATAGGCAATACATAAACAAGGAGTGGAAGAGTAAAAGCAGCAATGAGTTTAGTTAAGCTCAGGAGAAAATGTTTAATAAGTAGGAGACAACGCTAGCGGAGCTAATATAGGGCCAATTTATGTCCCAAAACAAGATGTACAATGGCTTCAGACCCCATTCCTTTGCGGCCACTGTCCAAACTTTATGTCCTGTTGACTCAGCAGTTACTCTTCCACTATGCTGCAATTACTCCCATCGACTTTTCTGCCTATCAGCAGAATCTGCACGTACTAATAACGATAATTTTCGACGTGACTATGTCCTTTTTGCAGGCATCATAAGCTAGAAGTGATTTCAAATGAGTCCCCAGGCATTTTCTATGCTACTGCGAGCAAAGTACACAGTATGAGCGTTGAAGCTTATTACAGCGTTCTCCGAGCACAAATCCTTGATATCAAGCAGACTGTAGCAACTGCCGGTACTACAGATATCCGTTACTACGTCATTAGCACTTGACAGTTTCAGCAAAAAAAAATCTAAAAATTCAGTACGTCTAGCCACTCACGTAGATAAAATTAACACACACAACATGGATGGTGTTATAAGCTAGGTTGTGATCCTGACTAAAGGGTTGAAAGGACCAATTAAAAAAAAATATTAGAGGTGCCGACACTACAACCAAAGAGACAACTCCCTGGAAATATCATCAAGAAAGAACTCAGACTGTTCCAGATTTATATTCATGCGTTATGTAGAGCAGACCTAGTTATATCGCATGAGCACAGACACAAACCAATAACCAGGCTGACTATTATCCCTTAAGGTTTAAGAGCGGCCTGATAGGCTCCGTTCTACAACAAAGAGGTTTTCTTTTCAATCTAGATTGTATAGAGCGAGATTTATTTCAGTTTTAAATGAGTAAAAATGGCTATCAGTCATGGGATTGATATTTGCAGCCCCTTACTCTAATTAAACTATCAGCGAGTGGGTTTTCTGCTCTGCCCAGGAAATTATAACCTTAAAATCTCTGGCTGTCTTGTAAAGAGATATCCGCCATCGTCTAATCAGGATGAATGTACATTGTTTGTGAATGCTTAGATATCCGAGTACCTTAGGCCGTTGGTGGCTCTAAAAATTGCCGATTTTTTTCTACTCCAAAATTCTTTTCTATACCTTATTGGAAAGGATCTGAAGCTGTTTAAATTATGAAACGCTTCTGAGCTTCAAGAGGATTGCTAAAAACTTAAAAATTTTTTATTAAAAAAAAAACGAAATTGGCTCATGGTATGGTGGCCCATACTGTACTACATGTGGCAGCATACGTTGTAATAATGCCTACAAATTTTAGTGTCTTCATATTTTTTCGAATTAATTTTTATTGCCTTTTATTGTTGTTGATGTTGTTGTTGTTGTTGATAAAAATCTCGAATAAAAAAAACCCATAACGCTGGCAAAAATAATAATAAAATATTAAATTATATTCGAGGTTTTCTCGCTACATTTGCCAAAAAGTCATACATTTTTCTACATAAACATTTTGCAACACTCGACACATAGCTGTTCTTGGAAAATTGCTACGAGGGCTGCATTGAAAGAACATGAAAGAATTTTCTTAACATGAAACTTTTAAGAATTTTTTAGGGTCTTAAAGAGAAGAAATGATTTTTTCCATTCATCTGGATTTTGTTCCCTTTCTGCTTCAATAGTTACAGCAAAAAGTTGTTGCATTTGTGGGCGAAGACAATAATCTTTAAACCATTAATGAATCAGAATTACGACCTATCGGGTCCGCCATCTAACGTTTTTTTTTTCAACTAGTGCTTATTTCGTGAATGGTAACACTTAGCTCATGTCTGATTTGACAGATAATTGGTTTTATCCTTCTGCTGAACGAATATGGTTGTGTATACGCTTGAACAACGCTGGGAAATATTGCGACATTACTTTGAAACTCATGGTAATGTTGCAGATTGTGTGCAAAAATTGAGTACGAATTTTGAAAGAAGAGAAGCACCGTCAGCTCCGTATGTTCGATATCTTGTGAAAAAAAAGTGAAAGAAACTGGCATCCTCATCGATAAACCAAAGAGTGAAAAGCCAAAAACAGTGCGTACACTCGAGAATATTGCTGCTGTGGCAGAAAGTGTGCGTGAAGCGCCATCAACATCAATTCACCGTCGATCTCAACAATTAAACATTTCGGAGACATAATTGAGACGAAGTTTGCATAAAGACCTTGGTATGACGCCATACAAAGTCCAATTGGTTCAGGAGTTGAAGCAAATTGACCATCCAATGCGTTTTCGCTTCGCTAAGTGGGCCTGCGATCGACTTACAGAAGATTCTGATTTTGGCAAAAAAAATCATCTTTTCCACTGAAACTCATTTGGATTTTGGCGGGTATGTAAACAAGCAAAATTGTCGCATTTGGGGCACAGAAAACCCGACGCACCCAAAACGAGTCACTGTTTGGTGCGGATTTTGGTCCAGAGGCTTAATGGGGTAATTTTTTCTTCGAAAATGAGCAAGGTGTGGCCGTTACAGTCAATGGCGATTCGTTATCGGGCCATGTTGAACAAATTTTTGTTCACAGAAATTGAAGAGGAGGATATTGGCAACATTTGGTTTCAACAGGACGGCACTACGTGCCACATAGCCGAAGCTACACTCAATGTTTTGCGCCTTGTTTTTGAAGATCGCATTATCAGCCGCAGAGCTGATGTCTTTTGGCCACCTGGGAGTTGCGATTTGACACCGTTGGACTACTATTTGTGGGGTGCCGTCAAAGATAAGTGTTATGCCAACAAACCAGAGACAATTTACGCTTTAAAGGACAATATTCGTGAAGCCATTTGTGAAATACAGCTGCACACAATCGATAATGTGCTTAAAAATTGGACCGATCGTGTAGGCTACTCCATGGCCAGCCGAGGCAGCCATTTGAATAAAATTATTTGCCATTATTAACCGGAAGGATTGTACTTTCAAATAAAAAAAGAAATTTGAGAAAATATTCAGTAGTTTCGTTTTTAAAGCCTTTTCAAAAAAAAGAAGTTATTTGGCGGACCTTTTAGTTTCTCATAGTTTATACATAAATGGCGAGACATACAGTTTAAAATCGACTCCGAACGACAGATTTTTGAGAAACTTTTTCATGGCAATTTTATTTACTCCCACAGAGTTTTTGCCAGAAATCTGCTGAGAGGAAGTCGCCGAAGAAATATTGTTTTTCATATTCCGTTTTTAGTTGGAGATGCCTGACCTGGGGTTTGAACCGAGTCCTCGCGTCTAATAATCCAACACACTATCTCCTAGACCAGGGCGACTTCTGTAAATGAATCGCCATAACTTGCTTACTTAAACGGTCATTATAATTCTTTAGTGAAGATTACAACCTAGCTTTCTACACCACCCAGGTTAGGTTAGGTTAGGTTAGATGACGTGTACTTATCAATTAAGACAAGTACAGTACCGGGAGGTGGAATTGACCCATTGTACAACGCCCTAGTTTCTCACACCACTTATGTTGTGTGTGTTAAATTTTATACATGAGTGGCCGGACCTACAGTTTAAAGTCGACTCCGAACGACAGATTTTTGGAAACTTCTTCATGGCAATTTTATTTATTTTCTCTCAGGAGAAGAACAGAAATCTGCTGAGAGGAAGTCGCCGAAGAAATATTTTTTTTCATATTTCACACACTATCTACTAGACCATGGCGGCTTCCATTAATGAATCCTTCAGTCAGAATTATGGCCTAACTTCTCACACAACTCATGTTGTGTGCTCTAATTGTATACGTGAGAACGCAGGGCCTACATTTAACGTCAATTCCGAACGACAGATTTTTGAGAAACTTTTCATGGCAATTTTATTTTAACGCTCAGAGTTTTTGCCAGAAATCTGCTGAGAGGAAGTCACCGAAGAAATACTTTTTGTATTTTATATTGATGTCTGGCCTGTGGCTCGAACCCTGGCTTTGCGTCTAATAAGACAACACACTACCTACTAGACTACTAGTGAAGATTACAACCTAGCTTTTTACACTACCCATGCTACGTGTGTTAATTTTTATCCGTGCGCCGCAGGACTTACAGTTGAAAGTCGACTCATGACAACAGATTTTTTAAAGACCTTTTATGACAATTTTATTGACTCTGAGAGTTTTTCCTAGAAGACTTTAGAGAGTCTTTTTCCATATTTCGTATTGCATTTAGCACCTACTAGGCTACAAGGACTTCAAATTCAACCATAACATCCATTAAAAGTGACAGTTTAGTACGATTTACACGCTGGCCTTAATTTCTCGGTCCTTAATTTTTTTTTTTGTAATGAGCAGGGAACTGCCCTTACCGTGGAAATTCCCTTACAAACCTCGTATGCTGCGGCTAAATATTATGAATGTTCTAACAGTAGGAATTAGACACATTGTACATGTGTATGGGTATGTTTGGCTGTGTGTATGTGTGATTGTCAATGGCAGTAGCATCTGCAGTTTTATCACAGTGTATCACAATAATAAAAATGGCAACAACAACAACAACTATAATAAAAAAAAACAGTTTTACAATAAAGGCCATAAAGGCCATAACTGGTGACCGCACACACATACAATACTCAATACATAACATACATCTCACACACACATACAGCTGTACATATGCCCAGTATAAGCAGAAAAATGAACAGCTAGTTGAGGCTCTCGCTCTATCTCTCTCTCCGTTTGTGGTAAATTGAAAATTATTACGTATAATGCCATCTGTCATAAAGCTTTTGACAGCAGATGCTGTGTTCGTTTTGTTATTTCTTTCTCTTTCTGTATTTTTAACGCTACAACAGTTAGTTTTTCTATACTCTTGCACTCTTTGGGCCTCTCTCTCTCTCTGTTTTCCTTTGGAAAACATAAAAACAAACCAATAAACTATCGCTCTTTATAGAGTCACTGGCATGTTTTAATGGTTTCTGAGCTGCTGTGTACACTTAACTTTGACTGTGACTGTGCAATCCTACCAAACAAACTGTGAGTTTTTTTCATTTTGTGTTCTCTTGTAGAGAAGATTTATTTCATAAAACTTGGCAAATGGGTTACTTTCTGTGAAGTTATACGCAAATGTTAATTTAAGACACATGAACATACACACACAGAGATGATGAGATACACTGAGAGTGTGTTTGTTGTGTGCTGAAGAGAGTGTTAGAGAAATAAATAAATAAAAGGATCATTAAAATAGAAGAACCCAAAAAAACATCATTTAAACTATTGTTATAAATAAAAAATCATCTTACACATACAAATTGTTAACAAATAATGGAAATACTTAGCGTAACAATGCATACAGAGCAGAGCGAGACATGGAGAGAGTGGCAATTGTATCACACTTTGTCAAACTATTAAATTATTTATCTCCCTTTGAGTGCGAGAGAAAGAGAAAGAGAGAGGGAGAGGAAAAAAACATTTTATTTAGAAAAGTTTTATGGCCTTCAATTGCCAACAATTTTTCAAGTCAAACAAAAATACCATAATTACACGCTACGCTAACAAGCCAACTGCCCGAGGGAATATATTTTCATAAAAAAAATTACCACTGAAAACAAGACATAAAAATCAGAAAAAAAGTTACAATATTTGTAATAAATATTATGAAAATAAAAACTGTTGCATGCATTAGGGGGTAAAAGTATTGAATGAAATATTGCCTGCTTATTCACAGGGTTATATGAACCGTTATAAGGCATTAAACTGAAATGCAATAAAAAGAGAAAGAATTGAAAACATTTTTTAAATATTTTATCGAATCTAGAATGACTCACGGGATCTAATAGTAAAGCTCATGTCTACCTTAAGCTACGAACTTCTGGTGTAGTGGGAATCCCTTGGCAAAAGATTTAATCTTCTATGATATGATGAATGCAAAGAACTGCTTGCTTCCTTATAAATACTGCCTTGACCACCTATACCTCTTTCAGCGATGGTGATACATAATTTTACGGCTCTTTCCTCAGACCCTTTATGTCAAGGGCTAATAGCACGCATTAAATATTGGACTCTCAAGATTGTTAAGGGAATTTAAAGCTCTTAAAAGTATCGACTGCTTGATACCACACTATGGACTTTCGAGATCAAAAAACCCCGAGCGGTTTGGGAGAATAATGTCGAATACTGTGAACGACTTTCCTTGAAGTTTCTAAACTGGATACAATTATGGGTGGAGGAATAATTTCAAAATAAATGAGTATAGCACGCTTGATAAAGCTACCGGAAAACCGCGCCTAAACTCAACGAAAAATCTAACATATTCGAGGAAGTTTAAAAGACCATTATAACTAAAGGGTCCGCCAAAAAACTTTTTTTTTTGAAAATGCTTTAAAAACGAAACAACTGAATATTTTCTCAAATTTATTTTTTTATTTGAAAGTACAATCCTTCCGGTTAATAATGGAAAATAATTTCAGTCAAATGGCTGCCTCGGCTGGCTGGTAGTCTACACCAGAAGATGCCGATTTTGGCCAAAAAAAATCATCTTTTCAGATGAAGCTCATTTTGATCTTGGCGGGTATGTAAACAAGCAAAATTGTCGCATTTGGGGCACAGTAAACCCGCACGCATACATTGAAAAGCCGACGCACCCAAAACGAGCCACTGTTTAGTGCGGATTTTTGGTCCAGAGGCATAATTGGGCCTTTTTGAGCAAGGAGTGGCCGTTACAGTCAATGGCAATCGTTGTCGGGCCATGTTGAACGAATTTTTGTTCACAAAAATTGAAGAGGAGGATATTGGCAACATTTGGTTTCAACAGGACGGCGCTACATGCCACACAGCCGAAGCTACACTCGATGTTTTGCGTCCTTTTTTTGAAGATCGCATTATCAGCCGCAGAGCTGATGTCGTTTGGCCACCTCGGAGCTGCGATTTGACACCGTTGGACTATTATTTGTGGGGTGCCGTCAAAGATATGTGTTACGCCGACAAGCCAGAGACAATTGACACTTTAAAGGACAATATTCGTGAAGCCATTGGTGAAATACAGCTGCACACAATCGATAATGTGCTTAAAACTTGGACCGATCCTGTAGGCTACTGCATGGCCAGCCGAGGCAGCCATTTGAATGAAATTATTTTCCATTATTAACCGCAAGGATTGTACTTTCAAATAAAAAAAGAAATTTGAGAAAATATTCAGTAGTTTCGTTTTTAAAGCATTTTCAAAAAAAAAAAAGTTATTTGGCGGACCCTTTAGAAAGGTTTGAGGAAACGGTGTCAGATACTATGAACGACTTTAACCGAAAATTCGAAACTGGATTTAATTGTAGGTGGAGAAATGTTTTTAGAATAAGTGAGCATAGCCCACTTGATAAAACTACCGAATAACTGCAGCCGCAACCAGGCCTCAGATCATAAGGGGTGAAGTAAGGATCCTTAGGGACGAAAGATCAGCCAAAGAATGCATTCCCCCAAGAGATTTCAAACATTTGATGTTCTGGGCGAGTGATTGCAGGCGATGTAGTTTAGTAGGTAGTGTGTACAAAGCCCACGTCAGATATCTTCAAAACGAATTATGAACAAATATTTCTTCGGCGACTGCCTCTCAGCAGCAGATTTCTGGCAAAAACTCTGAGCGTTAGAATAAAAGTGCCATGAAAAGTTTCCTAAAAAGCTGTCGTTCGAAGTCGAATTTAAACTACAGGTCCCCGGACACTCATGTATAAAATTAACACATACGCAAATAAGTGGTATAAGGGGTTATAATGACCAATTATGTATGTAGTATATGTATGATTACAGGTTATGACAATTGGATGCTGTGTAACTGGTGGAATTAGAAAAGGATTATGAGCTGCTTCAACCTGTATCCTGTATTTACTGACAACAATTAATAAAATTTTACGAATTTAATATGAAGATCCTGCCATTCATGCATAAAATTCACACGCAAACAACATAAGTGCTTTGAGAAGCTAGGTTGTAAACCTCACTAAAGAGTTGTAATAGCCATTCAAGTAAAAATGCCTTAAGGTATGCTTTAATAATTTCCTTGGCTATGGAGCTTATTGAGGCACATATTTTAAATCGGGAATTTTAATTTTATCACTTCCTTAATACCTTAACAAGTCTAGGCTGTAATTTATTAAAGAATATGCCTTAAAATATGCTATAAAAAATTTCTTTAAACAAATTTAAACTGTATTAAAAGCAAAATAAATTGTGTTTTGTGCCTCAGGCTTTCCAAATATCTATTTAAACAAAGAATAATTTCATTAAAAAGTAAACACCTTAAAGTATGCTTTAATTATTTTCTAAAAAACTTTTGAATACAAACTTACCATTACTGCCAATTACTTTTTGAAGGAATCTGTAAAAAAATTAAAACAAAGTTGGAAATATTAAAACAATTGCAATCAATGGCAGTTCAACAAAAAAAGAGAAATAGAGCTGGAGAGGGAAGAGCAAGACAGCAAGAGAGAGAAAGGAAGAGAACGATGAAATGGTTGCCACTATACTTAATCAAAATGTAAAAGATCAAGACAATATTTAAAGAACAGTTATAATCAAACAAAAGACTTAATTAAAGGAAAATACTTGTGAAGAAATGCTTCAAATAAAAGAAAACTTAATTGATTTCTTATAATAACCATATCACCCCCCCCCCCCCCCTTCTACCACCCGCCAAACCACCAAACAAACTGTGTATTTGAATGGAGAGGGGAAAAGAGATAGAATTTGGTTTTAATTTAGTTGGTAATAATGCTGTCCCTCTCTGTTACTGTGCTGAATGCTCTCAGGGGCAGGATATGCTGTGTATGTATGTGTGTTATTGTAATATTATCCTTTTGCTTGCAAATAAACGAAAGAAAATTAAATACTCCCAAGGAAAATTATATTAAAAACTTCTTCTTCGTCTTCTTCCTCGTCTTCGTTTTCTTCTTCTTATTCACTATCTTTAGTTTCATTTTCATTCACATTGTCTTCATCATTGTCGTTGCTTTTCTTACAAACGACAAGTAAAGAAATGTAAAGCAATCGATGGAGTTGGTGTGTGTGTGTGTGTAGCAAAACGTTTAAATAATTAAAATCCCTACGCATACAACGTTTTCCTTTATTATTGAAGAAATGCTTTTAAACACTCTGCCAGAGCCAGTCACAACCAAAGCAAACAATTCCATCGTACCAACTACTACTGCAAGTACAAGTTGTATAACAAGGATCTGTAGTACAGGTCCTTTGCTTGTCATTCATTTTCAACACACTGTATTTCTCTTATGTTCCCCTTTTTTTATTTTTGTGTTTCTGGGGGAGGGGCGGGGGGAGAAGATTTTAATTAATTTTTCCACTGTGTTGTAATTCTTTTACAAAAAAAAAAAAACCAAAACGAAAAAGAAAAAGTAAACGAGATTGAGAAATGGCTAAAAACGTAACGAACATGAAAATTCGATTCGATTTCGAACATGAAAATTCGATACCAAAAAACGAATGAAAAAAAATGTAAGAATTGCCAGCAGAGCAGAGAAATACAAAAGAACCTCCATAAAAAGCTTAAATTAAAAATGAAACGTAACTGGGGTGCCCGTTTCAAGAACAACAGCCAGCCAAAGATGCTAAAGACATGCCAAATGCCAGCCAACCATCTAGGATTTTACATTGTTCAACAATTTATAACACAGTAGCTGCAGCAGCAGCATCAGCAGTTGCTTTACACTGTGCTGTGCTGAATGAATTTTCTTTTTAACATGGAAAGCATGCATCAAAAAATGTAGAAGAATTATAACATATGCTATAAAAAAATGAAGCATACTTCAGGGGTATACAAAATTGCAACATAGTTTAAATGTTGAAGCATATTTTAAGGCTCACACTTAAAATGATTTTTATAAATATAACTCCAGGACGTTAAAGGTTTTTGATTTTTTTGGTTACAAAGCTTCGCTATCATTAGGGGATTTTGGAATCTAAAGAATCGATCAGCTGACAGCTATATTCTTCAATGTACCCACGACAGAACCAATAGACTCTACGGGCTTAGTAACACAAATGATTGATTACCTGATGATTCAGGTTACCTGAAGGCTTGATATTTTGCTAAAAGAGGGACATTTTGTGGTATACAGATGGGTAAAAAGGGTTTTTGGAATAAGAGCAGGAGTTTTTAGTTGCAGAATGTAATATTTCGAGTACTTAGATGAACTCATGAGTATTTTGCAAGCGAAAGTCTATGCCATCGAAGGATATGTGGAATTCAGCTTGGTTGGGGGGGGCGGTACATAAGACAGGAAATAGCAATACGATCTGGCAGTCAGTCCGCTACTCGAGCACTCGGCCCTTGTTAGGTTAAATTGAAAATAGTATTTGACTGTGTAGTTAAACTGAATCGGTTACGTAAGGCTCCAGATCATTTGGGAATTCTACGCAATGATCAAATCCGACGAGCTTGTGAGGAGTGGAGCTTCCATGCCGTTAATGTGGTCAGAATCTTTCTGCGGAGTAAAGGTGAGTATTTTGAAAGGTTATGCTTAACGAAAGGGAAGATAAAACGACTCAAGGACTCTTCGCAAAACAATTGACACCGAGACAATAAAATCTTTTGTTGGGAAACTATAATAAAAAAGATCTGAGCTATGCATCAGATTATCCAAGAATAACTTGATGTTGGTATTCGGTCTTTGGACAGGGCCCTGTATACTCAGGGTACACTTATTCAGAATTGGCGTTGTTTTAAACCCTATTAGATGAAGATTCTCTGACGATGGGACAACATGTCGCAATACATTATTGAAGTCTGAGATATGTCAGTGTATTCCAGGAGGAAAAACCTGTATATCAGGTTCTGGGCAGGGGATTGTCATTGCTGACTTCGAGCAACATTCTGAAGTTTGCCACGGCAATAGACTTGAAGGAGGTATTATATTCTTACGCTATAAGCTTGGTGGGTAGTACAATAGATCGTGGCAAGGTGGATGGGATGCATACGGCACAAAGTCCAAGATATTATATAACAAAGAACGCCATAGAATGCAAAACACAGAAAAACCGTTGAAATGGACGTTCAGCTCAAAGAAGGAGTAGGCAAAGTCATTAGAAAACAGCTTCAATGGGGATAAGCTGGAGCAAAATGAACTCAAGTATATGTTTAGGCACACATAAGTCAACTATCCATATCGTATGCAGTAAATAGGCCTCCAAGTGCCACAAGAGAGAGCTAAATATTTAAACAACAAAATATACTCCATATCAACATAGGAAAGTAGGCTTGGTAAAGGCAAACAAATTTTTTTGTAATATTTTTATTGTTTTTGCCCCTTAAAATATGTTGTATTTTTAAAACGATTTGAAAATGTGTGTTTGTCAACAGCTGTGGTTTTAATAAGTTGTAAATAAAATTACAACTGCCGTATAATTTTACACAATTTTATAAAGGAAATTTACTTCAACAAGTTTTCTACCTCCTCTGCTATCATTCTAGAAGTTGTTCTCCATACCAGCTCCTAAAAGTATGCAATTTACTTAGACTAACTTTTAAACAATCTAAAGTGCTTGAGTATGTATGTATATTGTGTGCATGTGTATAAGAGTGCATGTATTAAGTTAATAGTAAGACAAACATATTTAGAATTAAATTACTTGCAATTTGCATATGAAAGTTGCAACTAAAATAGTGGTGATCGAAAACAACAGCAACAGCAGCGGCAATAGCATATAAACCCCGGCTATAAAACGAAATTTTCTTTAACTCTTACACAAACACACACATGCATTTAAGTTCTGTTGTGGTAAAAGTGTAGTTGTTGTTGTTGTTATTGTTCTTGTTCTTCTTCTTTAACTTTTAATATTGATACAGTAAATTACAGTAATTTTCAAAATGAATTGACAACAGTTAGAAAGCAGCACACAGCACAGCACACAACACAAAAGACAACAACAGCCATCAAAGTAAGTCTGTCCTCAAACAGAAGGATGGTCATTTCAAATAACATGACCGACCAACAAAAAAAAACCGACAACAACAACAGAAATGCAATTACTAGTTGAAATAGAAAAAAACTTTTAACAATTGCAAATAGTTGCACTTATACATACAAATACACTGTGTATGTACATATGCATACACACACAGAGTGTGTGGTTATATTAGAGCAGCTGCAGATGTAAAAAGTACATGCAATCCTGCTGAGCTAGCTCTCTCTTAGCAATGACAAGTTGTTGTTTATTTGATTATTAGTTCAGGGTTTTAGCAGTCATTGTTGTAGGTGTGTATGCTTGTATGGCTATGTATGAGCGTACGTGTATATGTATGTGTGTTTGGTATAAGACTTTTTGTTTAAATAGTTTTTATGCATTATTGAAGGTAACGAAATAAATATTGTTTAGGTTACCGTTTTATTTTAATTGCCAAGACAAAAATCAAAACCCAGCAAAAGTTTTAACGACAAGGCTTTTGTTCAACATTTAGGAACAAATTTTAGCCATATGCGTCACAAAAACTGTGTGCAAGACTATTAATCACTGCTCATGTGCAATACATTTCGATCATATAAAGGGTCCGCCAAATAACTTTTGTTTTTGAAAATGCTTTAAAAAGAAAACTTCTGAATATTTTCTCAAATTTCTTTTTTTATTTGAAAGTACAATCCTTCCGGTTAATAATGGAAAATAATTTCATTCAAATGGCTGCCTCGGCTGGCCATGCAGTAGCCTACACGATCGGTCCAATTTTTAAGCACATTATCGATTGTGTGCAGCTGTAGTTCACCAATGGCTTCACGAATATTGTCCTTTAAAGCGTCAATTGTCTCTGGCTGTTGTCTGGCGTAACACTTATCTTTGACGGCACCACACAAATAATAGTCCAACGGTGTCAAATTGCAGCTCCGAGATGGCCAAACGACATCACCTCTGCGGCTGATAATGCAATCTTCAAAAACAGGGCGCAAAACATCGAGTGTAGCTTTGGCTGTGTGGCACGTAGCGCCGTTCTGTTGAAACCAAATGTTGCCAATATCCTCCTCTTCAATTTTTGTGAACAAAAATTCGTTCAACATGGCCCGATAATGATCGCCATTGACGCCTTACTCATTTTCGAAGAAAAATGGCCCAATTATGCCTCTGAACCAAAATCCGCACCAAACAGTGACTCGTTTTTTGTGCGTCGGCTTTTCCCCAAATGCGGCAATTTTGCTTGTTTACGTAGCCGCCAAGATCAAAATAAGCTTCATCTGGAAAGATGATTTCTTTTTGCCAAAATCGGCATCTTCTGTAAGTCGATCGCAGGCCCACTTAGCGAAGCGAAAACGCATTGGATGGTCAATTGGCTTCAACTCCTGAACCAATCGGACTTTGTATGGCGTCATACCAAGGTCTTTATGCAAAATTCGTGTCAATGATGTCTCCGAAATGTTCAATTGTTGAGAACGACGGTGAATTGATGTTGATGGCGCTTCACGCACACTTTCTGCCACAGTAGCAATATTCTCGGGTGTACGCACTGTTTTTGGCTTTTCACTCTTTGGTTTATCGATGAGGATGCCAGTTTCTTTCACTTTTTTCACAAGATAACGAACATACGGAGCTGACGGTGCTTCTCTTCTTCCAAAATCCGTACGCATTCTGCAACATTACCATGATTTTCAAAGTAATGTCGCAATATTTCCAAGCGTTGTTCAAGCGTATACACAACCATATTCGTTCAGCGGAAGAATAAAACTAATTATCTGTCAAATCAGACATGAGCTAAATGTTACCATTCACGAAATAAACATTAGTTGAAAAAAAGTTAGATGACGGACCCATTACTTCCCCCAAATTGAAGTACAAGTGCTGTAAAAGCTCTGGAGACACCCGAATATAACTACATTCTAACAAACCCTTAGAATATGTGGATTAATTCATTATTATTGTTGTTTTTGTCATGGAAAGGTGCACTATTACTGCAACCAACCGATCTATTATACTCCCCTTCAACCTTAAAGAATTTGCCTATCATGTCTGCTTCAAGCCTATTGGCCTGAAACACTTCAGGATGCTGCTTGGTGTCAACACTAAAAATTCCTTTTATAGCACCTGATAAGCAGTCAGATGGTTTCCTTTTGAGATGAATTAACACCCTACAGATATCCCTTTGTTGTAACGGGTGATTTTGCTATTATCTTTTTGGCAACACTGGTTTAAACAGCTCACGCACGTTTCGTGTTTTGTTTCACTGTCAAACATCTTCAGTTTGGCCGATAATTTAACCATGAATCGTCTTACAAACGAACAACGCTTGCAAAATCATTGAATTTTATTATCAAAATGTGTGGCTCTGTTAAGAAAGTTCATTGCGCGCTTCTTCACATTTTATGATCAGTTTAATCGATCCACTGAAGCGGCTATTTGGGCTATTGTGACTAAATTTCGAACCAAATTTACATTGTTGGGGACATTAAACCACCAACACGCTTACGTAGAGTGCGAACTGAAGAAAATATCGCAGCTGTATCGGACGGCCAGTGTTAATGATGACCATCAGTTATCGATTCGTCGCCGTTCGCAGCAAGTGGGCATCTGTTACTCAACAACGTGGAAAATTTTGCGGAAGAATTTAGGTGTGATGACTTTCAAAATACAGCTGGTGCAAGAATTGAAGCCGAACGAACGAGCTTGACTTGCATGACATGTGGTTTCAAGAAAACGGTGCCACATGCCACACAGCACGCGTAACAATGGACTTATTGAGAGGCGAGTTCGGTGAACATTTTATTTCACGTTCGGGACCGGTCAATTGGCCGCCTAGATCGTGTGATTTAACGCCTTTAGACTATTTTTTGTGGGGCTATGTTAAAGCTCATGTATATACAGACAAGCCTGCTTCAATTGACGCCTTGGAAGACAACATTGAAGCATTTATTCGTGAGATACCGGCCGAAATGTTGGAAAGAGTATGCCAAAATTGGACAAAGCGGATGGACCATTTGAGGCTCAGTCGCGGTCTACATTTGTATAAAATAATCTTCAAACATTAAATTATATGGACCGTACTATCGATTCAAATAAAGATTTCATGCACTTTTCTGGATTTTATGTGTTTTTTTGTTTTTAAATTTTCCACTTGATTTGTCATCCCTTATGTCGTACATACCTTTCCAAATATTCGCCCTCACTCCACAGATGTCCGGTCCACGACTACAAACAAAACTCTTATACGAAGGTAAACACTGTTATATTTGGTTTAAAACATTTATAAATAATGAAATATTATTTTACAGCTGAAAAACATTCGTATATAACTCTTATACTGTAGATAAAACTCGTATACGAAGATAAACGCTTTATAACATGTATAATACAAGAAAACAATTTTTTACAGTTGAGAAAACACTTTTATGCTACTCTTATAACGCAGATAAAACTCTTATACAAAGATATACATTCTTATATTAGGTTTAAATTATTTACAATATAAGGAAGTCCGGTCTTACAGAGTCTTATATCACTTATGATATATGCAGATCTACTTATGCTAGTTAGTAACTCTACTTATAACCTTAAATACTCTCTCACAATTGTAAAAATCTTATAAACTTTATAATTTGTGGCTTATGTCTTCTACTTTTGACTGAATAATCTTACTAGCAAAACTCTTATACAAAGGTAAACACATTTTATTATATTTAAAACATTTATTACATAAGAAAATACTGTTTTACAGCTGACGTAACAGTCTAATATAACTCTTATACCACAAACAATAGTCTTATACGAACCTAAATACTCTTATATTAAGTTCAAAACATTTATAATATAAGAAAAAACTATTTTAAAGCTGTTGAAACACTCTTATACTACAGATAAAACTCTTTTACGATGGTAATCAATCTTATATTAGGTTTAAAACACTTATTATATAAGAAAACATTCTTTTACGGCTCACGAAATACTCTTATGTAACTCTTATACTGCAGATATAACTCTTGTACGAAGAAACACTCTTATATTGGGTTTAAAACATTTATAATATAAGAAAATGGTTTTTGATAGCTGTTATATAACTCTTATACGGCGGACAAGACTCTTATAAGAACGTAAACACTTTTATATTGCTTTTAAAATATTTATAATATAAGAAAGAAGTCATTTACTGTCGACAAAACGCTCTTATATAACTCTTATACTGCAGATAAAACTCTTATACGATGACAAATGCTCTTATATTGGCTTTTAGATATTTATAATATAAGAAACTACTTGGAAACTGCCGATGAAACAGTTTTATACCACTTATATATATATATATATATATCCAGATGTACTAATACCGTTGAAGTAACTCTAGTTATAATGTTATAAATGCTCTCATACAATTGGAAAAGTCTTATAAACATTATAGTTTGTAATTCATGTCTTCTACTTTTGTCTACCAACACTATACTGGTGGAAAAGCTCTTATACATACATAATTGGTCATTACAACCCTTCAGTCAGGATTATGACCTAGTTTCTCACACCATTTATGTTGTGTGTGTTAATTTTATAAAGGGTGTTTTTTACAGAGGTATAGAACTTTAAGTTGCCATTACTTTTCAAGATGGCGACCGATTTAACAGCTGTCAAGTGATTTATTCTCAGTTTGTTTTGGCAATTCATCATGAATAGACTCACGCCTGAACAACGCTTGCAAATAGTGCAATTTTATTTCGAAAATAATGGTTCTGTGCGGAAAACGTATCCGCGCACTACGTCCATTTTATCGTCGACAAAATCGTCCATCAGAGCAGTTAATTCGATTAACCATGGAACGTTTTCGCACCACGTTTACTCTTATTGATAACTCGCATCCCCAGAGACGCTGTACGGTGCGTACAGAAGAAGCTATTGCTGCTGTAGAGCGTAGCATTGAGGAAGACCCGAATGAGTCCATCCGCCATCGAGCACAGGAATTGGATCTGTGTCCATCCAATTTACGGAAGATTTTGCGGAAGGATCTTGGTTTGCGTGCTTACAAAATCCAACTCGTGCAAGATTTGAAGCCAAACGATCATCAAGTAAGGCGTAGATTCGTCGAATGGGCCCAAAACGAGATTACCGTCATTCCCGATTTTCATTAGCGATGAAGCGCACTTCTGGTTGAATGGCTACTTCAAAAAACAAAACTGCCGCATTTGGAGTGAAGGTAATCCTCAAGTGTATGTGGAAACACCGTTACATCCAGAAAAACTGACTGTTTGTTGCGCTTTATGGGCTGGTGGAATCAGCCCGATGGTGGCCAGAACGTTACAGTCAATGGTGATCGCTATAGAGCCATGATTACTAACTTTTTCATTCCTGAATTGAATAACCATGATGTCCAGGAGATGTGGTTTCAACAAGACGGCGCAACATGTCACACAGCTCGTGCCACAATAGATTTATTGACAGACACGTTTGGTGACCGCCTAATTTCACGTTTCGGACCTGTGAATTGGCCTCCAAGATCTTGTGATTTAACACCGCTAGACTACTTTCTGTGGGGCTATGTAAAGTCATTGGTCTATGCGGTAAAGCCACAAACGCTTGACCATTTGGAAGACAGCATTCGCCGTATTATTGCCGATATACGGCCACAAATGTTGGAAAAAGTCATCGAAA
Source organism: Sarcophaga variegata (assembly GCA_932273835.1). Taxonomy (NCBI): domain Eukaryota; kingdom Metazoa; phylum Arthropoda; class Insecta; order Diptera; family Sarcophagidae; genus Sarcophaga; species Sarcophaga variegata. The sequence goes on along the minus strand of OW026361.1, from coordinate 8,071,461 downwards.
ATTGGACGTCCAGATTGGACTACATCCGCGCCAGCCGTGGCGGTCATATGCCAGAAATCATATTTAAAATGTAATGCCACAAGATTTTCTTTCGGATAAATAAAATTCATGTCAATCGAATAATCCATCGTTGTTTTATTGCAACTTAAAGTTCTATACCGCTATAAAAAAACACCCTTTACATGAGTGGCGGGACCTACAATTAAAATTCGACTCCAAACGACAGATTTTTGAGAAACTTTTTATTTTCATGTCTGGCCTGGGGCTCGAACCCTGCCTTTTCGTCTAATAAGCCAACACACTACCTAGTAGACCACGACGACTTAAAAAAGCTCTTATACTGTAGAAAAATATCGTCAACCCAAAGTAAAACTCTTATACGAATTATAGCGTCTTGTAATGCAGTTTCATTAGAATCTTTTTAAATTTCTGTAATCAATTTTGCTTCCCAATTCACTGGGTTTTTCCTTTGGCTCATTTTCTCCCCTCCTCAATTGTCCTCCTATGCACAGCCAATAATAGCTTGACCGTGTTACCTAGACAAAATGTTCTTCTACTATTACCGTTACGTTTCGTTTGCCATTTTTTTTTCTAAATTAAAAATTCTAAAATTGTTATTGTCTATAATGACGTTTGAATGTGGCGAGTTTGTGGCAGGCCAAACAAGTTTTATGGTGGGATGGAGGTAAGGGTAGGGGGAGGGAAGGAGCAAAAAAAATCTAAAAGTACTTATGACCACTCGTAAGTTTTCCCTTAGCCAATCGTTTTGGTAATTTATCATTTTGCCTTTGCCAGTGCGAGTGCGAGTGCGAGTGCGAGCGTTAGCGTTAGCATTGCCAGCCATATGCGTTAGAAGTGTTGTTGTTGTTGGATGGATGAATGGAGTCGTTCGTGCAGGTTTACATTTGTTGCACAAGTGCTAAAATAATGAGTTACACCAGAAGGGCGGAGCTGTAGACAAATGACGCGTTAATGTTTAATGTTAAACACATGCAAGTCCACAATCATTTTTATGACCCGAATAACCCCATAAAAAACAAAACAAAACAGTGACTTGAAGGTATATTTGATTTAGGGAAACGTAGGTTTGTTTTTGCCTCTAGTAGTAGAGCATGGAGCACATTAGAGCTCTCCCTCTCCCCCTTGGTTTTGTGATTTTCTACGCTGGTTATATTTGCCTTCATTTACTAGAACATTTGGAGCTTCTCTCGTACAATTTTTTTTTGCTGTTGTTGGTAGTGCTTGTTGCCTTAAACTGTTTGCATTTTATTTATTTATGCAACACAAATTAAGTGTATGTGCCACAAGCAATGAAGCGGGTTAGAGTTGATTGTGCCACTCTGTTAAATATTCATGGTAAATTACAAATGACTTTCAATATGCGCCAGTATTGTTGTGGTTGTTGTTGTTGCATTTGAAATGCTCTATAAAACTGTTTTACTATAATTTTTCTTTGGTTTTTTGTTGTCCTGTGTCATATTGAAATAATTGTGTAATACCCATTTAAGTGTCATAAATTTTATGGACTGCAGTAGCAGCAGCAGCAGATAAAAAAGGGGAAAATTAATCCTGGCAAGCGTTTTCTAAATGCACAGGTGTTTTGTAAGTCCATTTCTTTCTATTACACACAAACACACACACACTTTTCTACAGAAATAAATAGCAGAAATTGTTAATGAATGCTTGTTTAAATTAAAGCCTAGGGACTAGCAACAGAAAAAACTGTTCCATTGTGCCTAAAAATAGGCTAAGCTTTAAGAATCGAAAATTTCTTTTAAATTTCAAGTAAAATAACTCAAGTTACCCTTAAAACTTATTATTTTTCGCAATTTATTTCTTAGGATGGAAATTGACAAAAAAAAATGTTGCCTACTTTTAGGGCGTTCAGCGGGATGTCTCTCGCAAACTCCTTTTTCTATATATGACTTCTTATATTTAATGTAAATACATTTTATACAATGTCTTCTAACACTCTTTTCTAATATTAGATCCACCATTTAGAAATGGACAAAAAAATGTTGCCTTCTTTTAGGCAGTTTAGCTGGATATCTTTCATAAACTTCCATTTTACATTTGATTTCTTATATTTAAGGTGAACACATTTTATACAATGCCTTCTTACACTCTTTTCTAATATTGGATCCACCATTTAAAAATGGACAAAAAAATTTTGCCTGCTTTTAGGCAGCTGGAGATTTCTTACAAACTTCGATTTTACATTTGATTTCTTATAAGGTGACCACATTTTATACAATGTCTTCTTACACTCTTTTCTAATATTGCATCGACCGTTTAGAAATGGACAAAAAATGTTGCCTGCTTCTAGGCAGTTTAGCTGGATATCTCTTACAAACTTCTTTTTTACATTTGATTTCTTATAAGGTGAACACATTTTATATGATGTCTTCTTATCTGTTTTCTAATATTGGATTTACCACTTAGAAATGGACAAAAAATGTTGCCTACTTTAAGGAAATTTAGCTGGATATCTTTCATAAACTTCTATTTTACATTTGATTTCTTATATTTAAGGTGAATACATTTTATATAATGTCTTCTTACACTCTTTTCTAATATTGGATCCATCATTTAAAAACGGACAAAAATGTTGCCTGCTTTTAGGAAGTTTAGCTGGATATCTCTTACAAACTTCTTTTTTACATTTGATTTCTCATTAAAGCGAACACTTCTTATACGATGTCTTCTTACATTAAAAACCCGTCCATCATCTAGGACTATCTGTTATTAAATATCTTTCATCTGAACTGTTGTTTATTTAGTAAAGGATTTGTTAGTTTTGTGGTCGCCGTAGTCTAGTAGGCAGTAGGTATTGGCTTATTAGATACGAACCCGCCGTTTAAGTCTCAGCTCAGTTATCTGAAGAAAAAATATTTCTTTCGCCAACTGCTTCTCATCAGGTCCCTGACAAAAAAGTGTGAGCGTAAAATAAAATTGCCATCAGAAGTTTTTCAAAAGAATTGTTCGGAGTCTAGATTTATCTTTAGGTCATACAACTCGTAAACAAAATTAACACACACAACATGGGTGCTGTGAGAAGCTAGTTTGTAAACCTGGCTAAAGTGTTGTAATCAACAATTAAGTAAGACCCTGAGAAATCCTCATTGTCACTTTAGAGCGCTATGGCCGTATCATATGAGTGATGTTGCCCGCAAATAAAGATTGTGTAATGGACGGTAAGTCCTTTTAACAAGACTTTGGCACTAGCCACACAACGCGACAATATTTTTTGTTTTTTGTTGCAGAACTTTCCAGAAAGACTTTTTTACGTCGTGGCTTTGTTAATTGCCACCAAGATCATACGGTTTGACATCTCTAGGCATATGTTTTATGGGCTTAAGGCAAATACTATGTTTATGGGGGTAGTCATCTAACATTATCGTGTATGAAAATCAATATTCATTGTATTATCACTGAGTTACCGCATGAAATGTGCGTTAAAGTTGTGGAAAACTATTTCCAAACAATCAACTTTCGTATGCACTCCATGCGGTGACTTAAATGTGATTGTAAAGGGCCCGCCAAATAACTTTTTATTGTTTTGAAAATGCTTTAGAAAAAAACTATTGAATACTTTCTCAAATTTCTTTTTTTTTATTTGAAAGTACAATCCTTCCGGCTAATAATGGAAAATAATTTCATTCAAATGGCTGCCTCGGCTGGCCATGCAGTAGCCTACACCAGAAGATGGAAAAAAATCATCTTTTCAGATGAAGCTCATTTTGATCTTGGCGGGTATGTAAACAAGCAAAATTGTCGCATTTGGGGCACAGAAAACCCGCACGCATACATTGAAAAGCGGACGCAACCAAAATGAGTCACTATTTGGTGCGGATTATGGTCCAGAGGCATAATTGGGCCATTTTTCTTCGAAAATGAGCAAGGAGTTGCCGTTACAGTCAATAGCGATCGTTATCGGGCCATGTTGAACGAATTTTTGTTCACAAAAATTTAAGAGGAGGATATTGGCAACATTTGGTTTCAACAGGACGGCGCTACGGGCCACACAGCCGAAGCTACACTCGTTGTTTTGCGCCCTGCTTTTGAAGATCGCATTAACAGCCGCAGAGCTGATGTCGTTTGGCCACCTCGGAGCTGCGATTTGACATCGTTGGACTATTATTTGTGGGGTGCCGTCAAAGATAAGTGTTACGCCGACAACCCAGAGACAATTGACGCTTTAAAGGACAATATTCGTGAAGCCATTGGTGAAATACAGCTGCACACAATCGATAATTTGCTTAAAAATTGGACCGATCGTGTAGGCTACTGCATGGCCAGCCGAGGCAGCCATTTGAATGAAATTATTTTCCATTATTAACCGGAAGGATTGTACTTTCAAATAAAAAAAGAAATTTGAGAAAATATTCAGTAGTTTCGTTTTTAAAGCATTTTCAAAAAAAATAGTTATTTGGCGGACCCTTTATTTCCTACATATGACAAGAGCCAAGCTTTATAATGAAAAGAAGGTTTCATAGAAATTCGATTTTTTTAGGCGAATTATTTTATTTTACTTTTGAAAACTTTAAAAGGATTACCCGTTACGTATATTTTTTCCCAAAGAATCAATTGAGAAAAAAAAATGTTGTTAAAATCAATTTTATTTGCCACACTTGAGTTTTTATTTGTAATTTTTAATCAGTTTTCCGTCACTCTTCAGCTCTCTCTCTCTCTCTCTCTCTTTCTCTATTATATTTTATTTCAAAGTATTTTCATTTAATTTAATTCCTTTCAATATCTATGATATCTGATCCACTATAAAAAAACAATGTTTCCAACCCATTTTGCCATACGAATATTAAATTGAAAGAATTTTTTTATTTTTTGTTGCAATGCCGGTATCTCAATTGATTCCAATACGTGTGTGTGCATGTGTATTTATCATATTGCACTCTAACGGAAACTTGATAATGTGCCTGCCTGTGCATGTGTATGTGTATGTGAGAGCATGTGTCATATTTTGTATGGTATATGGCTGGCATATCCGCTTGGCATCCTTTACATTTGTATTGTAAATGTATGCGTGTAGTTACGCTCTTTGAACTTCTCATCTCTCTTTTGCTGGTGCTTATCATATTGCTGTTGATGTTGTCTTTTTTTCTGTATTAGTGTGTGTATATATATGTGTGTGGTTTTGTCACAGCATGTGTTCTCGTATGTTTGAATATGTTTGTGTGTGTGCAAGGCTGTCATTGCTGTAGGTTATGTTTGAGGTACGACCAACGGATGTGTCACATAAAAAATTATTTGTTTCCCTGTGTATTGGCAAAAATATTTTTTTTGAAAATGAAAATGAAAAAAACACCACAATAAACAAAAAAAAAAAAACGATGGAGAGAATTGCTTTGGTACGCATGCATACATAGAAAAGCAAACAGTTTTTAATCCCAAGCACTTCTAACTTTCATTTGTTAAATTAAACAACCAGCGATCCTAGATACCTAGAAAGCAGGGCTTAGAATTTAAACAAAAAATTAAACGAAGTGTCGTCTTTTATATTTGATGAGGAGCGACCTGTATGGAACCAATAAAAGATTTTGATAGCCGCGGTAACAAGCATTTTAAATCCTTTTTCTTAGCGAAATAAAGTGAAGGTGTTTGAAATGTTGCTTGAAAATCCATTCCGCATAAACTAACCTTGTCCTACAATCATGTTATAGCATGCTTTGAAAGCCTGCTGATCACAAACGAAATGGTGCAACTTGTGGAGAATTTTAAGGAAGTCCACTGATAGATGCGCATGTTGCCTTATATGCATGTTGCCTTATATGCATGTTGCCTTATATGCATGTTACCTTATATGCATGTTGCCTTATAGATAGATGCCTATTGATAGGAGAAATATGTTGACCTTTAAGTAAGTAAGTTGCGGATTTGACAGTGAGGACTGAAAGTAAACACTTTCCTCTCATAAATCTTTATATGTGATAAGAAGATAAATTCGAATTTGAAAATGCAAGACACAATCCATAAATTTTAGCAGCGCCACATTTGGCGTTAACAGGGCAAAATTTGAACTTAACAGAGCACTGGCCACCTCGGAGCTGCGATTTGACACCGTTGGACTATTATTTGTGGAGTGCCGTCAAAGATAAGTGTTACGCCAGACAACAGCCAGAGACAATTGACGCTTTAAAGGACAATATTCGTGAAGCCATTGGTAAAATACAGCCGCAAACAAACGATAATGTGCTTAAAAATTGGACCGATCGTGTAGGCTACTGCATGGCCAGCCGAGACAGCCATTTGAATGAAATTATTTTCCATTATTAACCGGAAGGATTGTACTTCCAAATAAAAAAAGAAATTTGAGAAAATATTCCAGTAGTTTCGTTTTTAAAGCATTTTCAAAAAAAAAAATTATTTGGCGGACCCTTTAGTTGAATCTTTTAAGCCAGTCATTAAAACCTCATCACATTTGTGAACAATGCAGAATACACTTCATCTTACAACAGAGTTTGAAAAACTTAAAGAAAGAGAGAGACAAAGTAATTAAATGTTGCAACAATATTCTGCAATAAATGGCAAGTTTTTCTTAAATTTTATGTAAGCAACCATGCCACCATACCACCTACCTGTGACAAAAAAAAAAAAAAAATAAAGCGAAGTAAAATGTTACGGAATCTGCCCCAACTTACGTGGTAAATTGTTTATTACTTGTGGAGTTAAGTCATTGCAATTATTATTGCTCGCTTTTATTAAAGTTTTACTCGCCGCATTTGAGTTTCTATTTATTGAAATACGTTTTTATTTTTTATTTAAAAAAAAATAAAATTTATTTTTTTTTTATTATTATAGACCTGGTGCTGCAGGTTCATAAATTTATCGCCTGCCAATATTTATATTCAATTTATGTGTCTGTAGAATATAAATTTTTCTTTCTTTAATTTTTTTTCAATAAAATATTCAAAACTATTTATTACTGTTCATACATACATTACATACATACATATGTATGTATGTGTGTCTGAGCATTTAAATATTGTCAATATACATACGATATACGATATAAATGTTCTGTAATATATTGTTATAAAACAACAAGAACAACTCCAATAGAAATCCAATATCTGTGTATGCCTTAATTTACGATAAACACAACAATTGTTTAATACAAGTTATTTCTTCCCTTTTTCTGCTTTTGTTTTTGTTTGTATTAAAATGATTTGTGGCCTACACCGCTAACTTAATGGGCGGCTTAGGAAAATTCAAGTTGCCTACAAGTAACAGGCAATTGAGGTCTTTAAAGTTATAGTACATCAGCTCTCTACTTTAGAAAGCAACTATTATAACTGCGAGTAGAGGATTATAGAGTGCCCATCTACAGTTCAGAGGTCAAATAAAGGTTGCTTCCCCTTACTTTTCCTTATCCACAAATCGTTGCCAGAAATGTGTGTGAAAACAAAATCGAATTTAAAAATCTAGGACGCAAACCCACATTTTTAGCAGCGCCACTTCTTGGCTCTAACAGGGTAGATTTTACTATTAACAGAGCACTGTTAACTGTTTAACAGTGGCAATTGTAGATTCGTCTTCTACTTTGTAATTATTTCAGACTATTGCTATAAAATATAATTCTCATTATGATTATTATTATTAGTGGGGTGGTCTTAACTCTCAAAATTATTCCAGCTATCCCACTACCACGGTTCGAAAGAGGACCCCCTGAACTACCATATTTGCATATGGTCTGTATAGTGCACTATTTATTATATGTTCCAAATTGCCACTGATCTTCTAGAGAATTTTCAAGCAAAAAATTGATATTTTCAAAAGCAAATTTTCTCAATATCATATCACTTTATAAAAGACTATGTTGCTGATTATATTAAGAGGCCTTGGGACCTTCCTCTGCATTTAGTATGGTACTCATAAACCTAAAGTATTTCCCAAAATTAGCTCCTAAACAAGTGGGCTTGTTCAGATGGATACTGTTAAATAGCAGTAACAGTGCTCTGTTAAGAGCAAATTTTGTTCTCTGTTAACGACAAATGTGGCGCTACTAAAATTTATGGATTGCGTCTTGGATTTTCAAATTCGAAAATATCTGCACACACATTCGACAGACATTATGATTTGAAATTCAAACCACACATATTTGCATCCAATTGACTGTGATTGAAGTCGCAGTAGTCTAGTAGGTAGTATGTTGAACGTAAGCCCTCACTTGAAACCACAGCTCAGACATCTCCAACAAAACGAAAAATGAAAAAAATATTTCTTCGGCGGCTTCCTCTCAGCAGATTTCTAACAAGCACACGGAGAGTAAATAAAATTGCTATGAAAAGCTGCTCAAAAATCTATCGTTTGGAGTCGACTTTAAACTGTAGGTCCCCCGACACTCATATATAAAATTAACACACACAACATAAGTGGTGTGAGAGGCTAAGTCGTAATCATGACCACTTGATCATGTATGTCTGTCTGTATTTCCCTTTCAAGAAGGCCTATCAAGACCTTTACTTATCTGGTATAAGAAGAGGCCGTTAAAATCTTTAAATCCTGTTCGCTGACCATCAAGGACCTTCGAGACGATCATTTGAACGACAGGTTACACTTCACGTCCTTGATGTAGTTTTCACCATAATGCTGTCAAGGAACACATTGAAATAAAAAGACCATCAAGGAAGGCCTCTATGGACTTGGACATTCATGCTCCTTAACTTCTTCAGTTAAGTTTCCTTTCCTTTCTATAATCGTGCTTAGGAATCGACCACTTCTGTTGAGGATTGGTCTCAGGTGATATGATAAAGCAGGTGTTTGGGTGATGAGATTCTGTTTACCTTAATGTTTTATGCATCATTCATTCATCATTCTTCATCATTTTTTGAAGTTGCCAATGCTTTGTTATTATTCTTCAGAGACTTGATGAAAGCCAAGCTTCTGCAACCTTTTGGTTTCAGTGTAATCGTTGCAATAATAAGATGATTGTCGTCATCAAAGTAAACAGTTCCGCTATGACTAGCCAATGGCAGTGTGGGCAATTTGACGGTGTTTGTATCTGCTCCAATGATACTCACAAGATCTTGTATGAGGCAGAAGTGATCCTTCAAACTCCATATATCCACCCACAGCCGCGTAAATAATTCTTCTATCCGTGATTGTATAAAACTCTCTCTCTCTCTCTCTCTCTCTTTGTCATTGTTGGAGGTCATTTGGGCATTAAAGTTGTCCGTTACCAGCATAATATACCCGTACACAACATATTGGTTTTCCTTTTCTTGAAAACTTGTTAATGCAGGCACAGGTGTATGTTATCATTACAGTAACTCTCCTTTATATATTGGCAGGGTTAAATGAAATAAATTTAAATAAATTTCAATTCATTTACAACATATTGAATATTAAAGAAACGTAAAAACTAAGAGTTGGTGTTGTGGAATTTTTATTCAGGTGAGGCTATGGCACACACCACAAATCAATATCTTAATCGAGGACCAAACATTCCATAGGGAAACACTTCACGAATCAGAAATAAATCTTGTCATTGCAGACGAAGACGTCAAGGACCTTTATCAAGGACCTTTACGTCGAGGCACTTTACGTCTTCAATTCAAGAACCAAACACTGATGTGATAAATAGTCTGTTCCTACTGCTCAGGTCCATATTCCCAGCAGAATTAATTTGAGGTAATGCCAACTCTATTGGCATATACGAGTACTCACCTTCCAATAAGATATTGGAACTAAGAGAAGAGTGATGAAGGGATAGAAAACAATCACTTCTCATCTTATCCATAAAAAGTCCAACAGAGCCTATCAAGGTTAGGTTAGGTTAGAGGACGTGTACTTGTCAATTAAGACAAGTACAGTACCCGGAGGTCGAATTGGCCCATTGTACAACGTCCTAGTTTCTCACACCACTTATGTTGTGTGTGTTAATTTTAAACATGAGTGGTGGGACCTACTGTTTAAAGTCGACTCCGAACGACAGATTTTTGAGAAACTTTTTCATCACAATTTTATTTTAACGCCCAGAGTTTTTGCCAGAAATCTGCTGAGAGGAAGTCGCCGAAGAAATACTTTTTTTTTTGTATTTTATTTTGATGTCTGACCTGGGACTCGAACCCTGGCTTTACGTCTAATAAGCCAACACACTACCTACTAGCCTATGAAGACTTCTAATATTGTTCGTATCTTCAAACTGTGAACGTAACAGCCTGCCTTTAAAAAGACCATATAATTCCCAGCATAACTACAGCAATCAAAATGACTATGCTCCGTAACTTGTCGGATATTGTGAGCTCGGTGCCAGCCTAGCTATGGCTCAGGTTCAGGTTCAGGTCGCAGTGGTAGCTCTGATAACACAAAGATCACTTGAGCACGCATAGCGGCCCGTTGTGATGCCACGGGTGAACGCAGTCCCTGTACTGAAAAAGTTCTACCAAAATCAAGGAAGAGGAAGAAGTTAGTCAGCGCAAGGGCTGCACCTAGCTATGGCATTAGCAATTGAATTTCCGCCCGTATATCCTAACCCTGAAATCCATAAATGATGTTTAATTCCCTTGAAAAATTCCTAACATTAATGAATGAGGTCGTGACGTTGGTTTGTAAATTAAGAGATTATCGGGTTACATATGACCATGTCCTTCGTCTGGGAAATACTGCAGGGATCAGGGAGCCTAGAAATCACTAGTTGGACTTCTAAGATAAGAAAATAAAATCGTTTTCTATAGAAGAAATGATAAGAAGTCTTATAGTCGATCGGAACGTGACTATGGTTTCACTATATTGCTGCGTATCCACAGTGCAAGTTACGGTAGGATTTAACTGCATTGAGCATTATTCAATGCTTCAAAAGAAGGTCAAAGAGGAGCCCATTTTTAGCATTAGAAACCAAGTGAACAGAACAGCACACTTCTTATACACACACTCAGTCAGTCCTTCAGTTTATAGCAGTCATTGCTGTTCAAAGCTCTGTGAGTAAATTAATTGGTATGAAGAGGTTTAAAGCCTGCAGTCCCACCAATCATGCACAGAATAATGTATAGAACGTGGGTGGTGTGAAAAGTCAAACTGCAATGCTGTTAAAGTATTAAAGTCGCCGCATTCTGTTTGGTAGGTAGGTTGGCTAAATGGGCCAAGCCACCCTGGCTTTGTCATCTGGAACAAAATGAGAAAATATTTCATCTACCGACTTCCTCTCTGCAGTCTACACGCAAACACTTTGAAAGCAAATAAAGTTGCCATGAAAAGCGTCTCAAATCTGGCATTCGCAGACGATATTTAAACACTCAAACATTTTAACACTCAAACACAAAAAAGAAATTTGAGAAAATATTCAGTAGTTTCGTTTCTAAAGCATTTTCAAAACAAAAAAAGTTATTTGGCGGACCCTTTAGTAAAACGTTCATTGAAAAGTAAGTGTGTAGGGCAGTTCGCCTGGTTACCTATAGGATGACAAGCCAATCTGTTCTGTTGTTCGAATGTAGAGCTCACGAATTGCATGAATATTTTTGCATATTTTCAATTTAAAACATGAAAACAAATTTATCACTAACAAAAACGACATAACCAGGTTATCAAATGTAAAGCTACTGAAAAGCAGAAGAAAAAAAAATAACGCAACAGCAACTGAATTATGCCACCAGCACCAATACAACACCCCATTCATATGTACATTATTTCAATTCGTTTTGAAGTATTTTTTTTGTTTTTCAAAAAGGTAACAACAATGTTTGCAACATTATTGTTGCCAACAAATATTATTTTTTTTTTGTCTTGGATGCTACTACGCTGCAGCTACCAGCCCCATCCATCCATCCGCAATGCAAAGCAATACTTCAGGTTGCAAATTTAAACAAAAAAAATCGAATGAAACGAATGAATTTTTTATTTTAACAAAACATGCAAGCAATCATTTCCTTTCCCTTCATATTTATTTTTTATTATTCTTTCATATTTTTTTTTTTTTTTTTTGTTTTTTTGTTGCATTTCAAAAGGCGAAAATTGTCAAACAAAAATTCGTAGAGAAAAAAAAAACGAAACAAATTGCATGCAGAGGCAGTTTTCCAAAAACTACTGAAAATAAAATCATCGTAGCAAAAACAAAAAAATATTCAAAATTCATGCAAAACTCAGAAACGAAACTAAACGAAATAAAGAAAATGAATGAATGAATGAAAAGTGACAGGCACCGAGATTACGTTTTTATAGTCAACAAAAAAAAAAAAAAAAAAAAATGGAATCATATGAAATCATATGAAATAAAATTTTTGTATGCCATACCCTATAACCATGTCAAATCATAAACTAAATGTCATTTAACATACACACACACACTACTACACCTCGTCTGCAACACGTAAAGGCTAATAACGTAACGTAACGTTATATGCTAGCTGCTGTCTTATTGCCACTGATTGGGCAACCCGTCCCGTTAAAGCCCCAACTCAACTCAATGCAGGTAAATGTCTCGTCATATTTTTAAAAACTTTTGAAATGGAATTTTTATTTGCCAAACTAAAACCATGAAAACGAAAATAAAGGGTCCGCCAAATAATTTTTTTTTTTGAAAATGCTTTAGAAAAAAAAAACTACTGAATATTTTCTCAAATTTCTTTTTTTTATTTGAAAGTACAATCCTTCCGGGTAATAATGGAATATAATTTCATTCAAATGGCTGCCTCGGCTGGCCATGCAGTAGCCTACACCAGAAGACGCCGATTTTGGAAAAAAATCATCTTTTCAGATGAAGCTCATTTTGATCTTGGCGGGTATGTAAACAAGCAAAATTGTCGCATTTGGGGCACAGAAAACCCGCACGCATACATTGAAAAGCCGACGCACCCAAAACGAGTCACTGTTTGGTGCGGATTTTGGTCCAGAGGCATAATTGGGTAATTGGGCCATTTTTCTTCGAAAATGAGCAAGGAGTGGCCGTTACAGTCAATGACCATCGTCGTCGGGCCATGTTGAACGAATGTTTGTTCACGAAAATTGAAGAGGAGGATATTGGCAAAATTTGGTTTCAACAGGACGGCGCTACGTGCCACATAGCCGAAGCTACACTCGATGTTTTGCGCCCTGTTTTTGAAGATCGCATTATCAGCCGCAGAGGTGATGTCGTTTGGCCACCTCGGAGCTGGGATTTGACACCGTTGGACTATTATTTGTGGGGTGCCGTCAAAGATAAGTGTTACGCCGACAAGCCAGAGACAATTGACGCTTTAAAGGACGATATTCGTGAAGCCATTGGTGAAATGCAGCTGCACACAATCGATAATGTGCTACTGCATGGCCAACCGAGGCAGCAATTTAAATGAAATTATTTTCCATTATTAACCGGAAGGATTGTACTTTCAAATAAAGAAAAGAAATTTGAGAAAATCTTCAGTATTTATTTTTTTTGTTAAAGCATTTTCAAAAAAAAAAAAGTTATTTGGCGGACCCTTTATAAAAGGCAAGACAAAGCAGACGAGTGAGGTAGTTAAGTTCAGTCGGTCTTGTGTGAAGACGCAGTGCGTTTGAAGAGAATAATCGTGGTTCGAAGATCACTGTACACAAAGATCTGTCGAACGATTGTTTAGTGATTGTTAATGTTTATGCAAAGAGTGTAAACAGAGGAATAACAAACAAAGCAATTGTTGTTGTATACATAAAGTTGTAAACAGTGACACACAGAATTGTGCGAATAATAGAGGATTTTAATTAAAACTAAACACAATATAAACTAAACACAAATTTTTATTTTATTTGCAATCTAGGAGATAAAAACGTAACAATATGGAGTTGACAAACCTTTCACTAACTTCACCTAATCTAGTGTGAAATATCATGAAAATTTAGTCTCGTAATTTATCCCCCAAAATTATTGATTATAGCTGTAGTGAACAGTGGCACGGGTGATTTTTTTTAGCAATTTTCTTTTTGGCAACACTGGTTTAAACAACTCACGCACGTTTCGTGTTCTGTTTCACTGTCAAACATCTTCAGTTTCGTCCATAATTTAACCATGAATTGTCTTACAAACGAACAACACTTGCAAATCATTGAACATTTTATTATCACAATGCGTGCTCTGTTAAGCAAGTTCATTGCGCGCTTCTTTTTCCATTTTATGGTCAGTTTAATCGACCCACTGAAGCGGCTATTCGGGCTACTGTGACTAAATTTCACACCACAATTTTACATTCTCGGGGATATTAAACCACCAACACGCTTACGTAGAGTGCGAACTGAAAAAAATATCGCAGCTGTATCGGCCGGCCAGTGTTAATGATGACCATCCATTATCGATTCGTCGCCGTTCGCAGCAATTGGGCCTCTGTTACTCAACAACGTGGAAAATTTTGCGGTAGGATTTAGGTGTGAAGCCTTTCAAAATACAGCTGGTGCAAGAATTGAAGTCGAACGACCTACCGCAATGCAGAATTTTTGGTTGGCCGAAGATCCACTTCTTTATCGAAAAATTCGGTTCAGCGACGAAGCTCATTTTTGGCTCAATGGATACGTAAATAAGCAGAATTTTTGATTTTGAAGTGAAGATCAGCCCGAAGCATTGCAAAAGCTACCAATGCATCCAGAAAAAGTCACAGTTTGGTGCGGTTTGTGGGCTGGTGGCATCATTGGACCGTACTTCTTCAAAGATGCTGCGAATCGTAACGTAATTGTGAATGGTGAGCGCTACCGTGAGATGATATCCAACTTTTTTTTGCCCAAAATGCAAGAGCTTGACTTGCATGACATGTGGTTTTAACACATGCCACACAGCACGCGTAACAATGGACTTATTGAGAGGCGAGTTCGGTGAACATTTTACATCACGTTCGGGACCGGTCATTTGGCCGCCTAGGTAGTGCGATTTAACGCCTTTAGACTATTTTTTGTGGGGCTGTGTTAAAGCTCATGTCTATACAGACAAGCCCGCTTCAATTGACGCATTGGAAGACAACATTGAAGCATTTATTCGTGAGATACCGGCCGAAATGTTGGAAAGAGTATGCCAAAATTGGACTAAGCGGATGGACCATTTGAGGCGCAGTCACGGTCTACATTTGCATGAAATAATCTTCAAACATTAAATTATATGGACCGTACTATCGATTCAAACAAAGATTTCATGAATTTTTCTGAATTTTATGGGTTTTTTTTTAAATTTTCTTAAAAAATCACCCATCATTAGCAAAAATTTGCTAAGCAAGTGCCTTAGAACAGAATCACTTTTGAAACTCCACTATGACTTAATTCCCTCTGTTTCCTTAAGTTATACGAAACTCATGATTTTCATTTTTCCACTGCAATTAATTCCGCTTCAGTTTTCTTTCGTTTCATTTTCTGTTTCTTAAGATTTTGTTTCAAAAAATATTTCCTTTGCCATGATTTTTGTTGAAGACATTTTGTCATTGTATTCATTTTTTTTTTCAAATACTATTTGCCTCCTCTTTTCTCTCTCTCTCTCTCTATCACCCTGTATGTCTCTTTCTATAAATAATTCTTAACAAATATTGAAAGTGATGCAGTATGTGTCTGTTGTAGTGCCATAAAAATCACTTTAAAAAACAAAATGAAAAAAATGTTTAAAAAAATAAAAAATTTATTGACAAAGATTGCAACATTATTTATAAAATGAGTATAATTGAAAGAAAATTGAAAAATATTATTCTTCTTCTTCTTCCTTTGTTTCTTTCTTTCCAGCGTTTGCTCCTTTCCTCAATACTCGTATGTGCCTGTTGAAATAAGCTTCTTAAATAAAATATTAAAACAAGAGAAAAAACAAAAAAATACTCCAGAAAGAGAAAATGGCAAACGAGTTTCTTTCTTTTTTTGCAAGCATACATTAAGGAGACATTGGTAATGGGATGTGTGTGTGCATGCAGCATACTTAAAGGCATATGAGTAAATTATTATTATTATTATTATGAACACATTTGAGAACGATTTCATTCGACGAAATGAATTATTTTCTTTTCTTTTTTATTAAGAGGATTTGAATGAGAACGTTGAAACATTTGAAATGAAAGCAAATGCGAATGATTTGAAAATTTAAAAATAAAATTGAAAATAAGAGGCCTTTTTGCAAGCAAAAATACACGAATACAAATAAAACAAAGCAATGCCTTCATACTGTTACGTTTTTTACCTTTTTAAAAACGTTTAAATATGAGTTCGTTAATTGCTAACCAAGTAAAAACAAATATGTGTTTAGTTTTTCTTAAACTCTCTTTATTGTTCACACTACGTTTGTGTCACTGTTTACAACTTAACGATACAACAACAATTTGCTTGTACACTATTCTATTTCACACTACTGTCCACGTTAACGCTAACAACTGTTCGTTATACCTTCTCTGCTTACAACATTTTTGCAAGCAATGCCGCTTGTACGTTCCAACCGCAACGCGTTTTCACACAAGACTGACTGAATTATAACTGACTTACTGCTTGCCTTGTCTTGCCCTTTTATATATGCACGAACGTAATCAGTATGATGAATGTTCTCGATGTGAACTCTATTGCTACTACATTATTGTTTGTGTACTTTGCTTATATTGTCTATCCCTTTTTTCACATACTTGTTGTAGCTGGTTTACTTTCATTTTATGTTGTTGTTGGTACCCGGCGCAACCAGGTTCGTTGTACATATGTGTGTGTGCAGCTTTAGATAATCAACACGTTCATTGTATTCTTAGTGTTAGTGTGTATTTGTATCGTGTGGCTTTTGTTTATCGTTTTTAAAGTTAAACGATATTAGGTCGTTTCCATTTTCATAACAATACGTTGCCTAATGCCAATATAAAGACATTTAAAGGAAGAGGCAGCTTTGCAAAAATCAAAGATCTCGTGAGCATGCATAGTGAGCTGCTGAGATTTCACATCAAGCGATGAAACTTTCTAGCAAGTCTTGATTAACCAGTACTCTCAAGAAAATCCCTTAGTCGCGATCATTTTGGTAGCGTATCAATAGCCACTATCTCGACCTGAGAAGCTAGGCCGTAATCTTGACTGAAGGGTTGTAATGGCCAATTATGTATGTATGTCTGTATCTCGACCTTAAATATACGACAGTGGTCAGGGGGTGTAGATTAATATCCACAAACTACGACCTTCAGAACAAATTACACAACCTTAGGTCTTAGGTCTTAGGTCGGAGTAGTAGCTTTGCTTACCAAAGCTCACTTGCGCACTCATAGCGGCCCGTGGTGATGCCATAGGTAAGCTTAGTCGCTGTGCTGACAGAATTTCAACAAAATAAGGAAGATGTTGTTAGCACAAGGGCTTCTTCACAACCTTATTTAGCCTCAAGTTTTAAGCTGAAAAATCTTCGAAGCTAATCATGCCAGAGCGCTAGTCTTCCTTAATAAAATTTCTAGTTCTAGACGACATGTAACACAGCCCTGCATGGATATTCCCGAAGGCATTTTGTGCGCTGAACACGAATCTGGGTTCAAAAACTTTCCATCACGCCGAGAAAAAGGGAATTGAAACCCCTAAAAATAGCATTGTTGGCCATTTTTGAAACATTGTAGAGCTAAACACTGGCGTGCTAGAACCATCGCTATTGTCAGATCTCAATTGACAATTGATCTTTGCTTTTTAAAATGCGTCCAGAGCCAAATTGTTTGCATGCACGCTTAAAATAGGGTGTGGGTTTATGTCAAGGGGTGCAAGAGAAAAAGAAACACATTACGGAGGCCCTTAAAAATTAATCAGATTTACTTGAAAATTGTTACTCAAGGGTTTTTGGGGACGCTGATTACAGATCTTCATTCAGATTTAAAAAATTCAAAATGGCGGATCCAATATGGCGGTCGAGGTTTATAAAAATTAATCAGATTTACTGGAGCCATCTTATTTGCACAAAAAAAGTCCAAATTTGCAGGGCTCTGTAATCGATTTCTGTTAGTGTTTATTGATCTTCAGATAAGACAGAGAGTTCCCAGGGGGAATTATATGGCAGGCTGACAGGACATTGCATAGCAAGAAATGCCTCCTGTTGCCAAATTTCTTCACTTTACCAAGGAGCTTTACCTAGAATAAGATTACAACCTAGTTTCTCAATTCACTCCACCCATGGTGCCAGTGTTAATTTTGTCCTTAAGCGACGGGACCTAAAGTTGACTCCGAACGACTGATTCTTTTTTTTTTTTTTTGAGACGCTTTTCATGGTAATTTAACTTACTTTCAGAGTTTTTGCCAGAAATCTGCTGAAAGAAAGTTGCCGAAAAAATATTCTCTTCATATTTTGTTTTGTGGGAGCACTAGGCTGGGGCTTGAACCACGGCCTCTCTTCTAATAAGCCAACACTCTACATACTAGACTACAGCGGCTTTTTTCCTATAATAAATCTACATTTTACTTAATTCCAGACTCCTAATAAGGGTTGTGTTAGCCTTACAAACTCCTTTAAATAATTTTGCCTTAAAGTAGGTATTATTTTTTAATAGAAAATGTAACCCCTGCTACATATGCTTAAAAAAAAAAGAACTCTGTTGCTAATGATAACATATAAACGTATTAATAACAGGACTCTACTGTCATTAATTGTCTGCAATAATCGTTATTGAATTCTTTTCTTTTCTTTTTTCCGTTTTTCCTGTCTTTCATGATAATTATTTAGAAAGTTTTTTTGTCTTCTTGCCCTTGCAGGCAATTTATCGATAAAAATGTGAAAAGAAATCTGTTTAGAAGCCAATGTGTATGGGCTTTTAATTTAGTGGCCGTATATTTAAACATTAAAATAAATAGGCTTTTATGGCCACAAACAGGGGGACTGCCCTGAAAAGAAATTTTTTTTGTTTCTTTCTTTGTTGCACACACAAAATAAAAAAGGTCATGCTGAATACGCACGAATATTTAATTAAATAATTACGTTCGATAATAAAAATCTAACATATACAGACAGACACGAATAAATAAAACCAATAGAGGGGGAGAGAGCCTGATAAAGCCTTAACCGTATTCAAGTAAAATGATGACCCAGCAAACAATTTATCAAAGAATGAATGTTTTGTTTAAAAGTTTTTCATTTTCATGATTATTTTTGCTTCCTCCCCTTATTCAGTAAGTTTTCATTTCCTAATTTATAGCCCAGCCCAGCCCAACACCAACAACAACCACAACAAAAGCTTTATTGAAGGACAATGGCAAACTAAA
Organism: Sarcophaga variegata; assembly: GCA_932273835.1. Taxonomy (NCBI): domain Eukaryota; kingdom Metazoa; phylum Arthropoda; class Insecta; order Diptera; family Sarcophagidae; genus Sarcophaga; species Sarcophaga variegata. The sequence continues at coordinate 8,052,348 of OW026361.1, read as the reverse complement.
AACGAAATTATTTTTATTGTAATACCAGACCAAGACAAAAAGACAAGAAAAAAGAAGAGAAGGGGTTGGGGGGACGAGATAAAATTTTATTCAAATAGAATAAAACCGGACAATACCAGTCAGTGTACATGGAAAGGAAGTTCAACAACAACAACAGCAATAAAAACCATATAAATTTATTATGTAAATGTAAATCAATTGAATTCAATTGAATTCATTTATTCATTTCATTTCAATTCAATTAAATCTTTCCATTTTGTTGTATGCTTTTTTGCTATGTTTTGTTCTTTTTTTTTTTGTTGTGGAAATAGGGGAGTTCCCGCATACATGATTTGCTACTGGTTGTACTGTAGTATAACGATCTAGACAACGCCTTTTTAAAATGGTTTACTGTTGCTTTAATTGCTACTGCTTACAATAGTTACATATTTTTACTCTACGGATTATATTTAGCAGTAGCATACGCCCTATAAGCTAAGGTATACTATACAGTAAAGAATATTGTCTTACAGTTGTCGGCAATAGTAAACCATTAATATGGTCGTATAGAGCTGCCATTAACCTATACAACGGGTGATTTTTTAGCTATTATCTTTATGGCAACACTGGTTTAAACAGCTCACGCACGTTTCGTGTATTGTTTCACTGTCAAACATCTTCAGTTTGGTCTATAATTTAACCATGAATCGTCTTACAAACGGACAACGCTTGCAAATCATTGAATTTTATTATCAAAATGCGTGCTCTGTTAAGAAAGTTCATTGCGCGCTTCTTCGATTTTATGGTCAGTTTAATCGACCCACTGAAGCGGCTATTCGTGCTATTGTGACTAAATTTCGCACCAAATTTACATTGTTGGGGACATTAAACCACCAACACGCTTACGTAGAGTGCGAACTGAAGAAAATATCGCAGCTGTATCGGCCGGCCAGTGTCAATGATGACCATCAATTATCAATTCATCGCCGTTCGTAGCAATTTGGCCTCTGTTACTCAACAACGTGGACATTTTTTCGGAAGGATTTAGGTATGAAGCGATTTAACGCATTTAGACTATTTTTTGTGGGGATATGTTAAAGCTCATGTCTATACAGACAAGCTCGCTTCAATTGACGCATTGGAAGACAACATTGAAGCATTTATTCGTGAGATACCGTCCGAAATATTGGAAAGAGTATGCCAAAATTGGACTAAGCGGATGGACCATTTGAGGCGCAGTTGCGGTCAACATTTGCATGAAATAATCATCAAACATTAAATTATGTGCACCGTACTATCGATTCAAATAAAGATTTCATGCATTTTTCTGAAGTGTTTAGTTTTAATTAAAATTCTTTATTACTCGCACAATTCTGTGTGCCATTGTTCACAACTTGATGTAAACAACAACAATTGCTTTGTTTGTTATTCCGCTGTTTATAGCCTTTGCATAAACAATAACAATTACTAAACAATTGTTCGACTGATCTTTGTAACGGAGATCTTCAAACCACTCTCTTCAAATGCACCGTATCTTCACACAAGACTGACTGAAGTTTTTCTAATTCCGGCGCCTGCTTTGCCTTGCCTTTTATATGGCAACGTTAACAGTCTGATGAATGTTCTTGAAGGCGATTGTTCGTGGCTTCGCCTTCTCAAAATCTCTATAATCGTTGTTTACATTTATTATTGTAGTGTTTGTTGTTGTATTTTTGTTTACTTGTTTACTATTTTTGTATGCTGCTGTTTGTTGTTATACTAAGCAGTATGATAATTTGTAAACAGGTTTGTATACCGCATTGTTTTGTTTTTTTGTAGTTTTTGTTTATAATTTTAATGCTAAGCGATGTAAAAACAAAACACCAGTATCTTGATTTCTGCATTTTCGTAACAAAATATTAGGACTGAAGTATTTTTGAGTCTTCAGTGCCCGTTCAGATGGCCGTTAACTATCCTCACGCTACCACCATATAATCCGATTCACAACTCAAACTTCTGTCGCTTGTAATTAATTACTCAGCCAAGGTTTAGAAACCAATTTGTCTTAAGAAGAGTATTAGCTGTCTTCCTCTTTGATGTTCTCTTCTTACTACCACGAAAAGTTCTTGCTCTTGAAGCTTTCCCCACCGTGATATCGTTGTACTAATCATTGCCTTGAAATCACGCATGGGATGCTGCAGCAGAAAGCCATATTTCAAATGACCACGTGATTAAGTCTGCCACCACAATCCTTCACTATTTTCGAGACGTCTAGTTTCGAGTGTGTAGTCGCCGTAGGCTAGTAGGTAGTGTGTTGGCTTATTAGACGTAAGGCCACGGTTCAAATCCCAGGTCAGAGATTAAAATGAAAATATGAAAAAATATTTCTTCGGCTACTTCGTCTCAGCAGTTTTCTGGCAAAAACTCTGCGGGAGTAAATAAAATTGCCATCTAAAAGTTTCTCCAAATCTGTCATTCGGAATCGACTTTAAACCCAAGAACCGGCCACTACTCACGGATAAAATTAACATACACAACATGGGTGCTATGAGAATAAATACAGTGTGGAGTTAGGTTGTCAATGATAGAGAGAGAGATCTGTAGAAGGTCTATTGTTGAGGCCTAGGACGGTAACAGTCTAACGACCTATCCAACAGAGAGCTTTAGGGACTGGAAAATATTTTTATTTTAAATGAGTGGGTAAATCTAAGCCAGAGAAACCCAATTGAACAGGATCTAATGACCATTGCAGTTATATTTTATGGTCATGACATTGGCTGCAATGTAAATGAATATAAAGTATACTTTATGGGTAAATGCTTACAGAGAATGTGAAGCATACTTTGAGGAGGAAATGTTAAATATCAATTTGTAATTATTTTTCAGCTGAAGTAGAATTTATTTAGTAAATGGTTTGCTATTTTATGAATACTAAATGCTTAAAATTCGAAAAACTCGTGATTAAAACGTGGATGATATGAGAAGCTGGGTTTTAATGCATTACAAGGAAAATTTGTTGTGTGGTTGCACATTGAACGAATAGGATATATAGCCTATTGGTTAAGTTTAAGACATGGTTATGCATTGAATACCTTGACTCTTGATGTCAGTTGTCCAACAAGTTCACAAAGCAAATTACGTTATCCTCATTGTTGAGTGCTATTTTCGTAAATGTTTGAAAGTACGATGAGTCCAAAATTTTTCCATTTTTTAGCCAGCGCTAGTACCGGCATTGTAGATGAAGCACTGATTCTTCTATACTGTTTGCTCACACTTTCCTTCCGTCGAAACTAATCTCCTTTGTTCCAATACAATATTTCGTATGTGTAGGAGCAGTCACCCATGTGTCGATTGTTTTTTACAGAGGTATAGAACTTTAAGTTGGCATTACTTTTTAAGATGGCGACCCATTTAGCAGCTGTCAAGTGATTTATTCTCAGTTTGTTTTGGCAATTCATCATGAATAGACTCACGCCTGAACAACGCTTGCAAATAGTGCAATTTTATTTCGAAAATAATGGTTCTGTGGGGAAAACGTATCGCGCACTACGTCCGTTTTATCGTCGACAAAATCGTCCATCAGAGCAGTTAATTCGATTAACCATGGAACGTTTTCGCACCACGTTTACTCTTATTGATAACTCGCATCCACAGAGACGCTGTACGGTGCGTACAGAAGAAGCTATTGCTGCTGTAGAGCGTAGCATTGAGGAAGACCCGAATGAGTCCATCCGCCATCGAGCACAGGAATTGGATCTGTGTCCATCCACTTTATGGAAGATTTTGCGGAAGGATCTTGGTTTGCGTGCTTACAAAATCCAACTCGTGCAAGATTTGAAGCCAAACGATCATCAAATAAGGCGTAGATTCGTCGAATGGGCCCAAAACGAGATTACCGTTGTTCCCGATTTTCATAAGCGCATTTTGTTTAGCGATGAAGCGCACTTCTAGTTGAATGGCTACGTCAACAAACAAAACTGCCGCATTTGGAGTGAAGGTAATCCTCAAGTGTGTGTGGAAACACCGTTACATCCAGAAAAACAGACTGTTTGGTGCGCTTTATGGGCTGGTGGAATCATTGATCCGTACTTTTTCAAAAACGATGGTGGCCAGAACGTTACAGTCAATGGCGATCGGTATAGAGCCATGATTACTAACTTTTTCATTCCTGAATTGAATAACCATGATGTCCAGGAGATGTGGTTTCAAAAAGACGGCGCAACATGTCACACAGCTCGTGCCACAATAGATTTATTGAAAGACACGTTTGGTGACCGCCTAATTTCACGTTTTGGACCTGTGAATTGGCCTCCAAGATCTTGTGATTTAACACCGCTAGACTACTTTCTGTGGGGCTATGTAAAGTTATTGGTCTATGCGGTAAAGCCACAAACGCTTGAGCATTTGGAAGACAACATTCGCCGTATTATTGCCGATATGCGGCCACAAATGTTGGAAAAAGTCATCGAAAATTGGACGTCCAGATTGGACTACATCCGCGCCAGGCGTGGCGGTCATATGCCAGAAATCATATTTAAAATGTAATGCCACAAGATTATCTTTCGGATAAATAAAATTCATGTCAATCGAATAATCCATCGTTGTTTTATTGCAACTTAAAGTTCTATACCTCTTTAAAAAACACCGTTTATTTGGAAGTACGATGAGTCCAAAATTTTTCCATTTTTTTTTTTGCCAGCGCTAGTGCCATTGTAGATGAAGCACAGATACTTCAGTACTGTATCCCTATACTGTTTGCTCACACTTTCCTTCCTTCGAAACTAATCTCTTGTGTTCCAATACAATACTTGGCATGTGTAGGAGCAATCACCCAAGTGTCGATTGTATATAAAATAACAACAAGACCTTAAGCAAAAAATTCTTAACGTCAAGAAAGTTCAGTCCTAGAGCCGGATAAGAAAATTTTGTTACAAATTCTTTTAAATTCGTCGAATTCAAAGGCGGGTAGTGATAAAGACAAGCAGCCTCTTTATAATCACGGTTAGGAAGCATTTTTTTGAACTTAAAAATGTTTTATTTTGTTTGATTTAAAAAAGCCTGGCAATCAGGCTTATTTGCTTATCCGTTTTTCCATGCAATATTTATTAATTGCTTAGGAGTTACCAATAAAACGAAGGACTAATTATACCCCAGAGTACTTCATTAAATTTATGGCCAACAAAATGGCATTTACTTTTACTCTTTTACTACAACAAAAACAAAAAAGAAAACAATAGCAACAACAATAGGAGGAGGAGTATATAAAAGAAGAAAAAAATTTACTGTGTCTGCATTAAAAGACTATTGAAGCATATTTCTCCCCCCTTTTCTTTAATTTTGGTGTTCTACACAACACAACACATAGCATTCTCTAATCATGGAAGACAATTTAAAGCACAAAGAATCTACAAAAGAGAGCATAGAAGAGAGTATTGAAATGAAACGTACAAGGATGAATGGACATTAGGGCCAATAAATATAAACAAACATACGCTTACACTTACACTTACATTTACATGTACAGGATGTCATACAAATGCTGGTAGTAACAGGCCGTTATAGGATGATAGCAATACAAACAAACAAAAGCAGAAGAAGAGAAAAAGTCAATATAAAACAACAATAGCAAAGAGCACAAAAACCGAAAGAGATAGAGAGAGAGAGAGAGAGAGAGAGAGAGAGAGCGAGAGAGCAAGAGAGAGAATGAAAAACTAAAGTTAAATGAATTAAAAAGGTGGGGGTTCGAAATGGACCTTTTAAATAAAATTGGGGATCACAAACATACAAAAAAAAAAAAGAAGAAGAAACAGATACAGACACGAGCATACAATACGTTTATAATGTCAAAGCATTTGTGTACAAACCTATGCACATATAACGGGTGATTTTTATAGCTGGCAACACTGGTTTAAACAGCTGACGCATGTTTCGTGTTTTGTTTCACTGTCAAACATCTTCAGTTTGATCTATAATTTAACCATGAATCGTCTTACAAACGAACAACGCTTGCAAAATCATTGAATTTTATTATCAAAATGCGTGGCTCTGTTAAGAAAGTTCATTGCGCGCTTTTTCCATATTATGGTCAATTTAATCGACCCACTGAAGCGGCTATTCGGACTATTGTGACTAAATTTCTCACCAAATTTACATTGTTGGGGACATTAAACCACCAACACGCTTACGTAGAGTGCGAACTGAAGAAAATATCGCAGCTGTATCGGCCAGCTAGTGTTAATGATGACCATCAATTATCGATTCGTTGCCGTTCGCAGCAATTGGGCCTCTGTTACTCAAAAACGTGGAAAATTTTGCTGAAGGATTTAGGTGTGAAGCCTTTCAAAATACAGCTGGTGCAAGAATTGACGCCGAACGACCTACCGCAATGCAGAATTTTTGATGAATGGGCTCTTGGCAAGTTGGCCGAAGATCCACTTCTTTATCGAAAAATTGTGTTCAGCGACGAAGCTCATTTTTGGCTCAATGGATACGTAAATAAGTAGAATTGAAGATTTTGGAGTGAAGATCCGACAGAAGCATTGCAAAAGTTACCAATGCATCCAGAAAAAGTCACAGTTTGGTGCGGTTTCTGGGCTGATGGCATCATTGGACCGTACTTCATCAAAGATGCTGCGAATCGTACCGTAACTGTGAATGGTGAGCGCTACCGTGAGATGATATCCAACTTTTTTTTTTGCCCAAAATGCAAGAGCTTGACTTGCATGACATGTGGTTTCAACAAGACGGTGCCACATGCCACACAGCACGCGTAATAATGGACTTATTGAGAAAAGAGTTCGGTGAACATTTTATTTCACGTTCGGGACCGGTCAATTGGCCACCTAGATTGTGCGATTTAACGCCTTTAGACTATTTTTTGTGGGGGGCTATGTTAAAGCTCATGTCTATACAGACAAGCCCGCTTCAATTGGCGCATTTGAAGACAACATTGAAGCATTTATTCGTGAGATAGCGGCCGAAATGTTGGAAAGAGTATGCCAAAATTGGACTAAGCGGATGGACCATTTGAGGCGCAGTCGCGGTTAACATTTGCATGAAATTATCCTCAAACATTAAATTATATGGAACGTACTATCGATTCAAATAAAGATTTCATGCATTTTTCTGAATTTTATGTTTTTTTTTGAAATTTTTTTCTATAGCTCTTAAAAAATCACCCATTACAATCAATGGACAAAAATTGGTATATCTACAGTAAATGATGATTGCTTACATAAAATTTACACTCCCTCTCTCTCGCTCTCTCTCTCTCTATCACTCTATCTCTCCCTCTCTATCTAGCTATCTATCTATCCCTTCAAGTCTTTTGTTACACTTTCTATCATCATCATCATCATGTCCTGTATTATTTGTTTATATTCTCTTTATGTGTATAAGCATACATGTGTACGTATACATATGTATGTGTACATGTGTATGTATGTGTGTGTATATTTAATATCAATTTTTACTTGTTTTTTGTTTCTTTTTTTTGTGCTCCCTATAAATATGCTACAATTGCAAACAAATAGCTCAACATTTGACCCTAATTTCAATGAATACCAATGTATGTATGTATGTATGTATAAGCAACAATACCAACAACAATAATAACGGTAATAAAAATAGAAATTGTAAAAAGGCAACAACGTTAACTGTTATAATAATAGAAAGCATTGAAAGCAAATAGAAAAACGCCAACACTTTGACAATCATTATCGAGGATATATACGACATCGTACAAAGGGGAACAGTTACAAGGGAAAAAATGTATATACGAGGGCAGTGATGAAATTCGATAACAAGAATTTGGAAAAACTAGTTGTTATCTTCCCTCTCATTCTAGGTTAGTTTAGGTGGAATTGGCCGCCGCCTCCTGTGTCAAGAAATGAATTTTATTCAAAGCGCCTTTGCCTAGACACGTTCTGTCCATCAATTCTGGCTGCTTAAGAATTCTCCATTTTAGATTCCCAAATGCCGAACAATGCCAGGGAAGATGTTCCGTGGTTAAACTCCCTCTAGCTGGACAAACTTTGCCCAGAAATGCTGGCTGAATAGAACAAGAAAATGTTGTATACATTTGACAGAAAAGCCCTGAGGATAATTTAGGGTTTTGAGAAAACGTTAAAACCACGGGTAATATTTTGTATAAATATTGAGGCATGTCGCCCGCATGGAGATTTAGGAGAACAAATTAAAGTTCAAAAGACACTTAACTGCGGTAAGCTGGAAATGAATGCAGTGTGGAGTTAGGTTGTTATTGATAGAGAGATCTAGAGGAGACCTGTTGTTGAGGACTGGGATGGTAACAGTCTAACGTAGTGTCCTAAAACGGGCTTTGGGGACTATAAGAGGGGAGATCTAACAAAAGGTAAAATGCAAAATATTTTTATTATAAATAAGTGAGTAAATCTAAGCCAGAGAAACCTAATTCAACAGGATCTAATGACCATTCCAGTTATATTTTTTGGTCATAACATTGGCTGCAATATAAATGAATATGAAGTATACTTTGTGGATAAATGCTTGTAGAGAACATGATGCATACTTTGAGGAGGAAATGTTAAATATCAATTTGTAAATATGTTACAGCTGAAGTGTGACTTATTTAGTAAATGGTTTGCTATTTATGAATACTAATCACTTAAAAAACGAACAACGAGTAAAAATGGTTTAAAAATTGACTACAAAACTGGTGATTAAAACCTGGTCTTTTGTCGAGCATTATCAGATGATTAAGATGATAATGAACAAACTATTGGGCAATATTGGAATTTGCAAGAAATTCGAATAGACTGGAAGTAGTACAGCTGAGGTCAAGGTTATCCATTATTTTAGTGAAAGCACTTCTCAAAGTATCGCTTTTGTTCGTGAAAGTGTGACGGTTAATCCGAGTTTGGCGATTATAATGCGTTCTCAGCAATGGGACTATCTTCTGGCTTATTAGGATTTACATTTGCATCCATATAAAGTCCAACCCAAGCGATAATGAAAGTCAGTTGACCATTTCCTATGATGTACACAGGCCGTTTGGTAACTACAGCAATAGGCTTTCAAGGCAGATTTTTGAAACAAAATTTTTCAGCTCTGCAGCTCATTTCTCATGCAATGGTTGCATCAATGAGCAGAATTGTTGCATATGGTGGCCAGAGAACTCAGAAGTGATTGTGGAGAAGCCATTGCATTCGCTTTGCTTATTATGGCCTAGAGGTGTCATTATGCTGTAGTTTTTTTTAGAAATAGTTCCTGAGGAAACGCTAGCATCTATTCAGAGCGTTGTGTTTATATGATAAACTAATTTTTCCTGGTCTGAAGCTGAAGATTATAAACTGAACCGTGTGTGGTTTTAACAAAACCATGAAATGAGCAATATAACGCTACCCATTTATGCTTCAATGCGCGAGAAGCTTCCAGAAGGTATAGGGAATTGAAAGTTGGCCCATGTCGCTTGGCAGCTAATATCCTGCGATTTGATGCTGACCATCATCATAGAATTATTGCTTAAGTATTGCCTGAAATGTGCAAAAAAGTGATCGCAAACTATCTCCAAAGGACATAGGACTTTTCAATAATCGAAGGTGAAATATAAAAATAACTCCTTAAAGTAGGCAATAAATTTATAATTTGGCAAAAAAATAAACTTGCCATAAACATGAAACTAAGCCGATAATTAGGTATTAATAATTCAATTTAATAATAAAATAAAAAATGGCTCTTTAAAGTATGCAGCAAAATTTACATGCATATGTATGCCAAGAAAATGGTGAAAATAACAGAGTATTTTTTGTAAATATGAAACTAAAATAATGATTAGATAAAACACTTGGCTTAATAATAAGTCAGGGTTAAATATAAGTGAGAGCAAGCAGTATGTGGTTTGAATAAAACCATGCCACGAGCAACATAACGCTACCCATTTATGCTTTATTGGGCGAGAAGCTTCCAGAAGGTATAGGGAATTGAAGGTTGGCCCATGTCAGTTTGCGGCAAATATCCTGCGATTTGATGCTAACCATCATTATAGAATTATTGCTTAAGTATTGCCTGAAATGTGCAAAAAAGGTGATCGCAAACTATCTCGAAAGGAGCTCCTGTTGCAATAAGTCCAGAGGCGATCATTCAAGTGATTTTGCATTTCATTCATAATGGTCAGGGCTTAGTATTGTATAATTCATTATAATTATTAGTGTTACGAAAATGAAAAATCTAGATACAGGTGTTTTTCTTTTACATCGCTTAACAGTAAAATTATAAACAAATGCTACAAAAACAAAACAATGCTATAAACAAACCTGTTTACAAATTATCGTACTGCTTAGTATAATAACAAACACCAGCATACAAAAATGGTAAACAAGTAAACAAGTAAACAAAAATACAATAACAACCACCAGCATAAACAAAATGGTAAACAAGTAAACAAAAATACATAAACAGCACTACAATAATAAATGTAAACAACGATTATAGAGAGTTTGAGAAGGCGAAATAGAGAACTTTTGACTTCAAGAACATTCATCAGAGTGTTTTTTTTGCCATATAAAAGGCAAGGCAAAGGCGGCGACGGGGTTCGTGAAGTTCAGTCAGTCTTGTATGAAGACGCGGTGTGTATGAAGAGAGTAATCGTGGTTTGAAGATCTCCGTTACAAAGATCTGTCGAACAATTGTATAGTAATTGTTATCGTCTATGCAAAGGGTGTAAATAAAGGAATAACAAAAAAAGGCGATTGTTGTTGTTTACATCAAGTTGTGAACAGTGGCACTCAGAATTATGCCAATAATAAAGAATTTTAATTAAAACTAAACACAGATTTATTTTTAATTTATTTGCAATCTATGAGCTTATATTTTAAACGTTTTTAAAAGGTAAAAATATAACAATATCAAGACCACTTCGAATGATGCTGCAAAGAACCTCTTAAAATTTTTCTTTAGCCATTAATCGATCTCCGTCTTGGAGAAACTAAACAAAAATTTATTTTTATTATATTTGCAATCTATGAGCTTATATTTTAAACGTTTTTAAAAGCTTTTGACACCGAAAAATGGTTTACTTTTCCTCTTAATAAGATTTCCTTCTTGTTTAAAAAAAATAAATTATTTTTAAAGCATACTTTCAGGTTTAATACCATTTCTCTTATACAAAAGAATTTCTGCTTAAATTCCAAATAACTTCTAATCTATTGATTCGTTTCAAACAGAAATATAAAAAATTTAATTAAAAAATAAAAATTTCCAAAAAAAAAAAAGAAAAAAAGAAACACACGCTTTTACTTCCTGTGTGGAAAAACTATTGCAATAGTTTACGGGGTAAAGGGGGAAATGAAATACATACATGAGTAGTATTTTATTTTCTCATTATTTTTTGAAGCAATCAAACCTCCCAGAGTATTATGGAAAAAAAGAAGAGAAATTTTTGAACAGTAAAAACAATTTACACAACTTTTCGTAGATTTTTTTCCATATTTTTTTTTTTTTTTTTTGTTTGATGAACATTTTCAAAAAACTTTTCATTTCAACTTTTTCAAAAAATTGGTATTGTTTGTGTGTGTGTATGTGTGTGAAGGCATGTGTATATGTGTGTGTGTGTAAATGTGGTTAAAGAGAGAAAGAGTTTTTCATTATAACAGGCCTTTTGTTGTTTAACAACTGCAGTAGCAGGCAGTAGGCAGCAGGCAGCAGGCAGCAGGCAACAACTTTAGCAACAACATCATAATTATGTTGGTTAAAAAAGGATCACAAAAAATAAAAACTTATAAACTGACAGCCTCAAAAACGAGGTTGAGTTTAAATAAAAACCAGAAAAAAACACCAGAAAAAAAGGATTGAATCCAATTCCTTTTTCTTCTTCTTGTCTATCTGCCCTTATTTATATGCTGCTGTTGTAAAAACAATTTTGTTGATGAGCCTGCTGATGATACTGACAATCACAACCATGATGATGATGACTGACGATGATCATCATCATGATGAAACAAAAATATGTGGGAGTTGTTGGAAATTCTGTTCGTTTTTTGCCATTTGTTTGATGATACTCTTGTTCATCTACAGTTTTGATAGTCATATTGAACATATTGTTGAAGTATGTTAAACATATTGTGTATGACTGTCTGTCTGTCTGTCTGTCTGTTTATTTGAGCATTTACTAACAGTCTGTCTCATCATCATCATCGTCATAAACATGCCTGTTTATATACGTATATAAAAATAAAACAGACAAAGAGGGCGAGAAGTGTAAGGCGTATGTGTAACCAAAAAAAAAAAAAACAGAAAAAAAATATTAAATTGAGTTTAAACTTTTCTTTTGAAAGAGGATGTAAATTTTCTCTGTAGTCATTTCTCTTATTGTTGTTGTTGTAGTTGTTGTTATTTGCATTCCTCTCTCTCTCTCTCTCTCCTTTTAAATTTATTACACATGAGTGAATGGCTGGTTGGCTGGTTGCTTTGGCTGCTTCGTAATGTTAAATAAGTAAGTAAAAGTATATGAAGTATAAGAGCTTAATTAACCCTTTAGGGTATTAACAGCATAAATGATATTTTTATGGGAAAATGTAACAAAAAAATTAAAAAAAAAATTGTTTTCTGTTTTAAACAAGACTTTTAATTTTAAAAATTCAAAATGAAAGGAAAAATGGTAGGAAGAGTGTGAATAAAAAAAGCATTTTCAAAAAAGAAAAAAAAGTAGCCTAGTTTTAGGAGATTTTTTTATTTTCATTTTCAGGCATGTATAGCTACCGTTTGCACATTTCAACGAAGGTTTCTTACTATCGTTTTTCAAGAGACTAACCGGAACTTCTGATGATAGTCTTTACACCCCCCCCCCCCCCCCCCCCCTAAACTCTCTTCGCTGACATATGAGTAAAATTATCTACTTAGAAGGATAATGACATAACTAAGAGCGTGTACGCTTCTCGCTTATACAGCTCCTTCGGAAGTCTTGATCATATATCTTGCTTGAGTACATAAAGGGTCCGCCAAATAACTTTTTTTTGTTTAAATGCTTTAAAAAAACTACTGAATATTTTCCCTAATTTCTTTTTTTATTTGAAAGTACAATCCTTCCGGTTAATAATGGAAAATAATTTCATTCAAATGGCTGCCTCCGCTAGCCATGCAGTGGCCTACACCAGAAGATGCCGATTTTGGCAAAAAAAATCACCTTTTCAGATGTGAAGCTCATTTTGATCTTGGCGGGTATGTAAACAAGCAAAATAGTCGCATTTGGGGCACAGAAAACCCGCACACATACATTGAAAAGCCGATGCACCCAAAACGAGTCACTGTTTGGTGTGGATTTTGGTCAAGAGGCATAATTGGACCATTTTTCTTCGAAAATGAGCAAGGAGTGGACGTTACAGTCAATGGCGATCGTTATCGGGCCATGTTGAACGAATTTTTGTTCACAAAAATTGAAGAGGAGGATATTGGCAACATTTGGTTTCAACAGGACGACGCTACGTGCCACACAGCCGAAGCTACACTCGATGTTTTGCGCCCTGTTTTTGAAGATCGCATTATCAGCCGCAGAGCTGATATCGTTTGGCCACCTCGGAGCTGCGATTTGACACCGTTGGACTATTATTTGTGGAGTGCCGTCAAAGATAAGTGTTACGCCGACAAGCCAGAGACAATTGACGCTTTAAAGGACAATATTCGTGAAGCCATTGGTGAAATACAGCTGCACACAATCGATAATGTGCTTAAAAATTGGACCGATCGTGTAGGCTACTGCATGACCAGCCGAGGCAGCCATTTGAATGAAATTATTATCCATTATTAACCGGAAGGATTGTACTTTCAAATAAAAAAAAGAAATTTGAGAAAATATTCAGTAGTTTTTTTAAAGCATTTTCAAAAAAAAGTTATTTGGTAGACCCTTTAGAATACAATGACTAGTAATGACTCCTTATCTCGCCAATTATTTCGATCTCTAGTTACCCGATGTACAACTATGCCCCGATGCCCATGTAATATGCGAATAGATCTGTTCGACCGACGTAGAGCTTATTACGCTTAAACTCAGTGGCCCTACAGTTGCCTGGCTATTAGAAAATATATTTTCCAGACATATTGGCATTCTTAATGATCATCACCGACTAAAAGATATTGCAATGATTCGATATCTAGTTCGTGAAGGTTCTCAGATATGGCAGGTTTCTTGGCTGACCGATATTCGATCTGTGCCATTGTCCAGTCGCCCCTAGATATGGATTGAAATTAGCTGCTGCTGTTACAGAGGTAGACTAAATGGTAGAGGCGAAAAATTATCACCTACGGTGACTAGGTGTGGTATGCAACGCTCCCGTAATAATATGGCAGGCGTATCCATAAATCCAGCTAATCAGCTTTGCAACTAAACTGTTAAAAATTGTTGCCTTCTTTAAGGAAATTTTTTCATTAATTAGTATTTACACTTTCAACATTTTTTTCCCTAATTATAGGCTTTAATTAACAATATTAGCACTTATGTTTCATTTCTTTCTTTTTCATGTTAAAAGTTTGCAGCTTTTAAGGCGTTAAAGAAAATCCCTTTTTGCATTTCTAATGATTAATTAAGTGCAGAGAATTAATTCTTTTTTTCTTTTCTTTTTGCCAATTAACTACAATTTAACAAGAAATTTCATAATAAGGAAAACAATTTGCTTGAAATTAAGAAGGTCAATAAGTAAGTACACGTAAGGAGGGGTATAACCTCTTGATATATGCGCATTTATATGGAATTATTAGAAAGGAAAGCAAATACCAAGAATAAAATAACAAAATAACGAAGAACTATGTTACTAAGCTATAAGTTTGATACTAAACATAGGGCTTTTCAATAATCGAAGGTTAAATATAAAAATAACTCCTTAAAGTAGGCAACAAATTTATAATTTGTCAAAAAAAATACGCAAATTGCCACAAATCTGAAACTAAGCCCGTAATTAGACAATAATAATTCAAATTAATAATAAAATAAAAAATAGCTCTTTAAAGTATGCATCAAAATTGACATAAGTATGCCAAGAAAATTGTGGAAATAACAGAGCATTTTTTGTAAATGTGAAACAAGAACAATGATTAGATGAAATACATGGCTTAATAGTAAGTCAGGATTAATTATAAATAAGGGAGGCCGATACAACTCCTTGAAGTAGGCAATAAAATTTGCATTTTACAAGAAAAATAAGAAAATTACAGAAAATTCTTTAAGAACACAACTGAGTTGATAATTTATAAATAAATGCTGGATTTATCATTAAGTAAGTCAAATTTAAATAGACGCACGGAGACAACACCTTGAGGTAGGCGGTAAATTGTAAGAATTGATGCTAAGGGAGTGAACATAAGCGATTAATTCTTAAAAAAACTAATCAGCAAATGAAGAAAGCAGATGTTTTTAAATCTATTACAAGAGGGAATTAAATTTAAATACTGATGCTGGTAAATTCTTCCTTAAGGTAGGCAACAAATATTTCATATTCAATGAAAATTTATCAAAAATAGCACAGAATTCTTTCTAAGCACGATGTAAATCTGTTAAGGTGTTCAAGAGTATAGATTTTTGCAATAAATAACGCCAGAATTATTATGAGGGCACTAGGAATAACTTAATTGGCGTTGAAACTAAAATTTATTTTAAAAAGGCAGCAATACGGGGACAATTAGTTTGAAAATTATTTTCGTATAAATTTATTCATTAAAAATGAAAATTTCGCCCTAAAACCTAATTTAGCATACATTTTCCAATTTAATTTCCAACAAATCTTGTGGAATTTTTATTCATCCCCTATTTTCCTTTGCACTCACAAAATCACAACAAATTTCTAGAGCCCTTGGTAAGCAACACGCACACATGAATAAAATTCTATGAAAATTTATTGTGTAATTTCTTTTTATGTGTCTACTTTGCCTAAATGTATGCAACAAAATTTAATAAAAAAAAGGACTCTCGCCCTTTCCATAGCGCTGCTCCCCCTGTAATGTAATGCACACAACATTGTTGTGAAACTAATCAATACCGTTTGGATTGCTTACTATTTATAGCTGATGCTACAACTGCTAACAGTTGTTGTTGTTTTTGTTGTTGTTGTTGTTGTTATTCATCTAATTACCCCTAAAAACGTGTTATATTATTGGCTAATTAGTGGCAAAAACAGTGGTGCATGTTAAAACATGAATAAATTTTTATTACACAGAGTTGTGTTGTAACTACGCAGAGGCTTTGGGAAAATAAATGAAAGAAAAAAAATTGGAAAATAAATAAGAAAAAAAAGAAAGTAGGAGAGGTATAGGCGATCTAGAACGACACTACAGGGTACACTAAACCAAATGAATACGTTGTAGGAACAATGGCTTACAATTTCTCTTACGAACAACACCATGTTAGGCATCCATTGATTCAAATGAAGTCTGAGGTACAAAATTTAATAGATAGAGGGTCACTTATGGCACGATTTCATCATAAAATAAATTCTAAATCAAGAAATTTCAGAGTCCAAGATTATCATCAAGTTACGGATCTTATTTACTCCACTTGGCTTCACTCTATTATTGACTAGGCGCACCTTACTTTGAAGGCCCGCCAGAACTTAATGTTTTAAGATTAGAAGAGAAAATTTCATTACAACAGTAAATATATTGCTCTGTAGCTTATCTGAGATGTCGGTAAGGTCTTGCAGTACGGACATTTGATAACGGCCATCTTGTTAAGCTTACATCTCCCAAATTACTTGTCATTTTTTCAAACTGTTTTGCCAAATCACCATGGAGGCAAATAAAAAAATTGTTTTATCATAGTGGGTGTTCTAATCGGGCTACGTATGACTCCTTTTGTTGGCCATTTTACGATCATCATAATCGTCCCTTCGAGAGAATTATTCGCAAAGTAGTGAATAAATTCAAGTGCTCTGGTTCAGCAAAAGAGCGACCACCAGCAGTACCAGTACGTGGCCACTGTGCATGAGAAGAGAGTTCCAGTAGAATCCGATGTAATCGATTTCGCGATTCCGAGTGCCAGATTTTTGAGAAACTTTTCATGGCAATTCTATTTTACCATCAGAGTTTTTGCCACAATACCGCTAAGGGGGCTATAGTGTTAATTAGGGTAGCCTGTTTACATATGATTGATTAGGGAAAATTAGCACTAAGTATGCCTGTTTTGAAAACACTATTTATTATCCCATTTGCAGCCTTTAATGCAAAAGAAAAACGAATGTCATGAACAAAAAAGAAATAGAAAGAATAGACATTGAAAACAAACAAAAAAAAATTGAGGGATTTTTTCATCTCACTATTCACTTTAAACTACTTTTGCCTTCATTTACTTAACTTTATTGTAATATAGTATTATTTCACTATAAAAAGAAAATATTAAAGTTTAAAAATCAATTAAAATTTTTAGAAAAGCTCTTTTACATCGAAAGTTATGCACGTTTTTGTCAAACAACCTCTTAATTAATATCAATCATACGCCTTCAAGCATAAAAATATATTCGAATTACAAAACCTTTGAATATTTAAGGATTTTTCATTTAAATTAGAATTATTTTTAGAACTTTTTACTTTTGCGATTTCGCATTGCCCGCAAGAACTCGACCTTTTTCAGACCACAACTTGGCGAATTTTGACCTTGATCCGTACAAAATTGAACTGACTTGGAAGCTGAAAGTTAATTAAGTGTCTTTGCTAAAGAAATTCTGAAGCGAATGACAAAGAATTATCTTCAACAATGAGGCCAATTTCTAGATGAATAGATACGTGAACAAACGAAATTGAAACGATACTAATACAATGAGACCTCAGACTGTCCATTGTAACCTATTTATTTGACAACGACATTGGAAAGGTCATCACTTTCAATGGCGAGCACTATAGTTCGATGATTAAGCTCCTGTATTGGTTTGAATTTAATGAATTGAACACCAACTTTCTGATGTTTCAATAAGATGGAGTTATTTCCACACAGCAGCTCATGCCATATTGAATATCCTGCAGAAGCGCTTAGAGGGTAAGATCATCTCAAATGAAGATGAAATGTACCAACTATCGAGAGTCTACGATTTGAAAATGTTAGATTTTTTTGTAGAGTTTTCATATGAGAAAATGTAATCCAAGCCGTTGTTCAAATTCAGCCTAATTTATAAGACACAATCATGGAAAATTGGGAATATCGATTGTGCTCCACCTAGACAAGCCAAGGCGAACATTTGAATGATTTTATATTCCACCGAACCCAACCTCTTATACGGCGTTGTTTTCTGGTGGACTGCTCTGGACAGACAATACAACATCAGACTTCTTGACAAGGTCAGAAGGTCTACGGCCATTTATATAACTGGCGCTCTGCGCACCACCCACACGAAAGCCTTGTCCGCAATGTTCAACTGGCTTCCTACTGTGCTTCTCGCTAAGCAGGCGGCTAAGTTTGCTGTGACTAGACTTAATGACCTGTCTCGTTGGCACATTGTACCTGCTGGTCACTCCACTATTCTGGAGGTTGATCCAGTGGCCCCCGCGAACATCGACAATCGCCCTGCTGAGTATTGTCTCGATAGGGGTTTCCACTTTCTGATTCCGCGTAGGGACGACTGGAATCCTAATACGGTTGTCCCCCCGGAAGTCCTGGATATATATATCGACGGCTCTAAACTCGATAATGTGGTTGGAAGCGGTGTCTATTCTGGGAAACTGGAGCTAAACATTTCTCTCCGTCTGCCGGACTACTGCAGCGTGTTTCAGGCGAAAGTAACGGCAATTTACCGGGCCGCTCAATGGATCCTCGTCAACGGTGCTCCTTTCACTCGCGTCTCGGTCTTGTCTGATAGTCAGGCCGCGATAAGATCTCCATCGTGTTTCGTGAATAACTCTAGGATCGTTAGGGAATGTCGCCGCTGCTTCGACCTTCTTTCTGGGTGCTTCACCAGTGAGACACTGGTCCCCGTGCACAGTAACATTCCGGGAAACTGTAGGGCCGTCGAGCTCACCAGAGGTAGTCCGCTCCTTCCGGAATCCTCTTCAATTGAACTGGATATGTCACTTGCCTCGGTCAAGTTGGACATTGCATGGAAATTCTCTTGGGACGCCAAGCTATCCTGGGTCAATGAGGAGTCCTGCTTGGTCAGTACAGGGACTGCGTTCACCCGTGGCATCACAACGGGCCGCTATGCGTGCTCAAGTGAGCTTTGTGAAATCAGAGCTACCACTGAGACCTAACTTATATTCCACACATAAAGGCATCATTATATCCTTCAAAACGAATAAAAGGCTTCGAGTTATATTACACGTACTTTGGTTTACTTAAGGATAGAAAGAGCTTAATGGAAGGCCCAATCGAAGGGCATCGGACGTGGTATGAGTTTTGGAGGCTATTTATACAAGAATTGAAAGATCAGCTTGAAATATATAGAAGGCCCTAGGCAATGAAAGTAGGATCCATCGTGAAATCTTGTGCAAACCTTTATAAAATGGCTAATCATAGTGGAGTGATAAATGCCAGTGGCTTGCAATTCTATATTGAAGACTCTAACACTGGTGGCTTTTCATCTCCTACCCTGACTACCATCCAAGCGGGTGCAGATTAAAAACAGAAAAACATGAGTAATTACACCAAATAGCCGGAGGGCATTGAAAATATGTGCAAGTGCATGAATTTAACATGCCATGCATATAAGCGTAATTATGTACGTGGTAGGTATGTGTGTGTGTGTGTGCGCCTGTGGGAAAGAGATGCAAGATTATTGAAATTGTAACTTTTCTCTTTCAGCCATACAGTCTATTGAAAAACTAGTTGAAAAGGAAATACGAGTCACTAACAATTTGCCTTTGCCACACATAATAGTGTGTAGCATAGAATAATAATAACAATAATGATGACGATGATGATGATGATAATAATGATGTTGGTGAGAGTGTGTGAGACACCAAAAGTGCACTAATTGGATTTTTAAAACTTTCTCTCTCTCTCTCCCTCTCTGACATCCCCTTTCCATTTGTGTTTTTTTCCTTTACATGCATGTGCAACATCAGCTGTTAGAAAATGTTGCCCGGAACTAAAAACAGAACAGAAAAACTGATAGAAAAAAAAGGAAATTATTATTAAAACTTTGTAACAATAAAATCAAATGAAACATTTTTTTTTTCTACTGTTGCATATCTAACAGGCGCTGTTAAAAAGTAAGCAGTAAATACATCGTATGTTGGTGTGTACGTTCTCTTGTAATTTTTATAACTGATGTTTAAAGTGAAATTTAATAGCAAAAGTTTTTCACGCAAAAGCCTTCTATTTTTTTTTTCAATAGAAAACGAGACCAAAGAAAAAAAATGAAGCATACTATCAAGCTGAAACCTTTAACAGGCTGAAGTTGTAGAAAATTAATTAACGATTGTTAACGTAACAAAAATAAAGTGATAGGGAGGAAAAAACTATGGAAAAAAACTTTTTTGCTTCTAAAATGTTTAATAAAGTTTGTGTTCTATTTTATTTGTCATGCTTTTAAGCCTAAAGGTATGCAGTGAAAAACATTTTACAACAGGTTTCCATAGTCATGTAACGTAAAGTCTTTTATAAGTAAATGACAACTTTTTTAATTGTTTAATAGATTTGTAACGTTTACTTTTTTAATAAAAAGGCTTTTAAAGCAAAAGAAAATTTTTTTTAATATAATTATATACTTTTAGGAGCAGAAACAAATGAAAATAAATTAGAAGAAATAGCTACGCAAAAGTGAATACACTCCTTTCAGTCAGCTTATTTAAGTTAATATTCTTAAGAGAGCGTATATATAATGCTCTCCCAGTTTACACAGCTGTTCCATGGAAACCTCCTACAGAAATCTAACTATGATCTGATCTGATCATTAGTAACCTAACATTACAACGCTTTGTTTGCACACAAATTACATCAGTGACAGATGAAGAAAGGTATACGCCAAGTATAACACTTTAATTTTAAATATTTTTGTAACGCCTAAAAACCCCCTACAATTATCATACCTAAATACAGTACCCTTTAAAGCTTTTCGAAAAAAAAATTATTTGTATCATATTTCTAGAACTTTATTTGTTTTTCCAGGAATTTATTTGCAAATGTATTTTTTCTACATTCGTTTCATTTTACATTTCTTTGTTTAATAAAAATTGTTGTAAAATTTAAATCTCTATGAATACTAATTGCCTATTTATAGGCATTAATTTAATCCCTTTTATATTCTATTTGAAATATCAAATTAATTATGCTTTGAGCATAAAATAAAAAGCGCATTAAATGCAACATAGTATTCTATTGAAAACATTTTAACTAAAAATAATGTAAATAGCAGCTTAAATTTAAAATTATCAAAAAAATTAAAGTATACTTTTAGGTTATTTACATAGTAAGTGCCTAGAATACAGTCGTAGATTATGAAATATAAATTCATGATTTTTATGACCCGCAATTGGTTTTAGCATGTATTGTAGGTACAAAAAAAAACATGGGGCACGCAGCATAAATAAATTTGTGGGCCAGAGGAAGCTACATGCAGTGGATCTAAATTTGCTATTATTTTTCGATTGATACAGTAGGTAGCTAACATAACGTCAATCATAACAATGGTTAGAAAAATTATTTATTTGGTTATTTCTCAAATAGCATAGACAAGCTCTTCTGCAAGCAGTGCATCCTTTGGAAAAACCTTGCATAACAAGCAAGCTTCCGAAAAGCAAAGCCGAAAGTAAATGAAAACCAATTTGCTACGAACATGGCAACTAAGGGACAGAGCTATAAACAAGCTAATATCAGGGAATAGTAAACCAGTTAAAACGAAAATCTACTCTTAACACTATTTAAAGCAAGTATAAAAAAACCACAACGTATTCAATTCTGACCCAAAAAGTAAACAGTCTGCATTATTATGGCGGAAGTCGCCGTGGTCTAGTAGGTAGTGTGTTGGCTTACTAGACGAAAAGCCGGGGTTCGAGCCCCAGGACAGACATCAAAATAAAAAACAAAAAGTATTTCTTCGGCGACTTCCTCTCAGCAGATTTCTGGCAAAACCTCTGAGAGTAAAGAAAATTGCCATGAAAAGTTTCTCAAAAATCTGTCGTTCGGAGTCGACTTTAAACTGTAGGTCCCGCCACTCATGTATAAAATTAACACAAACAACATAAGTGGTGTGAGTAACTAGGTCGTAATCCTGACTGAAGGGTTGTAATGACCAATTATGTATGTATGTATGGCGGAAATACCCCAAAATCCGTTTTCAAGCGCAAATGCTGTAGAATGTATGTGGGCCTGGAAGACTGACATTTTTTCCTCACCTATGTAGCGTAAGTACTACAAGCCAACAATATGAACTGAAAGTAAACAACGCTAGAAAATGATGGAAAGTTCCCTTTTAAGTCTACCTCTTACATAATCTATCATTACAATCCATTAGACAGAATTAAAACCAAGCTCCTAACACCACGCATAATTTGCGTGGCGAAACCAGACAGTTTAAACTCGATTTCGAGTGGCAGATTTTAGGGAAACTTTTCGTGCGAATTTTATTTTACATTCAGAGTTTTTTCCAGAAGACTGCTAAGGACCTCAGTGTCAATTAGGGTTTTCTGCTTAGGCAGTATTTAGTATCCCATTTTGCCTCCTCTAATGCAAAAATAAAACGGGTTTTATGAACACAAAATTGATCAAAAAAACTGTATTGGTGCACAGCAATAATAGCTCTTCTATGATTATATAAGCCGTTAACAGGCGCTCATTCAAAACCGTAAATAAATTTTGATCTAATTTTCGACACAATTATTCACTTTAAACTACTTTTGCCTTCATTTACTTAACTTTATTGTAATGTAGTATTATTTCACTATAAAAAGAAAATACTAAGGTTTAAAAATCAATTAAAAATTTTAAAAAAGCTCTTTTACATCGAAAGTTATGCACGTTTTTGTCAAACAACCTCTTAATTAATATCAATCATACGCCTTCATGCCTAAAAAATATTCGAATTACAAAACCTTTGCATATTTAAGGATTTTTCATTTAAATTAGAATTATTTTTAGAACTTTTTTACATCAGAATTGTTTATATTTACTGCGAAATTATTTTAATTTCGAATAAAAAAGGCAAAAAAAACTTTCAAATTAAATTACAAACACAACAATAATAACAATTTAAATAAATATTTAGCAAATTTAGCTTAATCAATATGAAAGGAAAACTTTTATTGTGTTGTTTCGCAAAAAAAAAGAAAGGAAACTTTTTCAATGAGATAGAGAGAGAAGTTTGTTTGAAAAAATGTGTAATATAAACTAAATTTACATAAAAATTTTAAACAAAGTACTCTCACAACATATTGTTAGGAAAATAAGCAAAAAAAGCAAAAAAAGAGAAAAATGTTTAGAAATAAATGAGAAAATGTAATGTAATGGAAATAATTTATACAAATTGACTATATTTCTTTCTTTTCTTTCTTATTTTTCTTTTCTTTTTTTTTATTTTATTGTATGTTTCAAAATATTTTATATTTGAAATGTGTTACGAGAAGAGTCTGACGGCAAAACCAAATTTATTTGAAATTTTCAAAACAAAAGTTTCGCTTTTTTATCTCAAGCAAGCAAGAAAATTTTAAATAACAAACTAAAGTTTGTGTATTTTTTTATCTCACAAAATTCTCTCTTACTTTTTCAGTTTATTTGGTTATAAAATTCTCCAAAAAATATTCGAAGTTTATTTTATTACCGAGTGCATATGGTGTTTAACTACATCGTCTGGTAGTGTGTATGCGATATTAAAAACTTCTCTGCAAATAACAAATATTCACATACTTATACGAGTGGATTCTTTATATAACTCTAGCACTCCATTTTCATCTATGTATGTATGCGTGCATACGTCTGTATCTCTTTGGGTGTAAAATATTTAAAGTATGCAGAGCATAAAATTTTTGTCATTTCATATACCAATAGACGAATTATTATACTCAGTGATAAACGACACATAACCCAGTAAGCAGTTTTAGAAATTGTTTTAAGAAATGTTTCATTCATAAAACTGTTAAAATATATCCTCAGATAACACAAATGCATCGCAAAAATATTTAAATTCTCATCAAATTATAGAAATGCATCACAAAAACACTTAAATTCTCCTCAAATTGTAGAAATCCATCAGAAAATTATTAAAATTTACGTCAAATTATAGAAAAGCATCCCCAAAAAATATTAAAATTTCCATCAAATTGTAGAAATGCATCGTAAAAGTATTTAAATTCTCCTCAAATTGCAGAAATGCATCGTAAAAGTATTTAAATTCTCCTCAAATTGTAGAAATGCATCAAAAAATATTAAAATTTACATCAAATTGTAGAAATGCATCGTAAAAATATTTAAATTCTCCTCAAATGCATCAAAAAATTATTAAAATTTAGATCAAATTGCAGAAATGCATCGGAAAAGTATTTAAATTCTCCTCAAATTGTAGAAATGCATCAAAAAATTATTAAAATTTACATCAAAGTGTAGAAATGCATCGTAAAATTATTTAAATTCTCCTCAAATTGTAGAAATGCATCGTAAAAGTATTTAAATTCTCCTCAAATTCTAGAAATGCATGAAAAAATTATTAAAATTTACATCAAATTGTAAAATGCATCGTAAAGTATTTAAATTCTCCTCAAATTGTAGAAATGCATTACAAAATTATCGAAATTTACGTCAAATTGTATAAATGCATCACAAAAATATTAAATTTTTTTCTTAAATTGTTATCAAGTCTCGGGAACGCCAGAGTTAAATAAATAAGTCTGATTTTTTACTTTAAGTTGAGTTGGGGAGGCAACATTATTGAGAAGGTAAGGAAAGCAGAGCAACTTACACCGTCCACTGAATAATTTATCGCTTCTATGTGAAGCTTATATAGTCCTGATAAACTAAGATCTGTTGCTTTACAGATTATGAAGGCTCTGCGCAGTACCCCTGCATAGACGCCTTTATTATGTGCAGGAAGCTATTTTTTCGACTAATTGGCAGACAAGATGTGGCATTTGCCATAACAAGCCTTAATTCCCAGGTCACGGTGGTACATTATTTCTTCTGGATATTCTTCAGACCTATTTGAAAGTTCTCATCAAATGTTTAACTGGGTTATTTGTGACATAAATTTTAAGTAAAATTATCAGTCCCCCCTTTCTCCCAGTCTCTATCTCTCTGTGTAACAATTAAACAACTATTTGAGTACACTGGAATAGTAAAAAAAGTTTTTATTTCATTTCTCGGAAAGCGAAGAGGGGGAAGGAGGAGTATTACAGTTTTGGAGAATGTGTTAAAAACTTTTGCATTGCAAACCAGACATTATGAAATTGTTGTAATTTGAAAAGAACAGTAAAAAAAGAAAGAAGAAAAAATTGAAAAATATTTTATATGACACCCAAAAATAATCATCAACAAAAAAAAAAAAAAGAAATCAGAAGAGAAGGAAACAATGTTTTTTTTTAAATATTTCAAAAATATTTGGCAAAAATTCTTAACACATGTCAGCATATTAAACAGGAAACTAAATGCCAAGAATTTCAAGAATTTTTACAAAATTTTTGTAATGTTGGGAAAAAGAGGAAATAAATTTCAAATTGACAATATTCTGATAACCCTTCCCCTTTACAAACTGTTTGATAAATCATAACTATATGAGCCCTAAATGAAGATGACCATGTAAATGAATTCATTTTACATCACCATCTGAACTACATCCAATAATTTAATGGAATGAAAGCAAAAGAGTACAAGCACGGGAGAATATTTAATATTTTCAAAAGGTTTTTTCATTACTAAGAGCATTTCCAATGAAACAAAACGAGGACCCGTGTGAAAAAAGATACGTTTGCTACTCACGTATTGATATTGTATTTATGCCTGCCTAGAGACAATAACTCTTCTGGATTTTAACACAAGGAACGTATTAGTCGAACCGAAACTTTTTTTTTTTTTTTTTTTTTTTTTGTAAAACCAGCACTCAGGGGATGGCCCCTACTCATGCAGTGCATTGTGCAGGTTTAGGAAAATAGGTTATATGAAGGTGGAAAGAGGGAGTAGTGTTTGTGGACATTTGATTTAAACTCAACAGATGCCTGTCTACAGCTCTATAATCGTATTGAAGGACCACACTGATAGTCTCGTTACTCATGGATTACATTTCATCGATTGATGTATTTGGTAAACCCTTCTGAGGAACATATCAATTGGATTTCGTGATTTCTTAAGCAATCATAATGCAGAATATGCTTGCAGAATATGCTTGAATCATCTTCAATCTCGTCTAATAATTTATATTTCTAATTAAGGTCTGCGCAGTTTACGGCCACAGTTGGGTATTTTAATTGCAATTAGTAGTCTGAATGGTTAGAAGAGACCTGGTCTATACCAAGTTCGAGCTGCATTTCAGTGTTCGCATCCTTACTGTATAACTAACTTTACACAGCGTTGTTAAAAAAATCTGTTTAATGCACCGCGAAATACAACGGGTGTTGCATATTTTGTGTAGTTGGCTGCAGGCTTGTGTGGACCTGTTGTTTATGCGTCTAATGACATGCGGATGGATAACATGCCCGACCTGTGGAGACAAACTCTAGGGCCATAATAATAATGATCAGATCTATCAGAGGTAGCTCACAAGATGAAATCTTCTTAACACTATACATGTATACCAGAGATCAGCAATGAATCGCTTTTTCGCTGCTCATAAGTATTCATGAAATTTTGAGTATGAAATCCAACTACTCTGATTCATTCGTACTCAGTACAACATTGTTCGTACGCGAATCATACTTATTTTGTGATTCGTGTATACGATGAGTCGTGGAGAGTCGAAACCAATAACATCATGCGTACGAGTACCATGAGTATTTCAAACTTTGAGTATGAGTAGTAAGAGTATGACATTAAAATAAGTATGAATGCGTATAAGTATCAGAAATTATAAGTATGATTCGAATCTAATCATCGTTTTGAATACTCATTGCTGACCTCTGATACATACATACATAATTGGCCATTACAACCCTTCAGTCAGGATTCCGGCCTAGCTTCTCAAAACACTATCGGGTAGCTTAACTGCAAATGAAGACCAAGATGAAAAAGCCAGGCCATCTCTTTTAACAGCGGGCACTATAGTTCGATTATTACCAACTTCTTTTAGTCTGAATTAGATCATCGGGATACCAACGATATGTAGTTTCAACAGGACACTATGCTACGTGCCTTACAGTTCATGTCTCATTGGATATTGTGCGCGAGCGATTCGAGGGCACTCTTGAATACCAAGATTGATTGAAGATTGCAGAATTTGTTTCGTTAGACTTTTTCTAGTGGGGTTTTCTTAACTTACATGAGTAAGTGTATAATCCACAAATCACAGCGGGTTTTAAAGCCAACTGTATCCATAACATCGACCAAATTCAGCTTGATTTATGCGCTAAACTTTTCGGAGGCCCAGATAACCTCTTATAAACACTCGAACGGCGCTGTAGACCACACATAATGGCATCAATAGGCCTTATAAATGAATAGAAATTTCGATGATATTGCTGGCGCACATCTTACATACATAATTGGTCATTACAACCCTTCAGTCAGGATTACGACCTAGTTTCTCACACCACTGATGTTGTGTGTGTTAATTCTAAACATGAGTGGCGGCGGGACCTGCAGTTTAAAGTCGATTCCGAAGGACAGATTTTTTTGAGAAACTTTTCATGGCAATTTTATTTTAACGCCCGGAGTTTTTGATAGAAATTTGCCGAGAGGAAGTCGCCGCAAAAATATTTTTTCATGTTTTCGTTTTAATGTCTGACCCATGGGTTTGAACCGAAGCCTTACGTCTAACAAGCCAACACACTACCTACCAGACCACGGCGACTTCAACCCTTGTTTTATTTAAATACAAAGAGTGGAAGAATCGCTGAATGAAAGGACGCGAAGCATTTAGGTGTGTTGAATCAGCTTGGAAACTATGCGAGCATGGTGCACCCCAAGTAAAGGGTCCGCCAAATAACTTTTTGTTTTTTGAAAATGCTTTAAAAAAAAAACTACTGAATATTTTCTCAAATTTCTTTTTTTATTTAAAAGTACAATCCTTCCGGTTATAATTAAAAAATAATTTCATTCAAATGGCTGCCTCGATTGGCCATGCAGTAGCCTACACCAGAAGGTGCCGATTTTGGCAAAAAAATCATCTTTTCAGATGAAGCTCATTTTGATCTTGGCGGGTATGTAAACAAGCAAAATTGTCGCATTTGGGGCACAGAAAACCCGCACGCATACATTGAAAAGCCGCCGCACCCAAAACGAGTCACTGTTTGGTGCGGATTTTGGTCCAGAGGCACAATTGGGCCATTTTTCTTCGAAAATGAGCAAGAAGTGGCCGTTACAGTCAATGGCGATCGTTATCGGGCAATGTTGAACGAATTTTTGTTCACAAAAATTGAAGAGGAGGATATTGGCAACATTTGGTTTCAACAGGACGGCGCTACGTGCCACACAGCCGAAGCTACACTCGATGTTTTGCGTCCTGTTTTTGAAGATTGCATTATCAGCCGCAGAGCTGATGTCGTTTGACCACCTCGGAGCTGCGATTTGACACCGTCGGACTATTATTTGTGGGGTGCCGTCAAAGATAAATGTTACAATTGACAATATTCGAGAAGCCTTTGGTGAAATAGAGCTGCACACAATTGACAAAGTGTGCTTAAAAATTGGACTGAACGTGTAGGCTACTGCATGGCCAGCCGAGGCAGCCATTTGAATGAAATTATTTTCCATTATTAACCGGAAGGATTGTACTTTCAAATAAAAAAAAGAAATTTGAGAAAATATTCAGTAGTTTTTTTTTGTTAAAGCATTTTCAAAAAAAAAAAGTTATTTGGCGGACCCTTTACTAGGCAGATAGTTATTCTTAACGACACCGACTAACATCTTGAAGTTTGTCAGCGCAGTAGAATTGCTGGATCATTAGGATACCTAACATAGCTTCCAAGCAGTGCTTATAGATCTGCCAGGTCTTTAATGATTGAAGTTTTATCGCTGAATAGTTGGTGTTTCATTGCTTAAATCTTTAATAATTGAAGTTTTATCGAGGAATAGTTGGTGTTTCATTGCTTAAAACTTTACGAATATGTTTTCTTAGCTAAAAGTAAGACTTTAAAGATCTTTATACTCCTATGACTCACACACAGTTGCACTGCATATGCAGAGAAAAAAATTCCCAACGCAAATATGATGATTTTTTTAAGTGAAGAACAAAAACCGAAAAAAATTTTTATCTCCAATGACCAGAGACAATGGCTAAAGAAAGATAAAGACAACATAGGCCAGCACCATAAAACAACATACGAAAAAAAGAAGAATGAAAAAAAACTGAACAAAGACAGAGTGATAGCCAGGAAGTAAGCCAATGTAAGGCAAAGTAATGTTTTGAAATAATTTCTTGTAAATATAGAACACAAAGCCAAAAAGCGGCAGTAAAACCTTCCAGTGCCAGTGTTATACAAAAAAAAAAAAAAGAAAAAAAAAACATGTCCTTTTCATGGACGACAATAACAACAACAACAACATAAAATGATACAAAGAAAAAAAGGTTAAGCCAAGCGAAAGACAAAAATAAGCCAACATCAGCTGTTTTACTACAACGCTTGACTACAAAAAAGTACAGAAAAAAGGGACAAAGGAAATGGTTAAATCGGCCATATAGCAGTGCTACCATGTATATAAGGACTAAAGTGTAACAACAAAACTACAACTACAAAAAGGATAACACAATAGACAACAACAACAACAACTAACAACCAACAGGACAAGCAAAACATAGAAGGGGAAGTAAAAGAAAACTGAAGTTAAACTGAAAATCAATAAATTTTCTTGGTTATCTCTCTCTCAGTCTCTGTGTGTGTGCACTTTGAACAGAAAACAAATAAAACACACACGAAAATCAAGATTTGTTTGCATTGTCCTTAAAGGACATTAAAATAGACAGAGAGAGAGACACAATTTTATAAAGAAAACAACACCAGTAAAGAAAGGAAAGAAAAAAAACCATTCAGTAACAAATAAATCTTAAGGATTTGCAATACATAGCCAGCCAAAGTGAAGAAGAAAAAGAAGGAGAGAGGAAGTATGAGTATGAAACCAGTAGTAACTGCAAAAGGATAAGAAAAAGATTTCCTTTTTTCTTTTGGAAAATTAAATTAAGCCCACACGGTTATAAGAAGCAGTTGCAACAACAACAAGGGCTCGTCTCAAGTCATTTATTTTTCATGGAATTTTAAAATCGAAAAACAAAGGAAAACTTATCCAAATTTGTAAATAAAAATAGAATTCCTAGAAAATTTTAAAGTCTAGGAAACAAGCCTTAAACATTTAGCAGCAAAAATCTTTTCTTTTAATTTCTTATGCAGCAAAAAATGTGAGTGCGAAGACAAGTTGGAATATGGTAACCCAAGACACAAACCAAAAAATGTTTAACCTACCGTTAGAAACTGTTTCTGATCCTCTAGAGAATTTTTAGGTACGTAGCTAGTTTGGTAGTTTGATAACAAATCAAAAATATTTAATGCCGACAACACAGCTACAATTCCCTACTTTTAGAAACCACCTCAGATCGTCCAGAAAATTTTTAGATAGGAAACTTGTTATTTTAGTTTGAGAACCCAAGACACAAACCAACAAATTTTTAACATGTCCTACCGAGAGGCAATTCCCTACTTTTAGAACTCATAACTGATCATCTTGAGAATTTTTAAATAAGTAGCTAGTTTGTTAGTTTGGGAACCCAAGACACAAACCAATATACTTTCAGAAACTGTATCTAATACTCTAGAGAATTTTTAGGTACGTAGCTAGTTTGGTAGTTTGATAACAAACCAAAAATATTTAATCCCGACAACACAGCTACAATTCCCTACTTTTAGAAACCATCTCAGATCCTCCACAAAATTTTAAGATAGGAAACTTGTTTTTTAGTTTGAGAACCCAAGACGCAAACCAAATTTTTTTTAACATGTCCTACCGAGAGACAATCCTCTACTTTTAGAACCCATCTCTGATCATCTTGAGAATTTTTAAATAGGAAGTTAGTTTGTTAGTTTGAGAACCTAAGACACAAACCAATAAACTTCTAGAACTGTCTCTGACCCTCTAGAGAATTTTTAGGTACGTAGCTAGTTTGGTAGTTTGACAACAAACCAAAAATATTTAATACGGACAACACAGCGACAATTCCCTCGGATCCTCCAGAAAATTTTGAGATAGGAAACTTGTTTTTTAGTTTGAGAACCCAAGACGCAAACCAAAAAATTTTAACAGGTTCTACCGAGAGACAATTCCCTACTTTTAGAAACCATCTCTGATCATCTTGAGAATTTTTAAATAGGAAGCTAGTCTGGTAGCTAATAACGCGGGCAGCACAGCGACAGGTCGCCGTCGTCTAGTAGATAGTGTGTCGGCTTATCAGAAATGAGGCCGCGGTTCAGATATCTCGAACAAAACGGAATATGAAAAAATATCTCTTCAGCGAATTCCTCTCAGCAGTTTTGTGGCAAAAACTCTGTGGGAGAAAATAAAATTGCCATGGAAAAGTTTCCCAAAAATTTGTCATTTGGAGTCAAATTTAAACTGTAGGTTCCGCAACTCATCTATAAAATTAACGCACACAACATAAGTGGTGTGAGAAGCTAGACTGTAATCCTGACTGAAGGGTTGCAATGATAAATTATGTTACGTATGCATGTATGTATGTAATACAGCGCCAATTCTGTAGATTTAGAAACGTTCTCTCAATCCTCTTGAGAATTGTTAAGTAGGAAGCTAGTTTGATAATCTGAGAACCCAAGACACAAACCAAAATTATTTAACACGCCAACACAGCGACAATTCATTACTTTCAGAAACGTTCTCTGATCCTGTAGAGAATTTTTACGTAGTCAGCTAGTTTTTTAAATTTGAGAGGCCAAAGCACAAACCAAAAATGTTTAACACTAGCAAAATAGCGATAATTCCTTAATTTTAAAAACCATCTCGGATCATACAGAAAATTTTAAGATATGAAGCCAGTTTGGTAGTTTGAGAATCCAAGACACAAACCAAAAATGTTTAACACGGGCAACCCAGTGACAATTCCCTACTTTTAGAATCTTCGATCCTCCAGAAACTTTTAAGATAAGAATCTAGTTTGGTAGTTTGTTAATCCAAGACACAAACCAAAATTTTATAATACGAGCAATTCCCTACTTTTAAAAAAGTTTTCTAATCCTCTAAAGAATTTTTAAGCAGCTAGCTAGGTTAGTAGTGCAGTAGGTAGTGGGTTGACTTATTAGACAAGAGCCAGTGGTTCAAAACCCAGCTCAGACATTTCGACAAAGTCAATCCTTCCGGTTGATAATGGAAAAAAATTTCATTCAAATGGCTGCCTCGGCTGGCCATGCAGTAGCCTACACCAGAAGATGCCGATTTTGCAAAAAAAAATCATCTTTTCAGATGAAGCTCATTTTGATCTTGGCGGGTATGTAAACAAGCAAAATTGTCGCATTTGGGGCACAGAAAACCCGCACGCATACATTGAAAAGCCGACGCACTCAAAACGAGTCACTGTTTGGTGCGGATTTTGGTCCGGAGGCATAATTGGGCCATTTTTCTTCGAAAATGAGCAAGGAGTTGTTGAAGGGGCAAGGGGCATGTTGAACGAATTTTTGTTCACAGAAATTGAAGAGGAGGATTTTGTCAACATTTGGTTTCAACAGTACGGCGCTACGTGCCACACAGCCGAAGCTACACTCGATGTTTTGCGCCCTGTTTTTGAAGATCGCATTATCAGCCGCAGAGCTGATGTCCTTTGGCCACCTCGGAGTTGCGATTTGACACCGTTGGACTATTATTTGTGGGGTGCCGTCAAAGAATAGTGGTACGCCGACAAGCCAGAGACAATTGACGCTTTAAAGGACAATATTCGTGAAGCCATTGGTGAAATACAGCTGCACACAATCGATAATGTGCTTAAAAATTGAAGCGATCGTATAGGCTACTGCATGGCCAGCCGAGGCGGCCATTTGAATGAAATTATTTTCCATCATTAACTGGAAGGATTGTAGTTTCAAATGAAGAAAGAAATTTGAGAAAATATTCAGTAGTTTCGTTTTTAAAGCATTTTCAAAAAAAAAGTTATTTGGCGGACCCTTTATATCTCAGAACTGCTTCGCAACGAGCCTGACTAATATAAATTTATGGCGCAATTTGGAGGCTACATGAAGTTTTAACACAGGGGCCATTATGTAGTCGCCATAGTCGAGTAGTAGTGTGTTACCTTATTAAAAGTGAGGCCATGGTTCATAACCCAGCTGTGGCATTTCGAACTAAAGGAAATACAAAAAAAGAAGTATTTCTTTGGGCGACTTCCTCTCAAAATCTTTTTATCTTAAAGAACTGTGCCCTTTAGGACTTAAAAAATTGTACACAATATTTTTTCGTTTTTGTACATTTGCTTAAAGCAGTTACTGTTACTTTAGTTGTTATTGTTGTTGTTGTTAAAGCTCTATTACAAAACTATTCTTTCTGTGTTTATGTCCCTCAGCCATACAACAAAGAATTGTTTGTTCGATTTGCCTGTGCATGGTGTATGGTATACGCTACTGTTTCTGTTTCACTCTCTCTCTTTTTTGTTTTTTTTTTTTTTTTTCTCAAAAAAAGAACATGAAGCTTGTTTTGCCTTTTGTTCACAAATTACCATGCATGAACATGTACAATGTTTTGCTTGCTTTTTACAGTTATTTTTTACTACTACTACGACTATGTATTTCGAATGTAGTTTTTCAAAAGTTTTTCAACATTTTTTTCAACTTTTTTTTGAAAAAGAAAAAATTTTTTTTTTAATTTTTTATACGAAAATAAACTTACCAGCAGCAGTTGTAGTAGTAGTTGGTAGTTGTAAAAAGCAATAGTTGTTGCAGTTTTTGCTACTGTTTTTTTAGTTAGTTTTATTTTCTTGTTGTTGTTATTGTTGTTGTTTTATTTTGATCCTTGTACATGTAGAGACACACTTCCTTTGTAGCTCAATTCAAAAGGGGTTCTTCATTGCTGTGCTTCATTGTTTTTTTTGTTTTGTGATTCAAAAACAAGATTCTCTTCGTCTTTATCTTTTGGCTTCTATTCCTATTTTGGTTACGGCAAAATGTATGCACGTGACTCTGAAATTATACAGAGAAAATGGGCAAAAAAAATTGCTTGAAAAATGCAAAGAAAATTTATTGAGAAAATTTCATTTCAAATGATAAGAAACCTTATAAAAAAAAACAAAAAAGAAAACTTAAGGTTATCTTTGAAATAAATATGGAAAAATGAACTCAAATAATTTATAACAAAACTAAGGGGTTTTCTTAAACTAAAGCTAACATACAATTCAGATTCAAAAAAAAAAAAAAAAACAACAAACTAAAGAATCTTTTCGTTTCCCAAACACTTCAATCATCTGATAAAACATGTGAGACTAATGCTATGGCCGTGATAAAAATTTTTATCTTGTAGAGTATTAATTTTGTCGTACGAGAGAGGTCTGCTGAGAGGAAGTCGCCAAAGAAATATTTTATCGTATTTCGTGTTGTTGGAGATATCTGAACCATGGCCTCATGTCTGGGAAACAAATTTCGATAATTTCGTTATAGGTTCGATTCTCTTTCCTGTGGCATACGTTTTTTGGGTTTGGAAACAAAAAAAAAAATACCGCGTTCATCTAAAAATATGTCTGCCTTACATCTCATTTGATATTAGCGAGTAACGCACGGTTTTTAGTGCTGTTTGGTGTCTGGATTAATGTTTTTTTGTGACTGAAAAATTTAGTAGAAATTCCATAAAAACTTAGAAGAAGAAAAATGGAAAAATTACTTTTCATTGTCTGAACGTTAATGGCCAATCATGTTTAAAATGAACTGAAAAAGATTAAACAGCCAGCCAGGCCACTTAGTCAATAAAACTTGAAAAAGATGGATAAATTAGAGCATGATCACCAGCACTAGAAAAAGGTAGAGTTCTGTGTTTCAGCAACGAAGTTATGGACATTTTGGTTACGAAACATAACATAAATCCACCCAGTTTAACGACGCCGAATATGCCATCGATGTTGTGTTTGTGGTCGGTTGTAACGGACACTTTTCTTACATCAACAATATCATTCGTATGGCATCCACTATCGCCCGCACTATCAATCTCTGATCGATCAGCTCCTTATCTTAACATTTTTCAATTCTTTTCGGTGTAAAGATATCTACTAAGCATACAGAACGTTCGATACCTTGTTTGTATGGCTACGTTCACTTTAAACCATCATACAACACCTTTGTAACATTGAAATAGATGGTGCAAGCTTATCAAGCTTAGATTTGATTTGCGTGATAAAATACTTCTTAAGCTCCGAAAATTTAGAAAATTCTAGAGCGCCTTATTTACTTAATTAGCCATTAACAACCCCCGATTAATGGATTTCGGCCTGCCGTAACACATCCACTTCCAAGTGCCTCTGCTTCTCGCGTGCCTGCGTCAGTTGGTCACACCAATCGATGACAGGACTTCCTCGACTTAGTCCTTCCAACGCAAACAAGGTCGTCCTCCTCACCAACTTTCGCAGATCCCCGTATCAAATACCTACCGTCTAGCCGGGGCATTCTCCTCCATTCGAACGACATGGCCGAGCCAGCGCAACCGCTGGATATTAATACGTTGCACAACGTCCATGTCGTGGAGGAGCTCAAACAGCTCACTGTTGGATCGGATAAGGAAATCATCGCCAAATCGCACTGGACCGAAGATCTTACGTAGGACTTCTAGAGCGACAGTTGGTTAAATTATTTGGAGGCCCAAATGATTGAAAAATTTGTTGCCTTTTGTTGTATACTAACCTAAACCATGCCACCTTATTTAATACGGCCTTAGTTTCATAAAAATCTGATGAAAAGGCATTTACAAAGCCTCCGAACATGTTTCTTTTCTTTGTGCAAATATTCGGTGAATATTTTTCGTCTATTTTTTTAGATTTTTAAAGTAAGAAACCTTAACAGACTTTGTAGCACTTTAGGTTATACTCGTAGGATCTTTTGGGCTCCGCTGTCTTTTGTTTAAGTCCAACTATTGCTTGCAGTCTTTAAAAAGGAGATACAGATACACAGAGATACACAAAGATACTGAGATACAGAGAAGAAGGTGAATAAAACAATCTTCCGATGGCTTTTGAAATTATCATCATAAACAATGACAAATGGAAGAAGATAGAAGAAGATAATTTACTACATATTGTTTAACCCCTTACTGACCAAAGGGTATTTAATAACTACACACTAGATTTCTCTTTATCTCTTTGAATATACAATTTGAATACCTATTAAGACTCTGACTGGTATGGGAACACTTCTCAACTTTCTTTTTGTTTCAGTTTCTTTTCCTTTTGAATTCTGTGTTCTATGTTCTGTTCTGTGTTCTATTCATTCCTTTTTGCGATTGCAAGCGATACTTTTGTTAGTTTCAGCCCCCCAGAGCTGTTTGCAGAGCGTTGTGTAGTGTGTAGTCTTCAGCAAAGAGAATTTTTAATTTATGCCAAGACATGCTGATGCATTTAGTGATGCGAAGAGATTTTTTTCTGTTTCTTTTCAATTTATTTTTTAAAGATTTTTTGTTCACTCTCTTTAGAAAGCAATAGAAATTGGTCATTGCTAAAGGGCAACAGTAGGACGTTTGTACAATTATTTTTAGAACGCAATAGTGAATAGTATGTTTTTATTTTTGGAATTTATAAGCAGAAAAGAAAAGAAAAAATTCTGAATTTTAGTGAGATTTTCAAGTGAATAGACGTAGAATAATATGCTCGGAATCCAATGATAGATCCTGTAACCTCAACTTGATAAGGCTGACTGTATTGCGATTACCGGAAAAGTACGTACGTACATACAATCATATGTACATACATAATTGGTCATTACAACCCTTCAGTCAGGATTACGACCTAGTTTCTCACAACACTTATGTTGTGTGTGTTAATTTTATACATGAGTGGTGGGAGCTACAGTTTAAAGTCGACTCTGAACGACAGATTTTTCTTTTTGAGAAACTTTTCATGGCAATTTTAGTTTACTCTCAGAGTTTTTGCCAGAAATCTGCTGAGAGAAAGTCGCCGAAGAAATACTTTTTTTTGTATTTTGTTTTGATGTCTGGCCTGGGGCTCGAACCCTGGCTTTACGTCTAATAAGCCAACACACCACCTACCAGACTACGGCGACCGGAGGAGTACGTACCACACCTTAATTTTGCTCCAATTGGCCCCTGGATAAAGACGCGGATCGAATGTTGGCCACTCAGGAGTTCTGACGGAATTGGAAACATAGATTCCATGTTACCACACATTTTTGAGAAGTTCAGAACGTCCATTGCGGGTAGACGGAAATGGAATATGATACAAATATCAAACATAAGAGTGAATTCCCTACATTCGAAACTTCATTCAAAACCTATCAACATTAGGAACGGGCAAGAAAGCGCAGTAAGTCTAGAGCCCTGGTTTATCTGGATATTAGTCAAGGCCTACGCATACTTTTCCGTTCGAAAGTTTTTTCGTTTCTGTTCTCAGTCTACTTTTTTGAGGACTTCTCTTTACCACTTTACTTTGTTGTCTGCATACATAATCGATCCCGCAAATTGCTGACAAGGGCGTGTGTTCTATTTGTGTAGGGATCCGCTCTACAAAGGCAAGTAAGCCTGGTGAATATAGGATACTTTGTAAGGGACTAGGCTATTTTTTGATGGGGCCACAGCCACACGTTAGTCCGTCTTGTACTTTCTTTCGTTAAAGAAAATCTTTACCCCTTCGGCCGAGCGCCAAATAAAGCCAGTAGTTTTAATTTAGAGTGGCCGTCTCTTTTGCTGAAAGTCACCCTTATCAGGCAACTATCATTACCAGAATATAGTCACGTGAGGGTGGGGAAAATATTCTAGTAGTCAGACATCTCTTGCGCTAAAAAATTTATTCCGATCTGTCGCTCTGACCGGCTTTTACTCGTGCCACATGAACAAGGAAGTTGGTAACTTTGCTATCATTCAGGTTCTTCTACGAAATGGTTGACTCTTTAGTAAATGACTGCAAGGAAGTAGAAGAGGCCGTAGATATCAATTACTGATTTTATCTGTTCTCTTCACTGCTCACAAGCAGGAAGGCATACCTGCACAGAAACTTTCTCGATAAATTAATCACGATTGTTATTGAAAGGAATTATTTCTTGCTATAGATTGGCTTTAGTTAAAGATTAGAGCAATTTGGTAGTCAGAGGACATTCTTTTTCTGTCACAATATCACAATGAAAACAATATTTAGACTCTAGTGAGGATATTAGGAATGCTATTCCCTTATACGAAGTATATGTTATCGACAAGTAGAGATATGTGGCATATTGGAACTCAAATTGCAACCGATAACTATACTTTCGATGTAGTCAAGGGATTTACACATCTGGGCTCCGCCGTTAACAGCAAAAATTATGTCAGTCTGGAGATCAAGTGCAGAATAGCTCTTGTCTGGCAAAAGCTCTGAGAGTAAATAAAAATTGCCATGAAAGGTTTCTCAAAAATCTGTCGTTCGGAGTCGACTTTAAACTAAAAGTCCCATGACACTCATGTATAAAATTAACACACACAACATAGTGGTGTGAGAAACCACTGAGGGGTTATAATGACCAATTATGTACAGTGAGTGTCAAAGGAAACTGTATACTAAGAAAAAAATCCAACAATCACCAAACTTAACTTTTACCACTTAAGGAGAGTGACTGAACAAATTTTACAATACTTCCAAATTTTTTGTATTTTTTTCGTTTCAATTTGAAAAACATGGCAAAGAAAACTTGACAATGAAACAATTTTAACATAAAAATAACGGTAATTTATTAATGCATATTTTTTAATGTACAGTTTCTTTTGACGCTCAATGTATGTAAATTTGGCCGACTATCAAACAACAAACTTAAATCTCCGTTTATTAATCTAAAATACTCTACTCTTCCTCTCTCTCTCTTTCACACACTATTTGATTTAATTTTTCTCTTTATATTTTACTACCTTAGTAGTAGTGGTTATTCGTTAGTATATTTGCCTCGCGCTTTTAAAATTTACTTCCATTTACATTAAATACTCAACAGTAAAATAAACACCAATACACACACACGTTTACCACTTTAAAAATTCAAAAAGGAGTAGGAATAATAATAATAATGTAATCGTTCGTATTTGCATTCGTTCTTATACAATAACAAGAAATAATTGAGTGAAAATGTGGTGAGAGAGGGAGAGAGTAGAAGCAAAACAAATATTCATTTTGACTTTCGTTTATTTTGTTTTGTTTTGGTTTGTTTGTTATTGTAATGGTACCGTTTGGTGCCAAGCAGTCTGTGCTGTTTTCATGCAGCCTACACTACTACCACTATAATAACAATTACAACAGCTACAACAATAATAACAATAACCAATTGGTTATTTTTGCTTTTGTTTTTTTCGAATGTTCTCCTTCTTCTTCTTGTTAAGTGACGTCGGTAATATTGGCCTGACTGATGATGATATTCTTCTTCGCTTATCAACACAACACAACTAAATTTCGGGGGGTTTTATATTTTTTGTTTTGTTTATTGGTACTCGAATGTTCAACGCTAATAATGATTATAATTTATGTGTGCTTATGCACGAGTGTGAAAATGTAAGAGAGTGAGTGTAGTTTCGTAGAGAAGGAGATTGTTTGCTTAAGCGAGTGTGGTGTGTAAGTGTATTTGTGTTATTTTTAAATTAACCTTAACCCTGATTATGTTTTAGTTTTAAGGATGGGAGAAAAAGTCTGTTATAATGTAAAATCGAATGCATGTAAACAAAGGGTAAGGTACGGTTACATTGGGCAAATATTTAATCAAAATAAAATAGTCATCAATAACTTGCAGTTTTATAGTAAATTTATCGATGATTAGCATTTTCTACTGAAAATTTGTCCATGATTTGCATTTTCTATTGAAAATTTGTCGATGACCTGCATTTTCTATTGAAAATTTTTCGATGACTTCCATTTTCTATTGAAAATTTTTCGATGACTTGCATTTTCTATAGAAAATTTGTCGATAACTTGAATTTTCTAAAGAAAATTTTTCACTGACTTCCTTTTTATAAAGAAAATTTGTCGATGACTTGCATATTCTATTGAAAATGTGTCGATGACTAGCATTTTCTACTGAAAATGTGTCGATGACTAGCATTTTCTATTGAAAATTTTTCGATGACTTGCATTTTCCATAGCAAATTTGCCGATGGCCTGCATTTTCTGTTGAAAATTTGTCGATAACTTGCATTTTCTAAAGAAAATTTTTCGATGACTTTTTATAAAGAAAATTTTTCGATGACTTGCATTTACTATAGAAAATTTGTCGATAACTTGCATTTTCTATAGAAAATTTGTCAATGACATGCATTTTCTACAAAAAATTTGTCGATAACTTGCATTTTCTACAGAAAATTTTTCGATGATTTGCATTTTCTATTGAAAATTTGTCGATAACTTGCATCTTCTAAAGAAAATTTTTTGATGACTTTTTATAAAGAAAATTTTTCGATGACTTGCATTTACTATAGAAAATTTTTCGATGACTTGCATTTACTATAGAAAATTTGTCGATAACTTGCATTTTCTATAGAAAATTTGTCAGTGACGTGCATTTTCTATTGAAAATGTGTCGATTACTAGCATTTTCTACTGAAAATTTTTCGATGACTTCCTTTTTATGAAGAAAATTTGTCTATAACGTGCATTTTCTATAGAAAATTTGTCAATGACTTTGGCAATAACTTCTAGTTTCTAAGTACGGTAAGAGCGAGACTCATTCAGCATAGTTCCTTATCAACACACGATACAACAGTTCAATACACTTCGCATATCCCAACAAACAATACTTTAATGGAGATAAATCCCAATATTTTAGGAGTCAATTGACTACTCCAACACGTGTGATTTAATATGTTCAATATATCGCAAGGTGTGTAGTATCTTGTTGAAACCATAAGCCAGCCAAGTCCATGGAATGAAAAGTAAGGCTCGTTGCTGAAACTAATTTTTCGCTACGAAACACAGTTCTTTGCCTTCTTTAAACTGCTGGTGATCATGCTTAAGAACTTTTAATTTAAATGCTTGTGGTTCTTAAAATACAGACCACATTCGTCTTTCTCAAGTGTAACTGACTAAGTAGCCTGGCTGGCTGTTTAATATTTTTAAATTCATTTCAAACATGACTGGTCACTACCGTACAGACAATGAAACGTATTTTTCCAGAATTTTTTTTTCAATTTTTCTTCTAAATTTTTAATGGAATTTCTACACAATTTTTAAGTCACAAGAAATTTGAAACTTCTTGATGAACTTTTCTTTCTTTTTCTATGTTTTGGCTTCCATTTATTCTTTTTTTTTTTTAAATAAAAGAAGAAAAATGAAATAAAATGTTACGTGTGAATGAAGTGTAAAGATAGAGAGAGAGAGAAAGAAATTTTAACTTGAAAATGTTTTCGAAGAAGGTCACTAATGTATGGAGTTTGTATTTTTTTTTTGTCATTTTGGTTGTCATTATTTAAAGTTAAATAAAGCGGAAATTGAAAACTTTTGACAAATGAAAGCAAAATCTAATCAGAGCATTACGAAAAAGAACACACAAAAAATAGATTGCTTAACTGTATATAAAAAACAATTAAAAATTAAAAATAAAAAAACTCAATAGAAAATTGATTTGAACAACAAATTTTTCTAAAGAAAGAAAAAAAAATTTAAAAAAAAATTAAAAAAATTGCAATTTTTTCTTTGAAATACTAGCATAAAATTTAAAACAATAAAGCGTATCCACTTGGTTGTCATTTAAATTACAATTCAATTTGACATTTTCAAACGAAACACGTTCATTTAGAACTTATGAAAGCGAAAAGCATTGGAAAAAAAACTTTTTTTTTATTCCAAACAGCATGTATTCCAAGAGGAGAATTGATAAGAAAAAAAAAGAAAAAATAAAATCACCAACATGTTCTAAACAGACAACAAGAACATGTCATTTGAAAAAAAAAGAAAACTAAGTGAAATACAATAAAAAGTTTAAAAAAGAATTTAAAAATATGCTTTAAAATTGTTATTCAAGTGAAATGAAATAACAAGATTCTTAAAATGTAATGCCAGCAAGCTGAATCGCACTCTCCTGAAGGTATGATATAAAGGAGATGATAAATAAAGCAACCATAACACATTAGAACTCTGAAAGAGCCATGAGCATGACTAAACGGCTTAGACCTACCATTACACACTGGCTCTATTAGGTCATAGAGGAGGCAACAATACCTTAACCCATTCGCTGCCAAGGACGAGTATACTCGTCTTTTAAGAATAAAGTATTATTTTTGTTAAAAAAAATATTTGTAGTATTTTTTACATATTTATATAATGTTTGTGGCAAAAAAATTTGCTAATTCAAAAGCCTGCATGTTATAATATATTCAAAGTAGGACGAGTATATTCGTCTTGGCAGTACGGGATACGCTGCCAAGGACGAGTATACTCGTCTATGTAAAAATATGTAAAAAAAACTTGAAAAATACTACAAATATTTTTTTACAAAAATAATACTTTATTCTTTACGCAAAAATCAACTTCATCGTGTATTTATAACAAAATTTTATAGCAGCTCGTCTTTATTTTTCTGCTTGTAAATGATTATGTATGATAATATATGTATGTGCTCCTAGCAAGAAATTACAGGGTTTAGGTAAACAATAACACTCAAAATATAAATGGCAATGGGAATGACTTCATATAATTTAGGCTTGGCAGCGAATGGGTTAAAGTGCTCACGTTTGGTGAACGGTGAGCAAATTTCATTGCCGTGCCTGACTTGTAGAAAGTGTTCACAGGCAGTCAGCTATACAAGCCACTTACCTAAATTAATTTGTCATTACAACCCTTTAATCAGAACTACAACGTAGTTTCTAATACCACCCATGTTTTGTGTGTCAATTTTATACATGACTGGTGGGAACGGGACCTAGACTTTAAAATCAACCCCGAACGACAGATTTTTCAGAAACTTTTCATGGCAATTTAGCCAGAAGATTGTCGTCGCAAAAAATATATTTTTTTTCAGTGTTCGTTTCGTTCAAGATGTCTGAGTCAGGGGTTTGAATCACGCTCTAATAAGCCGACGTATTTACTATAAGACCATGGGGACTTCTAACACCATCTCAGCGACTTTAATTCTGAATATCATGCAGGGATAATATAGTGGGGAGAGTAAAGGAAAAAATCATTGAGCTTTACGAAGACATGTGCAAGATTTAGAGGCTCAGTTTTCTCAACATTTACTGGCTCTATGAGCTCCTTAACGACATAGAGGTTGTACAGCGTATTAATATCCAGCGGCTGCGCTGGCTCGGCCGTGTCGTTCGAATGGAGGAGGATGCTCCGGCGAGACGGGTATTTGATGCGGAAATCTGCGGAAGTCGGCGAAGAGGACGACCTTGTATCCGTTGGAAGGACCAAATCGAGGAAGCTCTGTCATCGATTGGTGTGTCCAACTGGCGTAGGCGCGCACGAAGCAGAGGCGCCTGGAAGGATGTGTTGCGGCAGGCCGAAATCCGTTAAGCGGGTTGTTAATGGCCAATTAAGTAAGTAAGTACTGGCTCTAACAAGCCTCAGCTAAGCCTGCTTTACGTTGCTCCCGCTAAGGAGACATTGTGCAAATATCAGTGCCACTACTGCCGACTGCTAGATCGAGTGTGCAGGCATACATATACCCTGACCACATGTGCACTTTGTTCCACTACAATTAAGACATAATGTGCTATACTAAGTAGGCTCCCTTCTGACCTTCCATTCAAGCAGAGAACTAAACTGCAGGCAGTTATGGTTAAAGCAGTACAATGGACATGCAGCAACCCCGGTTACATCTTCTTATATTTTTTGGATTCCAATTTGGAACCGAACTCTGGTAGTTTAATGACCGAATGCACCCTTGGGACATATACCAAAAGCTCGGAAATGCATGGATATGTTGTTCTCTCATTTAGCGCTTCCTGTTTGTACATTTAAATTAAACAGAGTGTATTCGAGTTACCAGCGAAATTTTTTATTCGTTTAAAAGACCTCTTGAAGCCATTATGTGTGGAATATAACATCGCTTACACGTCTACTACGGCTTCTGTGGGTGAAACGCAGCTGAAATGTAACATATTCCATGATTCAGGCGCATATATCAGACTGAATTTGAACGATAACACCGATTATGTTCGCTTTATGGATCACTACGGTTTATGGCTTATTCACCTACACCTGTGACTTAAGAAGAAAAGGTCTAACGGTGTCAAATCACACAATCTCGATGGTCGATTATTCACATTATCTTCGTGAGTGATGAGCATGCCCTCGAAATGCTCCTGCAAAATATCCAATGTGGATTGAGTTGTGTGG
Organism: Sarcophaga variegata; assembly: GCA_932273835.1. Lineage (NCBI taxonomy): Eukaryota > Metazoa > Arthropoda > Insecta > Diptera > Sarcophagidae > Sarcophaga > Sarcophaga variegata. The sequence continues at coordinate 8,007,898 of OW026361.1, read as the reverse complement.
CACATGGAGCAATCCTCTTGAAACCACATGTTTACTGTTCATACATACATAATTGGTGACTACAACCCATCAGTCAGGATTACGACCTACCTACACCACTTATGCTGAGTGTGTTAATTTTATACCCACAGTTTAAAGTCGACTCCGAACAACAGATTTTTGAGAAACTTTTTCATGGCAATTTTATTTACTCTCAGAGTTTTTGCCAGAAATTTGCTGAGAGGAAGTCGCCGAAGAAATCCTTTTTGTATTTTGCCTTGATGTCTGGCCTGGGGTTCGAACGCTGGCTTTACGTCTAATAAGCCAACACACTACCTACTAGACTACTGCGACTTCGACTGTTCAGATTATTTAATTCAGATCAAAAGAAGTTGATTTATAGTACTCGCCGTTGATAGTGATGGCCTGGCCAACATCGTTTTCAAGAGAATAAAGATCGCGCAAGTTACTAGCTCAAAATCCATACCAAGCAAGGACTTTTTCGAAATAGATTGGACACTCGTTGATCTCAAGTGGACCGTTAACGTCCAAAATTTGACAAAAAAAATTTAATTCCGCCGAGCTGAATATGTTGAATTTCCAATTAAATTTAAAATTTTATGGAAATCCTTTGGATTTTGTTAACTTCGGGGGGAAAATGTAATCGATATTGAGGAATTTCCTTTGGAATATTTTTTTTTAAAAATTTGCATTTTTTTTCAATGCTTTTTTCCCTCTTTTTAAAGACTTACTTTGGCGTAATAAAGTCTTCTTTTGTGATTATTCTATGCATGTGTTAACACGCATAAAGCTTACACATACACGCACACACATACTAGACTACTTTTTTTAAACGCATACATATGCAAATTAAAAATTGAGGGCATTTTTTCGAATTTTTTTTTTGTGTGCATGTGTGTTATATTCTGTAAAATAATGTTTTTTTTTTTTTTTTGATAGAGAGAGTGTATTTGAAAAGCTGAAGCTGATGTTGATGCCGCTTGCCACCACTACCAGCACCACCACCACCACCGCAACGTTATTGCTTAAAACGTTTATATTCAATATTCCATACACAGATGCTTGGGCTGAAAAGATTGTACCAAAAAAAAAAAAAAAAGTAACGGGTGACGGCGAATATATAACAACAACAGCAACAACAACATAAAGAAATACGTAAACAAACAACACAGCCACAATCATCAGAAACCTCAATTTACTTTGCATACATACGAGTATAGTGAATAACCCAGCCAAACATCCACAAAATTACGACTTCTCTCCTACTGCCGTACTACACATGCACTACCCGAGAGTGTGTGTGTGTACCAGCAGCAACCAACACGAGGCAATAACATACATCCACGCCGCATACAATTCATTGCTGTGTTGTTACTAACACCCGAGCGCTTCTTCTTCTGCTTCTTTTTCCTTTATCAATACACATGTCGCTGTTACTATGGGTTTTTTCTTCAAATTGTTTGCATATGCACTGACAAATACAGCGCAAAAGAAATCATAGGAATTTTCGTTACACAAATGAGACCAACTGGAAACTGTTTCATTACAAAGCCTTTCTAGGAATTAAATTGAATGGTTTTTGTATTGGAAAATATAATTCAGCTGCTTAAAAATGCGTAAAATTATTTTCTTTCGCCTTAGGAATTAAATAACAAGCATTTCTTTGCAATTCAGCCAGCTGAATAGAGGATATTTACTAATGATATTGATTTTCGTGATTTGTTTCTCTACAAAAGACCCAAATATTTAAATTCAGCCAGCTGAATAAAGGATTCTTAACAAGTCTATTTTACTAATTAATTAATTTCTGTTGACGATGTAAAAACTATCGCACTCAGCTAGCTGAATTGCGGATTTTCAGTCAATATTTACGTTTCCATACATATGTATTTCGCTTCCAAAGTAAAAAATATTTAAATTCAGCCAGCTGAATAGAGGATATTTAATAATTATATTGATTTTCGTGATTTGTTTCTCTACAAAAGTCCCAAATATTTAAATTCAGCAAGCTGAATAAAGGATTTTTAACAAGTCTATTGAACTCATTAATTTATTTCTGTTAAAAATTAAAAACTACAGTACTCAGCTAGCTGAATTGCGAATTTTCAGTGTATATTTACATTTCCAAACATATTACGCTTCCAAAGTAAAAAATATTTATATTCAGCTAGCTGAATAGAGGATTTTCAAAACTATAAAAGGTTTCCCCGATTTGTTTCTATACATTGATGAAATATTCTTAAATTCAGCTAGCTGACTGGAGGCTGTTCAGGATATACACGGATTTTCTTGCTTTATTTCAGTTAAGAATTAAAAAATTCATTAATTCAGCTAGCTGAATGGAGGGTCTTCGGGATATATACGGATTTTCTTGCTTTATTTCAGTTAAAAATTAAAAAATTCATTAATTCAGCTAGCTGAATGGAGGGTCTTCAGGATATAAATTAGCTTTTTTGCTTTATTTCAGTTAGGAGTTAAAAAATTCTTTAATTCAGCTAGCTGAATGGAGAGTTATTAAGATATACATGGCTTTTATTGATTTATTTTAAGTAAAAAATAAAGGATTATGTAATTCAGCTACTTGGATAGCGAAATTTCAACTAAAATAATGGGTTTCTTGTTGAAAAATTAAATATTTCTAAATTCAGCCATCTGATTGGAGGATTTTCAAGTTATGTATTTGTTTTCTTTGCTTTATTTCTCATAAATTGTGAAAAATATTTGAGTTCAGCTAGCTGAATTGAGGAGTTTTGCAACATACACCATTTTATTTGATTTGTTTTTGTTAAAAGCTAAGAAATTATCATATTCAGCAAGCTGAATTGCAAATTTTTTGTCTTCAGCTAGCTGAATATAACTGCTTTCGTGATTAATTTCTATTGAAAGCTTAAAATTCCTGTATTCAGCTAGCTGAATTGATTATTTAAACATATTTTAAATGTTTTTTAAACTTCAAATGAAATTCTTTATATTTTCACTTAGAATTTCAAGTGTTTTGTTAGCTGAATTGCGTATTAAGCACAAAATGGGAAGCATATTGGGTATATTAGGCTTTAAATATATATTTTCGTTTGAAATGATTAGAAAAAAACGGTAAAATCTGGTCTTATTTTAGCATAGATTTTCTAAAAACCTTAATATTTGGCCGCAGAAAAGAAGCAGCTTAAATCTTTACGTTGCTTGTTTATCTTTTTTTCCTTTTTTTTGGTGAGGCGGTGGTGAATAAATGTTTGCGCATTGCTACCCCAAAATTCAGTTTTTTCCTCTTCTTCTTTTTTACCCACTTTCCCACTTTTGATGTTGTCAAGTGTGAGTGCGTGCGTGCATATGTTGCAGCCAGTCGCATAGCGCTTTTGACAACAAAAAAATTTGCTTTGCCCAAAAAAAAACCCCAAAAAAAGTACGAAAATATGCTGTATGAGGCTGCATCTGAAACAAAAAAAAAAAAAAAAAAACAAAAAGAACGGCATTCTAGATCTCATATATGCAAGCGCTTAGCAACATAAAAATTTCATGTCACTCTACTAGTCGCGTGTTTAAATACAACATTTTTTTTCGTCGTTTTCCTTTTTCGTTTGTAAGGCTTCTCCGCTTGTCCTGCTGCTTTCGCTGCAGCTGCCTGTGAATTTTTCATATTGTTGTCAAGCATTTTGCTTTTGCATAGCACACACAGCTTCTTCTTCTTTTACTGCTGCTTCTTCCCTTTACTTTGTTTTTCAATTTAGATTTTCAGCCTTTGCTGCTGCTGGCTGCTCTTGTTTAATTTGCAACGTTCATCCGTTGTCCGTCTTTCTTTTCTCTTTAATAGGAGCAGAAAAAACAAAAAAAGAAAGAAGCAAACTATAGAGTGGTATTTAAACAACAATCATGTTATTAAGTTCATATTTGTTGTTGTTGTTGTTGTTGCCAGTTTTTTATTGTTGTTGCTGCATACATAAATAAGGGTTTTAATATTAAAGCTTAAAGAACAGATCACAACTAAATGTCCACCACCACCGCTATGACAGGCAACTTGGCGAGAGAGAGAGTCAGAATAATAATCGCCAGCATAGTAAACGAAACTCTTCTGTTTTTATAACTGTTGGGGGTACAATTGAAAAATGCAGGATTTTTGGCAATAGCTGAGAACTTATGCCCTTTTTTTAGTAACGTATGGGTACGTAGATCATAGAAACGTGCGTAACTAACTTTAGTACAGAGGAGACTGTATTCTTATTCTAAACTAGACAAGGACTAGACGGCCCAGAAACTCTTGGCCATGCAGTGTTATGGCAGATTATTACGCACTCATGACATATCAGAACTTTTTTGTACCCGTTACCATCTTGCCGCAACGTCCGCAATAAGGACGTCACCGCATATTGCGGAGACGAAGAGGCATTCTAATGTTTGCCCTTTGCAGCAGGGGTGCATCGTAAGTCATCAAATTTGAAGAAACCTGGATGCGGATAGGCTGGCAATCAGCTGTTAATTACGTGCATTGACCACGTGGTGTTCCCTTCTCCTTACATAAAATTTACAAGACCGCACGATAAGGATATTGAAGCAGAAGATTATCCAGATGTCCGATCTGTACAATAATGCTATGGATTTGCAGCTCTGCGTTATTGAAGCGCATGGAAAAAAACTGATTTTTAGGCATGCATACATAATTGGTTATTACAACCCTTTAGTCAGAATTACGGACCTAGCTTCTCACACCACTCATGTTGTGTGTGTGTTAATTTTACACATGAGTGTCGGGGGACCCTCAGTTTACAGTCGACTCCGAACGACAGATTTTTGTTGAGAAACTTTTCATGACAATTTTAATTTAACGCCCAGAATTTTTTCCAGAAATCTGCTGCTGAGAGGAAGTCGCCGTAGAAATATTCTTTTCATATTTCGCTGTGCTGGAAATATCTGACTGGGGCTTGCACCCTGTCCTCACAACCAATAACCCAAAACATTACTAACTAGACTACGTCGACTTTATCCGTACAAAACGCGTAACTATCACGCTTAATTCAAGCTTTTAACACCATAACATGACTCAAGCCTAGCCTTGTTGGGGTGTGTCTATAGTGCCTGTACTGGAGGACTTGGGTCATAATATTAAAATGGTGGAACTTTAGCTTCGGCCTGGTCTCATATCCTGGGGGTTTTATGACTTGGACGCCATGTACAAATATATACTCACTGATCACTGCCGTGCTGCCTTCTTAGCTAATATCATGGATTTAATCATGAAGAGTAGGTGCTCACACATTCCCTGAGAATATATACACCTACTCGTACAACTAATTTATCATAAAGTTCCTTGAGAATGCCTCCTTCATCATTTAGGAGCCTGAGAGCATGGGCACCTATTCGGACAATCAGTTTGCCATAAAGTTCCTTGAGTTCAAGATTGTCAATGAATGACGTTCACATGACTGCGAAGTGGAGCAATTTCCGAACGTCTTCATCATTTAGAAGCCTGAAAAACAAGTTCACCTACTCGGACAAAAAGTTCTTCATAAAGTTCCTTGAGAATACGATATCGATGTTCAAGACTGTCCATGAATGTCGTCTACATCTCTGGGAAGTGGAGCAATTTCCGAGCGTCTTCATCATTTAGAAGCCTCGGACAAAAAGTTTTTCATAAAGTTCCTTGAGAATGCCTTATTGACGATCAGGATTATCCATGAATGTCGTCCACAACTCTGGGAAGTGGAGCATTGAAGCGAAGATCTCCATCTTTTACAAGCCTGAGCACATGAGCACCTACTCGGACAACCAGTTTGTCATAAAGTTCCTTGAGTATAATGTGTCGACGTTCAAGATTGTCGTCCACATCTCTAGGAACTGAAGCATTGGAGCGAAGATCTCCATCAAGGACATAAGCACCTACTCGGACAACCAGTATGTCATAAAGTTCCTTGAGTATAACGTATCGACGTTCAAGATTGTCATCCAAATTTCTAGGAACTGAAGCATTGGAGCGAAAATCTCTATCATTTAGGCGCCTAAGCACATGGGTACTCTCCTAAAGACACGGATATTTTCGTAAACACATAATTTGAGTCCCACTTCTTCTTACTTAAAACTGAATAGAAAGCGCTCTAGGAATATTGGGGGTAGACAAGATGGGACAAGCATCCTACGGCACATTGAAGCGAAGATCTCCATCATTTAGGCGCCTAAGCACATAAGCACCTACTCGGACAACCAGTTTGTCATAAAGTTCCTTGAGTATAACGTATCGACGTTCAAGATTGTCGTCCACATCTCGGGGAAGTGGAACACTGGAGTGAAGATCTCCATCATTTAGGCGCCTGAGCAAATGAAAACTCTCCAAAAGATACGGATTTATCCGTACCCACATGATTGAAGTCCTCCTTCTTCTTACCTAAAACTGAATAGCACGTGCTCTACGAATATTGGTGGTAGACAAGATGGGCCAAAGGTCCAAAGCTACAACACAATAGATCCGGCTGCTCTATATATTTTTAAAAAGAGCCTTACAGCTGCGGCTAACACACACTAATTATCAGTCATTGACTCATTAATTCATCATTCAAAATGATTGTGTGTGTCTCACATAATTTTATTTATACACCCAATATAAATATTTTGATAAATACAACAACAACAATAACAACAACAAACAAAATAAATATAAAAAATAATCCTTTTGTAAATCTCATCTCACAATTCATTCTTGTTTTTTTTCTCTTCTTTCTTTTGCTTCTCTGTTGAATGACTGTGTGTGTGTGTTTAGTTTAAAGCCTACAAAGCTTTATGCAACCGTATAACATACACAAAAGAAAGAAAGACAAAAACACAGAGAGAGAGAGAGAGAGTGATAGAAAGTGATAGAAAGCGAGTGAAAGAGAAAAAAGAAAAGGAAAACATTTATAATAACCTCAATAGGTGGTTGACAACACAGGCCTCTCTCTGTTGGTGGCAGTGTGTGTGTGTATGTCGTTGGTGTTGTTGGACTCTCTTTGCTTTTATTAACGCTGTTGTTAACCGACACATTTATTCCGAAACGCTTTATAGCATGTGATGGGCGCTTTTAATATGCAACATCACATACAGGAAGTGTTACTTAAAAGATGATATGAAAACAAAAGCAAAACAAAACAAAAAAAGGAAATCAAAATACAAAAAAATAAATATATGCACACAAACACTCATATGTACATACATATGCATATAGAGGGAATGGTTGCAAAGGAGAGAAAGAGAGAGATAGATAGAGAGAGAGAGAGAGAAAGATAAATAAAGTAACAATAGTTGTACGAGCTGTGCATTAATGAGGCTTTAAATAGTTACGGGGGCAAAAAAAAAACGCAAAGAAAAGAAACAAAAATCAGCTCAAATGTAAGCGGATTTTAAAGGCATTTTTTTATTATTTATTAATAATAAAAACAACAACAACAATAAAATTCAATGGTATATTAAAATACTAAAATACAATTCAAGTAATTGAATTGCAAGGAAACTAAAAGATTATTAAACTACTTATTACAGACCAATACTGATACCTTATCACTAGCAAAAAACTGAAGCTATTTTGATAACGAACAGAAAGAAAATTGAATGGATTACACTTAATATAGACGGACATAATATAACTTCTCAGCTAGCGCTTAGATATTTAGGAGTAATGATTGACGTAAGATTAAATTTTAGAACAAATATTGAGAAGGCTTGTGAGAAGGCTGCTCGAGTGAATGCAGCATTATCCCGCATTATGGCTAATATAGGAGGGCCAAATCAGAGCAGAAGACTGTTATTGGCAAAGGTTACTCAGTCGGTAATGATGTATGCAGCACCTGTGTGGGGACCGGCGTTGGGTATTAGAACCTACGCTAGAGCTGCAAGGTCTTTGTTTCGTCTAAGCGCCCTTAGGGTTGCTAGTGGTTTCCGCACAGTTTCATATGAGGCTATTAGTGTCATATCTGGTATAACTCCCCCTGATGTTATGGCTATGGAACTGAAAAGGATATACGATAGAGTTCGTATTGTTGGTAGAAAATTAACTACGGAAGAACGAAAGGAGGAAAGACAAAAGAGTTTAGACGAATGGCAGATTCAGTGGGATACTGCGACGAAAGGGCGATGGACACATAGACTTATCAAAAGTGTACGAAGTTGGGTTGAAAGGAGACACGGTCATGTTGACTTTTACATGACACAGTTATTGACAGGGCATGGCTGCTTCAGGGAATATCTCTGTAAATATGGCCATGACAATGAGGTATCTTGCTCTTTCTGCAATAATGGAATTGAGAATGCTGAGCATATTTTCTTTTATTGCGATAGATTCAGATTGGAACGCGAGCTGTTAGAGACGATGATAAATGAAATAGTGACACCAGACAATATAGTTCCGCATATGCTGCGGTCTGTTGAGGTTTGGCAATATGTCAAAATGCTGTCTGCAAATGTGATGCAGGAATTGAGAAGGATAGAGAGAATTCGTAGGATAGAAGGAGATAGAGATCAATAGTAGTAGTCAATAGGCTAGAACTCGTCCTGTGATGAAATACTTAACGGTAGTACCATAGGACAAACAGGTTCGAATCGTAGAGGTGGTTTTTTAGTCTCACACTACTGTTGCAGTGGCAACAGTGTCTTTCGATGATTTTTTTTTTCACCATATCACTAGCATTCCTACCATCGATGAAGAAGAGTTCATCGTATTCACCGTCTTTATATATCTTACCGTCTTAGACACTGAGGCCGTGGCAATGTCATTCGCAATACCCGCAATTGTAGTCTCAGTCGCCAGCTATAGTCGAAGTACTTCCATCGTTCCAATATTTGGACTTAACTGGATATATGAAATGTAATGTGTGTAAAGATAAATTCGAATTTAAAAACCAAAGACGCAAACCCACAATTTTAGCAGCGCCACTGCTTGCTTCTAACAGGGCACTGTTAACTGTTTAACAGTGGCAATAAGTAGATTAGTCTTCTAATTTGCAATTATTGCAGACTGTTGACATGAAATATAATTCTCGTTATAATCATTATTATTTGTGAACAAAAGTGTTGAAATGTAAAGGATGGTTGGTGGGGATGGTTTCTCAACTCTCAAAATTATTCCAGCTTTCCCACTACCACAGGTCGAAAGAGGACCTTCTGGAAAACCATTTACATATAGTCTGTATGGTGTAGTATTCCTTATATGTTCCAGAATGGCCACTGATTTTCTAGAGAATTTTCAAGCAAAAAATTGATATTTTCAAAGATAATTTTCTCAATAGCATATCACTTTATATGCGAAGATTATGTTAAGAGGCGTTGGAACCTGCCTTTCTATATAGTATGGTATGGTATGGAGTATTTCCCAAAATTAGTTCCTAAACAAGTGGGCTTGTTTAGAGGGATACTGTTAAACACTTAACAGTGCTCTGTTAAGTGCAAATTTTGTGCTGATAAGAGGAAATTTGTTTACACCAAATGTGACTCTGCTAAAATTTATGGACTGCGTCTTGGATTTTCAAATTCGAATTTATCTTCACACAGATGGAAACGTATCAATCAAACGCTTAAATTGGAGCATAGAGACATATCCGTCACTGTAGCAGATCATTGCATAATGAATACGCTTCTGGCATAACTTTTTTGCATACTTAACTTATTGCGGTTATTACGGGGCAATGTATTATAGGAACGCACGCGAGGCGTATTGGTCTTGGACACCTTGCAAACGATTTCTGCAGAAGCTGTGGAGGCGAGGAGTAGGATGAGACTGTTCTTCATCTACTGTATACATGCAGGTAGTATGTTGGCTTATAAGACGTGCAACCATAGTTTAAACCCCAGCTCAGACATCTCCAACAAAACGAAAATATGAAACAAATATTTCTTTCGGCGGTTTTCTCTCCGCAGATTTCTGGCAAAAAGAACTCTGAGAGTAAATAAAAAAATTGCTATGAAAAGTTTCTGAAAAATCTGTCATTCGGAGGCGATTTTAAACTGTAAGCCCGCCACTCATGCATAAGATTAGCACGCATACAACATAAATGGTGTAAGAAACTAGGTTGTAGTCCTTCCTAAAGGGTTTTAATGACCAATTATGCATACATGCATGTTATGGAAAATTGTACACTTTGAATGGGCTCCATCCAAAGAAGCCATGGCGGACATTTGAACGATGTTATGTTCCACACATAATGTCATCAATAGACCTGTCAAAGGAATAAAAATTTTCGATGACAGTACAGCTCACACAATTCATAATCTCCAACTTGTAACAGGGCATATATACGTGTGTTTCGATTGCCTTAGTTAAACTAGGTATTCTCCGGTCCTTTGACAAGAGCGGCTTCACTTCATATGCAGCATGACATTGCGCGTAGTACTGCTCGGTTTTACTAGGCAGATATGGAAGAGAATTTTCTATGACAGCTCACAGGCACTTTGTTTAATTTGAATTTAGAGATCACAAGCACTTTAAGCGCCTGTTTATTAAAAAATTTTACGGTAAATAAATATACGCTGATTCCTTTCAAATTTGTTTGTTTTCTTTTTCTCTTAATTTTGAAGCATAATTCGAGAAGATAATTTTTTCTAAGCCATTTAAGCCCTTTAACTCCTTCAATTTCTTTAAAGAAGAAGAACTCTTCGTTTTCCTATTTACCTTTCCTCTCTTTAATCCTCTGTTTTTTTGTATTCGTTTTAATGAATGCAAAGGAAATCCTTTTGACATTTAAATATTTGAATTGTTTGCTTAGCATTATGTTTGGCACGAGTTCTCTTACAATAACAAACAGACAAACAAACAGACAAGCAAACAAATATACAAGCAAACTTACGCCCAAACAATAGTAAAGTTGTTGACCCTTATTTTTATATTTTCTACAAAAAAAGAAAAAGCAGAAACAACAACCCAAAGAAATAAAAAAAAAAAATAGGAAAACAAAAAAGAAAAGAAACAATTTAAACAGCCTAAAAGATAAAAGAGATACAGTGAAGCAGCAAAAAAAAGAAGAGAAAAGAGATTAAAAAAATTTACTTGAACAAGTAACAAATAAAGGAAATGTTGTTTCATTTTTTTTTCAAAAGAAAACCTCTCCTTTACAAAACAACAACAACAACTACAACCAGAAAAAAATCCTTAAAAACAAGGTAAAAAAGAAATGAAGAAACACGCGTTCATTTCCTTTTGGTAGTTGTTGTTGGTGTTTAGCATACAATGAACACGGGACTAAGGCCTACAAGTAAAGCATGAAACTTTATCTTGCGTTCTTGTATTATTGGGGGGCGAGAAAACAAGCTCAGCTGAGCTGACGTTTGGGGTCACAACACTTCATCATAATACACATGAATGAAGCGGCAAAATAACCAAACACACACACACACACATTTAACAATAATAACAACAACAAGGATTAAAGAAAAAGAAAGAGAAGGAAAATAAAAATGACAACAAAATTAAACAAGAAATCCAGAGAAAAAAAAACGAAAAAATCGCAACACAACACCAAAGAAGATAAACCGCCTATAAAACACAAAACACACACACACACACATACACACTTATGCAACGAAAGGAAGGCACATACATATCCCCGAACCCGAACAACATAAACGTGAGAATTTTCGTTTTTTTTTTGTCGTTCTCTGCTAGGCTTTGTAATACAATTTTATAAACAACAAAACAGCTGATAAAGATGGATGGATGACTGCTTGGTTGGTTGGTTGTTTGGTTCGGTTTTGTTGGTCGTTGGCTCGACTAAATGAATGAACAAGTGAATGAATGACTGAAGCTAACACAACTGAATTGTTTGGCCTTTCAGAGAATACAACACGGACACACACAGGCACAAACAAAAGAGTGTTAAAGCCTAGTATGAAATCGTGTAACGGAGACACTAACACATACATTTGCATACACCAAGTAAGCATAGAGAAGTGTTTGTCGTTGTACACAAATACATGGCGTAGGTTGTTTTGATTTTTTTTTTTCTTTTATTTTTGGGAATTTTTTGAAAACAAAGGCTGGTTTATTATGCTGTCCTATGCAGTATTGGTTAAGGGAAAAGGTAATTTCGGAAAAAATTAAATAAAAGCAAGGAGAGTAAAAGATTTGAAGGAAATTTTTAAAACATTTCGATATCATTGTGACATACGCTACAGCAGGTACAGAGTTCATAATATCCGACATGTAACAGGGCATATGTGTTCCGATTACATACATAATTGGTCATTACAACCCTTCAGTCAGGATTACGACCTAGTTTCTCACACCACTTATGTTGTGTGTGTTAATTTTATACATGAGTGGCGGGACCTACAGTTTAAGGTCGACTCCGAACGACAGATTTTTGAGAAACTTTTCATGGCAATTTTTATTTACTCTAAGAGTTTTTGCTAGAAATCTGCTGAGAGGAAGTCGCCGAAGAAATACTTTTTGTATTTTCTTTTGATGTCTGGCTTGGGGCTCGAACCCTGGCTTTACGTCTAATAAGTCAATACACTACCTACTACACTACGGCGACTTTATGTGTTCCGTTTGCATTAGTTAATGTGGGTATCCTCCGGTCGTTTTACGTGGGCGACTTTACTTCATTTGCAGCATGTTAATGCGTGCAGTGCTGCTACGTTCTACTGGGTAGATAGTTTTTCCTTGAATTTCTTGTCCGTCCATTGCTCCATTGGAGTAACTTTTGAAATTACTGGAAGGCTTATCAATTGACTTATAATTCCCTTAAATATCTTCTTGTTCTACGGATCTGAAGAGGCGGTAGATAATAAACCGCATGTTTCTAATGGCCGAGCATTTGCTGAAGAATTGCTGAGGTACTTGGCTTCTCACTCGCTGCCATTTTTGAGAAACTTTTCATTATTATTTTGGATTAAGGGCGTTTTTCCAAAAATTCTGTCGTTCGGAGTCGACGTTAAATTGTAGGTCCCGCCACTCACGTATAAAATTAACGCACACAACATGAGTGGTGTGAGAAGCTAGGCCGTAATCCTGACTGAAGGGTTGTAATGGCCAATTATGTATGTAAGGGCGTTTTTCCATGTGAATTATTTGTGTCCCAGGTTGGATATTGACTTGTGGTATCTCATAGTGCTTAAAGTTTGTCTTTGATTGGACTTAAATAAGTTTCAAGGAGGATTCGCTAACTATACTAAGCTGACCCAACCTACTATACCATGTTCAGATATGCACTTTTATTGAGTACAATATTCGGTTTATTGTGTACAATATTTTAAGTGTTCAGCCATAATAATATACGCAGTTCAGCTGCTTATTCAATATTAATTTGACAGCTGGTAAACAAAACAGTTGGTTGTTTCAACACCATTGTTTTTATTTTGATTTGTTGTCTTTTTTTGTTTTGTTTTTTCTTTTTGTTTCTCGTTGTTGACATTTTAGTTGTCAAATATCATCAGAATGTGTTCGGATAAGTGTAATATGCTCACTGGACACACATATGACAGTGCTGCATTCTAAGTTTTACTCAATATTATAACAATTTGCGTATTTATTGCGCAATAATTAACTGAAACTTTATATGAAATATTGAGCTCAATAATGGTGTTTATTGCGATTTTCGCAATTAAGGTGCATATCTGAACACAGTATGAAATTACAATTTAATGTAATGAAGTCATGAATACATCTTCTGGACCTGTTCAGTCGTGCGGCAATGCTAATGTTTGAACAACTGAAACATGAACAATGAAATTTGAAACTCAAATAAACACATTCCGAAAGACAAACGAATGTTTTTATTCTTCATCGCCCAAGAACATTGGTTGACAACTTTTGGGCCTCAGTGTACAGCGTCTTACTTTTGTTGAGGACGTTTAAAGGATATGGAAAACAACACAGAATTTAAAACAAAAGTAACAAAAGCTTGTTTCCTTTTGATTCAATTTTCTTTAAAGGAAATTCAACGTGTAGGATAAAATCCGTTTAAAGATAAGCTTGAAAGTAATCTTGAAGAAGAAGAATTCTTTTTTGTTTTGTTTTTGGCTAAAGAACACAAGTATTTTTCTGGCAATTTATAAAAAGAAAAGAAAATATTTGAAGAAAGAAAAAATTTAAAAATTTCTCTTTGAACCCGAAAAGTTGGATGATAAAAATGCACTCTTGAGAATGCATTTTGAAATCATTTTCTTTTAATTTCTTCAATTCTGTTTAATTTTTTTTAATTTAGTTTCATAATCTTCATCTACAACCCCTGCATGAAGACTTTTGTTCGTAAATAATTTGCTTTTTGCTATACCTTGCCCTCGACTTTTGTATACATCCCCTGGTTTATGTTTCCCTCTTTTTTTTTTGCAATTTTTATTCATTTTATTGTGCCATTCCATTCCATTCCATTCCATTTCATTTCATTTAATTTTTTTTCCTCGATTTTTTTCTGGTATCACTATCTCTGTATCGTTATGACAACTGTCACGTTTTGCAAAATGTCAAAAGTTTCAATTGTCAAACGGTCACTAAAGCAACAACGACAACAACAACAGCAATTCAACACAAAAAAAAAAAACGAAAAAACTTAGAAATTATACAATAAAACAAAATAACTAAACGAAGGCGAGGGTTGGAGGGACGGGGGTTGTACAGGAAAATATAAGAAATTAAATAAAAACAATAGAAATCGCACAGAAAAACGTTGCGACAAAAAAAGAAGAAACCAAAAAAACCAGAGGTATTGGCTTCTCTATCTCTTTGGCTCCGGTATGTCATGTCAAAAAGTCGTCTTTTATGGTTGAACTTTTTCTTTTCCATACTTTTTTCCTCTTCTTCTTCTTCTTTTTTTCTTTTCTGATTGTTTGTGATGTTTTTCACATTTTTTCTTGTCTTTTTTTCCCCCCATTTCGTTTGACAATTAAGAAAATAGCACTTGAGGGCACGAAAAAATCATAAACAATGTGACAATGTGCACATGGATGGTTAGGGTTAAAGGTGGAAGGCCATAGTTTCATGGAAAAATTAGATTCAATTATTTGGATATGAAGGGCTTTAAGGTATAGTAGTAATCATCTTTTAGAAAACAAAAATTTTTCGATAACAAGAATTTTCTATTTTGCGATAACAAGAAGTTTCTATAGAAAATTTTTCGATAACAAGAAGTTTCTGTAGAAAATTTATCGATAACAAACATTTTCTACAGAAACTTTTTCGATAAAAAACATTTTCTATAGAAACTTTT
Organism: Sarcophaga variegata; assembly: GCA_932273835.1. Taxonomy (NCBI): domain Eukaryota; kingdom Metazoa; phylum Arthropoda; class Insecta; order Diptera; family Sarcophagidae; genus Sarcophaga; species Sarcophaga variegata. The sequence goes on along the minus strand of OW026361.1, from coordinate 7,992,746 downwards.
TCGATAACAGTAAGATTCTGTAGAATACTTTTGGATAACAATAATATTCTATAACAATAATTTTTATAGAAAACTTTTCGATAACAATAATTTTCTATGGAAACTTTTCGATAACAATAATTTTCTATGGAAACTTTTCGATAACAATAATTTTCTATAGAAAATTTTTCGATAACAGTAAGATTCTGTAGAATACTTTTGGATAACAATCATATTCTATAGAAAATTTTTCGATAACAATTTTTATAGAAAACTTTTCGATAACAATAATTTTCTATGGAAACTTTTCGATAACAAAAATTTGCTATGGAAACTTTTCGATAACAATAATTTTCTATAGAAAACTTTTCGATAGGGATAACTTCCTATAGAAAATTTATAGATACCAAACATTTTCTATAGAAAATTTATCGGCAACAAATATTTTTCACAGAAAATTTTTCGATAACAATAATATTCTCCAGAAATCTTTTCGATAACAATAATATTCTATAGAAAACTTTTCGATAACAATACTTTTTTATAGAAATATTTCGATAATAAATATTTTCTACAGAAAATTTATCGATAACAAACATTGTCTATTGAAAATTTTTCGATAACAAATATTTTCCATAGAAATGGTTCGATAACAAACATTTTATTTAGAGATAATTCGATAACAAACATTTTATTTAGAGATAATTCGATAACAAACATTTTATTTAGAGATAATTGGATAAGAATAACACTCTATAGAAAATTTTCGATAACAATAACACTCTATTGAAAATTTCTCGATAACAAACATTATCTATAGAAAATTTTTCGATAACAAACATTTTGCATAGAACTAGTTCGATAACAAACATTATCTATAAAAGATTTTTCGATAACAAACAGTATATATAGAAAATTTTTCGATAACAAACAGTATCTATAGAAAATTTTCCAATAACAAAGATTTTCTATAGAAATATTTAGATAACAATAATACTCTATAACAATGTAACAAACATTTTCTATAGAAATATTTCGATAACAAACATTTTCCATAGAAATATTTCGATAACAATATTTACTTTATCGATAACACAAATTTTCTATAGAAAATTTTCCGATAACAAACATAGAAACTTTTTCGATAACAGTAAGAAAGAACAATAACAAGTAGATAATATTGTCTGGCTCCAGAAGAAATGAGAGGCAAATATTATTTTGTTAGAGCGGTTCAACAAAAGCGTGGGTGCGTTAGGACGACTTTATTGTTACTTCGTCTCGTAACTGTTTCTTCTGATGCCTGTTTCTTGACACAATCTAACTGAGTTTTAACTGCGTTGATTCTTAATACAGCTCGAAGCTTAGTTGTACGCGGGCTTCAAGGGATAACCTGTTATTAAAATCTCTGTATTTATGTTTAAATCTGAAACAGAATATTTTTTTAATACGGGTGTTTCTTTCGTACTATAAATTCTTCATCATAAGCTTTGTTATGCTTTGTATTCTTCTATTTTTTATGCCATAATTTCTAAACCATTTAACTTTAGTTGCCCTAAAATTTAAGGGCAACACTTTAAATTTCCTTTCAATATTTTTGCCATTTTTTTCCTTACACTAAATTAAACAATTTCTCTACTTTTTTTGCATTCTATTTTGTTGGCTAAAAGATAAACCTTTTGTTAAACATTTTAAGCTTAAAAAAAGAATAACGAATCAGCTCCTGTAAGCCAAAAGCAAAAAGGAGCAGAACAAAATGCCTTCAGTTATATTGACATGTGAGTCTAATAATGTCAATAAGGCTGGTACACAACACAAACAGTAGCATCCTACATCACAGCTTTTTTTCTCATATGAAATCACAATAAAAAAAAGAAAAAAAAATACTACAACAGGGCAGACACAAAGTGAAACCCTTAATAGAAAGGAAACTCTGCTAACCATGGTTATGATCACCATTCCCCCTTCTGTGCGTTATGTTTTGTAAATACCAGTCACCAGTCACTCATAATGTATTCACATTATGATGACTGTGACTAAACTATAGTCACAGCAAATATGTGCGAATGGCTGTTCCCCATATGCTTTAGTCTCGTACATCTTTGTGAAAGGTTTACAGGATGCTCGCGACTTTAATTCCAAAGGCATTTCGGTAAAGGAACAGCATTCAAAATGAGAGGAAAGACAAGCAAGAGAGGAAAACTGCTTTAAAGAAGCTAAACATGCAGTTAAAATGTCATCGAATTGGACAGTAGTCCAGCAGCCTCAAATTTTCTTTGAAATGGCTGAGGTTCTTCCAGTTCCAGTTCTCATTGACTGAACTTTAGAAACGAGCTGGTTTAGACATTGAAACCACGAAATTTCGACTTCCTCTGAATTCTTTGTAGCTCTCGGACTATCTGTAACGAACGATTACTTCCGAATCGCATATTTTGGTATACCTTAGTCTGTTTACAGCCCCATAAACGTGCAGACCAATCTGCCGCAGGCAATATTTTGAAGTCGTCAAAATCGCCTCTTTACGACTGTTGTCGATAACAATATTTTTTATAAAAATTCTTTCGATAACATGCCCCATAAACGTGCCGATACATCTGCTTGAGGCAATATTTTGAACTAATCAAAATCGCCTCTTTACGGATTTTGCCGATAACAATATTTTTATAGAAATTTTTTCGATAACATGCCCCATGAATATTTTAAAGTAACCAAATTCATCTTTCAACTGCCATTGTATTCAGTTGTAATAGCTTCCCCAATATCATCGTATTTTAATCGAAATCAATTGTTGATTACATGAATGGACAGCTCTGGTTAAACACTGTGTAGATGACTTTTTCCTGAGATTCATTTTTCAACAATTTATAATTTAATATGATGTTGATGATGATGACGATGACAATAATAACGGTCTGCTGAACCCTAATGCTATTTATTTTTGCTTAAATAATCATAAACTACACATGCATACATGAGGAGAGAACAAAGAAGGTGAAATGGCAGCCAACAAGCATATGCAAATTGTCACAGAGAAAATTTAATATCCTTTAATTTAATGTCCTTTCATTTAACATTCCTAACTTATTAAATTAAATCAATTCATAAACTTACATCAGCTTTATCTCTACTCCACCTACACATTCTCTTTGTAAAAAGAAAAATTCCTGTGAAAAACAAGTTCAAAAAATCGGTGAGAAAATTTAATACACACGTTTTTAAAAACAATATTCTCTAAAGAAATAAATCGATAACAATTTTTTATAGAAAATTTTTCGATAAGAGCTCATTTCTATAGGAAACTTTTCGATAACAAGATATTCTATAGAAAATAAATCGACAAGAACAATTTTCTATGCAAAAATTTTCGATAACAACGATTTCCTATAGAAAATATTTGGATAACAACATACATAATTGGTCATTACAACCCTTCACGCAGGATTACGACCTAGTTTCTGTTGTGTGTGTTAATTTTATACATTAGTGGTGGGATCTACAGTTTAAAGTCGACTCCGAACAACAGATGTTTGAGAATCTTTTCATGGCAATTTTATTTACTTTCAGATTTTTTGCCAGAAAACTGCCAAGACGAAATCGCCGCAGAAAAATTTTTTTACATTTTCGTTTTGATGTCTGACCTGGGGTTTGAACCGAGGCCTTACGTCTATTAGGCCAACACACTACCTATTAGACTACGGCAAACTCACGGGTTATCGATAAAAAATAGTTCGTTAACACGAATATTCTACGGAAAATAAATCGATAACAAGAATTTTTATACATTAAATTAATCGATAACAAGAATTTTCTATATGAAATTAATCGATAACAAGAATTTGCTATTGAAAAGTAATCGATAACAATAAATTTCTATTGAAAAGTAATCGATAACAAGAATTTTCTATGGAAAATAAACCGATAACAACAATGTTCTACAGACAATAAATCGATAACAATAATTTTCAAAGGTAAGTATTCCGATAACAACAATTTCTTAAGGAAAATATTTCGATAACAAAAATTTTTAAAAGAAAATAAACGATAACAACAATATTCTATAGAAAAAATCGATAACAACAATAGTCTATAGAAAAACAATTGATAACAACAACCTTCTGTAGAAAATAGTAGATAAATTGTATGAAATATTCTAAAGCTACCTCTGAGCAACACTTTTTCATAAACTCTGTTCGCCTTTGGAGCCAACTACCCCCACAATTACAAATAATATCAAATGCAAGCCATTTTAAAACTGCCATATTTAAGCACTTTTCATAGTTATGTTTTTTCTTTTTTTGTTCTTTTATGTTATATTTGTCTAAATGTTATCTTTTTAAAAAAACATGTTATATAATATAGTTTAACTTTTATTTTTCTTAAATTTATTATTTTACTGAAATTAACTTTAAATTTCCACTTTTTTATTATAATTATAATTATTATTTCAAAAAAACCTATATGACATTTACCTAACCAATACTTTAAAATAAGACTTGTTCTTGTTGTATTGAATTTACTATAAATAAATAAATAAATAAATAAATAAATATATCGATAACAAAAATTTTCTGTAGAAAATATTTCGATAACAAAAATTTTCTGTAGAAAATATTTCGATAACAACAATTTTGTGTAGAAAATATTTTGATAACAATAATTTTCTATACAAAATATTTCGATAACAATTTTCTATAAAAAATACTTCGATATCAATAATTTTCTATAGTAAATAAATCGATATCAAAAATTTTCTATACAAAATAAATCGATAACAAAAATTTTCTATAGAAATTAATCGATATCAACAATTTTCCATAAAAAATACTTCGATATCAATAATTTTCTATAGAAAATAAATCGATATCAACAATTTTCTATAGAAAATAAATCGATAACAACAATTTTCTATAGAAAATATTTCGATAACAAAAATTTTTGGTAGAAAATATTTCGATAACAAAAATTATCTGTAGAAAATATTTCGATAAAAACAATTTTAATAAAAAAATAAATCGATAACAATATTTAAAAGTAATTCTGAAAACTTTTCGATAACAATAATTAATTTTTTTGTAAACTTTTCGATACATTTAATGAAATTACAAGATCTCCAATCCATGTAGTGCTTCATACAATTTTAGTGCTTTCTACAGCATTTGATTTAAAACAAAACAAAATTTGGGTCAAGTGAAAAAATTAAGGCAAATTCCTATTATGATACACGTTTGCTACACACTGTATGATTACCTTTATTTAGTTTTTATTTTTAAAGAGATTTTCCATTCTTTCTTCTTTATCGGAAATAAAAGGCCAAAATAATAATAACCTGGAGTCTTTGTAACCATATTGCCATCATTACCGTTGATATGCAGCAATTGTTTCAAACGCACAGGCATACTTACACACACGATATTGACTGGGATTAAAAACAATAACAAGAATTGTAATCAAAATTGCCATTAACTTGTAATAAAACTGGCAACAACTTTTAACATCTGGATGTGTGTGTGTGTGTGTGCATGAATTTCAATCTATTCTTGACTAATTTTGTTGTTGCTACAATACCGTTACTACTACCGACTGCAACATTGTATGCGAATGTATGTATCACACACACAATCGCATGCAATATAATACAAAGACTTGCAGTTAAACACTAAACCAGTGATAAAACAAGAGAGTTAAGGCAGCGAGAGAGAGAGAGGTAGAGAGAGAGAGGAGGGAAAGAAAGGCGAATGTATATGTTTGTGTGCGTGTGTGTAAGCAATAGTAATACAACAATATGAAGCTTATTTGCAACAATTGTGTTGTCAAGCAGTCTTAATTGGCTACAGTTTTGTTGAGTGGCACGCATTGCAGGTACTATTAAAACAATTTCTTTCTTTCTTTTCATTCTATTTCTCGAATGCTTTTTTTTCATTCTTCTTGCAATTTCATATAAAATTTTTACATTTTTACATTGTGTGGCAACAGCTATTTGTCTTTTGTACACGTTCGTGTTGCAAGTGTTCATAAAAAAAACAGAAAAGGAAAGAAAAAAAATTTGCAAAAATGCTTTAGAAAAAATTGGTATGAACGAATGCAATATCAAAAGGCAATGGCATGTTACAAATTGTTATTGTGAACAACAAAAATACAATTTTTCCAATTTTTTCTTGCTGCCCCTTTTTTTTCCTAAAATTCTTTAATAAAATTTCTTTGTAAAGCACAAGCATTCTAGCATTCTAGTTAAATGGAATTAAAAATAAAAATTTATGAAAATTGTAAGAGACATAGTTTTAATTTAGGCTTCGATAAAAAAATGAGAAATTTTTTATTTACAAACAAATTTATTAATTTTTTCACTAACAGGCCTATTCAAAACATTAATATTGGCCTTGAAAGCAAAATGGAGATGTATGCAATGCAGTATACCATTTTTTATTCTGCAGGCCTATTTAACGACAGGCACACAATTAAATAACATTTAAGTAAACAATATTTTGATAACTTAGACATTTAATAAGAAATTGAATAGGAATTGATAGATTCCACAGAATTTATCGATAAAAAAGAATGGTTTTTATGTTTTGCTGAGAAAATTCTTTTATTAATAATAATATAGAAAATGTCGAATTATCGAAAAAAATTTCGATAACTAAAATTTTCAATAGAAATTTTTTCGATAACAAAAATTTTCAATAGAAATTTTTTCGATAACAAAAATTTTCAATAGAAATGTTTTCGATAACAACAATTGTCTATAGAAATTTTTTCGATAACAACAATTGCATTAAAATTTTTTTTTCGATAACAACAATTTTCCATCGAAAACTTTTCAATAACAACAATTTTCCATCGAAAACTTTTCAATAACAACAATTTTCTATAGAAAATATTTCGATAGCAACCATTTTCTATAGAGAATTTTTCGATAACAACAATTTTCTATAGAAAATGCTTCGATAACAACAATTTTCTATAGAAAATGCTTCGATAACAACAATTTTCTATAGAAAATGCTTCGATAACAAAAATGTTCTATAGAAAATGCTTCGATAACAAAAATGTTCTATAGAAAATGCTTCGATAACAACAATTTTCTATAGAAAATGTTTCGATAACAAAAATTTTCTATAGAAAATGTTTCGATAACAAAAATTTTCTATAGAAAATGTTTCGATAACAAAAATTTTCTATAGAAAATGTTTCGATAACAAAAATTTTCTATAGAAAATGTTTTCGATAAAAAAAATTTCAATAGAAATTTTTTCGATAACAAAAATTTTCGATAGAAATTTTTTCGATAACAAAAATTTTCTATAGAAAATGTTTCGATAACAAAAATGTTTGTATAGAAAATATTTCGATAACAACAGTTTTCTATATAAAATTTTTCAATAACACAAGTTTTCTATAACAAATTCTTCGATAACAAAAGTTTTCTGTAGCAAATTCTTCGATAACAACGATTTTCTATAGAAAATCTTTTGATAAAAAAATTTTCTATAAAAAATTTTTCGATAACAACAATTTTCCATACAGTTTATGTTATTTGAACGTATTTTTTTTTAATCGTTATCAGCTTCGCTCCATTCTCTTATAGCCAATCGTAAATAAATTTAAATATCCTCACAAGGTTATATTATTCCTGTGAATAAATCGTTAAAATTACATTTTAAGTGTTAAATATTTCAAGTCACATAAAAAAAGCAATACAAGACACCCACAGTCCCATATACAAAGCCATCTACTGAAAGGCACGAGAGCGGAAACGGAAACTTGCGTTTAACCAGAGAGCAGCAGCATAGTTGGCAGCAGTTCATTAGAAGTTATACACGACTGGTTGGATTTCTGCTTTCATAACTCTCTGTCATGCCACATTTAAGCCAAAAATAAAACAGAAAATAAAAAAAATAAGCAAAGACAACCCCCAGCAAATAATGAAACAGAATAAAACGAGAATAAAAAAGAAGAATTCACGTAAAAAGAAATTGAAAAGATAAGACGGAGGAAGTAAATCTTAGTAGGTTTGCATTTGGGAAACTAAAAAGGAACAAAGTTGTGTAAAACAAACCACAAGACAAGAAAGCAATTTGGTTTTCAAGATAAAAGTTGACAACATTAAGAATAACAACAACAACACAGCAACAATAGCAACAGCAACTTACTATTACCAATTGCTAAATAAACTTACAACAAGCAGAATAACTTGTAGTCGTCTGGCTAGAAATGGTCAGGGTCCGTACAACGAAACTGTCTGGAAAGTGAAGAAAACGACAGCCAAGCAAAACAACATGTTTTGTAAGAACCACAAACAAATAAAAAATAAAAAAAAATTGTCAACGAAATAAATTAAAGAAACCAACACCAGAAAAGAGAAAATAATAAGAACAAGGGGAATATAGGTAGACGTGTCTTATACGTAGCACCCACGAAATTAATATTTTAATGAGGGCAACGTTTGACCAAAAGGCCAACAACATTAGCACATTAGCAGTTGTAGTGGTGCTAGAGAATGAAAAAATTAACAGGAAAATCAACGTAATCGAAAAATTTTAAAGATAAAATTGTGGTATTCGATATATTTTCTGTAACATTTTATAGTAATCGAAACGTTTCAAAAATTAAATAATTGGAAACACTTGTTATGGCAAATTTATATAAAGAAACAGTATGTTTATGTATTGTTATTGTTGTTATCGAAACATTTTCTATAGAAAATTGTTGTTATCGAAATATTTTCTACAGAAAATTGTTGTTATCGAAATATTTTCTACAGAAAATTGTTGTTATCGAAATATTTTCTACAGAAAATTGTTGTTATCGAAACACTTTCTATAGAAAATTGTTGTTATCGAAACATTTTCTATAGAAAATTGTTGTTATCGAAACATTTTCTATAGAAAATTGTTGTTATTGAAACATTTCCTATAGAAAATTGTTGTTATTGAAACATTTCCTATAGAAAATTGTTGTTATCGAAAAAGTTTTTATAGAAAATTTTTGTTATCGAAAAAGTTTTTATAGAAAATTTTTGTTACCGAAAAAGATTTTACAGAAAATTTTTGTTATCGAAACATTTTCTATAGAAAATTATTGTTATCGAAACATTTTCTTTAGAAAATTTTTGTTATCGAAACATTTTCTATAGAAAATTGTTGTTATCGAAACATTTTCTATAGAAAATTGTTGTTATCGAAACATTTTCTTTAGAGAATTGTTATTATCGAAACATTTTCTATAGAAAATTATTGTTATCAAAACATTTTCTATAGAAAGTTGTTGTTATCGAAACATTTTCTATAGAAAGTTGTTGTTATTGAAACATTTTCTATAGAAAATTATTGTTATCGAAACATTTTCTATAGAAAATTATTGTTATCGAAACATTTTCTATAGAAAATTGTTGTTATCGAAAAATTTTCTTTAGAAAATTGTTGTTATCGAAGTATTTTCTTTAGAAAATTGTTGTTATCGAAATATTTTCTTTAGAAAATAGTTGTTATCGAAACATTTTATATAGAAAATTGTTGTTATCGAAAAAGTTTTTATAGAAAATTTTATGAAAAATAAAATATAAAAGTATGTATGTATGGGTAAAGTAATTTCAAATTTTGTTGGCGGCATATAATTTGAGTGCTGTTACATATGACATACATGCCATTGAATTCAGCAAATCTTAATCGATAAACAAATTATTTTTCTTTGAAATTTTCTTCTGTTCGAATTTTTTTAAAGATGTTTCACATATCATATCAGAGTGTTATATTTAAAATATCATTTTTATTAAATTTCATTTCAATTAAATTTGCTTTAATTTTTCTTGTTTATTTTTAAGCAGGTGCTGAGCCAAGACAAAAATAGAAAATGAAAAATAGAAATTTAAAAAGATTTATAAAATTCAGTTTAATTTGATTGTTTTTCTAAGAAAACAAGTCTCAAGCACCTCAAGAGTGGAAAAACAAGAACATTTTCAAATAATCTGATTCAATACTTTGTATACGTTTTGCTATGTTTTGCTACGTTTTTAGAACGATAATGGAAAAAAATATTGTTTTTTTCCAAGAGCCACTCGAATTTTAGGTAAGAACTCTTCAATAATAAATAGAAGAAAAAAATGGCAACAAACACAGCAACAATAACAACAACAACAACATTATGGATGGCAGTAGAAGAAGAAAAAGAAGAATCAGAAGATGAAGAAAATAAAATGTAGGAAATAATCCACTCTTAAGTTTTCCGGTAAACATCAGCAATAATAATAAAATGATTAAAAACTAAAAGGCTACGACAAAAAAAAAATGGATTAAAAAAACGGAAAAATACCCTACAGAACGGCAACCAAATAGGATTAAGAACTGGGAATTTTAGAAAAATTTTAGATCGCAGTTAAAGGCAACTGCTGCCTCACTACTGCCGTGTCTTTCTGATAAGAATCCTGGCTGCTTTTAAAGCGTCGCAATGCTTCTTAGGTGGTGGAATTTTCCCTCCAGATCTCTAAAAATTTTCACACAGTCGGACTGCAATTAAGTCCTTAATGAATGCAACTAAGACGTCCATCCTTGTGTATGAATGTTAAAGATTTCCTAGAGAACTTCAGAGTCATTCAAAGTTTTACTCTTCTATAGGTTCCAGGATATTAGGATATCATTGGGTATTGATTTGCTGCTGAACAGGTCCAGTACAGAGCCCACAATCTCGGATTTCGTTAGCTAAACTGGATATTCTCTGATCGTTTTACAAAGAGACTATATTTTGTACGTAGCAGGAGATTACGTACAATATTTCGATACTCTGCTGGACTTGTGTGGATACATGAGGGCTGATTGTCTTCTGTCATTATATGGCATGACGATCCACCGCAAAATTGTGATTCTCACAAGTTATTGTCCTATTGAAGGATGTGTACGTGAACTTATCTTGTGAGAGCTGAGCAAAGAGACTGTCTTTCCCATGAATTTTATATGAAGAGTTGGAAGTTCTTGAGCTTTCATGTTCACTAATGTTTGCCTGAACTGAGAGAGCTGAGGAAAGACACTGTCTTTCATTTGCATTTGCCATGAAAATACGGAAGTTCTTGAGCTCTCATTTTCGTTGATCTCTGCCTGAACAGATAGAGAGCTAAGGAAGAAGAGGTGGAAGTTCTGGAGCTCCCATGTTTGCCGATCTTTGCCTGAACTCTCCACGGTAAAAACTGCTGCAATTGCAAAAGTTATTCTGTATACGAATTGGCCTCTTTTAAGGAATGTTTGATACTCGGATTAAATATTGTTACGTGTTTACCTTTTAAATATGTTTAAATTATGAGCTCGTAGATGGGAAATAAAATAAAAATAAATTTGTTTTTAGTTTCAATTGAAATTCCTTATTATTCGCACAATTCTGCGTGTGACACTGTTTACAACTTTATGTAAACAACAACAATTGCTTTGTTTGTTAATCATTTGTTTACACGCTTTGCATAAGCAATAACAATTACTAGTCAATTGTTCGATAGATCTTTGTAACGGAGATCTTCAAACCACGATTACTCTCTTCAAACACACCGCGTCTTCACGCAAGACTGACTGAACTTTCTTACACAGTCAAACAGTCAGTGAGTGAAACAATTCCAATTCACGAAACCATTGTACGGTCCATAACAGATATCGTAAAAGGGTTGGGGGCGTCCCCGTCACAAAGGAGAATGTGCGGAACGCTCCGCAAAATAAAAGATTGGTAGGAGCTAAAACTCTTCCGATATCTTCTTAATTAATAACTCCCTTAAAGTATACTTTAATTATTATTTTATTTTTTATTTTACAAGTCTGACTGAACTTCACTGACTACGTCGCCTGCTTTACCTTGCCTTTTATATAGCAGAGTAAACAGTCTGATGAATGTTCTTGAAGTCAAGTTTTCATGTCTTCAACTTCTAGAAATCTCTTTAAATGTAAACATCGTTGTTTACATTTATTATTGTAGTGTTGTTTGTGTGTTTTTGTTTACTTGCTTACTATTTTTTTACGCTCGTGTTTGTAGTTATATTAAGCAGTACAATGATTTGTAAACAGGTTTGTTTACTACATTGTTTTGTTTTTGTAGCTTTTGTTTATAATTTTAATGTTAAGCGATGTAAAAGCATTGACGTCAAGGATATAGCTTCGTTCATCACTGGTTTTCCAGTGCGGGGTAGTCGTGCTTTTGTTGTGCAGCCCTTGCGCTAACTAATTTCTTCCATTTCCCTGATTTTGGTGGAACTTGGTTAGTACAGGGACTGCGTTCACCCGTGGTATCACAACGGGCCGCTATGCGTGCTCAAGTGATCTTTGTGATAACAGAGCTACCACTCCGACCTGACCTGACCTGATGTAAAAGTAAAACACCAGTATCGAGGGATTTTTCAAATGATGTTTGGCATTCCAATGTGTTTATACGCTGGTCTGAGCGGAACATTACATTTTTCTTACCTACTTTTGAATATGGTATGCCTTCCATAAACTGTAGCATAAACCCTACGAAAAGCAAAAAAAAAAAAACGAAAAACCTTCCAAACAAAGTTGCTGAAAGTAAAAGAAAAACAAAAACAAAAAAAATTCTTACTGCTTAGCTTCTACTGCTGCTGCTGCTGTTTGCCTCTTTACGTTGCATTTTCTTTATAGAAAATGATGATGATTATCTGTGTGCCATAAGTCTGGCTAATAATCTACACCTGATGTTAAAGTTCGCCTATATAATCCAAGTATTTGCTTAAGACAAACAACACACACAGACACAAACAAATACAAAAAAAAAAAGAGATGAACAGACTTAGGAAACCAGATAAAACGGAAGAAAAACAAACGAACGTCAATTGAAAGAAAAAAGGTACAAGAACAGCGTTAAAAAATAAGAATAAAAGAAGGCAAAAAGAAACCAAAATAAAACCGTATCTCGAGCTTATTTTAATTTTCTTCTTTTTTCGTATTTCTTTACATTTTTTGTTCTACTCGTGTAGAATAGAGTAGCAAGTACATGCTAAAGTGTAGATTTTGTTTACGGAGATGCTGTAAACCCGTAAACAGTTAGCCAATATGCCTGCCTTGCCTAGATTTTAATTTTCTTAAGTTTCCTTACCCTTTTTGCCATCCTCTTTAGCCCTTTTTTTGTGGTAATTTTCTCTTCAATTGTTGCAAGGAATTATAAAAAAATTATTATTTTTGTTGTAAGCTTTACTTCTTACGTTTTATTTTTCTTTTTCTTCCTTTAATTTTCGGCTTTTCCTCACCTTAATGCGGTTTACGGGGAAAAAAAATAAAAAAACCTATCGGGCTACCACCATCCTTGCAGAAAATCACAACCAACTGGCAATTATTTTTTTAAGGGATAAAGTTTTTTTGCCCCTTTAATTAAAGTAATTAAACCATAAATCGTGCATACAGAAGTGGCCAAATGGTTATAATTTAATTACACTGGGTTACAAGAAAAAAAAAAAAAAAACACAAAAATCTGCTTAAGATTCTTATGCAAGAAAATTATTTTCTTCCTTTGGAATCACAGGACATAATGATAGTTTTTCTCAATCACTTGGTTTTTGGCCAAGCAGTAGCAACTATATATTACGCTATGCAACACAAACATTAGCAGCTGTTTTTGCATTGGAAAATCAAGCCGGTTTATACAGCAAAGTCCTTAGGTAATGTGTGTGAAGATAAATTCGAATTTAAAAACCGAAGACGCAAACCCATACTTTTAGCAGCGCCACTTCTTGCCTCTAACAGGATAAACTTTGCTATTAACAGATCACTGTTAACTGTTTAACAGTGGCAAGTAGATAGATTTGTCTTCTAGTTTGCAATTATTGCAGGCTATTGACATAAAATATAATTCTCATTATGATCATTATTATTTCAGCTATCCTACTACCACGATTCGAGAGACGGACCCTCTGGACTACCGTATGCATAAAGTCCGTGCGGTGTTCTATTTCTTATATGTTCCAAGATGGAAGGGTCCGCCAAATAACTTTTTTTGAAAATGCTTAAAAAAACTACTGAATACTTGCTCAAATTTATTTTTTTATTTGAAAGTACAATCCTTCCGGTTAATAATGGAATATAATTTCATTCAACTGGCTGCCTCGGCTGGCCATGCAGTAGCCTACACGTTGTGTGCAGCTATATTTCACCAATGGCTTCACGAATATTGTCCTTTAAAGCGTCAATTGTCTCTGGCTGTTGTCTGGCGTAACACTTATCTTTGACGGCACCCCACAAATAATAGTCCAACGGTGTCAAATCGCAGCTCCGAGGTGGCCAAACGACATCAGCTCTCTGCGGCTGATAATGCGATCTTCAAAAACAGGGCGCAAAACATCGAGTGTAGCTTCGGCTGTGTGGCACGTAGCGCCGCCCTGTTGAAATCAAATGTTGCCAATATCCTCCTCTTCATTTTTTTTTTGAACAAAAATTCGTTCAACATGGCCCGATAACGATCGCCATTGACTGTAACGGCCTCTCCTTGCTCATTTTCGAAGAAAAATGGCTCAGTTATGCCTCCGGAACAAAATCCGCACCAAACAGTGACTCATTTTGGGTGCGTCGGCTTTTCAATGTATGCGTGCGGGTTTTCTGTGGCCCAAATGCGATAATTTTGCTTGTTTACATACCCGCCAAGATCGAAATGAACTTTATCTGAAAAGATGATTTTTTTTGCCAAAATCGTCATCTTCTGTAAGTCGATCGCAGGCCCACTTAGCGAAGCGAAAACGCATTGGATGGTCAATTGGCTTCAACTCCTGAACCAATTGGACTTTGTATGGCGTCATACCAAGGTCTTTATGCAAAATTCGTCTCAATGATGTCTCCGAAATGTTCAATTGTTGAGAACGACGGTGAATTGATGTTGATGGCGCTTCACGCACACTTTCTGCCACAGCAGCAATATTCTCGGGTGTATGCACTGTTTTTGGCTTTTCACGCTTTGGTTTATCGATGAGGATGCCAGTTTCTTTCACTTTTTCCCCAAGACAACGAACATACGGAGTTGATGGTGCTTCTCTTCTTCCAAAATCCGTACGCAATTTTCGCACACATTCTGCAACATTACCATGATTTTCAAAGTAATGTCGCAACATTGCCCAGCGTTGTTCAAGCGAAGGATAAAACTAATTATCTGTCAAATCAGACATGAGCTAAGTGTTACCATTCACGAAATAAGCACTAGTTGAAAAAAAAACATTAGATGGCGGACCCGATAGTATGGTTCTCATAGACCTAGAGTATTTCCCTAAATTAACTCCTAAACAAGTGGGCTTGCTCAGATGGATGCTGTTAAATAGCTAACAGCGCTCTGTTAAAGGCAAATTTTGTTCTGTTAAAGCCAAATGTGGCGCTGCTAAAAATTAATGGATTGCGTCTTGGATTTTCAAATTCGAATTTACCTTCAAACTCATTCTCAGGTGATGGTTGCCAAAGAAAAAATTGATAAATAAATCCTTTAAATCTACAATTTTTAAGCATAATCATGTGGTCTTTATGACATTATTTTTGAAACAAAATTTCTACAATAATTTCAGGTATTATCTGGTTATTTATTAAAGCAACTTCTAATACGAAGACCCACATTTCCTCTTAAAAAAACAACAACTTTCAAGCAAAAACTAAATCCTTTAATTTTATCGAATATCAGCTACCAAATCGATGCAATTACTTCAATTCGTATTTTTATTTTTATATTCTGACAAGGTTTTTCTCTCTTTTCTATTGATATTGCTTCTGCGAAAACATTTACAATTTCGTAAACAAATACGCGCATAATAAAAAGTGAATAAAACAGATAAACAACGACTATATGGTAAGATGGTGATGATGTATGGTAAGACACTGAACTGAACTAACAAGTGGTAGACACTGTAACGTAAACAATGCATTGCACATTGCTCGTCAACATAGCGTAGAAGGCCCTACAGAAGCTTATTCCCACCCCTGATATGTGCAAACCAATGGAAAGTTGATCAAAGGCTTTTTCGCCAACATACAGAGAAGAAAACAGCGATATTGTGACATTGGAGTGGTAACAACTAGTCGTCTAGACAGATTTCTATAGCAGACTGATTTCATCAAACGATCTTAGCGGTCATCTCAACTGTAAATGAGAATGATATGTAGATGACCTTAACCCTTGATTGTGTACATTGCTTGAGACTTCAGAGTCTATTAACAGTCTCAAGAGCATTGCACATATATTGTTAAAATCGGATCAAGGTATCAGACCAAGAATATCGTAACATTGTAGGAATCGCTTCCCTGTGAGCATATGGGGGAGTTATAGTTATCAAATCCTAAGTATAAAGATATTATGGACCCGAATAATTGGCATTACACCATACATGATCAACAAGGTAGTCCCATCAGTAAATGGGAAAATAATAACTGAGATATCGACACTGATTCTGAGGCCTGCAAAGGACAGTTTCAGGTCTCTTAGATCCACTATCCCCGGTTTTGGGTTCCATTGAGATTGAAAAAGACTTCGACAAATCCAATTACAATGTCATACGAAGATGCCGTAATGTATAGTAGGTAGTGTGTTGCCTCATTAAATGAGAGACAACAGCCTTCGGGAAAATAATCAGGGAGTAAAATCTCAAATCAATCGTTCCGAAATGATGTCATCCTGAAATGGGTGGTATGAGAAGCTAGGTTGTCGTCCAGACTAAAAGGTTGTAATGACAATGTCAACAAATTTCGTTACTAAAATCCTTCACGGGTTAAATGTAGACATAGAATAGCAGATACAGAAGGTTAGGCAAAGCTGTAGTCGTTAGGCAAAGCTTCTGTCTAACCAGACGAAACTTTAGGCTTCTATAGGACTGTGAAGGTAGGTTGGAATGCATAAGATCTTGCGCAGAATTCTGGATATTTTGTACCCAAATTTCATTTCGAGCACCAGACTATGGAAACAGGGCAAATAAAAACCTAAGGCGGGGGCAATAAAGTGAAGAAAATGGTGATGGATTGTTATAACAAGGAAGGAATAGAATCCACAGGAATGGAATCCACAAGAATGAAATCCGTAAAAGAAAACGCTGAATTCTGCATGGAAACGGGAGATTGATTTGGAAACAGATGCAATGGGGAAGGCTTAAGCGAAGTGGATTGATATAACAGGGAAGGAATAGAATCCACAGGTATAGAATCCACAATAATGGAAGCCGTAAAAGAAAACGCTGAGTTCTACACGGAAAAGGGAGATTGATTTGGAAGCAGATGCAATGGGGAAAGCTCAAGCGAAGTGAATTGATATAACAAGGAAGGAATAGAATCCACGGGAATGGAATCCACAAGAATGGAATCCATAAAATAAAACGCTGAGTTCTCCATGGAAAAGGAAGATTGATTTGGAAGCAGATGCAATGGGGAAAGCTCAAGCGAAGTGGATTGATATAACAAAGAAGGAATAGAATCCACAGGAATGGAATCCACAATAATGGAATCCGTAAAAGAAAATGCTGAGTTCTACATGAATAAAGAAGATTGATTTCAAACAGATGCAACGGGGAAAGTTTAAGCAAAGTGGAGGCATTGGCACAAATCCAGACTCGGATATCGGCGATCAGCAGGTGCCAGAATCGGATTGGGTAAGAGGTCGCCGTAGTCTAGTAGGTAGGGTGTTGGCTTATTACACCTAAAGCCAGGTTCGAGCCGAAGGCCGGACATCAAGGCAAAATACAAAAAGTATTTTTTCGGCGACTTCCTCTCAGCAGATTTCTGGCAAAACCCCTGAGAGTAAAATAAAATTGCCACGAAAAATTTCTCAAAAATTTGTCATTCGGAGTCGACTTTAAACTGTAGGTCCCACCACTCATGTATAAAATTAACACACACAACATAAGTGGTGTGAGCAACTAGGACGTTGTACAATGGGTCAATTCGACCTCCGGGTACTGTACTTGTCTTAATTGACAAGTACACGTCCTCCAACCTAACCTAACCTAACCTAAGAGGTATAACATGCATCGAATGCATGCGCCAAATCTACTCAAGAACACAAAATTTAAGTGGTAATAACATAAGAAGTTCCATAATAATTAAAGAGCCAAGTATGAATGTGGAGAACCTATGTATACTACTTGCAGAAACGATGACTACATATTTGTGGAAAGGGAAAATTATTGATCAAGTGTTACTACCCCTACCTTAAACACCAACTACCTGTATCAACTATCGTAGTGTGCAGATTTTCCTTTCTTTTTTCAAATATTTTTTAAAGCCTAACAAAAGAGATTATTTTGTACAAAACATTCTGGTAAATAACGCCAAAAAGCAATAAAAAACTTTAACAATTTTATTTTATTTTTTTGCTTCTATTCTTTTTACAGAAACATTTCTTTATTTTAAAAATAAAAAAAGAGAGAAGTTTTGTTTATTAAAAATCATAATAAACACACACATACAGGAAAACATTTTCGCTTAATAAAAATATTTTTCAAAAAAAAGTGAAAAAAAAACCGGAAAAGTTTTGCAATGAAAATAAATTTCTTTTTAAATTTCATTTGAAAGTATTTCTTGCCATTAAAAGTATTGAAATAAAATTAAAATTTTAAGAAATAGAAGAAAAATTTTTTAAATTTTTAATGCCAAAGAAAATTTTACGAAAAAAGAGTTGAATTTACAATAAAAACTTACCATAGAAAATCGTTAGTTTTTTTTATGGGAAAATGTAAGTCACATACTGCAAATATATAAGAAAATAAAGAAAAAAATTATAAATATTTACATTATAACAGTAAATAAAATTTAATAGGAGTTAAAAAAAATTTACATATAAAACTATTGACATTCAAAGGATTTTTCCTTTTGGCAACTCTGCCATAATAAGGCCCCTCTGTGTCTTCGCTTTTGACGACTGCAAAGAAAATTACCAGCAACAAAAAGCTCCCTCCTCTTTTCATTAATTTTCACATAATCAGAGATCCCTGCATAGCTGATTCAGGTTAATTTTACAATAGCTTGGCATCGTTTGGTCAAGCTCAATCAGAATCGAGATCCCTGCACAGCTGATTCAGGTTGATTTTGCAATAGCTTAGCATCGTCTGGTCAAGCTCAATCAGAATCGAAAACTCGACGGGCAATTTGACGGCCAAATAGTATTGCTTTTTCCAGTCCTTAAACTTCCTATTCATTGGTTCGGTGACGCAGCATTCCTCTTGAGAGATACCTGCGAGTTCCCCAATGGGTTCCGAAATATTTCACTCTGAGACAAAATATCCTTTTTACTCCTTTCACTATCTGCCTTTGACCCATCCACATACCACGTCTAAACAGAGTAGGTAGGTAGGTAGGTAGGTAGAGGTGGCTGCCCATCCAAGAAAATGCCCATGTGCCATGGACACACTTAGGCCGCATTGGGCCCATTCTGCTACCACAGTCATCCGAAACCATTCGGAGCTCCTGATGAAGCGATTTAGGCTGCCAATGTCAATGCCTGACAGTTCCTCCAGATCATCCATGTAGTAAGTACCCAAGTACTTCCTTCTCCTTTGGCATAGAACCGGGCATGTACTCAGCAGATGAGGGACAGTCTCCTCTTCTTCCTCATCTCTGCAGCTTCTACAGAAGTCGTTAGCAAGGTGTCCAAGTCCAATGAGCCTCGCATGCGTACCCATAATGCAATGCCCCGTAATGACACCGACAACTACACTGAGCGCGCCTCTTTGGAGTTTAAGTAGACTCATTGTGCGCCCCTCATCCAGCCTTGGCCAGATTTTACGAGCCGTTCCACCCGTGTTCGAGGCCGCCCACCTGTCGCTGACGGAATCGACGATCGTATTATCAATTATGAGCTTGCAGGTCCTTATTGGTATGCCCAGATTCGAGAACTCAGCGGTGAGCTCGATGGTCGTGCCCCGCCTGGCAAGTTCATCAGCTCTACAGTTGCCCGGAATACCACTCTGTCCCGGTACCCATACGATATGGATGTCATATCGTTCCGCTATCTCGTCGAGATATCTGCGACAGCCGTACACCGTCTTGGAGTTCATCACGTTATAACTCAAAGCCCTGATAGCCGCCTGGCTATCAGAAAGTATGGTAACGCTCCGCTTGGAGACCCTTCCATCCCCAATAATACTCGCCGCAGCCTGTATGGCCACCATCTCCGCTCTAAACAGAGTATGTATTGTTATATATATATATATATATATGAATTGTTCCATTCACTCTTGTGTCTCAATCATGTTGCGAAGAAGTTTTCAACACCTTAGGGTTAATGGTTCTTTCAATAGGACAGTTAGAAGGAAACTGTGAGGTAATGAGGGATCAGCTTACCATTCCATACCATAGACGACATCATTTTGGTTCTTACTACCATGCTCGAGTAGCTTATAGTGTCTTCGTAGAGCAGGTTTCATTGTTTTTGCGATACCAATATATCATCTGTCATCCTACCCAGACACTGTTAACATAGGGTATATATGAAGCCCGATATCTCCAGTTCCAAAATTATTTGGGATATACGACTTATTGGGTTTTATTAGGGGTACCTTAGGCTACAATTTGTTTATAGTGGAATATGTGCAGCAAGTCCCATTTGTCCATAATATCGATAATCCTACCCTTGACTATTTTCTGTTAACCACTTAACATTGCTCTGTTAGCTTTAACATTAGCTCTGTTAAAATTTTTGGTTTTTGTCTTTGCTAGTTAAATTTGAATTTATCTTCACACACACATTCATTTGAGTTGTTTTCAGACTTGTTCTGTCTGCTTAGAGAAAGGCATCAAGGTCTGATCATCATGGTATACATCCAATGCATAATACCTTTCCCAAGGTGCTCTCTTTATGAGGATTTCATTTTAATTTATATTCCATTGATGTTCCCAGATGTATGACTTCAGTTTTCGAATACTCTTTCATTGAGAAACTTTCCTTCTCTTTGTAAATGGCTTTATTGTCTGAGTTTAGCCTTTGGCATGAGGGTGAGCCGTCGACTTACAATATTGTTACGAAAGTGGAAAAAATCTAGATACCGGTGTTTTGCTTTTTAACATTAAAGTTATAAACAAAAATATAACAACAAACACCAGCATAAAAAATGGTAAACAAGTAAACAAAAATATACCAACAAACACGACAAGAATAAATGTAAACAAAATACACAAACAACAATAATGAATGTAAACAACAATGTTTACATTTATAGAGATCTCAAGAAGGCGAAGCCAAGAACATTTGGCCGCAAGAACATTGATCAGACTGTTTACTTTGCCATATAAAAGGCAAGACAAAGCAAGCAACTGACTGAGTAAAAGTTCAGTCAGTCTTCTGTGAAGACGCGGTGTGTTTGAAGAGAGTAATCGTGGTTTGAAGAAGATCTCCGTTACAAAGATCTGTCGAATAATTGTCTAGTAATTGTTATTGCTTATGCAAACGTGTGTAAACAAAGGATTAACAAACTAAGCAGTTGTTGTTGTTAACATCAAGTTGTGAACAGTGGCACACAGAATTGTGCGAATAATAAAGAAGTTTAATTAAAACTAAACACAAATTTATTTGTATGTATTTTATTTCCAATCTACTCATATTTTAAACGTTTTTAAAAGGTAAAAACGTAACAATATCAAGACCTCTTCCAATGATACTGCAAAGAACCTCTTCAAATTTTTTCTCCACATTAGCAGTGGGTATCCTCCTGTTGTGCGTAGCCTTTTTATCTTATTTCCTGCATATGATACCACAGATCCTGCGTATAGGACGAACCTCTGTTATACATTTGATATCATAGGCACTATACCTGTTCTATCTAATGGCCTATTAAAGGCCTCGTGACCAAATGGGCCTCTCTATATCGCGAGAAGGGAAAATAGTCAACTAAAAACGCCCACTTTATCTTCAAGAGTTGTTGTAGTAGACCTCCTCTACATGCGCTCCACTGAGGATGCAGTGGTATCCTACCAAGTTATATACTTGTCCACTGCTTTTTTAAGTATTTTCAGCATAAAGAAATTGATGGTAATTAGTCCAAAGGAATATGGTAATGCAGTGTCCTTGTTTTCCCACCTTTGGGAAGAAAGGAATAAAGGGGAAATAATAAAAAAAAAACTCAGATTTTTGCTACATAATCATTCCGGTTAGGGTGCAGTGGCATCCAAGTTTAATAGTTCCACCGCTTTTTCATGTATTTTCAGCATTGAAAAATTGAGGATAATTGGTCCAAACGAATATGGTAATGCGGTGTCCTCACTTTCTTCTAAATGGAAGGAACATCACACTTGCCGTGGTATATAATCGAGGTCCTTTTGCAATAGGGCAAGAAAAATTCCCTCTTGAGTGTGTATAGAACTAAAAAAATTCAGACCTAAGACAGCGAAGCCGTAGTCTAGTAGGTAGTGTGTTGGCTTATTAGACGTAAAGCCCGGGTTCGTATCCCAGGTCAGACATCAAAACGAAATATGGAAAAAGAAAATATTTCTTCGGCGACTTCCTCTCAGCAGATTTCTGGCAAAAACTCTGGGAGTAAATAAAATGGCCATGAAATGTTTCTCAAAAAATCTGCCGTTCGGAGACGACGTTAAACTGTAGGTCCCGCCACCCATTTATAAAATTAACGCACACAACATGAGTGGTGTGAGAAGCTATGCCGTAATCCTGACTGAAGGGTTGTAATGGCCAATTATGTATGTATGTATGTATGTATGTCAGACAGCGAAGAACCTAGTCTCCGTGAATACAAGTTTGTTTGATTTTAATACGCAACGAACATTGTTGCCTAGCTGGGCTTATTAAAAAACAAAAAGCGAATGAAAGAAAATTCTTGCAATAATTTAATGATGCTTAGTTTTTCTTGTTATTTTTTAACAAAGTTTTGTTGCTGTGCACACAATATTATTTCTTTATGGTTTATTTCTGAACCCCTCCCTCCTCCTTAATTTGGTTACTTTTCCATCGTGTTCGTTTACTAAGTTTCTTAACAAAATTCGCCAACACGTTTCCTGTTTAGAGCTTCATATACTCCGAGACTCAGTGTTTTAGTGTTTACAATGCCAGTGTATTTATTGAGTTTTTCCTGCTTTGGCTTTTAGGGTCACGTAATTAGTTTTGCCACCAAATGTAGCACACACTCGCACACACAAAAAGTCATCGTAAAATTATGTTATAAACGTACGAGCATGTTGCAACAACATCTTCTATCCCCCTTTATTTCAGTTTTTTTGGAAATACTCTCGTGATGCTTTTTAACATTTCTAGAGAGTTTCTAGACAATGTTGCAATGTTGCATTGCGGACGGAGTACCCACTAAAAATTCTTACAATTTTATGTGTGTGCTAAGGAGTACGCTTTTTGAGTAATTTTTTGGAAAGAACAAAATAAGCCATAAAAAGCATAAAAAGGTTACATTGTTGAAGAACGGAAAATGTAAACATTATTAGTACCAGCCAGTCCACTCCACACTATAAGTACATGAGAAGAAAGTAAGTCAATAAGAAAAACATTTTAAAACATTTTAAGTAACGAAAAACAGTTTCCTTCTTAATGACTTCAAAATGTATTTTCTCAAAAAGAGAGCATGGCAACAGCTTGTACAGTTACAATGTAACCAGTTTGTTAAATCAAAAGCCCTCTTAGGCACATATAGCGACCTGTTGTGATACCTTATGGCCCAGGAACGAACTGACAGGTTCGGATTAACCAGTCTCCAGCCTTTCGCATTTAAAGCTCCCTTACAATCAAGCTGAAAATCAGTCTGAAATTTTAATTAATTTTTTTATCGATCCAATATCTACGGGTGATTTTTTAGCTTATATCTTTTTGGCAACACTGGTTTAAACAGCTCACGCACGTTTCGTGTTTTGTTGCACTGTCAAACATCTTCAGTTTGGTCCATAATTTAACCATGAATCGTCTTACAAACGAACAACGCTTGCAAATCATTGAATTTTGTTATCAAAATCCGTGCTCTGTTAAAAAAGTTCATCGCTCGCTTCTACCATTTTATGGTCAGTTTAATCGACCCACTGAAGCGGCTGTTCGGGCTATTGTGACTAAATTTCGCACCAAATTCACATTGTTGGACATTAAACCATCAACACGCTTACGTAGAGTGCGAACTGAAGAAAATATCGCAGCTGTATCGGCCGGCCAGTGTTAATGATGACCATCAATTATCGATTCGTCGCCGTTCGCAGCAATTGGGCCTCTATTACTCAACAACGTGGAAAATTTTGCGGAAGAATTTAGGTGTGAAGCCTTTCAAAATACAGCTGGTGCAAGAATTGAAGCCGAACGACCTACCGCAACGCAGAATTTTTGGTGAATGGGCTCTTGGCCGAAGATCCACTTCTTTATCGAAAAATTGTGTTCAGCGACGAAGCTCATTTTTGGCTCAATGGATACCTAAATAAGCAGAATTGTCGATTTAGGAGTGAAGATCAGCCAGAAGCATTGCAAAAGCTACCAATGCTTCCAGAAAAAGTCACAGTTTGGTGCGGTTTATGAACTGGTGGCATCATTGGACCGTACTTCTTCAAAGATGCTGCGAATCGTAACGTAACTGTGAATGGTGAGCGCTACCGTGAGATGATATCCAACGTTTTTTTTTTGCCCAAAATGCAAGAGCTTGACTTGCAAGACATGTGGTTTCAACAAGACGGTGCCACATGCCACACAGCACGCGTAACAATGGACTTATTTAGAGGCGAGTTCGGTGAAAATTTTATTTCACGTTCGGGACCGGTCAATTGGCCACCTAGATCGTGCGATTTAACGCCTTTAGACTATTTTTTGTGGGGCTATGTTAAAGCTCATGTCTATACAGACAAGCCCGCTTCAATTGACGCATTGGAAGACAACATTGAAGCATTTATTCGTGAGATACCGGCCGAAATGTTGGAAAGAGTATGCCAAAATTGGACTAAGCGGTCAACATTTGCATGAAATAATCTTCAAACATTAAATTATATGGACCGTACTATCGATTCAAATAAAGATTTCATGCATTTTTCTAAATTTTATGTGTTTTCTTTTGAAATATTTTCCTATAGCTCTTAAAAAATCACTCATTAGTAGCAATAGCTTCTGTCAAGTAAAAAGTTTTTATGTGTGTGAAGATAAATTCGAATTTGAAAATCCAAGACGCAATCCATAAATTTTAGCAGCGCCACATTTGGCGTTAACAGAGCAATATTACCCCTTAACAGAACAAAATTTGGTCTTAACAGAGCACTGTTAGCTATTTAACATTATCCATCTGAACAAGCCCACTTGTTTACTCTAGTACTCTATGAGTACCATACTATATGCAGAGGAAGTTTCCAAGGCCTCTTAATATAATCAGCACTAAGGTCACATATAAAGTGATATGGTATTGAGGAACTTGGCATTCAAAATATCAATTCTATGCTTGAAAGTCCTCTAGAAGATCGGTGGCTATTTTGGAACATCTCGTATAGTACACCTACTCGACTGTATGAAAATGGTAGTCCAGAGAGTCCTCTTTCGAACCGTGGTAGTGGGATAGCAACCCCCATCTCTAATGTGTGTGTGTATGAAAAAGTAAGACGTAATCCTGACTGAAGGGTTGTGATGACTAATTATGTATGTATGTATGTATGTATGTATGTATGTATGTATGTATGTATGTATGTATGTATGTATGTATGTATGTATGTATGTATGTATGTATGTATGTATGTATGTATGTATGTATGTATGTATCCATGTGGACAGGAGCCCATGTAAGACTGACACAAAACTGTCGTGAGTGACGACCAAAAGCGTCTCGGCATATGCCAAGCAATTTAGGCCTGAAGATTGCATCCAAACGAGATGTGATTGGTCCTTCTTTGTCTGATAGTTTAAAAATATTGGAGATTCAGGATCAGTGGAGATCTAAGTTCCTGGGTTTGGCTCTTATAGAATACACAGCGAAGTACAATGCTGTGATTATCCGACAAACGAAAAGAAATAAAAGTGGCACTATCAGCTAGCCTGTATGCTACTAAAATCGCAGTTAGTGGAGGCCTACGATCATAGCTCGAATGTTTTATTTCTCTGTACAAGACACAAATTCCGTCTTAAATGTTCTTACTTCCAATTTGGTGGCTCGGGTTGACTTTAATCGTTCACTTTATGGTGATTCTATTGCAGTTTCTTATGAATACAATGTTGTTCGCCTAATTGCATGCTTTCTTTCCTTAGGTTATAAAAATGTCTGTGACAGTAGACCTTATTTACAATCCGATGGCTCTGGTTGACTTTAATCCTTCACATTATGGAGATTCTATTGGATTTCGTTCACCTAATTGTATACTTTTCTTTCCTTGGGCTATAAAAATTTCTTCTTATTATTTTAGAACAGAGAGCCTATTTAGCAAACAGAAATTATTCTTTTAAAAAAAAATTATTACTCCTGCATTCACTTAATGATTTATAGTTTGTGCAGCCATAAATATTGTTATTTTTCTTTTTTTTTTACTTTAAACGCCAGCATAATAAAAAAGAGTAAAATGTTTAGCAGGACCGCCTAAAAGTATACTAAAGACTAAAGCCTAAAGGCATTAAAGATAACACTGTTACCCCTTTTTAATGGCCTGCAGTAAAAATAAAAATAAAGACCAGCAGCCAGTAAAATGCTTGAAAATCAAGAAGGGGGTAGGCTGTGGTCGGTCGGTCGGTCGGTGGGTTGGTCATCTAAAAGGCAATTTATAATAGAGAGACAATTGTTACGCAAATGTAAACGATTTTGCAGGTTTTTCTCTGTATACATTTAATGTGTTCGGTTGTTGTTGTCGTTGTTAACATTGTAATACTCTTACAATGGCTAAGATTAGGCAAATCTGTTACAAAATTTATTACTTTTTACAAACTAGAGCGAGCAAAAAAAAAAGAGCTGAACAAACAAAGTTAACGTTTTAAAGGGGAAAAAAAATACAAAAAAGTGAAGCATACCTAAAGGGGTTTAAAAGTAAAAAGTAAAATATTTATTAATTAAACGAGATTTTTTGCTGTTGTTTGTTTTATACTTTTATACCTGGTCGTAATGAAACCTTCAAAAGTTTAATATTTTTATCATTTTTATTACTGCCATTATTCTTTTTCCCCCTTTTCTGTTTTTCTCTTTGCTTTTGGTTTTGTGAAAAACTGTCATAAAGTATTAATAAAATATTTACTGTCCCGTGCTAAAATGCCTTAAAGTATGCTACACACAAAAAAATAGGAAGAAAGAGTAACAAAATATACAATGAAATGCCATAAATATTCAAAGTTAGCATTGCTATTGTCCATTAATATTTGCAAATAAATTTTTGTTCTTCTCTCTCCCTCTCCTTTTCACTCTTTTAACAGGCAAAAGGATAAAAGAGAGTTAAAAAACAGAAAAAGAAAGAAATCCTCGTAAATCTTAAAACTCTTTATAAGCTGTGGTGCCACGAACGTCATTGTCTTGCCGGTATGTATGCAAATAATGGAAAAAAGCTGAAAAACCGGAAACATTTATGAATTTATGCTTCAAATATTTAAGCAATTGCCATAGTTTTTCTTTATTTGATTCAATTTTTTTATTACCGTACTGTTCGCTTACCGGTCCGCAGTATTAATGAAAAACGAAATGAAAGTTTTTTATGCATTTCTGCATACGCCATAACGTTTTTGATAATGCCATTCAGATTGTTTGCGTGGCCATTTGGTTTTACAATAAAGTTAAGTCATATGAAACACAAGAACGGAAAAAAATTATGGCATATTTATAGGAGTTTAAGCATAAATTTAATGGTTTATTACCATACTAATTTGGAAAGAGATGTAGAAACATAATGTTTTCGCTTCATTTTCTCCTATACTTAGCGATAATCAGGTTATGATGGCGAAGAAGTAAGTACAATCTGTTAGTAGATAACTCTAGTCTTTGCTTCAGATGTTATTTCTACTTCAGGCTGAATTAACTAGAATAACTAAAGATAACAACTCAAGCTTCCAGCAATTTTTTGAATTCGGAACAGGCTAAATCCTTCCAATTTTCCACGGTTTTATTATATAACCTCCTTGGTATTGGAAAGTTACTTACCAGCTTTTCTCCTTCAAACCCGCGGATTTTCTGGGGTATCAACTACATAGAATGCAGCCCTTGCGCTGACCAACTTCCCCCTCCTTGGAACGGAGGAACTTGGTCAGTGCAGAGGCTGCGTTCACCTGTGGCATCACAACGGCCCGCTATGCGTGCTCAAGTGAGCTTTTTTGGTAAATTAAAGCTACCACGCTAACCTAACCTAACCTAACCTAACTACATAGAAGCACTATAATTTCGAATTTCCAACTATGAAGAGTAGTGAAAACTGTGTCCAATCACTATCTGCAACGCATCAGTTCCATTAAAATATAACCTACCAATACTCAAATTTTTTATATTTCAAGTCCGTTTCGGCCTGGAAACCTAGTGCAACCCAACTCGTAAATGACACCATACAAAAATAAGTGAAATTGGATGACCGTATGTATAGACTCATCACCAATGACTTTCGCATAACCTACAGAGACGAGAAAGAGGATGAAACTCTTCTTAAACCAAGAGCATGCTTAGCGTTTTAGTGTAGCAGAAGGAAGCAACTGGGCTTCTATGATGAAGAGAATCTCACTGATATGACAAGGACGGACTAGGAGTCTAAGTAACTTTATCAGAAGTTCAGGATAGAAAGACTTTAGTATCACAGTTGGGTGAATGGCTCTTTTATAATTTCAGTATTTTTGTGATGCACTTCTACAATTTGTCGTAAATTTAAGTAATTTTTTGATGCATTTCTACAATTTGAGGAGAATTTAACTATTTTTGGGGATGCATTTCTACAATTTGAGGAGTATTTAAATAATTTTGGGTATGCATTTCTACAATTTGAGGAGAATTTAAATATTTTTGTCATGCATTTCTACACTTTGACGTAAATTTTAGTAATTTTTTGATGCATTTCTACAATTTGAGGAGAATTTAAATATTTTTGAGGATACATTTCTACAATTTGAGGAGAATTTAACTATTTTTGGGGATGCATTTCTACAATTTGAGGAGAATTTAAATATTTTAGGGATGCATTTCCACAATTTGACGTAAATTTTATCAATTTTTTCGGCAACTAAGCATAATTTTTATATTGAAAATACAAATGTTTAAATTAAGAGCTGAAAACCTTAAAATTTGTCTATATTTTGTATGCTATAAAGACCTCATTACCATAACAAATATGTGAAAATAAAAATAATCTTATCAAAATCCTATTATTTGAGCATTGCCTAGTCGTATTTATTGTGTGCTAAAAATATGCAATCATTTTACGTTTTAATATTAAAACCTTTATTTATTTTCAGCAATAGAAAGCAGCATAAAAAAAAAGCAAGTGCAAGAGAATTGCATAAATCTCGGTATATGCTTAATAAACCTCTTGCATATATTCCTAGCATACGATGGGAGGGAGGGGGTACTTATTTGTTGTATATTTACGGAGGAGAATGAAAGTAAAGAAAAAAGCATTTCTTTTGACATGTTAACCAGCAGCAGTACGCTTTTGTAATAAAATGTGGAAATGCAAAATCTGCTTTATTTTCATACAATTTGCAACTATGCAATGCAGCTTACACATACTCCCTCCCCGTGTGTTAGACAAGTATGTGAAAATAGAGTAGAAAAGTAATTTGTTGCAGGTGCAATAGTAAACACAAGTATGTAAGCAGTAGTAGTAGGAGAAAAATCTCAAACATAAGCTCACAAATATATTTGATTAAGAAAACACAAGCAAAAGATTTACAAATCTAAAGGCAGTGAGTTATTGGGCACATCCACCTACACATACACAACTCGATCTCGGTAGGGAAAATGAAATGAAAAGAAACGGAATTTGCAAAACATATTTATTCCAAGGGATTTTTATTCCGGTCTTTATTATTTTCCACAAAAGATTCTCTTTCTTTACAAAGTATTTATGTTTTGAGAGGCAAAGCAAAGAGAAAAACAAATCAGAACAAGAAAACAAATTTGCAAATACGATTTTATTGTTGCCGCCTTACTACTGCTGCAGTCATATATATGAAAGTGGATATGCCATAAGCAATTTATAACAAAGATTTCTGAAACATTATTTACGTCCTAACGAAAGTGTGTACTCAACTTATGTACTTTTTTCTTATTGCATATGCTTTATAGAGACTATAAAATAAAAGGGTTTTTAAAATTAAAGACCATATACCATCGTGTTTTTACGTGCGCTTAAGCTAGTTTAGAAGTAGCTTAGTTGCCGTGGTCTAGTAGGTAGTGTGTTGGCTTATTAAACGTAGGGCCACGGTTCAATCCCCCAGATCAGACATCAAAATGAAAATGCGAAAAAATATTTCTTCGGCCACTTTCTCTCATCAGATTTCTGGCAAAAACTCTGTGGGAGTAAATAAAATTGCCAAGAAAAACTCTCTCAAAAACTCTAGGTCCCACCACTTCCGTGTAAAATCAACACACACAACGTAAGTGGTGTGAGAAGCGAGGTCGTAATCCTGACTGTACGTAAGCTACTCAGATTCACTTCTACAAGGACAATGTATAAGTGGGGGACAATGTCCCTTATCCCGAAATTCAGACAGTTCCGTTAGGTTCCCCAGTATTCACGAGCAATTCAGTGGCAAACCTTCAATGCTTTCTCCTCCGAGTCGCAACTTTTGCAGAAGAGGAAGGGTATGGCTCCCGTGAGGACAATATTCACATAAGAAATGCCAATTCGAGAGAGAAAATTGAGCTGTTTGGTCACCACCGGGTTAAAATTCGACCAGTTTAACTTATTGTTAAGCTGGATTTGCTCTTACACACCAAAGTCTTAACTTTCAACATAATACTGGCCAGGGGAACACCTATGCGCGTGTCACATATGACGTGTTCGAGTGTTCTTTTCAGTGTGTTTGCAATATTATTTTCGCATATGCTGCTATATCCAGGGTTCACAAGAAGGAAACCTTGAAATAATTCGCCTTTTCC
The DNA here is from genome assembly GCA_932273835.1 of Sarcophaga variegata. NCBI lineage: Eukaryota > Metazoa > Arthropoda > Insecta > Diptera > Sarcophagidae > Sarcophaga > Sarcophaga variegata. The sequence continues at coordinate 7,961,827 of OW026361.1, read as the reverse complement.
CGTAGAAATAGGAGACATTCATCTACAAACTTGAACGAAAGGTACTTTACGCCATCCTGGCTATCCGAACATATGAGAATATTCTCAGGAAATATTTCTCTACTGAGCAACTATTTAATCCCCATAAAGCTGACCCTGACTACCTACTGGAACAAACTGCTGTGATCTAGGGGTCTGAATAAATTCCCGGTATTCAAAACAGTCGAAGTCGCCGTGGTCTAGTAGGTAGTGTGTTGGCTTATTAGACGAAAAACCAGGGTTCGAGCCCCAGGCCAGACATTAAAACAAAATACAAAAAGTATTTCTAGGCGACTTCCTTTCATCAGATTTCTGGCAAAAACTCTGAGAGAAAATTCAAATTGCCATGAAAAGTTTCTCAAAAATCTGTCGTTCGAAGTTGACTTTAAACTGTAGGTCCCGCCACCCATTTATAAAATTAACGCACACAACATAAGAGGTGTGAGAAGATAGGTCGTAATCCTGACTGAAGGGTTGTAATGACTAATTATGTATGTATGTGTATTTAAAACCACGCAAGATCCCATTTTCCTGTCTAAATCGCTTTACTGTAATCTCTATTAGGGATGCCGGTATCTAACCACTCGCTTACATAGTTGCAGAGGACTAAATAATCTATGGCTACTTAAGAAGAAGGATCCATGACGCTAGTATGCCAATGGAGCTGCCTAGAATAGCAGTTTACCGAGTTGAATTTGATTGCTGCTAGAGTTGTTTGCAGAAGATCGCCAGGAAGCCAATTTAGCATTGCATAAACTACTCTGGTCCGCCCACAGAGCACTGGTAATAAATAAGGGTAGTAATAGCACTGCTTCGATTCTTGCAGCCAAATTGTTTAGTATCTGCTGCCCACCAGAATGTCGATCAATACATCAGTTCGGGTTCAACTATCGCCCTGCATAGCTAAGATGTGAAAAACTATTTAATTCCCCAATGAGAAGAGAAAATTGCATATTCTGTCACCATAAGGGTTTGTAGTCGAGGATATTTAATCGGAGAGCTTATTGGAAGATTGAAATCGGGTTCTCCTATTTCTTGAAATTGCAAACAAATTTTAAAGAATTTTTAATGTAAAGGGTGATTTTTTTAGCAACTATCTTTTTGGCAACACTGGTTTAAACAGCTCATGCACATTTCGTGCTTTGTTTCACTGTCAAACATCTTCAGTTTGATCCATAATTCAACCATGAATCGTCTTGCAAACGAACAACGATTGCCAATCATTGAATTTTATTATCAAAATGCGTGACTCTGTTAAGAAAGTTCATCGCGCGCTTCTTTCATTTTACGGTCAGTTTAATCGACCCACTGAAGCGGCTATTCGGGCTATTGTGACTAAATTTCGCACCAAATTTACATTGTTGGACGCTTACGTAGAGGGCGAACTGAAGAAAATATCGCAGCTGTATCGGCCGGTCAGTGTTAATGATGACCATCAATTCGTCGCCGTTCGCAGCAATTGGGCCTCTGTTACTCAACAACGTGGAAAATTTTGCGGAAGGATTTGGGTGTGAAGCCTTTCAAAATACAGCTGGTGCAAGAATTGAAGCCGAACGACCTACCGCAACTCAGAATTTTTGGTGAATGGGAAGTCTTGGAAAGTTGGCCGAAGATCCACTTCTTTCGACAAAGAAGCTCATTTTTGGCTCAATGGATACGTAAATAAGCAGAATTGTCGATTTTGGAGAGACGGTCAGCCAGAAGCATTGCTAAAGCTACCAATGCATCCAGAAAAAGTCACAGTTTGGTGCGGTTTATAGGCTGGTGGCATCATTGGACCGTACTTCTCGCTACCGTGAGATGATATTCAACTTTTTTTTTTGCCCAAAATGCAAGAGCTTGACTTGCATGACATGTGGTTTCAACAAGACGGTGCCACATGCCACACAACACGCGTAACAATGGACTTATTGAGAGGCGAGTTCGGTGAACATTTTATTTCACGTTCGGGAACGGTCAATAGGCCGCCTAGATCGTGCGATTTAACGCCTTTAGACTATTTTTTGTGGGGCTATGTTAAAACTCTTGTCTATACAGACAAGCTTCATTTGACGCATTGGAAGACAACATTGAAGCATTTATTCGTGAGATACCGGCCGAAATGTTGGAAAGAGTATGCCAAAATTGGACTAAGCGGATGGACCATTTGAGGCGCAGTCGCGGTCAACATTTGCATGAAATAATCTTCAAACATTAAATTGCATGGACCGTACTATCGATTCAAATAAAGATTTCATGCATTTTTCTGGATTTGATGTGTTTTTTTTTTTGAAAAATTTTCCTAAGGTCTTAAAAAATCAGCCATTAGAATAAGGTGACCTGATATGCGTTTTTTTGTTTAAAAATGAAAGACAAATAACGTGTGAAAAATGAAAAAAAAAATCACAAGAGTTCAGCTTATCTTTCGACTACATTAACAAACGAAAAACAAGGGGGGGGCGGGGTTTAACCAAACATTCTCACTTCTCCAATGGAAATGGAAAAAAAAACTGCTGCATGCGCATGCAACAATGCTCATAAGACTACAAAAACCAACAGATATGAGAAGTAAATAGAAGTGAAGTGCATTGCTGTTGCTGTTGTTGTTCTGTTCTTCAATTGCCAAATTTATGAAATTTTTCCTTTATTTTTGCTTTCAATTGGCTTTTAATGCATGCAGAGAGGATAATGCAGTTGCTGATGTTTCTCTCAGTGTAGTTTTGTTTTATGCAAAACACAAATGAAATCATTGGTGACAACAGTTTGAGCAACGGCAGGCATAACATCCGGCACTGTGCATTAATGAAACTCTAGAAGTGTGTATGTACATATGTATGTATGCATGGAGGCATAAATGCATTTTTCTTCTTTTGCAAAAAAGATGAGCAACTGGGCAACTGGGCAACTGAAGTATGTTTTTAATTTATGGCTGATAGTTTAAATTAAGAAGAAAAAGAAAAGCTTATGACCTGTGATATGCTGTTGTTGTTGTTGTTGTTCTTTGGCTTAATGAATAGCTTGGCCTTAATGAGAATTTATGATCACACGAGTAATAATTGAAGGCACAGATACTTGTTAATGAAGTTGAATGCTTTTCTTGATTTATAAGCAAAAAACCAGAGAACATATCCTGGTACTACAGCGGAAAAATACAGAAATTTTCACATGATTTATGTGGCTGAGCTTTTAGACCTGAGTACATGGAGAAAAATCCATAACCTTTGTGGTGTAGAGAAAAAATGCATAACGCAAGCACAAGTGCCAACATATTTTGTTACGAAAATGAAGAATCTAGATACTGGTGTCTTGCTTTGACATCACTTAACATTAAAATGGTAAACATGTAAACAAAAATAAAATGCGTGTGCTGCTTACTGCTGTAGTAGAGCGGTCGGAACCAGATGGGGTCTACGCCCAAGGATCATGCGTTGGATATATTCTACGGTCATCGAACCCAACCTCTTATACGGTGTTGCTTTCTGGTGGACTGCTCTGGACAGACAACACAACGTCAGACTTCATGATAATGTCAAAAGGTCTGCGGCCATTTATATAACTAGCGCTCTGCGCACCACCCCCACGAAAGCCTTGTTCGCAATGCTCACCTGGCTTGTTACTGTGCTTCTCGCTAAGCAGGCGGCTAAGTTTGCTGCCGCTAGACTTAATGCCCTGTCTCGTTGGCACATTATACCTTCTGGTCACTCCACTACTCTGGAGGTTGATCCAGTGGCCTTGGTGAACATCGACTATCTCCCTGCTGAATATTGTCTCGACAGGAGTTTCCACTTTCTGATTCCGAGTAGGGGCGACTGGAATGCTAATAGGGTTGTCCCCCCGGAAGTCCTGGATATATATACCGACGGTTCTAAACTCGATAATGGGGTTGGAAGCGGTATCTACTCTGGGAAACTGGACCTGAACATTTCTCTCCGTCTGCCGGAATACTGCAGCGTGTTTCAAGCGGAGGTGACGGCAATTTATCAAGCCGCTCAATGGATCCTCGTCAACGGTGCTCCTTTAACTCGCGTCTCGGTCTTTTCTGATACCCAGGCTGCGATAAAATCTCTATCGTGTTTCGTGAATAACTCTAGGACCGTTAGAGAATGTCGCCGCTTTCTCGACCTTCTTTTTCTTTCTGGGCGCATCACGAGTATCTCACTGGTGTGGATCCCCGAGCACAGTAACATTCCGGGAAACTGTAGGGCCTACGAGCTCGCCAGAGCTGGTGAGCTCCTTCCAGAATCCTCTTCAATTGAATTGGGTATGCCACTTGCCTCGGTCAAGTTGGACATTGCGCGGAAATTCTTTAGGGACGCCAACCTATCCTGTTTCAATGAGGAGTCCTGCTCCACCGCTAGACTCACCTGGCCTTTGATGGATAGAAGGCGTACCAACCAATTACTTGGTCTTGGTCTTGACGTCATCTCAACCACAGTGGCCGTGCTTGCAGGTCATTGCGTTAGGGGTAGACACGCGGAGAGAATGAGGCTCCCATTTAACGACTTCTGCCGTGGATGCAGATCCGAGGAGACTGTTATCCACTTTCTTTGTCAGTGCCCGTCTCTTGCTAGGCTATTTGGCTCTCCATTTCTTGACAGCTTGACGGAGCTATCATCTATTGATATCAAGGATATAGCTTCGTTCATCAAACTTTGTGGATGGTTTTCCAGTGTAGGGTAGTCGTGCTTTTGATGTGCAGCCCTTGTGCTGACCAACTTCTTCCTCTTCCCTGATTTTGGTGGAACTTGGTCAGTACAGTGACTGCGGTCACCCGTGGCATCACAACGGGCCGCTATGCGTGTTCAAGTGAGCTTTGTGATATCAGAGCTACCACTCCGACCTAACCTAACCTAAACAAAAATATAACAACGAACACCAGCATTAAAAAATGGTAAACAAGTAAACATAAATACAACAACAAACATTACAAGAATAAATGTAAGCAAAATAATACACAAGCAACAAAAATGAAACAACGATTCGATATAGAGATTTGGAGAACGCGAAGCCACAAACATTCGCCCTCAACAACATTCATCAGACTGTTTACTTTGCCATATAAAAGGCGAGTGAGTTAGTGAAGTTTAGTCAGTCTTGTGTGTAGACGCGGTGTGTTTGAAGAGAGTAATCGTGGTTTGAAGATCTCTGTTACAAATATCAGTCGAATAATTGTCAAGTAATTGTTATTGTTTATGCAAAGAGTATAAATAGAGGAATAACAAAAAAAAAAAAACAATTGTTGTTGTTTACATAAAGTTGTAAACAGTGGCACACAGAATCGTGCGAATAATAAAGAATTTTAATTAAAACTAAAAACAAATTTATTTTTATTTTATTTCCCATCTACGAGCTCATATTTTAAACGTTTTTAAAATGTAAAAACGTAACAATATTTAAGTACCAAAACATACTAAGAACTGTATTATCATTTTAAGAATATGAATTTGTTCCCCAGATTTCTTTCAGTGTAAGCCAACTTGTCAAACAAAAAAAGAACGAAAGAAAAAAAATTTATTTCGAAATAAAAATTTAATTTTTTTTTTATAAAAAAAAAGAAAAAAAATTAAACATTGCTTATATATTTTTGTTTTTTATCACACATTAAATGGATCCTTTGCAAAACGATAGGGAGGATAATGAGAGCATTAGCGATAATCCGCCAGAACAGTCAATAATTGTTGTACACAACATAGGCCAAGTGCAAGTGCAATTGGAGGGCAGCCATACGACGGCCACTGAAACCGAAAGTCCTTCATTGAATGGCAAGGAAAAGAAAAATGTCAAGTTCGAGGATGTTATCAAAGAAATCGAGGTTAAAAGCAAGGACTATGACAACGAAAATGATAAAGAAGACGAGAAATTAGGTTTAGAAGAGCAGCTACCAAGCACTACTACTGCTGCCAATGCTAACAAAAGCGAGGATATTTCCCCAAGGGATAAGAAAAACAAATCGGAAGACTCTTTAACACTTTTCAAGCGCTTGGATCAGTCCCATTTCAAGCAAATAGGCAACGAGAATTTAGAAATTGCTCAACGTTTTAAGCAAATCATGGAAATGTTTGAGAATTTTAGTAGAAATTTGGAAAGTCTGGACTTGGAAACGAAATCATCGGAAAAATTGGCCGCAGGGCCAAAGATCTCAGCCAAGCGTAAAAGATCAAAAAGTTCTTACAGCGAGGAGCAAAACAAAAAGCAGCGTAGGCATGTGGAAGAGAAGCCAATGAAAAGTGTAAACAATACCGACTTACAGGAAACGGACAGCACGGAAACTACAGCATCAGGTATTGAAAATAAAAAGAAAACTACTCTCCCAGCATCCCCTTAAACTGTTTCTTCATTTCTCTCTGTAGAACCCAATTTAATTGCCATCAATACCAGCTGTGGTGATTGTTCATACACACCTCGACCCAGTCAAAATTTTGCCTGTCAAACCTCCACCAGCGACCAATACAGCCTAAACGATTTAAGCCTATTGGAAGTCTCTTCGATAACCAGTCGTTCGGAGCCACCAAACTCTTTAAATAATTATGCCCATGCAGAAAATGCTCTTGATGCTAACAAGCAACCACAAATACCAGTCTTGCCCGCGAAATCACCCAAACTAGGTGGCTTTCCTGAAACTATGGCCACCCGAGTACAAACCGAACGGCATACGGATTGGGAGAGTTTGTCTCAAGTGATTGTCGAACAACCCTCGAACCACACAAACATCCATACGATACACATTGAAGCAAATTCTGTACCATCTGCTAGCGATCTAAGAAGACTGCCTTTCTGTCAACGTTTGTGGTCCGTTTTGGGAGACTTTTGTGCTGCCACCTTGTTATGTTTACAGGTTAATAGGGATTGTATATTTTGTTTGGGTTTCTTTGCAGCATTTGTTGTGAGCGCTTCTTTTTTAACAGCTTTCTTTTATCATACTCTCACAGTAAGTCCCTCAATATGGCAGACATCGGATAGTATGACGATGTGAGGGCACGGTTACCCACCGCACCACCCCTGCGATGGGAAACTGAGTTATGCTTGGGATAAATAAATACCACACAGAAATTTTTTGTTGTAAAACATTTTGGAAGCAATTTTTTAAATAAAAACAAAAAATTTTTCAGTACGATTTATAAGAAAAAAAAATTATTGGGAGGTACTTTTTGGAAAAGTACTTTTTCGAAAAAGTACTTTTTGTGGAAACATGTTTTAAATTAAAAATATTGTTTAACAAGAACCTTAATTTCAAGAAACATTTTAAGTACTTTTCCTTAAAAAAAAGTACTTCTCAAAAACATTTTCTTTTAGAAATTATTCTCTTTTTACTTAAAGTGCGAAAAGTACTTTTCTATTAAAAATTCCCTTTTTTTATAAAGTACTTTTTTTTATATTAAAATAGCCTTTTTTTCAAAAAGTACTTTTTGTGGAATCATGCTTTAAATGAAAAATTTTGTTTAACCAGAACCTTAAGTTCAAGAGACATTTTAAAGTACTTTTCTTTAAAAAAATACTTTTACATTTTCCTTTAGAAATTATTCTCTCTACTTAAAGTGCAAAAAGTACTTCTTTTTTTTATTAAAAATTTCCTTTTAAAAAAAGCGCTTTGTGGAAAAGGTACTTTGTTGTTGAAAGTACTTGGAATTTTATTCTGGAAAAAATTTCAAGAGATTACAGCACTTTAATCGCAAAGGTACTTTTCTGTAAAAGAAAAAGTACTTTTCAGAAACTGTACATTTTCCTTTAGAAATTATTCTCTCTGAATTTAAAATGCGAAACGTACTTTTCTATTAAAAATTCCCTTTTTTAAAAAAGTACTTTTCTTTATTAAAAATTGCCTTTTTTCAAAAAGTACTTTTTACAAAAAGTACTTCTTTTTAGAAATTACTAGAAATTTTATTCCGGAAAAAAATTGAATTGAAATTTAATTTTCATTCCACAATTAATTTAACTGCAACCGTTCGCTTTTAATAAGAAAACGATTTGAGAAAATAGTCAAGTGGCACTTTCAATAAGGGCCACGCCCACATTTTTCAAAGGGTTCCAGATTTTGCTTAATTTTACTGAAATAAAGTTTATTTTGTACTAAAAGAAAAAGTTCTAGAAATATACAGTTTCTGGCTTCAGTTTCTCAAAAAGCCACGCCCCTTTTTCTGAAATTTATTTAAAGCCCGCAATCATTACACAGCGTTGCATTATAATGCCTCAAATAGCTTTCGGAAAATGTGGCGGAAATTATTAAAAACAGCAGAATGAAGATGAAACAAAGCAAAAAAAGTAAATCCCTTAAAACGGGTGAACACAACTTCATGGTATTGGGACACAGGCAACAGCAACGCCAGAACAAAGGTGAACGTTGAAAGAGACTGGCCGATGGCGAATCACAAATGTGAATGTGCAAGCAAATGGGAGGTGGAGACGCGGCGGAGTCTATGGCATTATGTTGTGGCGATGCTTTCAAATCTTCTGCTTGTTTTAAGGCAGATTGGGTTTTCTTGCTCCTGCTTAAATCATTTGCAGTTTGTTGCTGGTGCTGTTGTTTTATTTCCAACATTTCTATGGGTTTCTGGGCTTTGTTTTGAGCTTGTGATGCTGCTACTCCTGCTGCTGCTGCTGATGATGATGATGTTGAATAATTGCTCTTGTTAAATTGCCGCTGTAAATGCTGGTGATTTTTTCCTCCTGCTACTGCTTCTGCTACAGTTTCCCCATTTAAAGCAAATATTCCAGCCATTTCTACAAGTTCAACATTAAAAACTACTGAGTAACTGAGTTGCTATTGTTTTCCTTGAGATATTTTTCTCTGTTACCTTGTCTTTTTGTATTTAAAATTTCAGTTTCTTTTTCCATTTCCATTTCCGTTTCAAAGTCACTGACATGAGTTGCTTCATCTCTACCACTGCCCGCTTCATGGAAACCCTGTGGAAATTTAGCTGCTACAGCAGCTACAGCAGTTGAGAATTTTAATAAATTTTCTTTAGCATTTTTATTATCCTTGAAAGTTGTTTCATTTGTTCTTTTCACAGACATAATTTGTAATTCCGCTTCTTTTTTTTGCTTTCGCTCTCTCTTCCCTTCTTGTGTTTCAATTTTAAAACAAAGAATTTGCAATGGCAGTCGTCGCTTGCACAACAGAATCAAAATAATAAAAAAAATTCGCCGTCCTTTTTCGTATAATTTTTAATTTAAAAAGATTTTATTTAATGTTTGATTGTAAAAAAAACAAATCCGTATACAAATATTTAAAACAAAATGAAAGAAAATTTTCTGTCGAAAAAAAAGTACTAAACAGCATGTTTTTTTGTATAAAGTCAAGGAAAGAGAAAAAAGGTACTCACCCTATTCAAAGTATATTAAATGATGAAATCTCTGCAATATAAATAAGAAATAAATGTTAAAATATTAATAAGCATAAAAACATTATATAAAGAGGGAATTAAAATAATAATAAAAGTCCGAAAAAGGCACAAAAAGAAGTATCAGAAATTTACCAGAAGGGTTATGTAACAAAAATTCAAATTAAAGGTTTTCTATGCAGCTTGGTTATATAAATAAAGGAATGTTGCTATAAAAATAACAAAAAAGTGCCATAACCCAAAAAAGTACCAAAAAAAGTACCATAAAAACTACCAAATAAGTACTAAAAAGTTACCAAAAAGTACCAAATGTGTATTGCAATGAAGCATAGTTGGTCATACCGAAAGGCTAACATAAATTAGGGAATAAATATGCCAGCATAATAAAGCATCTTGAAAATGTACCAAAAACAGTACAAAAACGCGTACAAAAGTACTTTAATGAAAAATACTAATAAAACTTTTTTCAAAAAGACAGCTCCTACAAGCAAGAGAATGGAAATTTCTGTAACATATAAAATTTAAAAAAGTACCAAAAAAAGTACATATAAAAGTACCATAAAAAGTACCAAACAAGTATTAAAAAATTATCAAAAAGTAACTAATGCGTATTACAATGACACATAGCGTGTTATACCGAAAGGCTTACATAAATTAGGGAATAAATATGGCAGCATAATAAAGCATCTTCAAAATGTACCAAAAATAGTACATATAAAAACGCTTACAAAAGTACTTTAATGTAAAATACTAACTAAACTTTTTTAAAAAGACAGCTCCTACAAGCAAGAGAATGGAAATTTCTGTAACATATAAAATTTAAAAAGTACCAAAAAAAGTACCATAAAAACTACCAAATTAGTTCTAAAAAGTTACCAAAAAGTACCTAATGAGTATTGCAATGAAACATAGTTGGTCATACCGAAAGGCTTACATAAATTAGGGAATAAATATGCCAGCATAATAAAGCATCTTGAAAATGTATCAAAAAAAGTACAAAAACTCGCACAAAAGTACTTTAATGAAAAATACAAATCACTTTATCCAAAAAGACGGCTCGGAAATTTCTGTAACATATAAAATTTAAAAAAGTACCCAAAAAAAGTACAAATAAAAGTACCAAACAAGTATTAAAAAGTTACTAAAAAGTACCTAATGAATACTGCAATGAAACATAGTTGCTCGTACCGAGAGGCTTACATAAATTAGGGAATCAATATGCCAGCATAATAAAGCATCTTGAAAATGTACCAAAAAGCAGTATAAAAACGCTTACAAAAGTACTTTAATGTAAAATACTAACTAAACTTTTTTAAAAAGACAGCTCCTACAAGCAAGAGAATGGAAATTTCTGTAACATATAAAATTTAAAAAAGTACCAAAAAAAGTACCATAAAAACTACCAAATTAGTTCTAAAAAGTTACCAAAAAGTACCTAATGAGTATTGCAATGAAACATAGTTGGTCATACCGAAAGGCTTACATAAATTAGGGAATAAATATGCCAGATGCTTTATTATCATCTTGAAAATGTACCAAAAAGTAGTACAAAAACGCTCACAAAAGTACTTTAATTGAAAAGTACTAATCAAACTTTTTTCAAAAAGACAGCTCCTACAAGGAAGAGAATCGAAATTTCTGTAACATATAAAATTTAAAAAAGTACCCAAAAAAAGTACAAATAAAAGTACCATAAAAAGTTCCAAACAAGTATTAAAAAATTATCAAAAAAGTACCTAATGAATACTGCAATGAAACATTGTTGGTCATATCGAAAGGCTTACATAAATTAGGGAATAAATATGCCAGCATAATAAAGCATCTTGAAAATGTACCAAAAAGAGTACAAAAACGTTTACAAAAGTACTTTAATGAAAAATTCTAGGTTAGGTTAGGTTAGGTTAGAGGACGTGTACTTGTCAGTTAAGACCAGTGCAGTGCCCGGAGGCCGAATTGGCCCATTGTGCAACGTCCTTCAAGAGGGAAGGATAATAGAGGGAATAGGATATGAAGGAGAGGATGTAGGAAGGAGGGGATAATGGGAAGCAGAGGAATTAGACAGACCAGACACAACAAAAGGCGAGAGCGCGACTACATTGACAAAGCCCTAGCACCTCTCAACCGGCCTATGCCACTAATGAATCTGTGGAGAGCCTTGATGTTGGCTCTCGACACAGAATTCAAGCTCTTAAAAAGGCCCTGCCAAGGGTTCTCAACCTCAACCTACACAGGGTTGGGCAGTTACAGAGGAGGTGTTCGATAGTCTCCAACTCCTCCTCATCGCAACATGCCTTGCATCAGCGACCTAATCTCGCAGTGCCCCGTGATAAAACCGACAACCAACCTTAGGCTGGCCTTATCCAAGCCCAGTAGCCAACCTGTTCCCTTACTGTCCACAGCAGGCCATACACATCTAGAAACGAACAACCCGATCCGTTACCCCAAGTCCTCCGCTCTTTCTCCCTGACCCATTCATTGATGAGGCCGTAGAGGTGACAGATTGGGGGTGGGTCAGGACCAACTATAAAATCGCCCCCAGAGAGCGAACATATTTGCCCAGTATTCCGCTATGACCCGGAACCCAGCATAGACGGATACGGTCCAGTTCAAAAGTCTTCAACGACTCCTTGCACTCGCGAACGACCCTGATTTGCACCAGACCGACGCAATGACCCTAAGGGCAGCCCGACAAATGAAAAATACTAATCAAACTTCAAAAAGACAGCTCCTGCAAGCCAGTGAATGAATATTTCTGTAACATATAAAATTTTATAAAAAGTACCAAAAATCAAGTATCAGAAAACTACCATAAAGGTACTGTAATGATAAATCGAAATCAAGCATTTTAATACAGCAAAATTTATACAAATTCAGGCATAGTTAGCCCAATAACATACCAGAGTGTAAAAAGGTCCGGGATCTGAGAAAGTACCAGAAAGTTATTTTAACAAAGAATTCCAACACAGAGCTTCTATAGAACACAGTTCATATAAATAAAAGAAGAAGATATTCCTGTAAAATAAACCAATTTAGAAAAAGTACCAATAAATATTATCGCTGAAAGTACCAGAAAAGTACTTTAATGATATATCCTAAACGAGATTTTTTGTAAAACAAAGATTACAAAAATGGTGGAATAAACACGTGGACAAAATTTGAGAATTTAAAAATGTACCAAAGACAGAAACTACACTAAAAAGTACCATAGAAATGCTTTAAGAAGAAAACATTTCGGGCAGTAATTTGCCGAATGTGAGTTTTCAAATGCTCCAACGGTACCTTTGCAGATATGTTATCCACATAGATACGGTCGCTGGCGAAGCCCACTGTATTGCCGGAACATTAAATCCTGTCTGCAATAAAGCCAAAATAGACCATGTTTTGTGGCTCTTGGATCGTCTTGTTTTTACCACACGCCATTCAGTTCATAACAGGGCAAATAAAGTCGCTTATAAGGGGGCCACAGCGCCGACTTCCAACAACATCCCGGATTTAGTGAGGACAACAGGTTTGGGTGATGTATTATAGGGATATCCTGAATAAATGAAGCGCTATTGTCTACACGACAATATTATCTACGAACTTTTCTTCTGGAAGTATTACTCTTGAAATACATACTTATGAAAAAGGGGGCGTGGCAGTTCATTACCTCCAAAATAAACTTAATATTCATCGTAATACAAAATTCTGCATGAAAAGAAATCAAACCATCTGTTCAAGGCCTTTAAAGCAAATGTTTTGCAAAACATTTTTCACAAGAAAAAAATGAAAAAAAAAATCCGGCAGTCACGGCTACAAACTTCATTGTCACGTACAAATGCTCACACAAAACTTTCAGAGATTTGCGTAACAAAAATCGGATTTAAAAACAAAAAAAGGAAACAACAACAACAACAAAATATGACCTTTAAGTTGCCATCATCTTAAGAGAGCTGTTCGTTCATTAACATAATTTTCTAAAGTGTTCAGTGACTTGGAAAAAAATCATTTTGAATTCGTAATTTTTCAAATATTTTCCGGATTCTCTCTTTAAAAATTTCATTCAAAAATTTTTTCGTTAGGCCTGCAACAAATCCCTAAAAGTATGTTTCTTTTGGCAATTTGTTGTTTAAATTTTTTTTATTGGTGTTGCTGTTTTAGTTATCCTTATTGAGCTATAAATAAAAATTCTTCAATGTCACCTAAAGAATAATGCCAATCTGTTATGCTGATGTATGTTAGGCTGCGGAAAAAGGAGGGATTTCGTAAAAATAAAGCATATTTTTGGGGGTAAAATAAATGAAAAAGAAAGGAAATCAAGAAAAAACTTTATCTATACACTGAGGAAAATTATAAAGTAACAAATTATGAAATCTAAACGAAATAGAAGAACGAAAAATAACAAAAAGTACTTTCAGCAAAAAGATACTTTTTTGAAAAACTGAATTTATTTCTTTAATTATGAAGCAAAAAATTATAAAATCTAAACGAAATAGAGTAAGGAAAATTAACAGAATGCACTTTTTGGAAAATAGCACTTTTTTGAAAAAGTAACTTTTTCTTTTCCCGAAAACTGGATTTATTTCTTTAATTATGAAGCAAAAAATTATAAAATCTAAACGAAATAGAGTAACGAAAATCAACAACAGCTACTTTTTGCCCAAAAAATAAGGATTTCGTAAGAATAAAGCATATTTTTGGGGGCAAAATAAATGAAAAAGTAAGGAAATCAAGAAAAATATTGTCTATACACTGAGCAAAATTCAGGAGTAACAAATTATAAAATCTAAACAAAATAAAGTAACGAAAAATAACAAAAAGTACTTTTTACCAAAAGGGTACTTTTTCAAAAGAGTACCCTTTTCAAAAACTTGATTTATTTCTTTGATTATGAAGCAAAAAATTATAAAATCTAAACGAAATAGTGTAACGAAAATTAACAAAAGGCATTTTTTACCAAGATGAAGTACTTTTTTTTCTGAAAAAGTGCCTTTTCTCAAAAACTGGATTTATTTCTTTAATTATGAAGCAAAAAATTATAAAATCTAAACGAAATCGGTTAATGAAAAATATCAAAAAGTACTTTCTACCAAGAATGAGTATTTTTCTTGAAAAAGTACCTCTTCCCAAAAACTGGATTTATTTCTTTAATTAAGGAGTAATAAATTTTAAAATATAAAAGAAATAAAGTAACGAAAATTAACAACAAGTACTTTTTGCCCAAAAAATAGGGATTTCGTTAGAATAAAGCATATTTTTGGGCGCAAAATAAATGAAAAAGAGACGAAACCAAAGAAAAACATTGTCTATACACTGAGGAAAATTATGGAGTAACAAATTATGAAATCTAAACGAAATAAAGTAACGAAAATTAACAAAAAGTACTTTTTACCAAAAGGGTACTTTTTAAAAAAAGGACCTTTTTCAAAAACTTGATTTATTTCTTTAATTATGAAGCAGAAAATTATAAAATCTAAACGAAATAGAGTAACAAAAATTAACAAAAGGCATTTTTTACCAAAACGAAGTACTTTTTTCCTGAAAAGTGCCTTTTCTCAAAAACTGGATTTATTTCTTTAATTATGAAGCGAAAAGTTATAAAATCTAAACGAAATCGGGTAATGAAAAATATCAAAAAGTATTTTTAACCAAGAATAAGTACTTTTCTTGAAAAAGTACCTTCGCCAAAAACTGGATTTATTTCTTTAATTAAGGAATAATAAATTATCAAATCTAAAAGAAATAAAGTAACGAAAATTAACAAAAAGTACTTTTTACAAAAAAAAATACATTTTACCAAAAAGGGAAATTATCAAAAAGGTACTTTTCTAAAAAAGTACCTTTTTTCCAAAAACTTGATTTATTTCATTAAATAAAATGTGACTAAAAAAATTTAAATAAAATAAAAGTACTTTTTAATGCCGGCTCAGAAAAAGTACTATTTTTACAAAGTACCTTACCTCAAAAGAAGAGCTCCATCCCACTTAGGCCAGCATTTGGGCGCATTGTGATATTCTCTTGAAATATCTTATTTTTCTTTTTCTCCTATACGAGTTTTTAATCAAAATCGTGTGTTTTGTGCCAAAAAAAATTCAAAATAAATTGCCCACCAAAGAAACACACCAATCGCAACAACAACAATACAATGCAAACAGTACCAAAAAAAAAAACACATACGTATGGTTTGGTTTGGATTAGATAGGGTGGGGTTTGTGTAGTTATTTCTACTACTTCTGCTGTAAACTTGACAGATCAATTTGTTCAACCTACAACTCAGCAGTAACCGTCAGTCAGTACGTCGCATTAACAAACTAAATTGGCTACAAACAGAAAAGAAAAGAAATATGTACACAACAACGATAACAACAGAAACGATAGCACAACACAACAATTTCTAACACTGTGTACGTATGTACACAATTCCCTCAAGTATGTTTAAACGTGTAAATGGCTTAAACGAAAACGAAAAAGAGTTTTTTTTTCTAATTTTATTTCTACGAATTGTTTGGTATTCCCTTACTTAATCGGGGTTTTTTTTGCAAGAAATTATTTGCCTTGTGAGTGGCAAAAAAAAATAGATTAAAAACTCGTCTTCTTATTCGGGGCCAGAAGACTTCAAATCGATTTCAACATTTCAAGAGGAAAATAATACAGGAGTATATGTTTTGGGATATCAAATAAACAAACTACAACTACAAGAACTTCAAACTACTCCCAAATCCACTGAATATTATGCGTGATGAACCAATCTCCCAGAACTTAGATCTTGTCCTAGATAAAGCAAAATCTTAATAAAAAGAATCCCCAATCAAATGTTTGTTGGGTTTCTCTGCAGCTCCCCTAAGTATGATGTTTGTGAAAATAAATTCGAACTTAAAAGGCCGTCTAATAATTCATCGTTTCTCATAAAAATAGTCAGCATTCATGGACAAGCTTAGACGTCAATATGAAGTCCATGAGGGACTATGTGACAACCTGGACGCTCGGTTTTAACAGTTCATAGACACAAGAAATATTCTGCTTCTGAGCGCCCATTTAATCGTCATTGAGATTACAATCACCTCCAGATGGAAGACTCTGCTCTGTTATCCGGTAACCGTCCTATATAGTACTTCTGCTACACAATTTCTGAGCAAGTCTCTACTCACAGCTACTCAAATAAGGAAGATCATCGATTAATGTATCATTTCTCAGAAAAATAGGCAACATTTACGGATGCGTGTGAAGATAAATTCGAATTTTAAAACCAAAGACGCAAACCCACACTTTTAGCAGCGCCACTCTAACAGGGTAAACTTAGCTATTAACAGCGCACTGTTATCTGTTTAACAGTGGCAATAGTAGATTAATCTTCTATTTTGCAATTATTGCATACTATTAGCAGACTATTGGAACAAAAGAATCTCAGCTCTTAAACCTATCCAGCTATCCCACTACCATGGTTCGAAAGAAGACCCTCTGGACTACCATTTGCATATAGTCGGTATGGTGTACTATTTCCTATGTATGTTCCAAAATGGCAACTGATTTTCTAGAGAATTTTTAAGCAAAAAATGTATATTTTCAAAGCCAATTTTCTCAATAGCATATCACTTTATATGTGACTATGTTGCTGATTATATTGTTACATAAATCGAAACGACCTAATATCGTTTAACAATAAAAACGATAAACAAAAGCCACCAGCTACTCCAACACAATACACACGGCACAAATACACACTAATGAACGTGTTGATTATCTAAAGCTACACACACACGTATGTACAACGAACCTGGTTGCGTCTGGTACCAACAGCAACATGCATGTGAAAAAAAGGGATGGACAACGTAAGCAAACAACAATGTATTAGCAATAGAGCTCTCGAGAAGGCGATATCACGAACCTTCCAATTCAAGAATGTTGGTTAGACTAGTTGTGTCGGACTATAAAAGGGCTTGACAAAGCAGGCAGCAGTCAGTTATAATTTAGTCAGCCTTGTGTGAAGACGCGTTGCGGATTGAACGTACAAGTGGTATTGCTTGCAAAAAGGTTGTAAGCAGAGAAGATCTAACGAACAGTTTTTAGTGTTAACGCGGATAGAAGTGTGAAACAGAGTAGTGTACAAGCAAATTGTTGTTGTGTCGTTAAGTTGCATACGGTGGCACACAAAAGTAGTGTAAAGAATAAAGAGAGTTTAACTGAAATTAAACCCATATTTGTTTTTACTTTGGTTGCAATTAACGAACTCATATTTAAATGTTTTTAAAAAGGTAAAAACGTAACAATATTAAGAGGCCTTGGAAGCTTCTTTTGCATAAAGTATGGTACTCATAAACCTAGGGTATTTCCCCAAATGAGCTCCTAAACAAGTGGACTAGTTCAGAGGGATACTGTTAAATAACGAACAGTGCTCTGTTAAGGCAAAATTCTGTTCTGTTAGGAGGAAATTTTGCACTGTTAACGCCAAAAATGGCGCTGCTAAAATTTGTGGATTGCGTCTTGGATTTTCAAATTCGAATTTATTTTCATACACATTTAAGTGTGTGTCCTTAAAAAAGATTCAAAGTGTTTGAGAGAGAGAAAGAGAGAGAGAGAGAGAGAGAGGGAGAGAGATGGTAGCTTTCCCTGCATAATTTATTATTTATAAATGTAACACGTGTCATCAAAACTTCCACAAATAATTTTCTCAATACACTCACAATAATAACAAGGTTGCTATATGGCTTAGTGTGCTTGAATATTTATTGACTTTTTATTTTCTTTCGGCAGTGGATGCCAATAAAAAGAAAGTTAAGGCAGGTCAAGAAATAAATTCTACAGAAATGCTTCATGAAAACTTTATAATGAAAAGCGGGTGACTTTTTGTGATCATGGAAATATGTTTGGATTTCTTTCCAGTAAGCCTTTGCCTAACTAATGAACACTTTTTAGGACTTTCTTGATAGAAACAGATATGGTGAGATCAACTAATCTTAAGCTATGGATACCTAATATGAAAGAAATTCTTTAGCGAGCAGTTCAAACTGATACAGTGGATATACGAATCGGTCAATGTTATTATTATTGGAGCACTACGCACTCTCGTCAACGGCGGTGAACATATCTTTACAGATGGCTGCGAAACTAAATGCAGTTTTAGGTCTTAGTCTAGTTCTGAAATCGCAGGGTATAGTTCAGTCGTTAAGCCTACTTTATCATTGCAGCAACTACCAACCCAAAGTTTAAGACATGCAAGCTTCAGGATAGAAGTCTAGTGGTCTAGTAGGTACTGTGTTGGCTTATTAGACGAAAAGCTAGGAATCGAGCCCCAGGCCAGACATCAAAATAAAATACAAATATTATTTCTTAGGTGACTTCCAGCAGATTTCTGGCAAAAACTTTGAGAGTAAATAAAATTGCAATTCAAATGTTTCTCAAAAATTCGTCGTTCGGAGTCGACGCCACTCATGTATAAAATTAACACACACAACATAAGTGGTGTGAGAAACTAGATCGTATTCCTGACTGAAGGATTGTAATGATCAATTATGTATGTATGCAAGCTTCAGGGTAGATTTTGGCATGCTTTCGAATAGTCAGGCTGTGTCACATCTGTATGTTCCTACTTGATATCTTCCAGTATCAAGTCACTCAACCAGATGGCATAGCAACAAAATATAGACATCCTGTGTACACCACGTTACAGTGATATTCATTAAAATGCAGAGCAGATGACCTGGCCTCACGCAGCATAAACTTTGAATATACGGACGTCCATGTATGACCATGTGAGCTTAGTTCTGACACTGTCGTCATATAATTCGCTATCGCGATACGAACAACTCTGAATAGTAGCAAAGACAATGCAGCAAATTTGACTTGGCTGCGTAATGGACCCACCGGAAGTCCCTCCCTCAGCGTTTTAATTGGGGTCAATACTGGACCGTATTTGAATACTAGATCATCTAGCCACTGACTTCTAAAGCAGTTGCAGAGATGAAGAAAAAGATGAAATGGTTCTATATTGGCAAACTGAATATGAGGGCATGAGGAAACTCAGTGGCTTTACCATGAGCTCTGAATGGTTCCAGTATTAGGAAGTATCGTAATGAACCAATCTAGGCAATGTCAGTCTATCTTCTACGTACCTCCGTATCTAATGAAGAGAATTTTGTCAATCATAAGACTGTATTGAAGTCGTCGTGGTCTAGTAGGTAGTGTGTTGACTTATTAGACGCAAAAGCCAGGGTTCGAGAATAAGGCCAGGCATCAAACACAAAATACAAAAAGTATTTCTTCGGCGACTTCCTCTCAGCAGATTTCTGGCAAAAACTCTGAGAGTAAATAAAATAGCAATGAAAACGTTACTCAGAAAATTTGGCGTTCAGAGTCGACTTTAAACTGTAGGTCCTGCTACTCTTGTATAAAATTTAACACACACAACATAAGTGTTGTGAGAAACTAGGTCGTAATCCTGGCTGAAGGGTTGTAATGACCAATTATGTATGTATGTAAGACTCTGTTGCCTAACAGGAATATGTCATGATGCCAACCCAACCTATATTCTTATTTTTGCTTGTTGCATGGCGAACATAGCTTCCTAACTTCATAACATTAGTCCAGGACTTTGCGTCAGTTTCGCCATGACTGCATACCTCACGATGCTCAGAGCACGGGTGGAAACAATGCGTCTACTAGCGCCACCACGCACAATGATACCCAATTTATTGCATCACTATATGTGAGTACCAATTCGAAGCCGTACATTTAGACATGACTTCCATCTTGGTTCGTGCTTGCAGGTCATTGCGTCATGGGTAGACACGCGGAAAGAATGAGGCTCCCTTTCAACTACTTCTGCCATGGATAAAGATCCGCTGAGGAAGAGGAGACCGTTGTCCACTTTCTTTGCCAGTGCCCGTCTCTTGCTAGGGGTAGATATAGGTTATTTGGCTCCCCATTCCTTGTTAGCTTAACGGAGCTATCATCTATTGATATCAAGGATATAGCTTCGTTCATCAAACTTTTTGGCTGGTTTTCCAGTGCCGGGTAGTCGTGCTTTTGTTGTGCAGTCCTTGCGCTGACCAACTTCTTCCTCTTCCCTGGCTTTGGTGGAACTTGGTCAGTACAGGGACTGCGTTCACCCGTGGCATCACAACGGGCCGCTATGCGTGCTCAAGTGAGCTTTGTGATAACAGAGCTACCACTCCGACCTAACCTAACCTGACCTATCCATCTTGGTTAGGGGTCGAGACTATCTAAACTCCTTTGTGAAAGTGGTTAAGAGTGTAAAGCCACACTGAGCTAGCGCTCTCCCCGTGATTTGGGTATAAACCACAGCTACCACGTTGCTTCCACAACTTGGCCGCACCATTGTCGGGCAGAGACAAGTCTCTGGGGTTCCCGACACCCGTGGTACCAGAATTAAGCCTCCGGCCAGGCTTAGCAGTCCAATCTGCTACCAGTTGAAACCCAAACGGTTCGGGACTTCTCTGCAGTCAAAACAAGCCTGAGATAAGAAATACTGTTGCACTAAGCCCTGGTATAGACAGACAGACGTTTCCCATAGAAATTTTGGATTCCATCTTCGTGCCAAAAGCGCAATAGTTCGGCTTGGACTCATGTTATACCTTATAAAGCACTTCGTCTTGTACATTGCCTGCCTATGTAAGAGAATGCATGCTACATGCCTCAAATGGAATCCGACTTTAATTTAAGTATCCATAAGAGGCTTACCAAAGCTTAACGGGTATTCGGTTCGTGGTCTGCAGCAGTATTGGATTTTTTTTTATTTCATTCGTTTCGTTTTTGTGGTTTCCTATTAATTTTAAAAAGACAAACGCCTTGTGTGGCATATTTCTCTGTTCATTTGCAAAGTCTTTTCATTATACTCTACTCACTTATGTTGTTGAGGTTGAAATATTTTCTTGGTTTTTTTTGGTTTTTTTCCTTTCCCAATTCATTTCATTTCATTTCATTTGCTGGCCCATTCGTATAAGTAATTCGTTTTGATATAATTTGTGGTCATGACTTAAAAGTGTGAATATAAAATAATGGCTAAAAGAGAAGCCAAAAACAAAAACAAAAAAAAAAACAGAAAAATATACTCTGTGTGTCATTTACTGGTTTGCGTTTGTCTTGGCCATAAATTGCGGTCAACGACAACGGCAACGACTTGACGTTTTAGGCCAAAAATAAAGTAAAAAACACGGCAAAAAAAGTAAGAAAGGCTGTGCGAAATAACGCACATGCTTAAGATAAGACAAAAACAATAAAAACAAACAAAAAATAACGGCAAAGAAAATCTACATAAAGTTTATCAAGAACGGCTATATGATACCCTAATGCCTGTGGTAGTTCGTGTCGTAAACACAGTACATTATCAATCAAAAAAAAAACAATTGAAAAACGGAGAGAAAGAAAAAAAATCGGGAAAAGGAAGAAAACAGGGAATCAACTCCCCAACCAAGGAATAGTCGACACAAATTTGCTCACGTTAGAAACCTTGACAGTTGCTAAACCATAAGTATCATCAGTTGCCTGAAAATAAGTCCCTAAATTACAGGACCCAAGATGTATTAGCCCACCTGCGTTTACTTTCCTTTGGTCAATAATCTACAGAGAAAAAGGGGCCACCTCTATAGACCACAATACCCGGTCAGAGTTAAGAGTTAAGTTCCCAGAAAGCTCTCTAAAAAGCCTCCACTATTATACGAGATCAATCTCTACATATAATTAATCTTGAAAGTCTCTAACCTGTAATAGTCACCGTAGTCTAGTAGGTAGCGTACTGGCTTATTAGATGTGATTCCATGATTCAAACCCCAGGCAATATAAGAAATATTTCTACGGCGACTTCCTCTCAGCAGATTTCTGGCAAAAACCCTGAGGAGTAAATAAAATTACTATGAAAAGTTTCTCAAAAATCTGTCGTTCGGAGTCGACTTTAAACTGTAGGTTCCAGCACTCATGTATAAAATTAACACACACAACATAAGTTGTGTGAGAAACTAAATCGTAGTCCCAGCTGAAGGGTTGTAATGACCATTTATGTTATGTATGTTTGTCTCTGACCTGTACATACTCTGAGTAACCTGTGCCTGCACCTCTAAATTGTAGGGCAGACACACGAGATGTGTTTGACTGCCATAGGGTACCCCCTACACTGCCGCATAATATACAGAAAACATGTCGCGCAAAAAGAGCCCGAATTCGAATGTCCAGACAGAAATCTTAATTAAGATTATAAGAGGAGGACCTCTAATCAGAATCAGAAACCATTTCGTCCCAGATAGATTTAGTCTGATCCAAAGTACCCTAACAAAGTATAAAGTCGTAGAACCACTTCTCTTACATACATACATACATAATTGGCCATTACAACCCTTTAGTCAGGATTACGACCTAGTTCCTCACACCATTTATGTTGTGTGTGTTAATTTTATACATGAGTGGCGGGACCTACAGTTTAAAGTCGTCTCCGAACGACAGATTTTTGGGAAACTTTTCATGGCAATTTCTATTTACTTCGCAGTGTTTTTGCCAGAAATCTGCTGAGAGGAAGTCGCCGAGAAGAAATACTTTTTGTATTTTATTTTGATGTCTGGCCTGGGGCTCGAACCCTGGCTTTTCGTCTAATAAGCCAACACACTACCTACTAGACCACATCTCTTATTTAGGGCAAAGACCCCATTCTCTACTACTAATGATTCTGATAAGAGGATAAATGTTGAGGCTCGTTTTAATCCTCTTCACCTTTTAGGATAGTTTCCTGTTTAGGATAACCTCAAGCGATTATGAAAGTCGTCGTAGTCTAGTAGGTAGTGTGTTGGCCTATTAGACTTGAGGCCACGGTACAAATCCCAGGTCAGACATCGAAACGAAATATGAAGAAAATATTTCTTCGACAACTTCCTCTCAGCAGATTCCTGCCAAAAACTCTGAGAATAAAATAAATTTGCCATGAAAAAGTTGCTCAAAAAAACTATCGTTCGGAGAAGACTTTAAACTGAGGGTCCCCCGGCACTCATGTGTAAAATTAACACACGCACAGCATAAGTGATGTAAGAAGCTAGGTCGTAATCCTGAGAGAAGGGTTGTAATGACCAATTAGGTATGTATGTATGAATATGATGTCGTATCCAAACTATCTATGAAAGTGTAGGGCATTAAGAGGTTTTTAAATTTTTTGTCTGATCAGCAGTAGACGAATGACAATGTATTTGAAACGTGTTTACATTTTTTAGTGTGGCAGAAAGGGTCAATAACCCCATATTCGTAAATCGTAAGCACGTGTTTGATTAGATGGTGTGCTTATCTCCCATTAAAGAGACGTCTGCCAAGAATTGAAGCCTACTGCAACGCAGAATTTTTGGTGAATGGGCTCTTGGAAAGTTGGCCGAAGATCCAATTCTTTATCGAAAAATTGTGTTCAGCGACGAAGCTCATTTTTGGCTCAATGGATACGTAAATAAGCAGAATTGTCGATATTGGAGTGAAGATCAGCCAGAAGCATTGCAAAAGCTATCAAATGCATCCAGAAAATGTCACAGTTTGGTGCAGTTTATGGTGGCTGGTGGCATCAATGGACCGTATTTCTTCAAAGATGCTGCGAATCGTAATGTAACTGTGAATGGTGAGCGCTACCGTGAGATGATATCCAACTTTTTTTTGCCCAAAATGCAAGAGCTTGACTTGCATGACATGTGGTTTCAACAAGACGGTGTCACATGCCACACAGCACGCGTAACAATGGACTTATTGAGAGGCGAGTTCGGCGAACATTTTATTTCACGTTCGGGACCGGTCAATTGGCCGCCTAAATTGTGCGATTTAACGCCTTTTGACTATTTTTTGTGGGGCTATGTTAAGGCTCATGCCTATACAGACAAGCCCGTTTCAATTGACGCATTGGAAGATAACATTGAAGCATTTATTCGTGAGATACCGGCCGAAATGTTGGAAAGAGTATGCCAAAATTGGACTAAGCAGATGGACCATTTGAGGCGCAGTCGCGGTCAACATTTGCATGAAATAATCTTCAAACATTAAATTATATGGACCGTACTATCGAATCAAATAAAGATTTCATGCATTTTTCTGAATTTTATTTTTTTGTTTTAAATTTTCCTATAGCTCTTAAAAAATCAGCCATAATTTTAAAAGCTGTCCCCGTTAGTTTTTTACAGGCTTCAGGATACAGCTCGCCAAGATCACAATCCCGGCTCTTCTTTGGATTTCTTGCACAAACCACAAAAATCTTAAACTCCTGCAAGTGGGAAATGTAGGTAGAGGTAGAGGTGGCTGCCCATCCAAGAAAAAATTTTTTTTGGTGATGGGAAATGTAAGTCAACAAGTAATCACAACGTTTCACACCTCGAAAAAGGCCGTGAACATCATGTCTGTCTTTAGACCTGCTGTGCTGCTGTATAATGGCTCTATCGGGCTATGTTGGAGCCAACCTCGGTTTACGTTTTGGAGCAAAGACAGGTGTTTCAGCAGACTACATATACTGTTAGCCACTTAATGCACTCTGTCCCACACAAGCTAAGACATTATTTGCTAGCCTCCTACAGAAAAAGAGGTCTCAGATGGTGTAGTAAGGCTTAATGCAGTAAAATCATGCCTAATCCTAGCGAAGAGAAATATAAAAGTGAAGCTGCTTTCAATGAGCCAGAAAAGACACAAATGCATGCGGTTGCAGAGTTCTTCAAAGAAAAAAAAAAGTTGGGAAATTTTTAAATATATTTTGGGAATCTAGGCATTCTTTTTAAACCTTTCGCTTTACTAAACAAAAGTTACACACAGTTACTAAAGTATACATACGGTTAACAAATTTCAGAAACTTTTTCACCAATCCGTTTTCGATGAAAATCTTTATAGTTTCCTTGATGTTAAGACGGTCTTTTGCATTGGTTAAAAAATTTCTGAAATTCAACTGAATTGTGGCCCTGCACAGGCCCACAAAAGTATACATCCGATTAACAAATTTCACAAATTTCTGAAGCAATGCAAAAGACCGTCAGACAATTATAAAGATTTTCAACGAAAACGGATTGGTTAAAAATTTTCTGAAGTTTGTTAATCGTATGTATACTTTTGTGGCCGAGTGTATTTTGTGAGCTTTTTCTTTTAATATTTTTCGATTAATGCTGCCTTCATTATGTAAATAATTGCTCATAAACGTTTAATATTACAAGGGAGAGAAAAAAATGGGAATTTTAAAAAAGAAAATTTTTCTACCGAAAGCCACCACCACCAGGCCTCATGGAACTGTGGTTGACTGGGCGTCTTTCGGCTTTTTTCCTGGTATGTTTCTGTATATTAACTTAATTTAATATATAGAAAAAGTGGTAAAAAGAAAACTGAAAAAAACATGTAGTAAATATACAAAGTAAAACTATTTCAAAATTATTGGGTAAGAGCAAAAGTAATTTCTTCTCATTGGGCTTGAAAAAAAATTAAATTTGAAACTTCCTTTATAAAATTATTCATTTAAAGCAGAAATCTTAAAATTTTATCCAAGAAATAATTTTTACCCTTACCCTATATTTATATTTCCGTTTTTTCTTTTTGCATTCTACACTTAAAATTATGTTACAACTTTACTTTACTTTTATATTTTTAAGTTAAAAACTACGGAAACGAGTGTGTGTATGTGTGTTTAAAAGCATCATTGCCTTGGATAGTAATACAGCAGCAGTACGAGTATAAAGTAGAATAAGAAGAACAAGAGAAATAAAACACAATTTTGTGGCTGCAACCCAACTATGCCACAAATGTGCGTGCAATGCAGACATAATTTTCTTCATTTATTAAATGAAACTGTTCTGGTCTTAAAAAAAAAAACACAGAGAAAAACGAGAGAATAATTCTGTTTTGTCTTCTTCTTCATTTTTCTTGTTTCACTTGCAACATTTAAAAGATTTTTATGCTAAACAGGAAGTAACTTTTGCTGCGTGAGCTGATTGGTATGCAACATTGTTGTTGCAACTTCTCTATGTGCTTATGCCTGTGCTTGTTCTTCTGTACGCTGGCAGGCAGGCAGGCAGGACTTTTTTTTAGAAAAAAATTTCTAAAAAAAGAAATCCTTGGAATGTTTTGTGCATAAGATTTGTTGGTTTAATACGTGAATTTGTATTCAGAAAAGCAGTAAAAACTATGTGGTAGTAAAGAAGTAAAAGGCCATGGTAAGGGGTTGCCTTCTTCATTTTAAAGTTCTTACATAAACGTGTTTAATTGAATGGCATAATTTAGTGAAGCATTGTAGCATTGTAGCCTATTCACGAACGCTTAAGTATTCATGGAAAATTGTTCAATTCAACACAACCAAAAAAAAAAAAAAAAAAACGAGACAAACTGCAACTCTTAATCAAACTCGTTGCTTAACATACCCCAAATTAATAAGAGTCTACTAGTTCTGCCCATGTGGACAATTAAGAAGACAGTTGTCACAGCTCATCGATTCCTTAATTCCCAAAATCCTTTAATGAATTTCATATTAAACTTGTCGCCCAGATCCAGATACAATACTCTGCAGGGCTTTGCTTTTCACTATCATGTGCAGTGGTCTTAAGCTTAACAGACTCTTAATCGCTGCTGTAGAGCAGCTTCTCATTCTCTATGTTAATTCCAGTCCCTATATCATGTTTAATTCTATTTGGGCTGTTTTCAGTTTAGTTCCCTCTAACCATATAATGGTTCCATCCTTAGGTCATAAGTGACCTTTTCGTCATACACAATTGATCATTACAACCCTTTAGTCAGGATTACGATGTAGTTTCTCTCACCACTTATGTTATGGGTGTTAATTTCACACATGAGTGGCGGGACCTACAGTTTAAAGTCGACTCCGAACGACAGACGTTTGAGAAACTTTTCATGGCAATTTTATTTACTCTCATAGTTTTTGCCAGAAATCTGCTGAGAGGAAGTCGCCGAAGAAATAATTTTTTTTTTGTTTTGATGTCTGGCCTGGGGCTCGAGCCCTGTCTTTTCGTCTAATAAGCCAACACCCCGCCTACTAGACCACGGCGACTTCATATCATGTTTAATTCCATTTGAGCTGTTTTTAGATTTGTTCTCTATCTACCCAGACAATGGCTCGCTCTGTAGATCATAAGTGGCCTTTTCATCATATATAATTGGCCATTACAACCCTTTAGTCAGGATTACAACCTAGTTTTTTTACACCACTTATTTTGGTTGCGTTATTTTTGTACATAACTGGCGGTACCTGTAGTTTAAAGTTCACTCCGAACGACAGATTTTTTTGAGAAACTTTTCCATGGCATTTTTTTTTTTACTCCCACAGAGATTTTGCCAGAAATCTACTGAGAGGAAGTCGCCGAAAAAATACTTTTTGTATTTTGTCTTTGATGTCTGGCTTGGGGCTCGAACCCAGGCTTTTGCGTCTAATAAGCCAACACCCTACCTACTAGACTACGGCGACTTCAAGATTCTTACCATGGTCTTTAAGGCTTTGCTTTTCACTACCATGTGCAGTGGACTTAATCTTAATAGAGTCCTAACCGCTGCTGTAGGCCACGTTCTCATTGCCCCTGTTAAGTTAACACATGCTAATCTCTATATCATGTTTAATTCCATTTGAATTGTGTTCAGTTTAGTTCCCTCTAGCCAGATAATGGTTCCATCCTTAGGTCATAAGTGACCTTTTCGTGATACATAATTGATCATTACAACCCTTTAGTCAGGATTACGATGTAGTTTCTCACACCACTTATGTATCTTAAGGGTTTTCATTTCATACATGAGTGGCGGGACCTACAGTTTAAAGTCGCCTCCGAAGAACAGTTTTTTTATTTATTTGAGAAACTTTTCATTGCATTTTTACTTGATTCTTAGAGTTTTTGCCAGTAATCTGCTGAGAGGAATTTATCGCAGAAATATTTTTGTGAAAAAATAGTCATTGCCAGAAACCTACTGAGAAGAAGTCTCCGAAGAAATATTTTTTCATATTTCGTTTGGCTGGAGATGTCTGACCTGCATATGAACCGAGGCCTCACGTCTAATAAACCAACACACTATGTACTAGACTATGGTGACTACCACTGGCCTTTTCATCATGGTATACAATTCAGTTCATAATTTCTAGGTTACATCTTTACGATTTCCTCTGCAAGCGTTGTAATTGCCAATTATGTATGTACATATATAATTTTTACTGAGATGTTTCCCATATGAGTCCTACATTTCAATTTGCTATCCAGTGTTGTTCCTAATTATTTTATCTCGATTTTCTCTAATATTTTCCCGTCCTGTAGTTGAAATATCTTTCATTTGGAAAGTATTCCTCTTACTATTGCGGTCTTCCAGAGTTTACCTAAAGCCCACTGTCATGTATCAACGACTTACTATCTCCGGATGATGTCGCAATGAGTTTCTTTAAATTTTGCTTAAGCTATCAAGACTATATTTTCTACATACGCTTGGCAGTCGCCGTTCTCTAGGTAGTGGGTTGGCCTATATGTTCCAAAATGGCCCCCGATCTTCTAAAGAATTTTCAAGCAAAAAATTGACATTTTCAAAGCCAAATTTCTCAATAACAAACCACTTTATATGTGACTATGTTGCTGATTATACTAACAGGCCTTGGAAGCTTCCTTTGCATATATTATGGTACTCATAGACCTTGAGTATTTCCCAAAATTAGCTCCTAAACAAGTGGGCTTGTTCAGATGAATACTATTAAATAGCTAACAGTGCTCTGTTAAAGGCAAATTTTGTTCTGTTAAGAGGAAATTTTGCTCTCTTAATGCCAAATGTGGCGCTGCTAAAATTTATGGATTGCGTCTTAGGTTTTCAAATTCAAATTTATCTTCACACACATGTTCGAGCACACATTCTGGGAAAACCTATGAAAAAAAATATTTTCTCAGAATTTTTATTTTTTATACGAAATTAAACCGTGTTTCTAACACACATCGTTTAGAAAACTAAATTTTAGCAACTAAATTGATATGATACAACAACAATAAATGAATTTTAAACATCTTAAAGCATTTACTACGCCAGTCTAAGCTTTTTGTAATAGAGCAACGTAACGTTAAGACAACAACGTACTGCCTTTGGCTGGCAATTGTTTGTTTCGCATACGAAACGTTAAACGCCAACCGACTACGTGATTTGTTTAAACAATAAAGATTACAATTGTTAAGCGAACACCAACAACAACAACAACCATTTTCAAAGGCAATACATGACATAGTTAGAAGCTCTTTACGTTTACGTAGTATTTGCCACGTTGAAACATCTTAAGTTTTGGCGTTAATAGAGGAAATCAAGTTGAGGCTTAAACTCTCTAAGAAGAGATTATGAAATGTTGCTGCTACTGGTGCTCATTTTTTTCTTTTCTTTTCTTTTCAAATATGAAGGAGGGCTTTTCCTTTAAGTAGCCTTAGCAAGATTTGTTATTTTTCCTGTTTTGTTTTCTATTTTTCTTAAAAGCAAATCCTTGACTACTTCACTACCCTAAATGGCTGTCTAAAGCTTACAATCGTAAGTCCTTTTTGAAATTGTAAACGTAAACGTTTAATAATTTTTATCATCATCTTCTTCTGCTACTTCTTCTTCTTCTTCATATTTTATTGCCTTATTTTACCTCGGCCACTACAACTACAATACTACTGCTATGCTGAGTCCCGGCCATTAAGTATGCCTTCTTAGTTATTTAGTCTTGTGAGAAATTTATTTCTAAAGAACGCGTTTAATTAACAATTTCTCACCTGAAGATTCTATATTTTTTTATGGCGTTGCAAAATCGTTAAGCAAAAGGTGTGCGATAAAAATAAAACGACCATAAATAATACAAGCGCAAGTAAAAATTTTTTTAAAAGCCAATAAATTCTAGGGGAAGCATTAAAAAGAAAACACCATCGAGGGTAATAAACGAGCAACTTGTTATTGTTGCTAAATACTTTCAAAATGTAATTTCTTTCAAAAGATAAGAGAAAAAATGTATTTTTCTTTAAGGGAGCGTATGATTGATAATAATTTTTATTTCCCTTAAAAGCCAACAGGTGGTATGATTAATAATTTCGTTTAATTTTTTTTTTTATCATATTAATATTAAACCAACAGGGTCAATAAAAACAGAGGATCATCATAATGTAGAATGTTTTCAACACTAGTGTAAAGTTTGGTTGTTAATGAACTCCTGACAAAACTATTTCAGGCGGGCATTATATGGCGAGTGAGTTAATAAAAGTGCAGTCAGTCTTGTGTGAAGAGGCGTTCCAATGTTAACAACGATTATAGAGATTTCGAGAAGCCGAAGTCTTGAACGTTCGCCTTCAAGAGCATTCATCAGACTGTTTACCCTGCCATATAAAAGGGAAGACAAAGCAGACGAGTGAATAAGTGAAGTTCAGTCAATCTTGCGTTTGAAGAAAGTAATCGTGGTTTGAAGATCTCGGTTACAAAGATCTGTCAAATAATTGTCTAGTAATTGTTATTGTCTATGCAAGGGCTGTAAACAAGAGGAATAACAAACAAAGCAATTGTTGTTGTTTTCATCAAGTTGTAAACAGTGGCACGCAGAATTGTGCGAATAATACAGGATAAAACTCGACACAAATTTATTTTTATTTTATTTCTAATCTGTAAGCTCATATTTTAAACGTTTTTAAAGGGTAAAAACGTAACTATAAAGTCTTGATAGCGAAAGAAAAATTTGAAGAGACTTTCGGGAGATAGTAAGTCATTGAATCATGACAGTGGGCTTTAGGTAAACTCTGGAAGATCGCAATAGTAAGGGGAAGGAATACTTCCCAAATGAAAGATATCTCAACTATAGGTAAAAACCACTGGGAACAGCTCGGGATATTAAATTGAAATACAGGACTCATATGGGAAATATCTCAGTAAAGGCTAGAAGACATGCCATGATGATGTGCACAATGCTTGCTGAGGAAATCATAAGGATGTAACCCAAAAATTATAAACTGTATTGTATACCATGATAAAAAGGCCAGTGGTAGTCACCGTAGTCTAGTATGTAGTGTTTTGATTTATTAGATATGAGGCCTCGCTTCAAACCCCAGGTCAGATATCTCAGCAGGTTTCTGGCAATGACTCTTTTTTTTCACATATCGCGGTAGTCTAGTAGGTAGGATACTGGCTTATTAGACATGAGTCCCGGGTTCAAGCCCCAGGTCAGACATCTCCAGCCAAACGAAAATGGAGAAAATATATCTGCAGTAAATTCCCCTCAGCAGATTTCTGGCAAGAACTCTAAGAATCAAATAAACTTGCCATGAAAAGGTTTCTCGAAAACGAACTGTCGTTCGCAGTCGAATTTAAACTGTAGGTTCCGCCTTCACTCATGTATAAAATTAACGCAACCAACAAAAGTGATGTAAGAAACTAGGTTGTAATCCTGACCAAAGGGTTGCAATCATCAATTATGAATAACGAAAATTTCACTTATGACCTACGGAGCGAGGGAACAAATCTGAAAACAGCTCAAATGGAATTAGACATGATATACTGACTAGCATGAGGTCGCCGTAGTCTAGTAGGTAGTGTATTGGCTTATTAGACGTAAAGCCCGGTTTCGTATACTAGCTCAGACATCAAAACGAAATATGAAAAAAAAAAGTATTTCTTTGGCGACTTCCTCTCAGCAGATTTGTGGCAAAAACTCTGAGAGTAAATAAAATTGCCATGAAAAGTTTCTAAAAAATCCGTTGTTCAGAGTTTAAACTGTAGGTCCCGCCACTCACGTTTAAATTAACGCACACAACATGAGTGGTGTGAGATGAGAGGTCGTAATGCTGACTGAAGGGTTGTAATGGCCAATTACGGATGTACGTATGTATATATAGGGACTAGCATGCGTTAACTTAACAGGGGCAATGAGAAGCTGCCCTACAGCAACGATTAAGACTCTGTTAAGCTTAAGACCACTGCACATGGTAGTGAAAAGCAAAGCCTTGCAGAGTATGGTAAGGATCTTGGGCGACAAGTTTAATATGAAATTCATTAAAGGATTTTGGGAATTAAGGAATCGATTGGCTGTGACAACTGTCTGCTTAATTGTCCCCATGGGCAGAACTAGTAGTATGTACATACATACCCGTTTAGACAGAAATACGCCTCATTGTTGAAGCTGATTTTTCTCAGAAAATTAGAATCTGTTTGCCATGTGCTCCAGGATACATTCAGCGAACATACAACATTGTTTATGCTGAATTTGACAAAACAGAGTCAATAAATGCAAATTAAGTTAACAAGTTTTAGTTGAACACAATGGCCTTAGTCGCAGCATTCTAGTAGGTAGTGTGCTGGCTTATTAGACGTAAGGCCACGATTCAAATCCCATGTCAGACATCTCCAGCCAAACGAAATATGAAAAAATATTTCTTCGGAGATTCAATGACTTTTTTTTCACATGTCGCGGTAGTCTAGTAGGTAGTGTACTGGCTTATTAGACGTGAGCCCCGGGTTCAAACCCCAGGTCAGACATCAAAACGAAAATATGAAAAAAAATTCTTCGGCGACTGCCTTTCAGCAAATTTCTGGCAAAAATTCTGAGCGTTAAAATAAAAATTGCCATGAAGAGTTTTGAAGTCGACGTGGTCTAGTAGGTAGTGTGTAGGCTTATTAGACAAAAAGCCAGGGTTCGAGCCCCAGGCCAGACATCAAAATTAAAATACAAAAAGTATTTCTTCGGCGACTTCCTCTCAGCAGATTTCTGGCAAAAACTCTGAGAGTAATTACCATGAAAAGTTTCTCAAAAATCTGTCGTGCGGAGTTGACTTTAAACTGTAGATCCCGCCACTCATATATGAAATTAACGCACACAATATAAGTGGTGTGAGAAGCTACATTGTAATCCTGACTGAAGGGTTGTAATGACAAAAAAGAAATTGGCCGTATTTAACGGTTAAAGGTTCAGAAGTTTTTGTTGAAAAACTCGATATAAGCACAGGCGCAAACCTTATTTATTTCTTATGCTGACGGGGTTTGGTTAAATTCCATTGTAATTACAATATGAAACTGAAGACACCCGGAAATAAATAAATATACGGGAATTTTTTTTATTGTTAATTAAAATTTAAAGAATATTTTTTTTTATTTTTATTCTGCCTTTGTAACACATTTTTTAGTGGCTTCTTTTTATGGCGTTTGTGAAACTTATTTTTTCTTTCTTTTTTTCTAAGTTTTCTGTAGCATTCCATGTTTTTTTTTTGGTTGTTTGTTTGTTTTTTCATCCATTTTAAGTTGTAAAATTTTCATTCTATTATTTTTATGAGTTTCTTGGTTCTGGGGAAAAAATAAAAAAAACTTTTTTTTCTCAAAAACTTTTTCTTTTCCATGCTTTTTACAGTTTTTTCCATGGTAGTGATGTATGTATGCGGTGGTGGTGGTGTTCCCTTTTTATAGTTTTTCTACAATTTTAGGAATTTTTTTGGTTGTTGTTCTGAATTTGTATTTGAATTGGTATTTTTGTATCTGTGTATCTGCGTATCTGTATCTGTTTTTCATGTGCAATAAATTGTTTTGAAGTTCATCATCATTTTGTTGTTACATGAGTTTAGTTTGCTGTTGATATGTTAGTTTTCTCTTACGACTTCTTTTTATGTATTTATGTATGTATGTTTGTTTGTTTGTTTTTTTATTTTAATTTAAACTTTGTAATTTTCTTTTAAATAAGTTCCTCTTCCACTTGGTTTTTTTCCACTTTTGTTTCTTTCCATTTTTCTTCTGTCTTTCCTTGAGCAGAGTTCCTCCATTTATTGTAAAATTTATTCTTTTTTTGCTTTCTTTGTATTTTATTTTTAAGTTTATTTTCTATGTTGCTTTTTCCTTTTCTCTTCTTTTCTTTTCA
Organism: Sarcophaga variegata; assembly: GCA_932273835.1. Taxonomy (NCBI): domain Eukaryota; kingdom Metazoa; phylum Arthropoda; class Insecta; order Diptera; family Sarcophagidae; genus Sarcophaga; species Sarcophaga variegata. The sequence goes on along the minus strand of OW026361.1, from coordinate 7,927,702 downwards.
TTTTAGTTTATCGGATTTTTAGTTTGTACTTCTAAAATTGTTTTCATATTCCTATTAAGGAGTTTATCTTCCATGTTTTTTGTTTTCATTTCATTGAAATTGAAATGAAAAACTATTCAAGATTTAATGGATTTTAAAGATAATCAGAAATTGGTTTTCACAATTTTCTTGTGAAATTACTTGGAAATATTGTTGAGAAGCAAAATACTTCACTCAACAACAAGTAAGGCAGCAGAGAAATTAAAAAGCTTTCCAAAGGGCCATTGAACATAAAACTATCAAGTGCTTGAACACAGTACAGAGGGCTATGATTTATTTTAATGAAGTGGGAAATAATCCCAACAATTACAATCGATTATAGACTGTTTTATAGTGCAAGAAAAATAAATAGAGAGGAAACAACAACGAACTGAACTCGCACAATCTCTACAAGATCAATGTACATGATACCAGTGGATCCATCATTATATACGTCCGTGAATATGTTGGCCACTCACATCGCTTATGTTTATTTTATCCATGAGTGTCTGAAACCAGAATGTAATGGCAATTCCAAACTATAAGTGCCAGAAGCTTTCTTATGAAAATTTAATTTCTTTTGGCGATTTATCCAGAAGCCTGCCGAAATAGAGAGGTCGCTATACATTTGCACTGTCGAACGCATCTGAATTGCCTGTTGCACTAGGAACCCATATGAGGGTAACCGTTGAATGTCCCGCAATCTCCTCTTGAAATACCCAGCATTCTTGGGCAGTCTGAGATGTAGTGTATGCATTTTTTACATACATACATACCTAATTGGTGATTACAACCCTTCAGTCAGGATTACGACCTAGCTTCTCACACCACTTATATTGTGTGCTTTAATTTTATATATGAGTGGCGGGATCTACAGTTTAAAGTCAACTCCGCTCGACAGATTTTTGAGAAAGTTTTCATGGCAATTTTATTTAATCTCTGAGTTTTTGCCAGAAATCTGCTGCGAGGCAGTCGCCGAAGAAACATTTTTTTTCATATTTTCGTTTTGATGTTTGAACTGTTATTTGAACCGTGGCCTTACGTCTAACAAGCCGACACACTACCTACTAGACTACGGCGATTACGGCCATTTTGTTCAACTAAAACTTGTTAAATTTATTATCATTATTGTCAAAATTATTATCAAAATTTATTGTCAAAATTTGTTATCATAAACAACACTGTGTGTTCGCTGAATGTATCCTGAAGCACATGGCAAACAGATTCTAATTATCTGCGAAAAATCAGCTTTAACAATGAGGTCTATTTCTGGCTGAACGGGTATGTATATACTACTCTAGTTCAGCTCGGGGGACAATTAAGAAGAAAGTTGTCACAGCCCATCGATTTCTTAATTCCCAAAGTCCTTTAATGAATATCATACTCGACTTGTCGCCCTAGATCCTACCATAGTCATCAAAGTTTTGATCTTCACTATACAGTGGACTTAAGCTTAACAGACTATTAATCGATGCTGTAGGGCAACTTCTCATTGCCTATGTTAAGTTAAGGCATGCTAGTCCCTATATCCCTCGCTACCCAGACAATGGCTCGCTCCGTAGATCATAAGTGACCTTTTCGTTATACATAATTTATCATTAGAACCCTTTAGCCAGGACTACAACCTAGCTTCTCACTCCTTCTTTGGTGTCTTTGTTTATTTTATACATGGGTGACGGGACCTACAGTTTAAAGTCGATTCCGAACGACAGATTTCTTTGAGAAACTTTTCCATGGCAATTTTTTTTTTTACTCCCATAGAGTTTTTGCCATAAATCTGCTGAGAGGATGTCGCCTAAAAAATATTTTTTCAGATTTCATTTGGCTGGAGATGTCTGACATGGGGTTTAAACCCGGGACTCACGTCTAATAAGCCAACACACTACCTACTAGACTACGGCCACGTCCATGCTGCTTATTTCGATTTTAGCCATAAGTGGCTGAAATCAGACTTTAATGCCAATTCCGAAGCTTTTTATTTTTTTTTTAGAGATTTTGCCAGAAGAAGAGGTTTGCTTGGTTTCTATAGAAGTCAGTTCGTTGTCCTATCTTTCCTTGCAAATGTGAAATTACTAGTGCTCCCCTTTGCAGAGCAATGACCATCGCACCTTTGAGCGCATTCGAATTATCTGTCGCACCGGTTTTTGCAATTGCTTAAGCGTTCATCAATTGCCCACATTTAGGCAACCATGTGAGGGTGACGTCAAATGTCTCGCTATCTCCTCTAGAGATACCCAGAGGTGGTGTATGCATTCTACATGGAATGTAATCATCGCATTACTGTCTTTTAGTATGCGTATATCACTATTCGATATATTCTGATACCAGATGAGTACAGCAGCAATCTTTAAAAAGATTATTTCAGTAACCGGGATTTCATATTCGACATTATTACATGACCTGTAACCATAAAATAAATACCTGGGGTAACGAATTGAGGAATGTTGTATTTTCTTGAGAATACAAAAACTAAAAAACTCTATCTTGATTGAATTACCGTCCAGTAGATACTTGTAATACCATTTCGATGTAATCTCAACGCAGATTCAAAAATAACTAAAAGTAATTTTCAGTACTTCCTACTACAACGTGCCATTCGTTAACTTAAATCAGGCAGTTCGTCCTCCATATGATTTGTAGAGGAATGTTAAAGTTGGAGTTACATATCAAAAGCCTCTTTATGCAGTCTTTCTTACCACAATCTCTTAATCTCAGCGCAAATTCCAGAATATCTGAAAGAAAATTTCACTCTTCGTCTGTCTAGCTACTACAATTTACATTCGTTTATTTTAATCAGAAAGCACGTTACCCACATGATATCTTGTGGAATGTTAAAGTTGAAGTTCCAAATCAAAAGATGAATCTAAATCTCCTTGTGCAGTCCTTCTTAAGGAAACTTTGTAAAGTGGATTCCGATAATAGATATTCTTCAATTACAACGCAAAGAAATATGCCCTACGCCATTTATTTTCATAACTTGTGGCAGCTAAAAGCCAGAATATAAAATTTTGCATTTTTTTATATGGTGGCGTATGATTAATATTAATTCCGGAGTCATTAAGCAAAAATCTTTATAACTTTGCTTCTAGGCAACCAATTTAAAACATTTTGATAGCAATTTAAAGCTAACAAATGAGGCATTTCGATTAAAGTAATTTCCATACGAATGTGTTTAAGTTTTGGTCGGGAGAAGACATTTCAAAGCTTACACAAGTGATTTATTTGGTTTTTAAAAATCTTCCTACTCTAAATTCTTGTAAAAAACCTGCTGTTACAACTTCCTTAACTCAATTTTAATAAATAACTGCTCAACTGCTCACTGTAAAAATAGTGTGTAATTCCTTTCGAAATTGTCTCATATAATTGACTTGTCATTATTGACGTGCGCTATTATTTGTTTTAAAATTATATTTAATACGGGCGTTATTATCTTCATTTATTGGATTTAATGGCACACCATTATTAATGTTTTATTGAACAAATAAACAAATGTGTTAGCCAATATGCAGCACTCCTTCTTTCCTTAGCAGGGGAGGCTATGCTTGGCTAAGTATTTAATTTAAAAAAAAAGTTCTCCTCACAAAGCTATTCACATTTAAAAGCAAAAAATATGAAAGCGTTTAATGAAATTTATAACTCAACAGTACATATATGTGTATATATGACTTGTATGACAATAATTGGGGTATAAAAGAAATATGACGACAATTGCTTATAAAGATAATGACAGCTTGATTATGGTGGTGGCATTTGAATGACATTTGCAAATAAAAATGTTCCAAGAAAACGCAAAGAAAATAATTTTACTTTATGGTCTCCTGTTATGGAAATTTCCTACACAAGATGTGGTCACAATAAATCTCTCTTAACCTCAATAGGATTCCATGTCTGATTCTAATTTAAAAAATTTCTAAAATTTGTTTTTATTTTATTTTTCAGCTTTAAGCCTTGGCTTGGCCTTGTTCGTTCGCTTACAATGTTGCAATTTCCTGTAAATAACTTCATTACACTATTAGTTGTCATATATTGTTCTTTATTTGTGATTCTCTGTGTATCTCTTCTCTCTCTCTCTCTCTTCTTCTTCTTAATTTTGGTTTCTGTCAATTTCGTTTAATGAAATTTTTCGTTTGTTTATTACAACGATTCACATAAACTTGCAACGAATATGTGCTCTCTGCTGTCGTAATGTTTACGGTTTTTGTCACTAGCATTTGTGTTATCTGGCCTGGAGGAGTTTAATCAAAGCCAAAGTAACCCAATGAATCTTTTTGGAAGGAAGGAAATGAAGACGCCGTGGTCTAGTAGGTTGTGTGTTGGCTTATTAAATGTAAAGACCACGATACAAACCCCAGGTCAGACATTTCCAATAATATGAAAATTTTTCCATGAATCTGTCGGTTGGAGTCGAATTTAAACTGTAGGTCCCCCCACACTCATGTATACAATTAACGCGCACAAAATAGGTGGAGTGAGTAGCTAGGTTGTAGTCTTGACTGAAGGGTTGCAATGCCCAATTATGTATGTATGCATGTAGTTCAGTCAGAAGTGGGCCTCATCGTTGAAACTGATTTTTCGAAGCAAAAATAGCTGCCGCCACTCACTGATATAAATAACACACGCAACATAAGTAGTAAGAGAAGGTAGGTTGTAGTCCTGACTAAGGGGTTCAAATGGCCAATTATGTATGTATGTATGAAATGAAGCTATAAAGTACCCAATTTCTTGTACCTTCTTCTACATAATTAAAAGCAGAGCAACAGTTGATTATTACAACCCTTGATATTGATATAATGATTGATATAATAAATGATTGATATAATAAATGATTGATATAATGAATGATTGATATAATAAATGATTGATATATTAAATGATTGATATAATAAATGACTGATATAATAAATGCTTGATATAATGATTTTTTAATAAATGATTGATATAATAAATGATTGATATAATGATTGATATAATAAATGATTGATATAATGATTGATATAATAAATGATTGATTAATGAGTGATATAATAAATGATTGATAAAACAAATGATTGATAAAATAACTGATTTATAAAATAAATGATTGATAATATAAATGTTTGATAAAATAAATGATTGATAAAATAAATTATTGATATAAAAAATGATTGATATAATAAATGCTTGATATAATAAATGATTGATAAAATAAATGATTGATATGATAAATGATTGATATAATAAATGATTGATATAATAAATGATTGGTATAATAAATGCTTGATATAATAATTATTTAATAAATGATTGATATAATAAATGATTGATATAAGGATGGATACAATAAATGATTGATATAACGATTGATATAATAAATGATTGATTAATGAATGATATAATAATTGATTGATAAAATAAATGATTGATAAAATAACTGATTTATAAAATAAATGATTGATAACATAAATGTTTGATAAAATAAATGATTAATAAAATAAATGATTGATATAAACAATGATTGATATAATGATTTATATACTAAATGATTGATATAATCATTGATATGATAAATGATTGGTATAATGATAGATATAATAATTTAATCAATCGTTATGAATGAATTTGTTAGTGAGTTTACTTAAAAGCAGAGCAACAGTTGATTATTACAACCCTTCAGTCAGGATTACAAGCTAGTTTCTCACATCACTTATGTTGTATGTGTTAATTTTATGCAAACCTTTTTAAAGGCTTGCTGGGCCATGTGTTATATCACAAAAAAATACGTAAATCCAAAGCCTTACATCAGTGCTATGGCAATACAACATGTATGGCTTATTTATCTTCTATTGCTACTGCAACTGCCACTGCCACTGCCACTGCTACCATCCCGACCATTTCAACCATCCTAACCAACTCCAATTGACTGCACCATGTTAAATGCAATTGATAAAAATCAAAGTACCCCATGGGCTATTAGTGTTAGAAACACCTCTTCCTTTTTATATCGTCCCTTTGAAAGTCTGTTTTAAAATTCATTTTCGATCATCTACGTTTCATTTGGTATTCGTTGCAAAGGGTTGAGTAATGCTGGAATGATACAATTTAGCATAATACAGCACGTAATGTCCACTAAAGAAAAAACAGTAACAACAACAGTGGCAACAACATTTACAACTGCATACAATACAAAATATCACTGGCAACACATAATGGCAACATCAACGACATCAACAACTCTATGGGCTGTAAAAGCAATCTACTCTCTTAAGAGTCATTACAACGCCAACACGTAGAAGGCATAATTGCTATTGTGTTGTTGCATGGCACTACTACTGCATCATTGTGAAGCGTTATCAAGCGATTCAATACATTACGCTACTGCTGCTGCTGTAGCTGGTCCTGCTTTTACTATACAACACTACAACGGACATTATTACACCATCACACACCATGCCACACTACCACCACCACCACCACCACCATCTTCATATTAAAGTGGTCTCCTCTTAATTTGAAATAATGGAGACAAACGATGATGACGATGACGATGGCGATGGTGATGGTGATGGCGTTGAATTTGATGTTGTTGCTGATGTTGTTGCTGCTGATGATGACTGGCTAAAGCATATGCAAGTAAATACGGAACACAACTACTGCAACTGCAACATAAAATGTTTGATTGAATATGGCGCATTCACTTACATTGCTCATCCCCTCCTCTCTCTCATCCATTACATTTCATTAATCGTGTTGTATTCTTTTGCTTTAATGACTGCATATAAAACGTGTTGCTGTGGCCTGGCCAACGTAGTCGTAGTTGTTGTTGTTGTTGCTGTTGTTGCTGACCAAATGGTCATTAAATGCCAACCAGCCATTACTGCAGAACGCTGCAGTTTAATATTCTTCGCTTTTATAGTTTTTGAAAAAAATTTTTTGTTGTTGTTCGTTAGTCGTTTAGTCGTTGCGTTAAAAAGGCCACTAAAAATTTGAAAAATTCCCGCGAAAAACCAAAGAAAAAAATTGTAAATAAAATAGAATTGAGTGTCTGAGTGTCGCAATATTTTCGTTTTTCTCTTGTTTTGTAGATTTTTTTTCATGGGTTTCTGCAGCGTCACATACAAAAATGAAAATTATTTTTAAATTAAGCCAGTAACAGCAGACTGCGTCAAGCTAATGGCAACAAAGAGGAAAAAAGTGTATAAAAAACAGTTGAAAATAAATTTCAAACAGAAATCAAAAAGAAGGGAAGAAGAGCTAAAGGATAGTTTTTTTAATTTTTTTTTTTTTTTTTTTTTTTTGTTGCCAAGTCAAGAATCAAATTCTAGCTGGAACTCCCTCAATAATATTCGAAACCTAATTTAATTTAAGAGTCTTCTGAGTTATATGTGTATGTTCTCGAAGATTGCCTTCAGAATGGCAGAAATGGCCATATGATGAGCTCACTATGATTGATGTATAATATGATTAACACAATAAATGATTGATATAACAAATGATTGATACAATAAATGATTGATATAATAAATGATTGATATAATAAATGATTGATATAATGATTATTTAATAAATGATTGATATAATACATGATTGATATAATAAATGATTGATATAATAAATGATTGATATAATAAATGATTGATATAATAAATGATTGATATAATGATTATTTAATAAATGATTGATATAACAAATGATTGATACAATAAATGATTGATATAATAAATGATTGATATAATAAATGATTGATATAATGATTATTTAATAAATGATTGATATAATACATGATTGATATAATAAATGATTGATATAATAAATGATTGATATAATAAATGATTGATATAATAAATGATTGATATAATAAATGATTGATATAATGATTATTTAATAAATGATTTATATAATGATTGATATAATGATTGACATAATAAAAAATGATTGATTAGTGAAGGATATAATAAATGATTGATATAAAAAATTATTGATATAAAAAATGATTAATATAATAAATAATTGATATAATGATTGGAAAAATAAATGATTGATATAATAAATGATTGACAAAATAAAGGATTGACAAAATAAATGATTGATATATTAAATGATTGATATAAAAAATGATTGATATAGTGATTGATATAATAAATGATTGGTATAATAACTGATAAAATAAGTGAATGGTATAATGATTGATATATTAATTTAATCAATCGTTATAAATAATTTTGTTAGTGAGTTTAATTAACACACTTTAAAAATAATGAAATGATTGAAGTGGTTGACGAATAATTATATTGATTTAGCATATCATTTCCATACCAAATGCTTGACAAGTATAATTTATTTCCTATTAACTGATGCCTTATGATAATTGACGTTCTATTTAACCAATGTATTACAAATTTAAGGCATCATGTCGACTGGAGTTAGATATGTTTATGGCATAAAATTGTCATCAGATTTAAGCCGAGAATGTTGACTTACTAAAACTATATGGACGATACACCTTCTGATTGATGTACCGTATGATTGACATAATAAATGATTAACATACCTTTAATCAATCGTAATAAATGACTTTGAAAGTGAGCTTACTTAACGCAACTTAAATTAATGAAATGATTGAAGTGATTGGCGAATAATTAGACTGATTTAGCATATGATTTCTATAGGTAAAGCTTGACCGATCGGATAATGCTATTTAACACGTACACCACATTGATTGATGTAATATTTGAATAATGACCCATACCTTTAATGCATCATTGCGATTAGAATTAGATATATTTATGGCGTAGAATTGTCAACAGATTTAACCCGAGAAGGTTGACTTACTAAAACTATAAGGATGATACACTATGTGATTGATGTACCATATGAATTAATCAATCATAATAAATCCTTTTGTTCACTTAACGGATCTTAAAATTCATGAAATGATTGATATGATTGACGAATAAGTGATTTAGCGTATAATTTCTATACAAAATGCTTGGCTGGTCGAATAATTTATATCCTACTGAACTGATACAACATGATTGACTTTATGATTGACGTACTATTTGACTAATGTATTACATATTTAAGACATAATATCGATTAGAGATTAGATGGCAGAGAATTGTCAACATAGGTTGAGTGGTTGAATTGCACTATGCTTGACCTATCCAAAGATTGTCTGACTCACCTTGTGATTGATGTATTGCACTGATGTATTGCACTAAATCGAGAAAAATACTATCATCGATTTGTGAGACCAACTGGCGAAAAAGTGAGTGTTTGGAACAGCTGAAGCACATGGAAATTAAAATAAAAAAAGTAATTAAGGCCAGCTAAGTGGCGAAAATGTGATTGAGTGCTTGAGTTACAAAAGAAATTTGACCCCAAGATTCTTTTCATACTAAAGATTTGTAATGCTCCACTTTTGTTCTGCACTGTACTCCAAAAACCACTTTGTTTTGAGTGCGTTTATTTATTCTCTTCTTTTTTGTTTTTTTTTTTGTCAATTTCAATTTCAACCTATTAAAGCAACATCTGTCGCTATTGTTGTTGTTACTGTTGCCACTTGTTATTGTTGTCCGTAAAGGCTGTAAATATTGCTGTTGCTAAGCCTTTAAAATACTATGAATTCGCGTTGAACAAAACAAAAATCTGCCTCAATTATATTCAAGTTTTTTTTTTCCTTTCATGCACACAATTGTCAGTCAGTCAGTCAGAGTTTTTAAATTAAATACACAACAATCTTCAAATTGTTGCTGTTGCTATTGTTGTTGTTGTTGTTATTTCCAGCAAAATTATATTGCATTGCATTTGTAGTTACTTTGTATGACATTCAATTGGGTTGCAATTATTTTCATTTTCATTTTCAAAATTTTTTTTGTTTCTTTTTTTTTCATTGTTACTGACTGTATAACTGTGGTGTCTCTCCCAACGTAGTTTCGTTTCGTTTTAATTCAAGTGGTCTGGCTTTCAGTCTATCTTTTATGTAGCATGTGTGTCTGTCTGTTTACTTATGTGTTTGAGTGTACGTACGTACGCTTGCTATTAAGCAAGTCATTCAATTCAGTTTTATGCTCTCTTTTCGTTTTTTGTTCGTTTATTGTTGTTGTATGATTATGACAAAATTAGACAATTATCGAATTGCATTCAATTAAAAGCGAAAATTTAATAAAACGCAACGCAACGTAACGCAACGCAGCGTAATCATCATCCTCTCTCCTATGTGTACATGTGGTGTACAGAGTAACAGAAGGAACAGGAGAGAAAAGAAAAAAAAGTACTGCTAAGCCCGTTCTATCTTTCGGTGGCATCGATGGATCTTGCACTTGGAAGATACCCACTAGTTTCGACATCACTAGATGTTAAGAAGCGGGCAAACTCACTTGTATCGGTACAAAGAACGGCTGCATTGCGTATCGCGTCGACATATCGTACAGTGTCCACCCCAGCCGTAATTGTGATAGCAGGGATAATCCCTATGGATCAGCTGGCAGCGGAGCGGATGGAGATTTATAGGGCGAAATCGGTTGGAAATCACATAACCGGTCACTTCAGGGTAAACACCATTTCAAAATGGCAACAACGATGGAACGAGGAAGATGGACGGCGAGACTTATTCCAGACATAAAGTCATGGATTGGTCAGAAATTTGGAGAGGTAAATTACTACGTTACGCAGATGCTATCGGGTCACGGATATTTTAGAAAATATCTGCACAGAATGGGCAAGACCGCCTCCCCTTACTGTCTTTACGAGGAAGGGGAGATAATTGATAACGCAGAACACACTGTTTTCGAGTGTGCACGCTGGCACGCTGCACTGACGTCGATAGTTGGGACGATCACGGCCGGTAACATTGTCGGGGTTAAGATCGCGAGTAGTGGAAATTGGACGTCGGTAGTGAGTTACGTAGAGCGCATTCTAAGGCGGAAAAAGAGAGATCTTGAGGCTGCAGAACGAGTAAGAATGTCGGCATAGGTGATACTGTCACACGTGCCGGACGTAACCGAGACGATGATCTAGACGAAAGGAATACTGGAGACGCTTCAACTTTCGATAAGCAATCCGGACGCGGATATAAACATGGAGAGGCCAAAAGGCCAAAAGGACTCCACTCCGAAGTAATACCACCGTAGTTCCGGAGTGGGCACAGACAAGTCCACAGGAGACGAGGGGGGATTTAGTGGGTGAGTGCCCCACACATGGAGGATGTGACGACTTCCTCTATGGTGCGGTTAGGTACATTTACCCCTACTCGGCGTAAAAAAAAACTAGTTTCGTCATGGATTTTGAATATTTCACTCTGAGACCAAACTTTTTCGCCGCTGTCAAACCATCTGCCTTTGACCCATTCATGTAACTCAGGACAGTCCCTCTTTTGAAAGAATATGTTGCTTGTTGCATTAACGTTGTTCCAAAGCATTCCCAAACGTTAAAGTCTTTGCTGATTCCATCCAGTTGAGAAAGGAGATGATACCTCCTGTCATATTCTACACGTAGTCTTTATGGCCCTGGTCTTCTCTATTATATGTACAGGGCTTACATCCAATAGAACCTCAAGCACTGTCGTCGGATTGTTTCTTATTGATTCAGTCATGTCAACGCATATCGATCTCGCTATCTTATAAAGCTTCCTCTGGGCTGTTTTCAAATTTGTTCTAACTGCCGAGACAATGGTGTCATAAGTCCTGTCAGGAATTCCCTTAAAGTTGTAATTGATCTTTCCTTCACTTCGTTCTATTTCCCGGGTTAAGTCTTGCATTAGTTTATGGATCTACTGGGTATGTTTTTACTTCATCTGATGATGGAACCAGTCCTCAAGATGTCATATGTCAGATGGGTCTCTTCTGCCATTGTTTCCATCTTTTTTTTGCTGCCACGGTATATCTCTCTATTGAATATAAAGTCAGGTGGGGAGCTGCTGCCCTCCATTGCATTGAGTTGTCATCCCATCACCACTAGGTTCAGCTTCTTCTTCTTTCGCTTGCAGCCGTTAAATCCCTTCCTTTGGTATTGGCCACCTTCAATGCTGTATGTATGCAATTCCATAGAATGTTCAAAATCCTATTTTCCTATTGAATGTATCTCCTATTGAATGATACCTCCAAACAATGGAAACATTTTCAAATGTTCTGTTCTGTTCTGTAAATAAATTACTTTTTGCCCGCCCCCCAAACTACTCCATGGACTTCTTTCAAATCAAATGGAATTTTTCCTCTATTCGGAGTGAAAGAAACCGCATACACTGACAACGACGAATGTAACGAAATAAATCCAGGAAAATAAATTCTAAACCATGGTTGTCAATAAAAGAAGAAGAAGATTCTTTTCGGGTCTTTTTTTTGAAAAGGATTTTCCTTGACTTTGTACACAATATTGCCATACAATTGAGAGACTATTACTTTGAGAACTCTCTACTCTTTCCTCTCTATTGCTTCTCTTTATGCGGAGACTCTGTTTCTCTTCTTAATAAACATCGAAAAGATAAGAGGAAGAAAAGCCAAAAAAGTTTCAAGGAAATTGCGAAAGACATCAGACAAAAAGAAACCAAAAAGAAAACGAAAAAAAAAAACAAACCAAAGTACCCCAAAATGACAGACGAACCGACAGTTTTAAGTGTCATTTTCTATGGAATTACTAGAAAGGATTTGGCTTCAATTTAATATCGTTTTTGCAAAAGAAAAGGAAGAGGAGGAGGAGAAGGAGAAGGGGAACCACATAAGACTGATTAAATTCTTCAAGTCTTGCAATTGCTTAAAGACTAATGGAAACCGTAAAGGTTTGGTTATTATGGTGGCTTCGTATAAATCCTAGTTCAAAAACTTTACAGGGATACTAGCTTATGACGATCACACATTTGACTCTGGCCTACTTAAATGGGTGAAGGTTCGTATTAAAATAGGCACAAATAGGGTATCCTATAGCACTTATCTGTAGTCATGATGGCTGCGAGTACATCCGAAAATAGCCCAGAATTATTTAAGTTTACCTAGAGTACCTAGCAAATCTCCGCACATATGGAGGTGAGCAGCCCCGAAACGAAGCTTGATAAAATCCGCATACAGGTGTACCGACATCTATCTCCAGAATAGATGTGAGGGTCTTGGTTAATCTCAACATAAACCTATTACATAAAGAAGTGAAAAACGGACATCAGCCAAACGCGTTGGCCGAGACACGTTCAATAGGCTTGTAGCTAGAAATTCTTCTGACAAAGGTATGTAGACAAGATAAAACAAAAATATCAAAGATTCGGTGTGCGGTAAAGGCACTGAGTAAAGGTAAAGGCTGTGAGTCCATTTGAAAACAGTCCAGAATTAATAAAGTTTACCTCTGCCTAGCGGATCTCCAAGAACGAAACTCAATAGAATTCGCATATAAGTGTAGCACACTTATCCCTTGGCTAATTTCATAAACCATGGGCATGAAGAAGTGAAAATAATACGAAACACACATCAGCCAAAATAATGCAAAAGTCGATGTGGAGCCCGGAAACATCAAAGATTCGAGACTGCGGTATCGAAATCAGTAGAGCGCTAGGAGAGTTCTTCACAGCATCTTTAAGATCACAGAAGGCAGCCGAATGCAGCGAGATAAGTAGCCACTTGCCTGGACCATAGAAAACCTATCAGAATTCGAAAAAGGTTCGATCAGGCAGTTGTCAAAAAACATAAATTCTTCAAAGAAAATAAAAATTCGTATCACACTACTGTTTCATACATCACAGTTGTCGCAGACGTTACCGGACATTGTGTTTTAGATGTTCGGAGAACATCTGGAAGTGAACTACCGCAAAAGAGAAATTTACTTTCGCATCGGAATAGTCTGATCACCAGGTTGTATGTTCATGTTGGAACTTAACCTTCCAGGACGGGATAGTTTGATTCGCAGGTTGTATGTTCATGTTGGAACTTAACCTCCTCGGTCGGGATAGTTTGATCCCCAGGTTAGATGTTCATATTGGAACTGAACCTTCCAGGACGGGATAGTTTGATCCGCAGGTTGGATGTTCATGTTGGAACTTAACCTCCTCGGTCGGGATAGTTTGATCCCCAGGTTAGATGTTCATGTTGGAACTAAACCTTCCAGGACGGGATAGTTTGTTCCGCAGGTTGGATGTTCATGTTGGAACTTAACCTTCCAGGACGGTATAGCTTGATCCCCAGGTTGGACGTTCTTGTTGGGACTTAAACTTCTAGGATGGGATAGTTTGATTCTCATTTTGGATGTTCATGTTGGAACTTAACCTTCTAGGATGGGATAGCTTGATCCACAGGTTGGATGTTCATGTTGGAACTGAACCTTCCAGGACGGGATAGTTTGGTCCGCAGGTTAGACGTTCATGTTGGAACTTAACCTTCGAGGACGGGATGGTTTGTTCCGCAGGTTGGATGTTCATGTTGGAACTCAAACTTCCAGGACGGGATAGTTTGATCCGCAGGTCGGATGTTCAGGTTGCAACTTAAGTACATAAGATGAACCATCTATTCCAACTTTTAGTCGACAGAACATGTTGTCCAATTTTATAGCCAAGCACTACGATATCAGCAGTTCTGCGATGTTGGATGTTCATGTTGCACAAGTATCCAAGACGGGCCACCATCTAGCCTAAACTAGTCTAGTCCAACTTTTAGTTGCCATGACATGTTGTCCAATTTGATTGTTAAGCACGATGATATCAGCAGTTCAGCGATGTTGGGTCTTCATGTTGCCACTTAAGTATCCAAGACGGACCACCATCTAGTCTAACCTTGTCTAGTCCAACTTTTAGTCGTCAGGAAATGTTGTCCAATTTGATTGTCAAGCACGATGATATCAGCAGTTCTGAGATAGCAATTTTCATGATAATTCCCATGAAACTGATTAATTCCTCTGACACCAGTCTGTGATTGTTGCTATCGTTGGGTTATTATGCTCCGTATTTAAGAAATTTGTTGCTTTTTTCTTTGTAAAACTTCCTTTGGGTTTAGTCTTTGGAAAAATATGTTTTCGAACTTAATTTTCCAGCAAATTTTTTGGCTTCAATTCCGTGTATTTTTTTTTTATTCTGTTGCTCCACGATTCATTCAGTCATTCAGCCAGTCATTCATTCGTAAGTTTTCAGTTGTGTTTTCATTTAAATTCTTTAAATATTTGCTAAACCTCTAAACCAGGTTTATGGATAAGTGAGACTGTATATGTGTATGCATGTGTGTATGTGTTTATATTTGAGTGTATTTCTCAGTACTCTTTATGCTACTAATGCATCACCATTGCGGTAAATTTGGTTTATTATGGATTCATTCATGTGTGTATTGATGTGATATGTGTTGTTGGTCCATTGTTGTTATAATTGTTGTTGCTGTTGTTGTTGCTGTTGCTACTGTTAATGTTGATGATGCAAATATTTCATGGGATGTGCGAGTAGAGTGTAGAGTAGTAGTTGGAAACCAGAGATGCAGCCCAAAGCATCTCTCTTTCTACCTGTCCAAATGTGCGGTTATGAAATAAATGCGTATGTGGAGACTAACAGAGTGTGTTTCTATCTAAGTGCTTGAGTTTGTGTGACTGAGCATCAGTTCATGTGTTTGTATTTGAGAAAAATGGGTTTATTTTAATGTGTTCCCCCCTCCAGCTCTCCCTCTTCCATTTTCTCTTGCTTTTAATTTAAAAGTCCAAACAAAAATTTTTTTTGCAATTGTAGTCCACATAACGATGGAACTTATTAAAGTTCCCCAAGAGCAGTCAAACAGTCAGCCAGCGAGCCATCTAGCCAGCCAGTGAACCAAAGTATTGCAGTGTTGGCAAATGATGCTTTTGGTCATAACGGCCAAAGCATAGTGTGGCATAGGTGCGTGCATACGTGCGTACCTCAGTGCAAATGTACAGTAGTAGGCCAATGAAATCTAACAGGTCATAAACACACAGTGTATGCCTTGAGTAATATCAGCAACTGCAAGCCATCGGGTGCATTATGCAACATCAATACAAACAGCTAACAGAGGTAGGCTGGCTGCTAGGCAGGCAGGCAGGCAGCAATAATAATATTAAAGTCATCGCCAGCTTCGTCATCGTTCATCGTTCATATCGTCATCATGATAAACATCATTATCATCGTTTGTGGCACTAAACGAACGGTAAATAATCGTAAATAATTTTTGCACAGTTTTGCTATGCACATCAAATTTTAATGTTCATGGTTTTTGTTTTTCTTTTTCACCTTTTTCTTTTTGTGTTGTTTTTATATATTTTTTTATACTATTGAGGCATTAGATGCTGCTACCATTGTAACCCTCTTTATTTTTTGCAACAAAGTGCTTGCATTAGCAACAAATACCAGCAGCAACAGCAGCAGCTACTGTTCATTGAAGCCTAATGAATGAACAAACGAAACGAAATGCATTTCGCTTAAATGCATTTTTAGATCTCAGCGGCCTAAATAGAGTGGTAAAGCAGCATATCAACACAACACTGCAAAACTAAACCATTAGAGAAGCATTTTCTCAAGAGGGGAGATTTTGGAGATTTTGAAAATAATTTTGGGAATTTCAAAAATCCCTTAAAATATTAATTTTCAATAATTTTTAATTTAAATTAATTTCAAATTATTTTAAAAACCCCGTAGAAAACTTATTAAAAGCCTTAAATTCGTTTGAATTTGAAACTACAATTTGCGGAAATTTTTTAATATAATGTGTGTGCAATTGAATTTGAAACAAGAAATTACGGAAATTTTTAATATAATGTGGCTTGATTTGATAATTTGATATTACAATTTGCGGAAAAATTGCAATATAAGGAGCTTTAAATCCAATTTCAAACAATAAATTACAATGCAATACAGGCAATAGGCAAAACCTGGACCCTGAAAACTGTTCAGTAAGCATGTGATATATTTCACTCTCAAAAGAAGAGAAAGAATGATTGAGGAAATCATGTAAACATACAGGTGTTATCGCATGGGATCACATAACGTTTAACCAGGAAACTACAATCAGGGTTAGGTGACAATGTTAAGGCGGTGACATCAATCAGGTGATGAAGAAGAGGCTCTAATTACATCCTTTACTGAATGGGTGAAATCACATGATAATTGAGGGAGGGATACCGATCGTCTGACCATTATAAGTAGGATTATGTGATAGATGGAATATGTGATGATGATGTTTGAGGAAATGACATCAATCATATGATCAATGTTGGTAAGCTCCCATCATCATGGGCTTACGTGATTGAAGGGTGATACCATGTGATTCATGAGAATTAGAACTGAGAATGACATATAAATCATATAGTAAATGTGGGTGGAATCACATGACGGCTTTCAGATACTTAAAACTGAGTAAGGCCGCTTGTTAAGCAGTATAAAGCTACTGAAAAAACTTCAGCCAATTCTCGTTGATAGTTCTAGGGAATTAACTGTCTTGATATTGATATACATACAATACATATATACATACAAATACTATATTGAACACCTTTTAGTCAAAATTGCGGTCTATCTTCTTACACCAATCAGGTTGTGTATGCTAATTTTACTTATGAATGGCAAATCGAAATTGAAAAGCTTCTTATGGCAATTCCCATAACTTTTTGTAGAAGACTATTCTTTGTTTTTTTAGAGCTAAGGTTTGAATTATCAGTCTTCATACAATATGTCGACATAATACCCACTAGATTCGGGTGACCAGTACAGACATTTTCTTCACTATATCGCATACAGGAGCAAAGGATATTGGATTTAAAGGGTGATTTAATATCTTTTATAAATCTTCTTCACTTTTTCCTACTTCATCTGCTCTAGGAAAGGTGAAAGGAAATTGTTAAGGTTGCCTTAAATTAAAAAAAAGATAACCACTTACCTATACATTATTTTGAGGGGTTTCATCTGGAAAGAAAAAAATTAAAAAAAAAACGATTAAAATTGTGAAACTCTGGTAAGAATATTGCTGTACTGCAAATTATGAAAAAAAAAAACCGAAATTCAAGTGATATTCCTATTAAACCCTCCCCCTTTACGCTCATGTCTTTAATATCATAAAATAAAAGGGAAAGAAAAGCAAAAAAAAAGAAACGACTTAAATTTCAGTTTTTCAACGAAACGATATCATCTTAAATCCCATTCAATTGCAGTATATCAAGTCAAATGTCAAGTATTGATACGTTTTATCCGCTTTAGAATTTCGTGTCCAATGAAAATGCTGGCTGCTGACTGCTGTGTGTGGCTGTTATAAAATTTTATTTGCCATTGTTTTTTGACTTCGAATATAAAATTCCTTTAAAAAATAAAAAACCGAGAGAAAAATAATAAAAAAATAACCCCTTAACAGAAACAGCAGAAGACGAAGGAAGGAATAAAAACGTGAAACTAGAGAGACCACAGTAATTTAATCAATTCCGATGATTTCTTTACGTTTTTCATTTCTTCCATTATATGTATGTACAGCAGCAGCAGCAGCCAGCCAGTCATTGAGGCTGACAGCAAATGAAAATCTCAACAAATTCTATGAAACAATTGTAATGATAATAAAATTTTAAATAAAAAAAATTGCAAATAATGCTGATACAACAATGACAGACAGGCAAACACCACAACACACCAAACAATAGATCGTCAAAAGAAAAAAAAAATAGAAAAAGAGTATACAACAGAGGAAAAAAATATATCGTAACTGTCAGAATGTCAAATCAATTGGACACGTTTTTCTGAAACGTTGTTCGCACAACAAAAAAGAAGAAGAAAAAATTTATTCTGTGGTCCATACGCTTGCTCTACTGATCTATTGTAGATTTTTTAATTCTTTTATTCTTTTTTTTTAATGAATGCAATACACAAATGACAATGCCTTACAAATATACGAGGTTTAGTGGGAAAATTAATTTTTATTTTTCTTATCCACATACATGCATAGTTAGGTTAGGTTAGGTTAGCGTGGTAGCTTTAATTTGCCAAAAAGCTCACTTGAGCACTCACAGCGGCCCGTTGTAATGCCACAGGTGAACGCAGTCTCTGTACTGACCACGTTCCTGCGATCCAAGGAGAGGGAGTTGGTCAGCGCCAGATCTGCATATCCAAAGTACGACTACCCCATGCTGGAAAACCAGCCAGAAAGTTTGATAAACGAGGCTATATCCTTGACATCAATGGACGATAGCACGGTCAAGCTGACAAGGGTTGGAGAGCCAAATAACCAATATCTGCACACCGCAAGGGATGGGCATTGACAAAGGAAGTGGATGAGACAGTCTATTCCTCCTCGGCGGATCTGCATCCACGGCAGAAGTCGTTAAATGGGAGTCGCATTCTTTCCGCATATCTACCCACAGCACAGTGGCCTGTAAGCATGGCCACAAGTCCAAGTAGCTGGTTGGCACGTCTTCTATCCATTGTGGGCCAAGTGAGCCTAGTGATGGAGCAGGACTCTTCATTGATCCAGGACCGGTTGGCATTCCGGGAGAATTTCTGCGCAATGGTCAGTTTGAACGAGGTAAGTGGCATTCCCAAGTTGATTGAGGAAGATTCCGGAAGTAGTGCGCCAGCTCATCGGCCCAGCAGTTTCCCGGAATGTCGCAGTGTCTGGGTTCCCGGACGCCGAAGCGCCCAGAAAGGAGATTGAGGCAGCGGCGACATTCTCTGACGATCCCGGAATTATCCGCCATGTTCGACAGAGACTTTATCGCAGCCTGGCTATCGGCGTAGATCGAGATACGGGTGAAAGAAATAGGAACACCATAGGCGACGATCCACTGTGCGGCTCGGTCGACGGCCATTACTTCCGCCTGGAACACGCTGCAGTAGTCCGGCAGCCGGAGTGAGATGTTCAGGTCCAATTTCCCAGAGTATACTCCACTGCCCACCCCGTTATCGAATCTGGAGCTGTCGGTGTAGACATCCAGGAGTTCAGGTGGAACGGTCGTGTCAGGGGTCCAGTCGCTTCTGCTCTGGATCAGGAAGTCGAACCCCCTATCAAAGCAGTATTCCACAGGGAGCTAATCAATAACAAATGGGGCCACGGGATCGATCCCCAAAATAGAGGAATGACCAGAAGCGACAACACGCCAACGAGACAGGGCATTGAGTCTTGTCGCCGTGAACTTAGCCACCTGCTTAGCGAGGAGCCCGGAAGGGAGCCAATTGGGCATTGCGAACACAGCTTTTGTGGGGGTGGTGCGTAGAGCACCAGCGATGCGACTAGCTGCAGACCTTCTAACTCTGTCCAGGAGTCTGACATTTTGCAGTTTGTCCAGAGCAGGCCACCAAAAGGTAACACCGTATAGTAGGTTGGCATGCATAGTCAGGATTACGTCCTAGTTTCCCATATCACTGATATTGTGCGTGTTAATTTTATACATGAGTGGCAGGATCTACAGTTTAAAGTCGACTCCGAAAGTCAGAAATTTTTCAGAAATTTTTCATGTCAATTTTATTTTAACGCTCAGAGTTTTTGCCAGAAAAATGCTGAGAAAAAGTCCCCAAAGAATTTTTTTCAATTTTTCATTTAAGTGAAAGAGAACCTAGGTCGTAATTCTGACTGAATGGTTGTGATGACTAATTATGTATGTATGTATGTATGTATCCTGCGGTCGGTTTAGGAAGTGACTCAATTACGTTCACAGCATGAAAGCACGAGTTCAAAATTTTTTAAGTTTTCTTCGATACTTCCACCCTCGTCTAATATGGCATAATGCTCGGCGATCTCTACTTAATTTTTTTCTTTAATTCTGAACAAGAGAAGAATAAAAAAAAACCGGGAAAATTTTAATACAATATTTAAGCAAAACGAATATCAAATAAAATTGTGCACAAACACTATGCACACACTCATACCCTGGAGTACACACACTGTAATGCATCTTCGAAGAAAAATGCGCCGTGAGTGCAAATTCAATTGGAAACGTGAAACGCTTGTTTATCAGAAAATAAGAGGAGAAAAAAAACTCTGAATGAACGAATCATTGAAAGTCATTTCAGAAAAAAAAAAAAAAAAAAAAAAAAAACTGAACGTAAATGTCATGATGGAATATAAAAAAAAAGAAACGAGGAGCAGAAGAATAAAATGGAAATGCAATATAATTCTAACACTAAACTAAATAAACATTTTCTATACGAAACAAAATGATGAAAAAATAAAACTACGAACTACAGTTTCATCTTCTTTTTCACGCTTTAAAAACCAATTTTTTTTTCAAATTTTAGAATGATGCTGCCAGCGAGAGGAAATACAAGTCAAGTACACATACAAAATCTAGACAAAAAAAGAGCAGTTTTTCTATAAAAAAAATTAAAGCGATCAAAATAAATCACGCCAACTAATCAAATTTCATTTTGAATGGAGAAAAATAAATAAATTCAACTCGAAAGCAGAGGGAGAGAGAGTGGCCAGGCAGGCCCATTTAAAGAAGATGGATGGCAAGACACAAAATTGAGAAAATGCAAAAAAAAAATGGAAGACTTTATTAAAAAAATTGTATTGTATTGATGGCACCAATAAGCCTAGTATAACAAAAGAAAACATATTGGTTTTCCAATAAATTTTGAAATTTTAAAATAAGTTTTAATAAATTCCAACTTGGGGGGCCTATTTAGTGGGTAATTTTTTGAAGAAAAATCAATAATGACCCGCTGTTAAATGACATAGAAATCAAAGAAGTTTTTCTATAAAACATGTAATTGTAATGGAGATTACCTCTGTGATAATAAGGGCCTATTTACTAAATTCACTGAATATTGAAAACTATTATTCGACAATGTGCATACAGAAGATAAAAATATGTTATCAGGTGTTTTTTAGCTGCAAGGGACCTATCGTCAATTCATGAAGTCGCCGTAGCCTAGTAGGTAGTGTTTTGGCTTATTAGACCAGAGCCCATAGCTCGAACCACGTCACAAACCTCCCGAGCGAAACAAAATATTTCTCTCGGCAACATCCTCTTATCAGTCTTCCGGTAAAAACTCTGAGAATAAAATAAAATTCTCATGAAAAAGTTTCTTAAAAATCTGTCGCTTGGAGTCGACTTTAAACTGTCTGTCCTGCCATTCATACATAAAATTAACACACCCAACATAGATGGTGTAAGAAACTAGGTTGCAATTCTAACTAAGCGGTTGCTATAACCAATGATGTAAGCAAAGAGTGTTAAAATATCATGTGGAGTGCTTTTCTCAGCATGAGAAAACTACCAGCGTCGATAACTATGCTTTGCGGGCGTAGAACAATCCTTCCAAATTCTGTAAATTTGCTTGGAGAGAAAATAAATTTGTTCACCAAGTTCTTTAAGCATATCGTCCTTCGCCAATGACAATACATGGGCCCATAGCATGTGATACCACAGTTTTCCGTTAACGCCTAGTCCCGGAATTACTCGGAGCTTCTGATGTAGCAACTCAGGCTACCAATGTCAATGCGTGAAAGTTTCTCTAGATCTTCTATATAGTAGGCAATAAGGTGTCTCTTTGCCCTCCGCCCTATTGCTGGGTATGTACCCAAATAAGTAAAGAACAATCTCCACTACTTCCTTGTTCATGCGGCTGCTTGAAAAACAGTTTGAAAGGTGACCATGCACCTCGCATACATACAAACATAATTGGTCATTACAACTCTTTAGTCAAGATTACGACTTAGCTTCTCACACCACTTATGTTGTGTGTGTTAATTTTATAACAAGTGGTCACCCGACAAAGTTTACAGTCAACTCCGAATGACAGATTTTTTGAGAAACTTTTCATGGGCATTTTATTTTAACGCCCAGAATTTTTTCCAGAAATCTGCTTAGAGGAAGTCGCCGAAGAAATATATTTATTATTGTTTCATTTTGTTGGAGATGTCTGATCGGGGGTTTGAACCGTGGCCTCACATCTAATAAGACAACACACTACTTACTAGACTACGGCGACTCCAAGCCATGCGCCACGCTTGCGTTCTCATAATGCAATGCTCCGTACTCATCCTGACAACCATATTGTGGGGTTTTTGGAAGTTTAAGTAGACTTATCGTGCGACCATTAACAGGACGTGTAAGAGAGCGTAGAGTGGTGAATATTTTTGTGAGTGTGAAAATAAATTCGAATTTAAAAACCAAAGACGCAAACCCACACTTTCAGCAGCGCCACTTCTTGCCTCTAACAGGGTAAACTTTGCTATTAACAGAGCACTGTTAACCATTTAACAGTGGCAATAGTAGATTAGCTTTCTATTAACCCATTAATGCCCGAATTACTTTTTTTCTAACGGCTACCGTTTTGTTTTTTACACACAATTTCTTATCAGAGCATAAAAACTAAGACAACCTCTGCTGGCAACTTAAGTTGCCACTGGGCACTAATGGGTTAATTATTATTTGCGAACAAAAGTGATGAAATGTAAAGGATGGTTGGTGCGTATGGTGGACGGAAATTTTCTTATCTTTCAAAATTATTCCAGCTATCCCACTGCCATGGTTTGAAAGAGGACCCTTTGGACTACCATTTGCATATAGTCTGTATGGTGTGCTATTTCCAAATATGGCCATTGATCTTCTAGAGAATTTTCAAGCAAAAAACGGATATTTCTAAAGGCATTTTTCTGAATACCATATCACTTTATATGTTGCTGAATATATTAAGAGGCTTTGAAACCGTCCATTGCATATAGTATGCTACTCAGAGATCTGGATTATTTTCCAAAATTAGCTCCTAAACAAGTGGTTTTGTTCAGATAGATACTGTTAAATAGCTAACAGTGCTCTGTTAAGGGCAAATTTTGTTCTGTTAAGAGCAAAAATTTGCTATGTTAACGCCAAATGTGGCGCTGCTAAAATTTATGGATTGCGTCTTGGATATTCAAATTCAAATTTATCTTTACACACATTGAATATTTTGCTACTGTAGCGCAAAGAACACAGGGATGTCGTGTATGCGCCAACACACTCCATACTAAACTACTGCGGCTATACTTAGTAGGACAAAGAAGGTTTCCATTCCTAGTAATGATTAAAATAAATGAATTCGCATTTTCAAGTACTGTGAGAAATTTTGAGAACAAATTTTTTAAAAGAAAATCTTTTAAAGCATTAAAAATTTGATTTATTTTTTTAAATTGTGGGCCTATTTCATAGAGGGTCCACCAAATAACTTTTTTTTTTGAAAATGCTTTAAAAACGAAACTACTGAATATTTTCCCAAATTTCTTTTTTTATTTAAAAGTACAATCCTTCCGGTTAATAATGGAAAATAATTTCATTCAAATGGCTGCCTCGGCTGCCGGCTGCAGTAGCCAACACCAGAAGATGCCGATTTTGGCAAAAAAAAATCATCTTTTCAGATGAAGCTCATTTTGATCTTGGCGGGTATGTAAACAAGCAAAACTGTTGCATTTGGGGCACAGAAAACTCACACGCATACATTGAAAAGCCGACGCACCCAAAACGAGTCACTGTTTGGTGCGGATTTTGGTCCAGATGCATAATTTGGCCATTTTTCTTCGAAAATGAGCAAGGAGTGGCCGTTACAGTCAATGGCGATCGTTATCGGGCCATGTTGAACGAATTTTTGTTCATAAAAATTGAAGAGGAGGATATTGGCAACATTTGGTTTCAACAGGATGCCGCTACGTGCTACACAGCCGAAGCTACACTCGATGTTTTGCGCCCTGTTTTTGAAGATCGCATTATCAGCCGCAGAGTTGATGTCGTTTGGCCACCTTGGAGCTGCGATTTGACACCGTTGGACTATTATTTGTGGGGTGTCTTCAAAGATAAGTGTTACGCCGACAAGCCAGAGACAATTGACGCTTTAAAGGACAATATTCGTGAAGCCATTGGTGAAATACAGCTGCACACAATCGATAATGTGCTTAAAAATTGGACCGATCGTGCAGGCTACTGCATGGCCAGCCGAGGCAGCCATTTCAATGAAATTATTTTCCATTATTAACCGGAAGGATTGTACTTTCAAATAAGAAAAGAAATTTGAGAAAATATTCAGTAGTTTCGTTTTTAAAGCATTTTCAAAAAAAAAAGTTATTTGGTGGACCCTTTAGTATGGTACTTATAGACCTAGAGTATTTACCAAAATTAGCTCCTGAACAAGTGGGCTTGTTCAGATAGATACTGTTAAATAGCTAACAGTGCTCTGTTAAGGGCAAATTTTGTTCTGCTAAGAGAAAATTTTGCTCTGTTAACGCCGAATGTGGCGCTGCTAACATTTATGGATTGCGTCTTGGATTTTCAAATTCGAATTTATCTTCTTATCACACAATTAATATTTTGCTACTGTAGCGCAAAGAACACAGGGATGTCGTGTATGAGCCAACACACTCCATACTAAACTACTGCGGCTATACTTAGTAGGATAAAGAAGGAGGAAAAGAAAATAAATTAATTCGCATTTTCAAGTACTGTGAGCCTATGTGCAATTTTGTAGACAAATTTTCTAAAAGAAGAAGCTTTTAAAGCATTAAAAATTTGATTTATTTTTGTTTACATTGCGGGCCTATTTAATATTAAATTAAAACAGCCTATTCGGCTATATTTTTTAACACACATCACAACCCTTTCACCCTTTCATACGAAACTGTTATCACCTGCCGCTTTAACTGTAAACCCGTAGGAGATTTGTTTTTTTTTTCAAACCTTTACACCCCACCAAAAGCCTCTCTTTTGTCAACAAAACAAAACAAAACCAAAAAAACAGGGAATTAACAAGGAGAGAACAAAAGCCGTGGAAAGAATGAAAGAAAAAATAAAGAATGAATGAACCTGCATGATTTTAATCGAAACAGCATGTAGTCTGGGCAATGCTCTGTTCTGTTCTGTTCTGGTGTTGTAAAAAAACTGTATTGTATTGCACACAGTTGTTGTTGTTGTTGTTGTTGTATTGTAATGCAATGAAATGAATGGCAGCAGCAGGCATTGTATGAATAAGCAAATCATAACGTTTGCAGCTACCGTGTGACATGCATACAAAATTCATGCAACAACACATATAAAAACAACAACAAAAATAATTTTTTTAAATAATACCAAAAGAATAATAACGAACGAGAAAAAAGCAAAAACAAAATAAAAAAAAAATCTTAATGAATAATTTTTATGCTGGTATTTCAATATTTTTTTTTCAATCTTTTTGTAACGATGATCATAAGGATGATAATGGTGTTGGCAATGGTGCTGGTGATGATGGGAATATGATACAAAGTGTAGCCAAAAAATACAAAAACAAAAAAGCAAAATTAAGCAAATGAGTATTTTTTTTTTGGAGGAGCTGCAACAATAGTATCGACTGCCAGTGTGTGTCTGTCTTATAAGCCTTGGTGGTTACCGCCACTGATAATGATGGTTGGTTGTGATTAAATGTTATTCGAGTCTATTGTTTCGTTACAAAAATCATGAAAAAACGATTTTTTCAAAAATAAAAAGAAATCATGATTATAATGTGTAGTCATATCACGCCACATATTTATTGTATGAGTGAAATAATAAAATTTGAAAAAATCTTCAGATTCATTTCGATACAGAAAAAGCCTCTCAAAATTAAAACGATTAAGAATGATTCTGTGGAAAAATTTTCGGCAAATGCAACACATACAACACAATGCTTTCAATGGCATACATTCTCATGTATGTGAAGATAAATTCGAATTTAAAAATCCAAGACGCAAACCATAAAATTTAAAAGTGGAGTTAGGTTAGGTTAGGTTAGGTTAGAGGACGTGTACTTGTCAATTAAGACAAGTACAGTACCCGGAGGTCGAATTGACCCATTGTACAACGTAATAGTTTCTCACACTACGTATGTTGTGTGTGTTAATTTTTATACATGAGTGGTGGGACCTACAGTTTAAAGTCGACTCCGAACGACAGATTTTTATTTATTGAGAAACTTTTCATGGCAATTTTTATTTACTCTCAGAGTTATTGCAAGAAATCTACTGAGAGGAAGCCGCCGAAAAATACTTTTTGTATTTTGTCTTTGATGCATGGCCTGGGGCTCGAACCCAGGCTTTTGCGTCTAATAAGCCAACACACTACCTACTAGACTACGGCGACTAAAAAAAAAGTGGAGTTAACAAAACAAAATTTCGATTTCAAAAGCCATTTAAAAAAAAATCAGACAGAAAATTAGGATTTTGATGGAACTTTAACTTCAGGGTCTCTGCAAAAGATAACTTGGTTTTCGCAGTACCAGATCTTCTGTCGAAGCTATCAGCTATGAATAACGAAGGCGAAAGAAGCGCACAGCGGTAGGCACATGACTCACATTGAATGCCAAGAATGTTTTTAATTTGCTACACGCCATTAAAGAACGTGTGAATGTGTGTGAAGATAAATTCGAATTTGAAAATCCAAGGCGCAATCCATAAATTTTAGCAGCGCCACATTTCGCGTTAACACGTTAACAGAGCAAAATTTGCTCTTAATAGAATAAGAATAACAATAAGGATAAAATTTGCCCTTAACAGAGCACTGTTAGCTAATTAACAGTATCCATCTCAACAAGCCCTCTAGTTTAGGAGCTGATTTCGGAAAATACTCTAGTACTCTATGAGTACCATACTATATGCAAAGGAAGGCTACAAGGCCTGCATAGCCACATATAAAGTGATAATGGTATTGAGAAAATTTACTTTCAAGATATCAATTTTTTGTTTGAATAATCGCCTGTAATAATGTGTGTGATGATAAATTCTAATTTAAAAACCAAAGACGCAAACCCACACTTTCAGCAGTGCCACTTCTTGCCTCTAACAAAGTAAACTTTGCTATTAACAGAGCACTGTTAACTGTTTAACAGTGGCAATAGTAGATTATTTTTCTACTTTGCAATTATTGCAGACTATAGACATACAATATAATTCTCATTATGATCATTATTATTTGCAAACAAAAGTGTTGAAATGTAAAGGATGGATCGCAATGAACAATATTCAAAGCGATATCGTTCGCATAGCCTGCAATCGACATACCATCGAAAAGTATAAACCATAATATGCCATCGAATATTGTATTCCAGAATGTTGGTCCCAGTATAGAAACGTTTGGAAAGCCGTCAGTGACTCTATATTCACTGATATTCTCCACGTTCTATGAATGTGGAGATAAATTTGAATTTAAAAACCAAAAACTCAAACCCACACTTTTAGCAGCTCCACTTCTTGCCACTAACAGGGTAAACTTTGCTATTAACAGAGCACACTGTTAACTGTTAGTAGTAGTAGTAGTAGTAGATTCGTCTTCTACTTTGCAATTATTTCAGACTATTGGCAGACTATTGGAACGAAAGTATTATTCCAGCTATCCCACTACCATGGTCCGAAAGAGGATCCTCTGGACTACCATTTGCATACAGTCTCTGTCTGCAAAGTATACTATTTCTTATATGTTGCAAAATGGCCACTGATCTTCAAGCAAAAAATTGATATTTTCAAAGCCAATTTTCTCAATAGCAAATCACTTTATATGTGACTATGTTGCTGATTATATTGAGAGGCCTTGGAACCTTCCTTTGCATATAGTATGGTACTCGTAGACCTAGTATTTATCCTAAAATTAGTACCTAAACAAGTAGGCTTGTTTAGATGGATACTGTTAAATAGCTAACAGTGCTCTGTTAAGCGAAAATCTTGTTCTGTTAAAAGCAAATTTTTCTCTGTTAATGCCAAATGTGGCGCTGCTAAAATTTATGGATTGCGTCTTGGATTTTCAAATTCGAAATTATCTTCACACACTTTACCAATACCCGCAGCTATCCAAATCCAATGGAAATTTTTTTCAAATTCCAGCAAGTTTTGGGCACGCGACTGAAGCATACTTAGTAGATCCCCCAAAATTCTCACTCGCAATCTCCTATCAAGAATATAAAATAAATCCTCTTAAAACCCGTACAAAAAAAAATAATCCTCTGTAGTCTTTAATTTATCCACAGTACTTAGCTATCGTAAGCCAATACCGAGCAGTCTGAAAAAGCTGACTGTGCCCCCTCTTCTTGCATTGTAATTGTGATATACGATACGACAATTCTTCATGTTTTATGTTTATATCAGAGATGAGTACTATAAGCGAATGTACGTATGTATGTGTGTGTGATATATTTTATGTGATAAAATGTACACCATTACTGAGAGCTGGCAGGAGATCAAGAGAAGAGTGTTCCAAGAATGAAATGATGATGCTGATGTCACTCATTCACTCATTCGTGTTGTTGATGACGGTGACGGTGATGATGGTGATGATGATGATGAGAACGATGACGAGAATGATGATGCCAATGGTGTAAGTATTTGCAAGCATTGTTCTCTCGATATAACTCATGCAGTTTATTTGTCTTTAAATGTTTAACATGTCCATTTATCATCGAAATGTCAACACAAGTTCATGTGTATTAAGGCGGCGACAGAGATAGAGGTAGAGATAGAGAACGCGAATGTGATATTAGGGAGGCACAGATTTTTATTAAGGAAAATATGCCTTCTGATAAGAGTAGAAGAAAAAAGGAAAAAAGGAATACAACAAATATATTCTTCTGAATAAAGCTCTAAGTAAGCATTGTCTCTCTGGGTATTGCAATAACTGCTGCACTTGGCACTAATGTCTGTCTAACTCCACCTGACTTATACGTCAAGCATAATGCAGAGCGTACTATACTATACGCTTGAGGGCATCAAGCTATGAATTGGCACACCGACATTCTGAACATATTTTATCCGCATAAGAAATAACTTCTAAATGAAACCACCGACTGCATGGTTTCCGAGTCTGAGTCTAGTTTCGAATTTCGGGCTCTCATTTCAAATAGTGTCCTCTGGAAATGGAAAAGGGTGAAAGAGGGAAAAGACTGAAACTTTTACTTCCACTGATGAGTTAAAATTGGGCAGCGCTGGAATCTTTTGCAAACATTTCAGACTAGGCGTACATTAAAGACTGGATAACATGCGCAGTGGTTTTCAGGAGAAGCCATTTGCTGTTTTGGAGGCTCTTGAAACCATGGCTGATTTTGAATTTTTTGTTAACCCTTAGGAGGCCTTCCCGTGGGACACTTCTTCTTTATAATGATTTTATGAAGCAAACAATTTATGACGTGTATACACGTCATGCCCCCCGTAAACCCTTGTTATGACGTCTATAGACATCAGTGTCCGTCAAAGGGTTAAGGATTCTTAAGAAATTTTCGTTGACAGTGATGGTGCTAAGATTGAAACATAATAAGTTTTGAGAGTTCCTTGAGTACAATAACTCAATATACTAGACTTTGGATTGTATAAGGTCAGTCATTTGGTGGATTCCGGGAACGAGTCTAGGTTAGGTTAGGTCGGAGTGGTAGCTCTAATATCACAAAGCTCACTTGAGCACGCATAGCGGCCCGTTGTGATGCCACGGGTGAACGCAGTCCCTGTACTAACCAAGTTCCACCAAAATCAAGGAAAAGGAAGAAGTTGGTCAGCGCAAGGGCTGCACTACGAGTCTACTGACGCACTTTTTAGACGCCGTTCTCGCTCGGTTGATGGTAAGGTTATCAGTTGTAATGCTCCAATCTACTATGTCTACGATTTTATCGAGAAATAGCTCCGGAAGAACAGAGTCTTTGGGAGTTAAGATCGAAATCCTACGTAGGTAGGAACCTTGTGTCAACAACCTAAAGTTGTGCAGCAATTGAAGAGATGAATAGGAGTTGGACACGATAAACATCTCCTCTGCAACTGTCCGATTTTTTACAGGAGAAGGAAAGAGATTTCTTTGAGTTTTAAACCCACTACCGAGAGCTGATCTACGGGAACTCCTGTATATATAATGGAATTACGCTGCCTGAGCGGCGAGCATTCTTCCTTACATGACTCCTTACACTGTTTCTTTCTGCACTATTCTCTTATCCTCTTTTACTCCCCCGTTACAAATACAATTTCAACTGGACGGCGTTACGTGCCACACAGCCGAAACTACAGTCGATGTTTTGCGCCCTGTTTGTGAAGATCACATTATCAGCCGCAGAGCTGATGTCGTTTGGCCACCTTGGAGCTGCGATTTGACACCGTTGGACTATTATTTGTGGGGTGCCGTCAAAGATAAGTGTTACGCCGACCAGCCAGAGATAATTGACGCTTTAAAGGACAATATTCGTGAAGCCATTGGTGAAATACAGCTGCACACAATCGATAATGTGCTTAAAAATTGAACCGAACGTGTAGGCTACTGCATGGCCAGCCGAGGCAGCCATTTGAATGAAATCTTTTCCCATTATTAACCGGAAGGATTGTAGTTTCAAATAAATAAAGAAATTTGAAAAAATATTCAGTAGTTTTTGTTTTTAAAGCATTTTCAAAAAAAAAATTATTTGGCGGACCCTTTAGTTTATCCATAAAAATCCAGCCACCCTAATAAAAAAAAATTAAAATACCGGTATTCCAATGCAGCTTTCAACACCTTACTGTAGAATTTCATATAACGAGAGTGAAATCTGTGCCAAAGGCACCAAATAAAAATTGAATTCTTTTTTAATTATCCCGGTAACTCTGATGCAGTTTCTACTGTAATTCCCTTAATTTTCGTCATGTGTCCAGGCATAAATTCCTGGTTTTTAAAATAAATAAAAAAAACCCCACTTCATAAAAGAGCAACACTTTCGAAAAATTCGTACCAAAAAAAAATCCAAGTATTGTTAGAGAATGAACAGAGAATACAGGACTATATTTGGGGGGGTTCACAGAAACGTTTTAATTTTTTGAGAAGTTTTTTAACTCTTTTTCTCTAACACCTAGGTACCAACCTGTACTGTTGGCAACATACATATGAGTGATGGGTGAAGGATCACAAGGATGTGTAGGAATTGTTCAAATTGTTGAAGTAGAGACAAAAGTGTCATTTGAACTTCTCTGTGTGAAAATGTTTGACATACGTATGTATACGGTTAATTGTTATACTAGAGGATGTGATGATATACGACATGAAATGAAGAGAATTTTGAGAGGAAAATTTTTTAATAGACTCTATAAGTTAAAAGGCACGTCGGCAACTGAAGATAAGTTTTAAAGGAGGTTATGGTTTAAAGGAAAGGGAAAATTCATAATCCTTAAGGACATCCTTTATAAAACACTTAACTTTAAAGAAACTTATCCTGTAGATTTTTTACAATAAAACAGGCTTTAAATTATTTTTTTTTTGTAAAATTTATCTCCAGTTATAGAAAATACACAAAAAAAAAAGGAAAAGAAAGGAAATTAATCACACAAGATTTATTCTCAAATTGTTAAAAAAAAGCTGTTAAAAACCCCTTTAATGCATTAAAGCATAAAATTGCCATGTCCGTACATATGTATCTTACCTTAACAAAAGCTTTTAAAATTATTGGAAAAATAAAAACTTTTCCTATGAAAACATTATTAAAGATTAAAAGAAAATTTATCTCATGATACTTAAAAAGGCATTAATGTGTGCATTTCTGGCCATTTAAACACTTTATCATTGGATTTATCGATTAAGTAGGCAATGGGTAAGAGAAAGAAGCCATAAAAATAGCATAAAAAAAGGAGAATAAAATATGTATGTACGTTAAAGATATGCTCATCTTCTGCAGGATAAATGTATTTTCCAAGGTAAGAGGATTAACAGGAGGAATATTTGAATTTCTTTTAAATTATCGATAATTTTTATTTTGAAACTGCAAGCAATTTCCAATACTGTTTCCCTTTGAACCTAAGCGATGTTAGTTCAAAAAAATTTGTTTCTGCCAATTTTTCGCAAAAGCAATACAGGCCGGTCCAGCAGAGCCTAGCAATACCGCCAGTGATCTCATGCTGTCAATGAAATACCGACATACATACATAAATACATATAAACATACATACATACATACGTACATTCATAAATAAATACATGCACACATGCAGACATACATACATACATACATAAATACAGATATTCATACATACATGCATACATAAATACATACATACATACATACATACATACATCCATACATACATACATACATTGCAGCATGCACTGGAATAGGAGATAGGAAGACACCGGGGCCAGACGGAATCCCAAATAGGGCACTTAAGGTGGCTATCCGGCTCAGACCGGATATGTTCGCCAAGGTGTTCCACAAGTGCTTCGTCGAGGGTGTTTTTCCACGTAGATGGAAGAAGCAGAAATTGGTTCTCATTCCAAAACCTGGCAAACCACCAGGGGAACCATCGTCGTATCGGCCCATCTGTCTACTTGACACGATGGGAAAAATACTGGAGAGGATTATATACAATCGACTACTGACGTGTGCCGAGGCAGGAGGAGCTCTCTCGGACCTGCAATACGGATTTAGGAAAGGACGATCCACTATTGACGCGATAAGAAGAGTGGTCGACATTGCAAAAGATGCAATAGAGGGCGAAAGGTGGAGATTTGGCACCAAGGAATACTGCGCGGTTGTCACACTTGACGTTAGAAACGCGTTCAACTCAGCGAATTGGGGGCGGATTATGAGAGCCCTCTTTAACATGGCTACGCCGCCATACTTAATGGAGATACTGAACAATTACTTTCAGGACAGGAAGGTAATATACCTAACGGATGAAGGAGAGCAGGAATACGTAGTGACGGCGGGTGTCCCGCAGGGCTCTGTACTTGGGCCACTACTATGGAACATTATGTACGATGGAGTACTTCGATTGCGATTGCCGAACGGGACTACAATTGTGGGCTTTGCAGATGACATTGCCATAGTCTCGGTAGCTAAGACGGTAAGGGAAATAGAGGAGAAAACGAACACAGCGATTCGAAAGGTTGGAGCATGGCTGGATGAAGCAGGTTTGAAACTTGCTGCGCATAAAACAGAGGCCGTCTTGATAAGCGGCCGGAAGATAGTGGAGAAGATGGAAGTGACCGTTGGAGGCACAAGGATCGAATCGAAGAGGGCGATAAAATACCTGGGAGTGATTATCGACGACAGGTTGAACTTTAAGGAGCACGTGAAATACATCGGCGAAAAAGCATCTGTAACACAGGGAGCACTGGCGAGGATGATGCCAAATATTGGAGGACCAGGTCCATTAAAAAGGAGGATAATTTCGGCGGTAATAACGTCGATAATGCTGTATGCTTGCCCAATATGGTCGGAGGCACTCTCCGTGGGGACGACAAGGAGGATACTGTCCTCGGTGTATCGTCTAAGCGCGATTAGACGGATAAGTGGCTTCAGGACAGTGTCTGATGAAGCGGTATTGGTGTTGGCAAAGACAACACCAATAGATATATTGGCGGATGAGATGAGGAGGATATACCTTCGCCGTCTCGAGCACCCGGGACGAATAGCAGCTATAAAAGCGGAGGAACGAAGGACTTCCATGCACAAGTGGCAGTCACGATGGGAAAGCAGTTTAAAGGGAAGATGGACATTTCGCCTTATCCCTGATGTAACCCTTTGGATGAATAACAAACATTGCGAGCTGAACTACTACGTGACTCAGTTCCTAACTGGTCATGGGTGCTTCAGGAAGTACCTGCACAGATTTGGTCATGACACTTCCCCTATATGCCCAAACTGTGTAGATGAGGAGGAAGATGCGGAGCATATTCTAATATGCTGTCCCAGATTTAGATGGCCCGGGGAAACGAGTTTAGGACCAAACCGGCTAATGGAAGAGCTGTTGAACCGTAGGATTCTATGGAGTCAATATAGCCAGAGAATGGCTGAAGTTTTGATAGTACTCCGAAGACTGGAGGAACGGAGGCGAAATTTGAACTAACGTGATTAAGCTTTCAAGCTAACCAGCTCTCCGCGAAGTAATACCTTACGGCAGTCCCGCGGAGGGAGAGTGGTTGAAGTGTATAGGGGGTGGGTTTAGTACGTAGGCACCAGTGATGGTGAATCGTGCACTCTTTTGTTGGAACAAAAGTGTCTTTCGAAGATTCCCACCTCCGGCTCAAGACAAAAAAAAAAAAAAAAAAAAAACATACATATATAGATACATACATACATACATACATACATACATACATACATACATACATACATACATACATACATACGCCAAATAACTTTTTTTTTTGAAAATGCTTTAAAAAAAAAATTACTGAATATTTTCTCAAATTTCTTTTTTTATTTGAAAGTACAATCCTTCCGGTTAATAATGGAAAATAATTTCATTCAAATGGCGTTCGGTACAATTTTTAAGCACATTATCGATTGTGAGCAGCTGTATTTCACCAAAAGCTTCACGAATATTGTCCTTTAAAGCGTCAATTGTCTCTGGCTTGTCGGCGTAACACTTATCTTTGACGGCACCCCACAAATAATAGTCCAACGGTGTCAAATCGCAGCTCCGAGGTGGCCAAACGACATCAGCTCTGCGGCTGCTAATGCAATCTTCAAAAACAGGGCGCAAAACATCGAGTGTAGCTTCGGCTGTATGGCACGTAGCGCCGTCCTGTTGAAACCAAATGTTGCCAATATCCTCCTCTTCAATTTTTGTGAACAAAAATTCGTTCAACATAACGTAATGTAACGGCCACTCCTTGCTCATTTTCGAAGAAAAATTGCTCACTTATGCCTCTGGACCAAAATCCGCACCAAACAGTGACTCGTATTGGGTGCGTCGGCTTTTCAGGAACTGCGTGCGGGTTTTCTGTGTCCCAAATGCGACAATTTTGCTTGTTTAATGAGCTTCGTCTGAAAAGATGATTTTTTTTTACCAAAATCGGCATCTTCTGTAAGTCGATCGCAGGCCCACTTAGCGAAGCGAAAACGCATTGGATGGTCCATATTCGTTCAGCAGAAGGATAAAACTAATTATCTGTCAAATCAGACATGAGGTAAGTGTTACTGTTCACGAAATAAGCACTAGTTGAAAAAAAAACATTAGATAGCGGACCCATTACATACATACTTAATTGATCAATACAACCCTTCAGTCAGGATTACAACCTAGCTCTACACCTCACCTATATTGTCTGTGTTAATTTTTTGCACATGAGTGGCGGGACCTACAGTTTAAAGTCGTGTCCGAACGAGAGATTTTTTATGTGAAATTTTTTCTTGGTAATTTTTTATTTACTCTCAGAGTTTTTGCCAGAAATCTGCTGAGAGGAAGTCGCCGAAGAAATGTTTTTTTTTCATATTTTCGTTTTGTTGGAGCTATCTAAACTGGGGTTTAAATCGTGGCCTCATGCCTAATAAGCCAACACACTACCTACTACAACACATCTACTACGGTCATTTGCCGAATACCTAGCTTAACATTATTGTCCTGCAATAGTTCATTAAATACGAGCTCTATATCGTATATCTCGTAGTCTAGTCGTGGTTTGTGTCCTGGCTTTCTAGACAAAAGAGCTATAAGCTTAAAACTTCAGCAGTGACATTTTGAAACAAGGTTCTGTGAAAAAGAAAAAAATCCTATCGATGACTACCTCTCTCAGCAGTTGATTAACAAGAGATCTACGAGTACATAATTTGCTGGCATGAAAAATCTTGTTAAATCTATTGCAAGTAGGCGGCACTGTCTTATTGCAACTACCTTTAGACTTGAAATATTAAAACAAATCAGAAAAAATTTTAATGCAGTACTGCTTAGCAGAGCAAATTTTTCTTGTTAAATTTCAAATTTTTTTCCTCAAAATTTTTTTCAGCACATTTTCACCATAAATCTGTGTGTGCCTGCCACAAAAAGTTGCATATATTTTTTACCAGCTACTTATTATGTATGCTTGAGGAAAGGAAAAGAAAAAACAAATTGGAAAACATATGTCACTGTCAATAGACCAAGAAAATTGGAGGCCAAAAAAAATAATTTTTTTTTTCATTCTTTAAGTTTAGTAGGATGATACGGCCTGGCTAAGGAGAGATTTTAGTTGCTTCTGCCATAAATTTTAGTAGGCAGGGTGTGCAAAAAACATAATAATAAAGGCATGAAAAGGAGCAGTAAATTATATGGTTGAAGGCCTAAGAGAGCAGAAAAAAGAAGAAGTTGAAGAAAAATTTTTTCAAAAGAAAAATTTTTTTTGAAAAATAAAATAAAGTGTAGATTTGTAATTATAATTTGTTTTTAATCGTGTCTAGTAGACATGAGGCCACACGGTTCATACCCCAGATCCAACAAAAAACGAAAATTTGAAAAAAAATTTTCGACGGCGACTTCCTCTCAGCAGATTTCTGGCAAAAACTCTGGAGGTAAACAAAAATTGCCATGAAAAAGTTTTTCAAAATTCTATCGTTCGGAATAGATTGTTAACTGTAGGTCCCTTTACTCACGTACGAAATTAACATACACAACATAAGTGGTGTGAGAAACTAGGTCATAGGGTTGTAATGACCAATTATGTTACGTATGTGTACGGCCACAATGCAGCTGTCCGAGTACGCCTATTAAGGCCATAATAAAGGTGTTCGACAGCGGCTTTGAGGCCATAATAGATCTCTCCGAGTACGGCTATTGAGGCCATAATAAAGCTGTCCGACAGAGGCCATATTAGAGTCTTCGAAGAAAGACATGTGCTATCAGAAGTGCATCGAAAAACAGATTTAAAACTCAGAGCCTCCAGAAATTTTAAAGAACACAAGAATATTTCGGATTTTATGGCCATGAGTTCCAATACAGAATACGTAAATCTTATATGGGTTTTCGAATGGGATGTTTGAGTTTATATGTTGATCCTAGGGAAGGGAAGTAGTTAAAGGAAGGATCTTTATAATTACGTTTGGCATTGACCTGCCCAGGCACCTCTACTACATATTGTCTTACTCAGTTGGTTTAATAATTGTTTTAGGGGTAGTCAGTGTGGATCGCTGAGCCATTTTGTCGACCATCACGATGGCCTATACTAAAAATAAACGGCCATTAGTCTCGAAAAGCCGCCATTTTGCCCTGATTTGTTACCAACCTGTGTATAAGAGCAGTAGTTTCTGTATCAAAACCATTAATCCCTCTGTCTATGGCAAATTTCCATGTTTCTGTCATTCCCACATTGTCTGACTAATTTCGATGTGCACTGAAATGAGGCAAAGCACTGACAGCTTAAGCTTCATAGGGATCGAAGGAATCGCAGCTGATTGCTTATCTTCAACAAATTGGTTATGCGAACAAAGTTCTGCTTTTTTGGGTCCAGTTACTGTAAATGAAATTCATGATGAAGGAAAGTTTCACAGCAAAATTTTTGGTCCAAAACAGAGGTCAGCAATGAGTATTCAAAACGATAAGTAGATTCGAATCATGTAATTATAATTTTTGATACTTATACGCATTCATACTAATTTTAATGTCATACTCATACTACTCATATTCAAAGTTTGAAGTACTCATCGTACGCATGATGTTATTGATTTCGACTCTCCATGACTCATCGTATACACGAATCACAAAATAAGTATGATTCGAGTACGAACACTGCAATACTCACAGGAAGGTTGCGTGTTTGCTCTCCTTGCTGTCTTTGTCCTTTTCTTCTTCTTTCTTTGTAAATGCAACAACAACTAAGGCTGTAAATTATGATGAATGATTCGAATCACTCGTATCATTTATGAGTATTATAAGAAGTATTTTTCTAAATTTATGAATCTGAATGAGTAGGCGTATGAATCAAACATATTTCGAATGTTATGAGTTTCATGTCAACGTTGTACTCATAATCATTACAACTTGTACTTATAAATCAATGTTATATTGAGTACGAATGAATCAGAGTAGTTGGATTTCAATATTGGTGACTTACTCACACTCAAAATGTCATGAGTATCGAAAAATCGATTCATTGCTGATCTCTGGTCCTAAAGATAGATTTATGGGAGCATACTCGCTCAAGGTAGTACACTGAAGGGGCTAGAAGTGTAGTTGTGTTTAGCTTATTAGGCTCGAGGACTTGTTTCAAGTCCTAGCTTGTCATGAAAATTTCCCCAAAAATCTATCATTCAGAGTCGACTTTAAACTATAGGTCCTGCTTATCATGTATAAAATTATCACACACAACATAAGTGGTGTGATAAGCTAAGTTGTACTGCTGACTGAAGGGTTGTAATGACCAATTATGTATGCATGTACGTTAACTAGCGAATATTCAACATAAATAGAGCTTGGTTAAGAACATCAGGGCCTAACTGCATCAAAAATGTATTCTAAAAATTTAGACTCGTTTTAAAACTTCTGTTTAGGAATTTGCATCAACAAAATCATTGTTCTAACGCCTCCAATAATACAAATAAATTCTCATTAAAATGTTTGTTTTTTTTAAATTTTTTTATTCTTATTTAAATGTTTTATATAGTAAAAGGTAGCAGCAGTTCGACAGCGCTCAATAATTTAATTATAATTCAGAATATACACCCACCCTTACCCGGTTCATTTAATATCATTGTATTGTATTTCGTATATGTATGGTAAAATTAATTAATTTTATTATAATAAAATAAAATAAAATACATTTCAAATACATTTTTCCATTCATTTTTATAACAAAATTGTTTAATTAAGTTTCACTTACAAATTGAAACAAAAAAAAAAAACAAAAAAAAACAAACAAAAAATAATTAAAAATGAATTCAAGTTTTTTTTTTTATAAAAAAAAACCTGAAAAAAAAATAAAATAAAAATTGTAATAATAATACCATTTGTTTAATAAATTATTAAACAAATGCTGATAAGTTTTTTTTAACATTTTTTTTGCTTTTTTTTTTTGTTAAATTTTTTTTTACGTGTGTTAATTGAACAACACATATTAAATTACAATGTAAAGTTGTTGTTTTAATGATCACACATCACATCAATAACAATAAGGGGGTTCACTTATAGGAAAATAAACAAAAATTTTTTTGCAATCAAAATTTGTTATTGAAAATAAGATCCTCTAAGCAGAGAGGTATCTGGGCAAAGGAATCAAAAAGCCTGGAAAGTAAATCAAGAGATTAAGGAGTTACTTCCAAGCAAACCAAGCTGAAAAATTTACTAAGAAAGTGATAACGTGATAACCTTATGCAACATATCAATAACATTGTGTGGCAAAACAACTTACATGAACATTCCCGTCTTAAGGATAAGCAGTGGAACTCTACTTACATTAAATCTTATCCGGTACAGTTATCGCTCACACCCGAAGACCGATTTCGTTCTTGAAGTTTTATATGAGAAGTGAAAAACATCAAAAAGGAATAAATGAGTTCCTTAAACCTTTCTCACAAAGTTGGATGTATACTGCGATAGGTAGAACCGTACAGAAGTACATGGCCTGTTTTGCCGTAAATGTCGCAGAACCACCCTGTCGTCTGAAGACTTTTTCCACACCCGTTCAAAAACTCATATTGATAAGAGCGAATGAGATAAGTGGATTGTTTTGTATCCACTCTGGTTATTAACCATATTGATAGACTTGAGCATGAAAGATTTCGGAATACAGTAATCCCTCGATTTACGTCGCAGTTGGTTCCAAAAAAGGCGACGAAAATCGAATGACGACGCAAATTGAAAAATTTGACGACGTAAATCAAAACAACGTTAATCGAGGCGACGTTAATCGAAGGATTACTGTACTCATGGATTACTAGCCACCAGTCATGGTTTTGTAGACCACGGATTTGATTTACAAGAGAATGTAGGGAATAATTCGCTATTAACAAAACTCAGTCAAAATTTATACAGTTACTTTCCCGGGGTCTTCTTTCAGAAGGTCACATCAGTCAAGTACACCAATTTCTACTTTGTTTTCTTGACAAAATTCTATACCCCTAGATAGTTGAAGGACTACATACGTTTTGTAATAATGTATATATCTTCACAGATGGCTTTTGAGAGCGGGTAGCGCTTACTTATGCAATTGGTCATTACAACCCTTTAGTCAGGATTACAACCTAGCCTCTCACTCAACCAATGTTTCATGTATCGTGGCAATTTTATTTGCTGTCAGAGATTTTGCCAGAAGACTGCTGTGAGAAAGTCGCCAAAAAAAAATATTTTTTTTCATATTTCGACTTATTGGAGATGTCTGAGATGAAGTCCCAATCCTTAATACCACATTGCCTACCTCTAAAACAATTATTAAAGCAACTGCGTAAGTCAATGTAGTAGAGAGGCCTGGGTAGGTTAATCTGTAGCGTAATTTAGAGGATCTTTTCTACAACCACCTCAAGTCCTTAAAATCAACGCAAGACTCACTTGAAAACTGTTCATCGCGAATACGGAACATAAACTCGAATTACTTGTGGATCCTAACTCCAATGTACTGCAACGCTAGATGTTAAAAAGTGGGCGAACTCACTTGTATCGGTACAGAGAATGGCTGCATTGCGTATCACGTCGGCATATCGTACAGTGTCCGCCCCAACCGTAATTGTGATGGCAGTTATAATCCCTGTGGATCAGCTGGCGGCAGAACGGATGGAGATTTATAGGGCGAAATCGGCTGGAAATCACATAACTGGTCATTCCAGGGTAAACACCATTTCAAAGCTATGGATTGTTGGGAAATTTGGAGAGGTAAATCACTACGTCACACAGATGCTATCGGGTCACGGATATTTTAGGAAACATCTGCACAGAATGGGCAAGGCCGCATCCCCTTACTGTCTTTACGAGGAAGGAGAGATAATAGATAACGCAGAACACATTGTTTTCGAGTGTGCACGCTGGCACGCTGCACTGACGTCGATAGTTGGGACGATCACGGCTGGTAACATTGTCGGGGTTATGATCGCGAGTGGAGAAAATTTGATCTCAGTGGCGAATTAAGTGGAGAGCATTCTAAGACTGAAGAAGAGGGATGTTGAGGCTGCGGAACATGTGGGCACGCTGGCATAGATGAAACTGGCACACGTGTCAAGCGAAACTCGAAACAGAGACCTGGACGAGAGGAATAGTGAAGACACTTAGATGTCTCTTCAACTTTTGATACGCAATCCGGACGCGGATATGAACATGCAGGGGCCAAAGGGTCAAAAGGACTCCACTCCGAAGTAATACCATCGTAGTTGCGGAGCGGGCACAAACAAGTCCACAGGAGACGTGGGGGGATTTAGTGGGTGAGGGCCCCACACACGGAGGATGTGACGACTTCCTCTATGGTGCGGTTAGGTACATTTACCCCTCCTCGGCGAAAAAAAATGTACTCCTAATAGCACATTTTCTTCAAAGATCTATAAACCGATGAGCTGAGTTACAACTTTAACAACTTTAATCGTATAGCATATGTATGTATATGTATAGTCTGGTATAGCCATGGCAAATATACATTCAGGCGCTACCTTACTGAGCAGGAAATGGAGAATACAAGTTAAATTCTTCAGAAATACTTTGGAGATAATTCCCTTCGATTTCAAAATTGTCTTATGCTACTGGCTGGTTTCATGTTAATCGCCTATTAAAGACAGGGTTTGCACTTGTTCACTTAACCTATTTCCATCTCTAAATCCCAGCTAATTAGTCTAGTGGTTATACTCTTGCTATTTACGTAAAACATCCTTAATATCAAATAGCAAACAAAAACCATTAGTCGGCATGTATAATGAGAGGCTTTTTTAGTCTTTTTTCTGATTTTTTTCCTTGTAATACTTGTTAAAACAAACGAATGCCACAAATTGACAATCAAATGATTGGAATGAACTTTAATTTACAAGCATTTTTATTTTATTTTTTGTGGATTAAAAAAAACCAATGAACAGGAATATTATTTTTCTAAATTTAATTTGCCATTTAACAGCAACAAGAATATTAAATTACATTTGAATGGCTGCAAGTGAAAAAGCAAAGCAGGAAAACAGAATTTTTTTTCCTTTCTTTCTCTCCATTTTTTTTTTCTTAAAAGAAATCCGAAATCACATGACTCTGGTAGCTGAGATAACAAATGAATGTGGCATCTTTTTATTTATGCAACTCACGCAATATAATTGGCAAAAAAAGGAGCAAAAAAACAAAACAAGCAAAGCAAAGTGAAACGAAACGAAGAGAAACGAAATATTATTGCAACACTTACTACAAAAAACTTGAGCACGTAGACGAATATTTATTGTGACTGTAAATTTAGACAAGAAATCATACCCGAGAGAACGTTAAACAAATAATACAAGTGAAGCAGAAGATATGCTAAAAGCATATAAAAAGACAAGAAAAAGAAGAAGGAGAAGAAAATATTGCAAATTGAGTTTGAAAT
Organism: Sarcophaga variegata; assembly: GCA_932273835.1. Classification (NCBI taxonomy): domain Eukaryota; kingdom Metazoa; phylum Arthropoda; class Insecta; order Diptera; family Sarcophagidae; genus Sarcophaga; species Sarcophaga variegata. The sequence continues at coordinate 7,884,640 of OW026361.1, read as the reverse complement.
TGAAATTGAAAACTGCAAAAAAGAAAAAAATCAATTTTAAAATATAAAATCCCCCATACCCTCATACCCATACAAAACTCCTGCTCTGTATTAAATTCCCCCCCTTCCATTTCGAAAGCTAAATAATATTGAATTTATTTTTTATGATTTTTAGCAATCACAGACCTTCTGTTGTTTATTATTACAGCGTAATTAGAGGGTCCTTTTATTTACACAAGACTAAAATTTCAATAAACAAATCAAAAAAGGAGGGGGACAAACAAAAAAAAAAAGATACCGAATTACAATTCAATTCATTCATTCATACATTCATTGAATTCAATTCAATTCAGTTTTAATTTGTATTCATTTGATATTTATTTATTTATTTACTTTAGTGAAATCACAATATTTACACAATAATGCTTCTAATGAAAGGGGATGTAAAGTAAAATGTAATTAAAAAATTAAACAAAACAAAAACTTTACAAAACTTAGCTAAACGGGTAAAAAAAGGGTCGTAAAAATATGAAAAAAAATTTAAAAAAATTATTAAATGTAAGAGAATTATTTAATTGTTTACATCAGGTAAACAATACGTAATGTAATGTAAATAATATAATCTTTTTAATTTAAATTTAAAAAAATGTAAAGAACATTGTTAAATAAATTAAAAATCTTTATAAATATCATGTAAACAATGGAAATTTAATTGTTGACATCATGTAAATAATTTAAAAAAAGAAATATAAAGGTATAATTGATAATACATGTAATGTTATTAAAAAGCAAAACAAAAACTTTAGAAAACTTAACTAAACGGGTAAAAAAAGGGTCGTAAAATAAGAAAAAAAAATTTAAAAATATTAAATATAAGAGAATTATTTAATTGTTTACATCAGGTAAACAATACATAATGTAATGTAAATAATATATTTCTAATTTAAATGAAATAAAAAATTGTAGAAAACATTGTTAAATAAAACAAAATTATTTATAAATGTCATGTAAAAAATGGAAATTTAATTGTTGACATCATGCAAATAATGTAAAAAAAGAAATATAAAGGTATAATTGTTTAAAAGGGTAAAATAATACATGTAATGTAATTAAAAAACAAAACAAAAGCTTTATAAAACTTAACTAAGGGGTAAAAATAGGGTCGTAAAAATATGAAAAAAAATTTAAAAAAATTATTAAATGTAAGAGAATTATTTAATTGTTTACATCAGGTAAACAATACATAATGTAATGTAAATAGTAAAATCTTTTTAAGTTAAAGCAAATAAAAAAAATGTAGAAAACATTGTTAAATCAAACAAAAATATTTATAAATATCATGTAAACAATGGAAATTTAATTGTTGACATCATGTAAATAATGTAAAAAAATAAATATAAAGGAATAATTGTTGAAAAGTGTAAAATAATACATGGCAAAGAATTCGTGCAGATTTTCGATTAAAAGATTCAATTAAAAAACCATATAATTATAGACATCATGTAAATAATAAATAATGTAAATAATGTAAAATATGCAATGTAAATATGTTTTCCAAGCTTTATAACGATAAAATGGAATAAAAGTTTTACTAAAAGCTATGTAAATAAAAGAATTTTAATTTTTGACACCATATAAACAATGTAACAAATCTCAGTAGAAAAATTTTTTTCAGTTTCAAAAATATTCCCTCACGTAAACAATGTTACGCGTGTAAAGAAAGTAAAATATATATTCTAAATTGTATAACAGATATTTTACTCATTAAAACAAAATTATTTATTTCGTTCAAACTAAATAAATTAAATTATTTACATGATGTATATAATACACAAACATATTGTAAAGAATTGATGTAAAGGCAACATCTTGCAAATAATGTAAAATATATATTTAACACGTTAATCGCCACGATAATATTAGAAAAATTTTCACATGGTCCACGGTAACTTTATTAGATAATTTAGTTAAAAAAGTATCAAGGAAACTTAATGTATCACAGAAAATTTTTTTTGCCAAAATTCCCGGAAAACGCTATTTTTATGTCACACATACATATATGACTGACATGGCCTTATATTAAAACTTTTTTCTCGACAAGGCGTGTCAGTCTTATATGCCTGACGCATCCAAACAAGATACAACAAGTATTAACCTGTTGCTTTGAACGCAGCGTCGGACATCTGTGGTTTACCAAATCGCGTACGTCAGACACATATGACTGACATGGCGATGAACGTGTTAAAATATATTTTCATAGAGAAACAAAAAACTGTTTATATTGCGTCCGGTGAAAACGACTTCACTTAGGGACAGATCTCGGGGACGGAATTACTCAGTGCAGGAATGGTACTATCGATAAATACAATTAGAGAGGCAATTGCTAAGTTTTAATTGCTTAAGTCCCTACAACCGAAAGGAATATATCCAGCCCATCGATGATATTTAAGATCTGAGTATATCGAGTTCTTTAAAGAGATATTCTTCAGCAGCCTTTGTGTTTAATCACATGTCATCGAAATTGTGTAGCATTAAAATGATCGTCATGCCGAAGACGGAGAGCAACTCCCACGTAACAACTATGGGTCCATCGGTCTTTTCTGCTGAAGTACATAATCATTGAGATTAGTTAAATCCATACCAAGGTTAGTAATCCCTAATCCAAAAGTAACACGCAAACAGTAAGTGGATTTCCGTTGAAATCATCTTATATGGTCCGACGTGCCGTTAGCCCAGAAGGCGTTTACCTTGCCTTGTTACCTGGAAGTAATGATGTCTAGAATAATATGGAACTAGGCGCCCTAGCGAGCACACAGACGGGATTCCGTATATATGACAATATGTTAAACTGGATATCGAAACTGCTTCACTACGCTAGAGAGCACTCACTGGCAACAGGATAGGATGGGAACTCCTACCAAAATAAGAAATTTGTAGATTTTTGTAATGAACGACTTTGCCCATTAATATGACGTAGTTCGACGTAGTCGAGTACATTTGTAGACTCTATTAGGGACAGCATGCAACTTGGACTTGTTGTGGTTTATATTGAATGAGAAACTCTCCTTTAAGTCGGTTATATTCAACAGGATGAAAAAAGGTTCCATTACTCCTTATGGTTGTAATAAAATATTCGTAAGATAATGTAGTCTAGGATAATTCATTGGAACCTTGAGGCAGTAAACACACTTGCCTCAATGGAGGCAATATGGAGGGAATATCGCAGGGCAACTACAATGGATAGAGACACAGCGTTGCTTCGTAGGAGTAGGCAGAGCATGGGTTTCTGTTATGAAGATAATCTCAATAAACTGCCAAGAATGGACATTGGAAATCTAAACGGCTTCAATGCAAGCTCTAAATATTTCCAGTGCTAGGAGAAATGAAAGACTGTGGCATTACCTTGAGCCACAGGCCTCATGCTCATGCTCCGTCCACATTTTCCCACCTACCTATTCTAAATTGATTGTAATAAAGTCCACAGAACTTCAGCTTTTAATTTTCGATCCACAACTGTTTGACCACCTGCGCTATGGTGCACATAAGTCATCAAAAATCAAGTTTTTTTATATTTAAAGTGTAAACAAGATTTTACATGCCGTTTACATGCACAAAATTAATCATATTTTATGTGATTTAATCGAAAACTTCCCATAATTATTACAAGTCATTGATTTTAATTGACGCAAAGCGTATCAATAAATTTCAAAAAAGCATACGACGTTTAAATGTGCCGTTTTTCATAATTTAAATGATAAAGTGGACAGGCCAGACCGGACCGGCCTATTATATTATGAAGCAGTGAAGCAGAGACAGGGAAAACTTAAGAAAAAAAACAACATTTACTACCGGTCTTAAAAGTAAGCACCGCTTTTAAGCAATTCAAAGTCATAAATCTGGTTTTATCGAAACAAAAAAAAAAGAAAACAAAGCCAGGGAACACCCACCCAATTAGCAAATGGCACTCACAGTGTGGATCAAAGAAAAAAAATTATTCGTTTTTTTTTTTTGTATTTAAATTACTAAAGTAAACAATTGGCCGGCCTTTAATGATTGACAATAATTTTGCATTAAAAAAAAAAAACGCAATTGTTTACACAACCCACTCAAGCCTGAAGCTTTATACAGGCATGCATGATTAAATATTTTTTTTTTCTGCAAGTAAATAAGTTTTAATCTGTGAAACAGCTTTTTTTCAGCACTATAAAGTCGTTGACGCTGCCTGCCAGTGTACTGTGTGTAAACTGTTGGCTGTCAAGGCGAAATTATCAAGTAATTTACATGCGACGTCATGTAAATGAACGGGTAACTGGTGTTGCTTACAAATCATGCGGTGTATGTGTGTGTGTCTGTATGTGTGTTTATTTTCTTAATTAAATTGGCAATTAAGAATAATTTATAACTGTCATGAACATTTAATCAAAATGATCAATAAAATGCTTAAAAAAACTCATGTCTTAGATAAGGTCCCCCCCCCCTTTGCTCAGAGGCTAATTTGCATGGAAATGAAAAAAAAAATTTTTTTTAAAAATAAATAAAAACCAGAGAAATTAAAATGAAGTAAACGAACTAAAACTTAAAAGCATTTAAGATTTGCGGCTGAAAATGTCGGCTGCCTCCTCTTACATTCATAGTGTCATCGTCAACATGGACAAAAAAATGTTGGCGCCTGGTCTTTATCCAAAGATTTTAATTCTTTTGTCTTCTTTCGTTTTCCTGTTTGTTTTTTTTTTATTTAATTTTTTTTTCTTTAATTTTCATTCAAGTTGCCACTTTTAGCAACTACAATAACAACCATAGTTGTTTACACAATAGTGCATCATTCTAATGTTATATTGTCATCATCATTATCATGCCATTCACACAATAAGCACAATGGGTTGCTTAAGGAAAAAAGGGGAAGTAAAAAAAATTATTTACAGTCATCAGGCAAATTAAGAAAACAAGGCATAAAGGCTACTGGGGCGTTGAGAAGAATAAATTTTAAAATAAAAATTTAAAAAATTTGTTTTGAAACTTTGAAACGCGGGTCAATTTGATGTCCATGCTTAGAACGTACAGTGGTGGCCTTATAATTAGAAACGACTTAGCAACATGTATGTTTGTTAATTTGTTTTACAGTTTTCACTGTGTACCTGGGATCAACGGTTTTGTTTGGAGGACATCTTACATACGTTTTTCCATCAGATTGGGACAAATTAAACTTAGATTCGTCATTCCAAAGAACTCTTTTATAGAAACATCGTTTCTAATTATAAGGCTACGACTGTATATCATGCCGTCCTGCATCTTAAGGAACACTTTACTTATTTACTTAATTGGACATTACAACCCATTAGTCAGGATTATAACCTAGCTTCTTACGCCATCAGTGCTGTGTTTTAATTCTATTTATGTGTGGCAGGGGACCTACTATTTAAAATCAACTCTGGGTGACAAATTTTTTAAGAAACTTTGAATGGCAATTTTCTATTTACTCTCAGAGTTTTTAGCAGAAATCTGCTGAGAGGAAGTCGCCGTAGAAATACTTGTTCATATTTCGTTTGATTGGAAATGGGGTTTGAAACGTGGCCTCATGTCTGCTAAGCCAACACCTTATCTACTACACTAAGGCGAGTTTATTGGAGCAATACTTACTAAAATTATACAGATATTGGACACTGAGATCCTCCCACAATCACCGTTTCAGTAGTAAGTAAGCACAGAGCCATCATATTCCTTAAGCGCCATTTGCTGCTAAGCTCTGTATTTTCTCTCGATTTTGCCCAGTCTGCACAAAGGTAGGCAGGTAGGTATAGGACAGCCATCCAAGAAAAATTTTTGGCAGCATTGAGCCCATTGTGCTACCACAGTCGTCCGTTATTCCCTAGTTTCGAAACCACTCGGAGCTCCTGATGAAGCGATTCAGGCTGCCAAAGTCAATTCTTGACAGCTCCTCCAGATCATCCATGTAGTAAGTACCCAAGTACTTCCTTCTCCTTTGGCAGAGAGCCGGGCATGTAGTCAGCAGATGAGGGACAGTCTCCTCTTCTTCCTCATCTCTGCAGCTTCTACAGAAGTCATTAGCAAGGTGACCAAGACCAATGCGCCTCGCATGCGTACCCATAATGCAATGCCCCGTAATGACACCGACAACTACACTGAGCGCGCCTCTTTGGAGTTTAAGTAGACTCATTGTGCGCCCCTCATCCAGCCTTGGCCAGATTTTACGAGCCGTTCTACCCGTGTCAGAGGCCGCTCAACTGTCGTTGAAGGTCCTCATAGGTATGCCCAGATTCGAGAAGTCATCGGAGAGTTCGATGGTCGTGCCCCGGAATACCACTGTGCCCCGGTAACCATACGATATGGACATCATAACGTTCCGCTATCTCATCGAGATATCTGCGACAGCCGTACACCGTCTTGGAGTTCATCACATTAGAACTCAGAGCCTTGATAGTCGCCTGGCTATCAGAAAGTATGGTGACGTTCCGCTTCGAGACCCTTCCGTCCCCAATAATACTCACCGCAGCCTGTATGGCCACCACCTCCGCCTGAAAGACACTGCAGTGGTCTGGCAGTCTTATAGACTGAGCTATACCAACCGATTCCGAAAAAATTCCACTGCCAACAGCTCCGTTCAGCTTAGAACCGTGGGTGTAGATTTATACGGAGTCTCTTAATAAGTGGGTCACACCACCCCTCCAGTCTGCACAAAACTCCTGTGGCAAATAGTTGGCCGGTATTTGATTTGATACTCGATTAGTCACTAATTGTTTTCCATTTTTTCACTATTTTTAGCCCACTGTGCCTTACTAATAAAATGTTAATGACGTCGTTCAATCAAGCGCCATTTGCTGCAGGGCTCTGTACTCTATTTTGATGGATGGCCGGTATTTGATTTGATGCTCGATTAGTCACTAATTGTTTTCCTTTTTTTCACTATTTTAGCCCACTGTGCCTTACTAATAAAATATCAATGACGTCGTTCACTCATCAGCCATTTAAAAAAAATATTCCAATTCCATTAATCATGATGCTCCACACAAAAAGCATAAAAATTTTTTTTTCTTAATTTTTCCTCCAATCAACCCACTGTGCCTTGTGTTTCTGCTGTGTGTTCATTAAAAAATTTCATTCTGTTTCTAGAATTTTTTTCTTCCCTTTTTTGTTGTAATTTTCTTCCTGACTTGGTCATAATTTTAATGTTCCGGACTGGTAGCCAGCACCAGCATCAGCATCAGCATCAGCTTTGGCTTCTGCCTCTACTAGCATTAGAGCTTCTTTTCATCAGCGCCAACAACAATAACAATTAGTTCTACTGCTCATTATTATTATTATTGCTATTGTTGTTGTTGTTGTTGTTACTGTTTGCTATTATTGTAGTTGGCAGTTGTCAAACAGCTTTAAGTTTTCTTCTTCTCTTCTCCTCTTTTCTTTTCTTTTCTTTTCTTTTCGTTTTTTTGTATTTAATTTTCCTTTTCTCACTTGGTTTTATAATTCTTCTCTGCATTCCTGTTTCCTGCTTGTGCTGCTGCTACTGCTATTCCTGCAGTCGCAGTCACAGTCGCTGTTGTACTTTGTCATTTTGACAGTTTAGTTATACGTTAAGTTGTGCGTAATTAGTGAACGCAGCATGATTTTGCCATTTCATTCCAATTTTACTGTTTGTCTGTCCATTCCCCCCTCCCCCCTTCTTTAATGGTCAGCTTTTCAATGGCATTTAACAAAAAAAAAAAAAAAAAAAAAAAAAAAAAGATCGTGGTGGATGAGGGGAGCCCTTATTATTTAAAGCTTAAGGCTTAAAGGTTTGTCGTTCTACTCAAGAGGCCAGGCCAGGCCAAGCCAGTCTAGTTCAGTTCAGTCCAGTCATGATGATTATTTTGTTGTTTTCCTCGGTCTTTTTTTCCTTTTGCACTAAGTGAGTAGTAAATGAGAGTTTTGGCTTGAAGTCAGAAAAAAGCTGTTGAAAGTAAATTATTAATGGAAAGTGTTTAATTAATACATAATGGATGCCATAATTACAAACAAATGAATCTCTTCGTTTAAATGTAACAAATTTATCGATAACATAAAGTACTCGAGAAAAAAAGGGTTCAGGTTTGTCGCTTTCAAAAACAATTTAAAAAAAAATCAGACAGAAAGTTAGGATTTTACTTCACAGTCCCTCCAAAAGAAAATATGGTTTCCGGAGAGCCAGGTCTCTTGGGCTAAGGAAGCGTGTAGTAGCGGCCACACGATTCACATTGGCTGCCAAGAATATTTTTAATTTGCTAGAACGTTTCGGCATACGTGAGGACTTATTATGGATAAGTCACCATACACTCTAGTAGAAAACATCAAGGATATCAGTGTACATAGGATCACTGACCCTATACTTGGACCAACATTGTGGAATACAACAGAAGGTTTACACGTTATATCGATTACAGGCTATGCGGAGGATATCACTTTTTTATATCCAGAAACAAAGCCTCACGATGAAGAAGAAACTGGGCAGATAGTGTGGGCTTCAAATTACATTCGTACATAATTGATCATTACAATCCTTCAGTAAGGATTACGCCCTAGCTTTATATTGTATGTGTTATGTTTATAAATGAGTGGCGGGACCTACAGTTTAAAACCGACTCCGAGCAACAGATATTTGAGACGCTTTTCATGGCAATTTTATTTATTCTGAGAGTTTTTGCCAGAAATCTGCTGCTGAGAGGAAGTCGAATAAGAAATAATTTTTTATATTTTCGTTTTGTCAGAGCTGTCTGACCTAGGGTTTGAACTGTGGCCTCACGTCTAATAAGGGCGACTTCGACTTGAACTGCGGCCAGCTTCAAATTTGCTTCCCTAAAATGGAAGCGTTACTGATAACTTCACACAGACGAAGGCGCACAGCAGGCGATAAAGTTGTACGCTTTAGTCCAACTGTTGAAAATCTAATTACCAATTCTAATTACTAATCTAGTGACAAATGAAATATCGGCCAACTGTTTGCCACATTAGTTTTGTGCAGACTCGACAAAATCAATGAGGGGCCAATGGTAGGACATATATACAAACGTAATTGGTCATTACAACCCATTAGTCAGCATTACGACCTAGCTTGCCGCTCCACTTATGTTGTGTGTGTTAATTTTATACATGAGTGGTGGGACCTACAGTTTTAAGTCGACTCCGAACCACAGATTTTTGAGTTTCAGCTATAAATTAAATGAGAGGCAGTCGCCAAAGAAATATTTTTTATGTTTCGTTTTGTTGGAGATGTCTGACCTCGGGTTTGACCAGTAGCGTTAAGTCTAATAAGCTAACAACCTACTTGTTGGACTACGGCGTCTGTAGGACACCTGAGTAAAGAAGAAAATGTTGTGGGGTACACACAATCTATAAAGCTAATGGCCGCTTTACTGTCAGCAACACATGCTGCTCTTGGTTGCCGCGCCACCAACCAAAATAAATTTGAAGGAAAGAGATTACACAAATGTCCAATTTATTAATTTTGTTCCCCGCTGTCCTGACGATTCAGATGAATAGTACGCATTCGATCAGTCTAATCTCACTTCTCGTTGTTCAAGTGGTTCAAGCGAACGGGTCTCAGCGGCATATACTCGTGTGATTCTGAGGCTCGTAATGCTCTTTTCTTCCGTGCTTTAGGTGTAGGTCGACCAATTGCTTGTCATTCATGTTGAATAATTAATCGCACCAACCTCCGTCGACTCATGCGCAACAACTTTGTTAAAGAAAGCACAGTTTACGTTTTAATTCATTTTGAGTAATTTTCAGTGGCGCCGGATTTAGTCATACCAACTTAGAAACCTTTCCTGGCCCATGTGCAACAACTTTGCTAAAGATCATAACATGATCAAATAGTTTTCGATTCTAAAGGGTGTTTTTTATAGAGGTATAGAACTTTACGTTGGCATTACTTTTCAAGATGGCGACCGATTTAACAGCTGTCAAGTGATTTATTCTCAGTTTGGTTTGGCAATTCATCATGAATAGACTCACGCCTGAACAACGCTTGCAAATAGTGCAATTTTATTTCGAAAATAATGGTTCTGTGCGGAAAACGTATCGCGCACTACGTCCATTTTATCGTCGACAAAATCGTCCATCAGAGCAGTTAATTCGATTAACCATGGAACGTTTTCGCACCACGTTTACTCTTATTGATAACTCGCATCCCCAGAGACGCTGTACGGTGCGTACAGAAGAAGCTATTGCTGCTGTAGAGCGTAGCATTGAGGAAGACCCGAATGAGTCCATCCGCCATCGAGCACAGGAATTGGATCTGTGTCGTCCATCCACTTTATGGAAGATTTTGCGGAAGGATCTTGGTTTGCGTGCTTACAAAATCCAACTCGTGCAAGATTTGAAGCCAAACGATCAACAACGAGATTACCGTTGTTCCCAATTTTCATAAGCGAATTTTGTTTAGCGATGAAGCGCACTTCTGGTTGAATGGCTACGTCAACAAACAAAACTGCCGCATTTGGAGTGACGGTAATCCTCAAGTGTATGTCGAAACACCGTTACATCCAGAAAAACTGACTGTTTGGTACGCTTTATGGGCTGGTGGAATCATTGGTCCGTACTTTTTCAAAAACGATGGTGGCCAGAACGTTACAGTGAATGGTGATCGGTATAGAGCCATGATTACTAACTTTTTCATTCGTGAATTGAATAACCATGATGTCCAGGAGATGTGGTTTCAACAAGACGGCGCAACATGTCACACACCTCGTGCCACAATAGATTTATTGAAAGACACGTTTGGTGACCGCCTAATTTCACGTTTTGGACCTGTGAATTGGCCTCCAAGATCTTGTGATTTAACACCGCTAGACTACTTTCTGTGGGGCTATGTAAAGTCATTGGTCTATGCGGCAAAGCCACAAGCGCTTGACCATTTGGAAGACAACATTCGCCGTATTATTGCCGATATACGGCCACAAATGTTGGAAAAAGTCATCGAAAATTGGACGTCCAGATTGGACTACATCCGCGCCAGCCGTGGCGGTCATATGCCAGAAATCATATTTAAAATGTAATGCCACAAGATTATCTTTCGGATAAATAAAATTCATGTCAATCGAATAATCCATCGTTGTTTCATTGCAACTTAAAGTTCTATACCTCTATAAAAAACACCATTTATAAGGTACATACAAACAAACATTCATTTTTATATGGGTAAGTGGGCGTGGCACCTCGCCTACTTGAAATTTTAAAATAGAAAGTAGCCAATAGTTTCTTCCAAGATTTGGTCCAGCCGTTCAGCCGTCTATAGACTTCAAACAAACCCACAAACAAATAAACACACATTCATTTTTATATATAAGAACATACTTCCATCTGAATCGGGATAATTACGATATAATATAATAATATAAATACGTGAGCTGGACCAATAACCATGTCTGTAATACTTCAGTACTTTCCTTATCTTAATAGAGTCCACAGCAGGCTCTGCAATGGCCACATCCATTGCATTAGCTGCTCTATTGTAAAATCAAATTATTTCCCTTTGCCTGTGTGATCGTAAACCAGATTTTGTTTTTTTCATAAAATATTTGTTTGTTTGTTTTTGTTGTTTGTGTTTTTTTGTAATTTATTTACATATTTCTTATTTTTAATAAAAACTGACATTTTCAAATGCAATTTAAAAACAAAAAATTCTATTATTATTGTAAAAATGTTTTGTTTGATAAAAACAGAAAATATTGTGTGGATTTTTTATGAAATATTAACACAACAAAACAAGAACAGACAACGAGTTCTATTTAAACAAAATAGATAAATACAACAACAACCAGAACAACAACAACAATAATAATAGAAATAAAATTTATCCACAATCATTAACATTTTACATTATGACCTTAAACGGTTGTTAAAGTCTGACTTTAAGTCATGTTATGAATGGTTTAATGGTGACTGTCGCTTTTATTTATTTTTTTTGTTGCTTCTGATGTCTTGTGGCTCAGTGCAAAATGCATTGTGTATACAGTTGTTCTCTTTTATACAGGAGTTTATGCAATCAAGTACAATGCTTCTAAGCAATAGGGGGAGGCCAATGAAATCAGAACATTGAAGAACTTATTAAAATAGTGGCTTAATGTACTGAACAAATTTTTCTTTTCCGTAATGAAATGAAACAATGTGTGTGAAAGAAATGTCTTCTATAAGGTGGCCACCACCTGTTGTTTGGAAACGTAAATCGTATTAGTTAAAGTTTTTATTTTTTTTTGCCCGTTCTGTTAAGCCATTATATATGTGAGTATTAAAGTTTCTATGGTTGACTGTTGGTGGTGGTTGTCTCCTTTAGTGGTGCTGGTGGCACACACAAACATTGGCGATGTCATATGATAGCGTATCATTTCACATACAATGTCTTGGTCTGGGTCTGGGTCTTGTAGTCTTGCTTGTTATACGTTTTCATACACATTTTAGTTGCAAACAAACACTTGGTCTTATGGTCTTTGGCTAAAGCAAATACAATAATAGCCCAGCAAACCATAGTAACCATATTGCATAAGGGAAAAAGGAAATCTACTCCGTCATTCTCATTCTTTACCTACGAAACTGAGAAGCAGGATTCTTAAGCACCCTAGAATTTAGTGATAGACTGTATCTAGAGACAGGTGATTGCCATAGAATTCAAAACTTCTTAGACAACTGACTGCCAGGAGTTACTGTTGATGAACAGCCTGGTTCAACAGCACTTCAAAGAACCTAACAAAGCTATATTATTTGTATTGTTATATGAAATTGTTTGCTGGGTTATTATGAAATGACCTCATAACTTTAGCTTTATATTTAAACGTTTATACAGTAAACGTAGGAGAGAAGTTCTATTTGTCTTAAAGTGTTAAAATTTAACGTTTTTTTCCTACTCCGTTTACCACTCGAGTTTTCGTTGGATTTTTCTGTTTTCTTCGTTCGTTTTTTTTGTGTCCAATAAATTGCAAAAAGATAAAATTTTGACAATAACTGTTTATTTTTATATGCAATAGATAGAAAACGACAACAACAACAAAAGAAAAAATTTATTTTTTTTGTTGTTTTAAATTATTATTCCAAGGTTTTCTTAGATGTTTATTACGTTACGTATACAATGTGACTGACATAGATTTCTGAAATAAAACGAAATAACAAAAATTGAAAAACATATCACCCCAGTATTGTTTTCAAGATTTCATTAAGAAATCTAACACAAGAAATCTAAAAAAACTTGGCTACTTTGTGTGGTATTTTGTTTTCAAATGCAATAAAATTGTTGAATTAGCAGAACAAATTAGAAACTAACAACGAAAAACAACGAATCTCTCTCTCTTGAAAAAAAAACGTTAATTTAACAAAAATTTGATAATAAACAGCTCAAATCGTTGCTACATAAAGGATATTTATTCGATACATTTTTAGAAGTGTTTGTTTGTAAAGTTAGGTTAGGTTAAGCTTGGGTAATGTGGCATCATCGCACATAAAAGCTTATGAAGTGTCCTCTTAAATCATTTGTTACGCCCACATACATAGTTGGGATTACGACCTAGCTTCTCACAACACCTACATATGTTGTGTGTATTACCTTTAGATATGAGTGGCGGGAGCTACAGTTTTTAAAGTCGAATCCGAACTAAGAATTTTTAAGACACTTTTTCATGGCAATTTTATTTGACTTGCAGATTTGTTTCCAGAAATTTGCTGAGAGGAAGTCGCCGAAAAAATATTTTTTTTTCGTATTTCGTTTTGATGTCTGACCTGGGGTTTGAACCGTGGCCTTACGTCTAATAAGCTAACACACTACCTACTAGACTGCGGCTACCACATTTCATTTAATTAAACGGCAACGATCTCTATTATTAGGAAGTACTGTTCCTTGTAGCCTTAACTTATGGACGAAAGCCATGCCCGACTATTCGGCATTGCCCCGTGAATACAGAAAACATATAATAAAAGCCAGTTGGCAGCATAAAGTGACCTATTTCGTCTTTCTTGTGTTTATATTTTAGTAGCCAACTTCCAGCCTAATCCCATCCAATGGGTCTCTCTGCGGAGAACACATTTGGGGGTTTACAGTATAGCAAGTATATTGTCCAGTGCTTCCGCAAATAAGTTTTCCAGGTATCCTAATAAGGAAGACCTTTACACATTTTCCAAAGAAATAGGTGTGATAAGCCCAGACGCCAATATAGCATGCAAAAGAGACTTTGTTGGCAGCCAAAAGTTCCCGCCAATCATGCATAAAATTAACACACACAACATAAGTGCTGTGAGAAATTAGGTACGTAATCCTGATTGCAAGGTTGTATATATATATGTTCTTAAGGAGTATTATTCTCTGTAAGGACGTTGTAGAATGGGTCAATTCGACCTGCGGGTACTTGTCTTTATTGACAAGTACACGTCCTCTAGACTAACCTAACCTAAGGAGTATTATACCACTGAGCAGTAAATTAATCATCATGAGGATAGCCCTGTGACTTCCGAATCCCACAACTGGCATATCCTAAAAAAAAACAAATATATCTGTTTCGACTATTATCTCCTTCCAGCAGTCTTCTGGCAATAATCTGTGATTAAAGTAACCTGAGAGAAAAAACCAAAAATATTTTCGATAACTTTTACTAAAAGTGAATTTTTTTATGCACTGGTGAAGAGCAAATTAACTCAATAGAGGACCAGCCAGGAAGTGTAGAGATAAGGTATACTTCTGATTGGTTCAAGTATATATAGACCTAGGCCTGTGATAACTCCTACAGCTTCGACGATTTTTGAAAGGACATTTTTTGTTCACCTAAGTGGGTGGCAACGAGCGGACATCTCAATGCACTTACAGATATTAAGCGGATTATGGTGTGTATTCCAAAGCCATGATAGTGCCATTATCAGTCCTATACAGTTTCTCGATGATGAAAAGAAAACGATTTCCTAGCAAAAATTTGAATTAAAGGCTCTTAATTTAATATGGTATACACTTGTCTGTTTTATTTAATAATTTTGTGGTACATAAAGCACATGTGTGTGAAGATTAATTCGAATTTAAAAACCAAAGACACAAACCCACACTTTTAGTAGCTCCACTTCTTGCCACTAACAGGGTAAACTTTGCTATTAACAGAGCACACTGTTAACTGTTTAACAGTGGCAATAGTAGATTCGTCTTCTACTTTGCAATTACTGCTGACTATTGACATAAAATATTATTCTCTTTATGATCATTATTATTTGTGAACAAAGGTGTTAAATTGTAAAGGATGGATAGCAATGAACAATAGTCAAAACGATATCGTTCGCATAGCCTGCAATCGACATACCATCGAAAAGTATAAACCATAATATGCCATCGAATATTGTATTCCAGAATGCTGGTCCAAGTATAGAAATGTTTGGAAAGCCGCCAGTGACTTTATATTCACTGATATTCTCGACGTTCTATGAATGTGAAGATAAATTTGAATTTAAAAACCCAAGACACAAACCCACACTTTTAGCAGCGCCACTTCTTGCCACTAACAGGGTAAACTTTGCTATTAACAGTGCACACTGTTAACTGTTTAACAGTGGCAATAGTAGATTCGTCTTCTACATTGCAATTATTTCAGACTATTGGCAGACTATTGGAACGAAAGTATTATTCAAGCTATCCCACTACCATGGTTCGAAAGAAGACCCTCTGGGCTACCATTTGCATACAGGCTCTGTCTGCTTAGTGTATTATTTCTTATATGTTCCAAAATGGCCACTGATCTTCTAGAGAATTTTCAAGCAAAAAATTGTTATTTTGAAGGCCAATTTTCTCAGTAGCATATCACTTTATATGTGACTATGTTGCTGATTATATTAAGAGGTCTTGGAACTTTCTTTGTCCTTTGCATATAGTATGGTATAGATCTGGAGTATTTCTCAAAATAAGCCTCTAAACAAATGGGCTTGTCCAGATGGATACTGTTAAATAGCTAACAGTGCTCTGTTAAAGGAAAATTTTGTTCTGTTAACATGAAATTTTGCTCTGTTACCGGCAAATGTGGCTTTGCTAATATTTATGGATTGCGTCTTGGATTTTCAAATACGAATTTATCTTCACACACATTATTTGTCTGTGTTTTATTTAATAATTTTGTGGTGTAGAAGGCACTTAAATTGCGGTATAAGTTGTGATGCTTTTTGTTGGCTAATACATTATTAAATAAATAAATAAACTCCTACACAATTTGTTTTTCTTTAAGACTCATGCTCTTAAAAGGTTAAAATTTATTCTGGTTTTTTGTTTTTTTCTTTTTGCTTCCACTATTGGTTGTATGTTCTTTGTTTGGCTCATGTTGCACTCATATAAGTGAGGTTAATATATTACAAAGACCTCTTCTTGCTAATTAAATGCATTTTAAAACTGAAGAAAATAAAATAAAAAGAAAAAATTTAATGAAACTGAATAGAAGGAGAGATAAAATTGCATTGCATTGCACAGCAACGAAGACAGACAGACGTCGTCTTTTGGGTTCATATTTATAAATAAAAATTAAAACCAGCAGCAGTAGCAGATACAGATACTGACTGTAAAAGTTCTCCTTGCTTATTGTTAGTTTTGTTACACGATGATGTCTGTCTGTCTGTATGTCTATATGTCTGTCTGTCTGTGAAATATATGCACTTAAACTTAACAAACATACCACTTTTATCAGTACAACACTCTTTGAAGAGTTCTACGATGGCATGAGATGGAGCTCAAGTTAAAAAAGAAAATTAACTTTTTGACTTTCAACATTAACATCTCGATGATGATGATGATTGCGAGATGTTAAGAAGTCTGTTAGAATAATGAAATGTTGCTCTTGTTGTTGTTGTTATTGTTAGAAAATAATTAAAAATTTTTCTTCAAAGAATTAAAAAGAAAAAAAACTAAAGAAAATTATAAATACGATGAGCAGTTAATTATACAATTCGAAAGGAATTAAAATAACAAACGAAACGAAAAAAAAGAAAAAAAAAATACAACATAAATCTGCTATCATTTCAGTTACACTTAAAGAGTGGCGAATTATAGCATGGGAATGCAGTTAAAAATTGCTATTTGCCGTTTCCTCTATGCCTCACTATATCCCACTATATACAAATTGTGGCCTAAGGTGTCCCTAATAAAACTCAATAAGTCGTATATCCCAAATAATTTTGGAACTTGAGATATCGGGCTTCAAACATTTGCCCACAATATCGTTAATACTACCCTTGACTATTTTCTGTTAACCACTTAACATTGCTCTGTTAGCATCAACATTAGCTCTGTTAAAGTTTTTGGTTTTTGTCTCTGCTAGTTAAATTTGAATTTATCTTCACACACATAACGCTTTATGTACTTCCCTCAAACGGTATTCCTATAATATCTCCTCTAAGCCTGTTAATCGGACAATGCTTAGGATGTTTTTCGGTGTCAATAATGACAATTTCCTATACAGCACCTGGTATGCACGCAGGCGTATCCTTCCGCGATGCATTAATGCCCTACAGGTTGCATGAATATATCCCGATGATTCATCGCCTTCGTACCGGAATCTACATGTTAACTCCATTTGGTTTGAGAAGAGTCTTTGCATCTTCATATTCTCTTTATTTGCCTGCAGAAGAGTTCAGGGTGGAAACTTTCCTCTTCGCACGCTCATGTGCTGTCTCATTGCAGAGAGTTCTCACAGAAGTTAAACTGCTTTCCTAGCTGTTTTAATACAATCTTCGATTTAATCTCATAAGAGCCGAGTGCTGGGATGGCAGCCTGAATGTCAATAGCACTGCTTTGTTTCGTCCTTTGCATTTTCTATCCAAGTTCAATGGAGCACATCTTTCGACGACAAATACTTTTGCTTGGAAGGTACACATTTATTTCCCTATAGGCCAAAAACTCCTGCTACCTGTCCCAAGATCTGTTCTTCACCCAACCGTATATCACAAAATGACTTCTCTTTTGAAAAAGCATGTGGCTTCCAGATAGTATTTCTGTGCCCTATCTTCTGTATTTCCTAACCAAGTTTAATTGAGCACAGCTTTCGATGGCATAGACTTTAGTTTGAAAGATACCCGGAAGTTTCCCTATAAGCTCGAAATATTTTTTCTGTGACAAAATATTCCTTTTCCTGTTCTCCGATCAATTCCTAATCCATTCGCAAACCCTAAAATATTGCCAGTTTTATAAGAGAGAGTATGTAGCTTCCGAATTACTTCATGTATTTTTGTTATGAAACATTTTCATGGGTGTGAAGATAAATTCGAATTTAGAAACCAAAGACGCAAGCCCACACCTTTAGCAGCGCCACTTCTTGTGTCTAACATGGTAAACTTTGCTATTAACAGATCACTGTTAACTGCTTAACAGTGGTAATAGTGGATTATTCTACTACTTTTACTATTATAAACAGCTAACAGTGCTCTGTTAAGGGCAAATTTGGTTCTGTTAACGCCAAATGTGGCGTTGCTAAAATTTATGGATTGCGTCTTGGCTTTTCAAATTCGAATTTGTCTTTACACCCAAAGCATTTTCAACATAGTTTCGATACGAAATTAAACCATTTTTCCAACTCCTTCCGTTTACATTGACAGCGGTACAGGTAAAAAATAAGATTTTGCCTTCATTTTGAAAAAGTTTATGAAAAAAAATGTGTTGGGCCCCTTGAAACCATCTACAATGTTTAGCGAAGGTAGTTCGATTCAGTTCTGAGGCATTATATTTGTCTGCAACACGTACTCTACATAGAGGCTTACTTAATAAAACATTACAATCCTTTAGTTAGGACTTCAACCAACACTCTGATATCATCTACATATGTTGTGTGTGTAAATTTTTATTCATGAGTGCCGGAATCTACAGATAAATGTCGTTTTCGAACGACAGATTATCGAGAAACTTTTCATAGCAAATCTATTTACTCTAAGAATTTTTGTCACAAGGCTACTGAGAGAAAGTTAACGAAAGAAAGATTGTTTTCAGCTTTCATTTTGGTCGAGTTGTTTGAGCTAGGGTTTGCACCACGGGCTTTTGTCTAAGAAACCAACACTACCTACTAGAATGCGGCGATTTTTGCCATGAAAAAGTATTTTTAAATGTATTCCAAATTAAATGTGGCATGTTAATTGAGTAGATTTCTTATTTTCACTTTAAGAGAGGGTTTACCTTGCGATATGTACACTCAGCCACAAAAGTATACATACGAATAACAAATTTCAGAAATTTTTTAACTAATCCGTTTTAGTTGAAAATCTTTGTAATTGTCTGACAACTTTCCTCGATTTTAAGACGGTCTTGGTTAAAAAATTTTTGAAATTTGTTAACTTTTGTGGGCATGATGTACACATTTGCACAGACCCACAAAAGTTAAAAAATTTCAGAAATTGTTTAACCAATCCGTTTTCGTTGAAAATAATTATAATTGTCTGACATCTTTCTTCGATTTTAAGAAGGTCTTTTGCTTTGGTTCAGAAATTTGTGAAATTCGTAAATCGAATACCTTTGTGGGCCTGTGCAAATGTGTACATCATGCCCACAAAAGTTAACAAATTTCAAAAATTTTTTAACCACAATTCAGTTCAATTTCAGAAATTTTTTAACCAATGCAAAAGACCGTCTTAACATCAAGGCAGCCATAAAGATTTTCAACGAAAACGAAATTTTTAACCGTATGTAGCTTTAGTTACTGTGTGTCTTCCCACATTTTTTGTCTAAGGGACTATTTCCCCTTCCAAATCATTGCCTTCTTCTCTTTACCCAGTTATTTTTAAGTTGATTGAAATTGTCATTTTACCAGATGTTTTCATTTTTTTTAAGAACAAAATTGTTTTTTTTTTTTGATGTTGGCTATACTTCCCCTCATTGGCCTTGCTTGGCTGACACAGATTCATTATTTATTTATTTTTTTTTTTTCAAAATTTGGAATTTTTGTGTCAAATAGTTCTTGTTACCAACCTAATAAATCATAATTTGAAGAGAAAATTTATAGAAAAAAATATTCAAAATATTTTTAAACAATTGTTGTATGACGCCTACATACATATGTACATGCAAATACAAGACGTTTAAACAATTTAAAGACATGACAAGCAAAAGTGAAAACAACTAATTTTTCTGGAAAGACTAATTTATTTAAGAAAAAAACAATATGAGATAGAAATCTATTATGTTTTCAGGGTTAAAACCACACCTATTCAGAAAGAAATAAATTTTAAAAATTTAATTTGAATTTCTAAACCCCCAACAGGGTTTGAGTGTTTAGCGGGCATATGAACGTGAATGTTTGTTTTTTACACGCCCTCTTACAATAATTTTCTATTAATTATTGCTTACAAAAGCCCGTAGTGTAATTGATATTTTAATTATAGCCTGAAAAATCTATAAACAAAATTACACAATGCAACAGAAATCTTCAGCCAAAAAAACGAGATAAATTTTTCAATTAATTTTCAGGATTTTTTTTCATTTGTTGTTTTACTTTTGTTATATA
This sequence comes from Sarcophaga variegata, assembly GCA_932273835.1. NCBI lineage: Eukaryota > Metazoa > Arthropoda > Insecta > Diptera > Sarcophagidae > Sarcophaga > Sarcophaga variegata. Next base: position 7,864,208 of record OW026361.1, on the reverse strand, counting down.
GTGTAATTAGAAGAAAAAAATTTTACACCAAATGGTAATATCATGTTACAATAAAACTTAATTATCTTTTTACGTGTAAAATTGTAACTCAATATGGCTTAAACGGGCTGCCATGATGCTATCAAAGCCCGTTTTTAATAAAATTATACGTGAAAAAAAAATTTTTTTCAGAAATTAATTTGTTATTATTTTTAAAAAGAAATACAATTTAATTATTATAATTTTATTTAAAATAAAATTTAAATTTATTTCTATTGAATGCTACAAAAAAAAAAAATTGTTAATGTTTTCTTGCCAAAAACAACATGCCAACGACAGTTTTGTCATGCCTTAATGGTATGACGATATTCGCAATATAGGCGTGGGAAGTATGTTTTTATTTTGTTTTATTTTTAATTTTATTTTTATTTTTGTTTTTGTATCAATCGTTTTGGTATAATTAGTTTTAAATGAAAATAATTTGTTCGAAATTACAATAAAAAAAATGGGAAAAAATCATGATCGCGTGTCGTTGATATTTACGTGAAACAAAGTAATAAAAATTAAATGAAATCGTAAAAGAAATTAAATTTCTTACACTGAAAAAAAAAATTTTTTATTTGTTTACTAAAAGACCAGAAAAATTGCAAAAATTTTCCTGCTACGACCCACTGTGAATCTTGGGGCTGTACCAAATTAAGTTCACTTATCACTTTCTGTCCAACGCAAGCCATATGACGGAACTCTGCATTGAATGGTATACCACAGTGGTTAAACCTACAGTGACCTACGGTGTCATTACCTAGACAGACAAAACAAATCCTAAAAACAGTTCAAATGGAGTTGGGCAAGACACAGAAACTAGAGTGTGCTACGCTTAAGCCACTTCCAGATGATGGAGGAAAATAATTCTCAATTGCTAAGACCCAGTGGTCCTTATAAACAACTTTGCCTGTGCAGAATTCAGCTTTCTCTGTGTGTTTGGCGGCAGATGTCAACGACTTAAGTTAAATCGAGCCAGTGCTAGATACTGCCAAATGAAGTGGATAATAAAAACTCTCTTTCATCTCAGCCGATCTGCAACATTTGCAGAAGTCATTCGCAGGTAATCGAAATCTATCCTCATACCAGCACATTACGAAATGACCATGAATATAAAGGATAGCAAGAGATGTAGGTCCCTTTACGATAAGCCAGGGTTCGAACCCCAGGCCAGACATCAAGACAAAATTCAAAAAAAATTTCTTCGGCGACTTCTTCTCAGCAGATTTCTGGCAAAAACTCTGAGAATCAAGTAAAATTGCCATGAAAAAGTTTCTCAAAAAATCTGTCGTTCGGAGTCGACTTTAAACTGTAGGTCCCACAGCATAAGTGGTGTGAGAAACTAGGACGTTGTACAATGGGTCAAATCAATTGACAACCTGACCTAACCTAGGCCGGCGTGAACATGGGTCTTAAACAATGCTATTTTAAGAATTTAATTATTTTGTGTTTCGAGGGGGAGAGGGCCTATTTACTGTTTTATTAAGGTTTTTGCATCAGAATTATTAATAAAATTAGATGGATTCGAATTTGAAAATCCAAGACACAATCCATAAATTTTAGCAGCGCCACGTTTGGCGTTAACAGAGCAAAATTTGCCTTTAACAGAGCACTGTTAGCTATTTAACAGTATCGCTCTGAATAAGCCCACTTGTTTAGGAGCTAATTTTGGGAAATACTCTAGTACTCTATGAGTACCATAATATATGCAAATTAAGGTTCCAAGGCCTATTAATACAATCAGCAACATATTCACATATAAAGTGATATGCTACTAAGAAAATTGTTTTTGAAAATAGCAATTTTTTGCTTGAAAATTCTCTAGAACATCAGTGGCCATTTTGAAACATATATATTAAATAGTACACCATACAGACTATATGCAAATGGTAGGCCAGAGGGTCCTCTTTCGAACCATGGTAGTGGATAGATAGCAGGAATAATACTTTCGTTCCAATAGTCTGCCAATAGTCTGTAATAATTGCAAAGTAGAAGACTAACTTACTATTGCCACTGTTAAACAGTTAACAGTGCTCTGTTAATAGCAAAGTTTACTTTGTTAGAGGCAAGAAGTGGCTTTGCTAAAAGTGTGGGTTTGCGCCTTTGGTTTTTAAATTCGAATTTATTTTCACAAACATTTAAATTGGGCTTAAGGTTAAGCAAATATTTCAAAATGTTTTCCAATCGATTTTTTTCTTTTTTTCAACCAAAATTAGTTTCATTACAATTCTCTTGTATTTTTTTTATTCTGTAGAGAAGGACCACTTCTCTTAACAAGCACTCTTCCCTTGTCTTTGATTAATAAAGCTTTTGTTATTGTTTTTCTTAATTTTTTTATTTTTTTCTTTAAGTGTACTTAGGGTAGCATAAGCGTAAGCGTAAGTATTATGGTATTTTTGTCACTGCATATTAAAAATCACAGAACATCCATTCCATGTCTCCCTTCCTGAAAATTATGCATGTAAAGGCCTTAAGCCTAAGGCTTAATTTATAAATGCGAGGGGAGGCCGTAGCCAAAAAAAAAAAAAACTCAACAGAAAATTTGCATATGAAATCAATGATGGTGCCAAATTAATATTTATGAAGACGCTGAATATAAATTTTAGTATTTTGGAGAGTGATAGAGAGACAGGGGGAGGCTAATAAAAATTTTTCTTTTATAGGGGATGCTTAAGAATTTAATTTTTATTTATTTTTCGTATTTTTATTTTTCAATACCGTTTTATAAGCGGTAGTAAAATATGTTGTTGTAGTATTATTATCGTATTCACTGTAATTACACTTTTTCCCAAAGCAATAGACAAATCATGGCAATTATTTACATTGGGTAACACTGTGTGTATTTATCATTATATTTTCATTTTATTTCTTCCTGTCAATCGCTTTATTTAAATGCCTCTGGTTAAGTCCTCTTTTTTGTTTAAAGCTTTTAATTTCGAAATTTATTTTTTTAAAAAGATTTTTCTCCTACTGTTTGTTCTATGCAAACAACTCCACGGGAGAATTTAAAGCAAATTATATCTGTTGTGGTGCCATAAATTTTTATGATCTCAAATGGCGTTTCTTTTTTTTTTCTATGCAAATTCAAAATCTTTCTTTTTTATTGTTTCTTATGTTTCAAAAATAATTTTTTTATGTTTGCCATCTAATGGTTAATAAATGTGGCCATAAAATATAAAAAATAGACATGAAATGTTAACATTTTTTAAGAGAAAATAATTAAATCGTTAAAGTCTCTGTGGTATTACAGAAACGGCAAGGCTGGGATCAGATATTGAAAAAGAAATTGCTTTCCCATGACAAACTGCTTTTTGGTGGCCATCAAAATTGATGTTCATTTAATTGAGCTTTCATGGTCGTCGCCGTAGTCTACCCCCCATGGTCAGACATCTCCAACAAAACGAAACATAAAGAAAATATTTCTTCGGCGACTTTCTCTCAGTAAAAGCGATAGTGGGGTGACAAGCTAGGTCGTAATCCTAACTAAAGAGTTCTAATGACCAATTTGCTATAGACAGTGTAACAACAGGTTGGCTGCTGGGCTTGGATAAGGCCAGTTTAAGGTTAATTATAGGGCTTATCACGGGGCACTGCGACATTACGTCGCTGACGGCGATCTGGAACAGAACCCAGCCGGACTACTGCAGGGTATGTTGCGATGAGGAGGATTTGGACGCTGTCGAGCTCCTCCTCTTTAACTGCCCAGCCCTTGGTAGGTTGAGGTTGAGGATTGTTTGAATTATGTGTCGACAGCCGACATCAAGGCTCTCCACAGATTCATTAGTAACTTGAGCTGGTTGAGAAGTGCTAGGGCTTCATCGATGTAGTCGCGTTCTCCCATCTTGTTTTGTTCTGGTCTGTGTAATTCCTTCGTTTCCCATTCTTCCTTCCTACTTCCGCTCTTTTTCCTATCACCTATTTTATCCTTCCTTCTTAAGAACTTTATGTACAATGGTTCAAATCGACTTCCGGGTACTGTAATCCCTCGATTTACGTTGCAGTTGGTTCCAAAAAAAAGCGATGTAAGTCGAATTTCATATTGCTCATACTACAAAGTAGTATGTTTTTAACAAGGAACATGAAAAAGTTACAGTAATCCCTCGATTTACGTCGCAGTTGTTTTCAAAAAAAGGCGACGTAAATCGAATGACGACGGAAATTGAAGTTAGAAGGAACAAAAAATTTGACGACGTAAATCGAAACAACGTTAATCGAGGCGACGTAAATCGAAGGATTACTGTACTTATCTAAATTGATAAGTACAAGTCCTATAACCTAACCTAACCTAATGACCAATTATGTATGTATGTATGTTAATTAAGTTTGCATACCCATGCAATATTGAAATCAACGTCTTACCAAGGCTTTTCAGAGCGGTAGCCTGAAGTTAAAATAAGTGCAACCGACATCTGAAACGATATTTTCTTTATTTTCCCTAGTAATTGTTCTATAAGGAAACTCTTTACAGCATCAAATTCACCAACCAACGACAGAGACGATCATGTTTCGTTAGAGATAAAAGAAGACAGACAGTTAAGGAATTACAACAACAAAACAACAACAACAAAAATGACGCGAATAAAACGGATAAATAGAAATCAAATTACAATAACAACTCTACATAGGTGAAAACAGGAGAGAATAATGTTCAAACGATCTGTTGAGAGTCTATGCTCTTCATGGCATCCATTGCCATTAGAGATGTCCTATGGAAAGATTACAGAGGGTAAACAAAATAACAAGAACAAATCAACAGTATGGTTCTAGAAGTTGCCAAATCAACTTGATGTTGACCCTTTTTTCTCTTTCATTGAATAAATTTTCATTATTTTAGGCCAACCCCTCTGCATTATTTGATTTCAATGTTATTTTGTCCCATTGTTGCTAACATTTCCTCCCCGCACCCCATTTCAATTCATATTCAATGAATTCGAATGAATTTATTTTTCCCCCATTTTCCGAGTAACAAAACCGGGTGAAAAATTTTTAATTAAAATTTATTTATTAATTGTGTTTCACAAAAAAAATAAATGCGACTGAAATGGTTCAAATAACTGAAATGGCCTAATGAAGTGGCGCAAGGGAATCATATTGAAATGGCCTTTTTAATAAAAAAGAATGGAAAATAAAATAAATAAAAAAAATTAAATTTTTCAATAGCCAGGAAATAAGGAAAACAAACAAACAAACGCACACAAATAAAATAAAATGAAATGAAAAAATTAATAAATTTTTTATATTTGATTTGATTTCATTTCATTTGCCATGTAAAGGTTCATTAGTTATTAAATTATTGACCTTTTACAATAGCCACTGAAGCAGAAATGCATTCAAATGTATTGAATCGCATCATATTGAATGAATGAAACCAAAAACAAAACGAAAAACAACTTAATTTGTATTGAGTGGTTAGAGAGCTTAACCACTTTATTAAGGCCTTTGTTACACTAACTACAACTACAACAAGTAGAATGAAATAAATTGCAATAATTTAAGAAAATTAATTTTAATTAAACAAATTACACAAGAATTTAATAGAAGTTGGCAGACACAAAATTGCATTTGAATTAATTATTCTGAATTAGTTTTTTCGAAGAATTCCAATGTAAATGTGTACAGTATGTATGTATTGTTACGAAAATGGATAATCTAGATACTGGTGTTTTGCTTTTACATCGCTTAACATTAAAATTATAAACAAAAGCTACAAAAACAAAAACACAGAACTTGTTTACAAATTACCGCACTGCGTAACATAACAACAAACACCAGCATAAAAAATGGTAAACAAGTAAACAAAAATACAACAACAAACACTACAAGACTAAATGTAAACAAAATACACAAACAACAATAACAGAACAACGATGTTTACATTTATAGAAATTTCGAGAAGGATAAGCCACGAACAATCACTTTCAAGAACATTCATTACACTGTTTACGTTGCCATATAAAAGTCAAGGCAAAGCAGGCAACTGGGTAAGTACAGGGTGGCTGATATGTATTGCAAGCAACTTCAGGTTGTTATCATTTGTAAACCGTTCGCCTGACACCTGACAGATTTATTCCAGTGACAGTTCATTCTATTATTTACAAGCTTACAAAAGCATTTGGATCTATTGCATTCAGAAAAAAAGTTATTCGTGATGGAATTCAAGCGTGATAGTGTGATTGCTTTATATTTGGCTGGAAAACCAGAGGTGGCTATCGTTAGGGCCCTCCAGTATTTAAATGTGAATAAATCTTTTGTTTCTCGTACCATTGCTCGTTACCGTGATACTGGCAGTGTTGCATCGCGTCTAAAAACACCAGAAATGATCTGAAAACTAAAGGCCAGATTTGATCGAAATCCATGCCGCAGTGCTAGGAAAATTGCTCGTGAGCTGAACATATTGCGAGAACGGATGCAAAACATATTGAAAAATGAGCTTGGACTAAAGCCATTGAAGTTCCAAAAAGTGCAAGAGCTGACCGATGGACAAAAAAAAGTTAGACTGGAAAGAGCCAAGGAGTTACTTCGCTTGCACGAAAGTGGCCAGTTACCGAATTTGGTTTTCTCCGATGAGAAGCCATTCCAAATTGAGCAGTTTGTGAACAAACCAAATGATCGGGTTTACTTGCCAAAGAGATCAGCTGAAAAATTACACCTGCGATTGGCTACCAGAACTCAAGCGCCGCCGATGGTAATGGTGTGGTGAATGGTCGCTCCCCGATCGTATTCATCGACCGTGGGATCAAAATAAATGCCGAATATTATCGGGAAAATGTCTTAAAGACAGTATTGAAGCAATGGGCAGACAAAAATTTCGGCCGCAGACCATAGACATTCCAACAGGACTCAGCACCACCGCACTCAGCACGCGTCAACCAAGAATGGCTTAAAAAGGAGGTTCCTCGCTTCATTTCTACCGCACAATGGCCACCAAAATCTCCGGATCTCAATCCGTTGGGCTTTCCCGCCTGGAGCATTTGGAGAGTAAAGTTCTCACTAAAAAATACCAAAGTGTCGATCATCTCAAGACGGCGCTTCGCCGGGAATGGGCCAAAATACCGCAGAGCCACTTTCGTGCAGCCTGTGATGGCTTTGTCGGCCGTTTGAAGGCCATAATTCGTAACAAAGGTGGTCAATTCGAACAAATCCAAACTGATTCTAAAATTTGATGTCACTTCCAACATTTTTTACTTTTGAACAATAAAATTAAAAAAAAATTAAAAAAATATAGCGCTTTACTTTGTTGCATTATATATCAGCCATCCTGTAAAAGTTCAGTCAGTTTTGTGTGAAGACGCGGTGTGTTTGACGGGAGTAGTCGTGGTTTGAAGATCTTCGTTACAAACATCAGTCGAACAATTGTCTAGTAATTGTTATTGTTTATGCAAAGGGTATAAACGGAGGAGTAACAAAGAAAAGGAATTGTTGTTGTTTACATCAAGTTGTGAACAGTGGCACACAGAATTAGGAAATTTCTTTTCCGATACCTAATGCTTGGGTATATTACCCAGAACGTGAAAAGCAGTTCTACAGATTGGCTACACATCTCAAATCAATACTCACGAAACAATGTCCAGTAAAGACTTCAACAACTATGCTAATCATGCTTGATTGGAGTTTAAGCTTACAATTGCTGCGCTTTTTTGCCCAAAATCCAATGCTACAGAACCTATTACGGCATAATCCATTCGGAACTTCCAAATTCTAAATGGGGTTTTTGCAGTGCCTGTGCAAGTAGGGATTGCTCCGCGGGAAATTGGTTTCTGTCTGCAGGAAGATTGTCTGAGACTCCCGGACAGGTCAAAGGGAGATATTGTGTTAAATTTCGGAATATTGTAATGCAAAGGCATAGAGTAGGGCCAGAGACTAAAACAGAGACCAATTAGACCTCCTTGGGAGCACTTTTTGGCAAAACAGGGGAGATTGTAAACTCTGTAGGGGTTTGTCGCCTAGATTGGATCGTACTAGAGTGAAATGGGTTGAAATGGACGGGACATTGCTCCTTGGTTTGAGTCATATGATTGTGCATGACTATAGGGCGGTTTGCTTGTGTGGAAGCAAAAGTCTTTTCAACACCTCAAGATTCTTAGACAGACGAAAGCCAGAGGTGGGTAAGAGCTTTACTCACATATTTATAGGCGGAAAGCCTAAAAAATAATGAACTATGTATATGTATACGGTAGCTGCTGTAGTCTCGCTTCAAATTCCAGGTCAGACATCTCCAACAACATGAAACATGATACAAAATATTTCTTCGGTGACTCCCTCTCAGCTGACCCTCAGATTTCTGACAAAAACTCTGAGAGGAAAAAAAATGCCATGAAAAATTTCAGAAATAAATCAGTCGTTCAGAATCGACTGTAAACTGTAGGTCCCACCACTCATGTATAAAATTAACACACACAACATAAGTGATGTGGGAAGCTAGGTCGAAACTCTGACGGAAGGGTTATAATGATCAGTTATGTATGTATGTACGTATAGGCATATGGTGGCACAAAACTAACCTAAAAAACTTTTGGTCATAACTAGCTATTGCCTGACGTTCTCTTATCTTACTGGCAAAACAAATTGGCATTTTTCAAGCCCACAAACCCATCTCATCACAATAGGTTGTCTGTAGTAAAGTGAAGGTAATTCCATTAAAAGCAAAGACACGAACCTTGATGGCAATATAATCCTAGCATACTATAATAGTTCAGAATGTTTAAATTATAATTCGAATTCATTTTTATTTTTTAAAATTAAAAACAAACTTAAAAACTTACCCCAAATATAAAATTTTATTCTTTAAAGCGAATTTATTTTATACTCTGCAAATCTGCAAGTAAATCCTTTTTTTCCGATTCAATTTTTATTATCGCATGGCGGGCGGGCGGCGTCGGTGAGTCTTTGGGAAACCAACCAGCAGCAGCAGCAGTAAGCAGTATATGAGTTTAATATCACGTATATTGGTTCGTTCGTTTCTTTCTTTATTTTTATTTTTCTCGGAAAAGTATATTATTTTCCACTACAATGATTAAAATGGCAATTAAATCTGTAAAAGAAAATCACAGAGAAAATAAATAAAAATCATCATCATCATCATCATGATAGAATATAAATATGTATGTATGTATGCATGTTAATTAAATTCAGGAAGATAAAAACCGAAAAACAGACAAGAAAAAAATTTTATTGATAAACTGTAATGCATAGCCATTTAACCGAGAGATAGTTTGTGGGCGGGAAGGAGAGAGACAGAGAGAGAGGGGGAGACAAACTGATAATAAATACAGATTAAATTTACATAAAGCTATAGGGCAAGAGGAAAGGGGGGGAAAGCGGAGAAGGACTGGGGGATTATTGCCCAAAAAAGTATTAAGTATTGTTAAGCCTTTTATGAGCAGGAGTTTCTTTTTTCTACTAAAATTGGAAAGTTTTTTTTATTCATCGAAAATTGTGATTCAGTTTCATGTGCAGTAAGCAATATTTATAATAAACGAGGGGTGATCTTAAAGTTTATGGTAACTCTTCTCTGCCATCATACAAATCTTCATAATTGTGGCACTCATTACGAACACAATAATATTGTTACATAAATCGAAACGACATAATATCGTTTAACAATAAAAACGATAAACAAAAGCCACACTATACAAATACACACTAACACTAAGAATACAATGAACGTGTTGATTATCTAAAGCTGCACACACACATATGTACAACGAACCTGGTTGCGCCTGGTACCAAGAACAACATGTATGTGACAAAAACGGATGGACAACTTAAGCAAGGTACACAAACAATAATGTACTAGCAATAGCATTCTGGAGAAGGCGAGAACAAGAAACTTCCACGTCGAGAACGTTCATCATACTGATTACGTGCGTATATAAAAAGGCAAGACAAGGCAAGCAGTCAGTCAGTTATAATTCAGTCAGCCGTTTAAACGTACAAGTGGTATACAGAATAGTGTACAAGCAAATTGTTGTTGTATCGTTAAGTTGTAAACAGTGGCACAAACGTAGTGTGAATAATAAAGAGAGTTTAAGAAAAACTAAACACATATTTGTTTTTACTTGGTTTGTAATTAACGAACTCATGTTTAAACGTTTTTAAAAAGGTAAAAATTGATAATTGATACTCAGTTTCTTTTCAGTGATTTGCCCTTAAAATTTCAATACATCTTCAAGCAGTTTTTACTATGAGACAAGCGTAAGAGAAGGTCTTCTTTTATATGAAGTTTATAGAAACTGTCGCATAGTAGGATAAGTAAGAAGAAGAATCGCTTAATACATTGTACGCGAAAATCCTGCTTCGCAAGGAACTAAATAAGGCCCCTATTTAGTTAGTTTTTAAGAACGAGAATGTCTTGAACAAGTGCAGAACATTCCAAACTGACCTGAAAAGTGAATGAAATCTTAAGGATTCTATAAAGTATTGAAAGAAGTTTTTATGGTATGACAATAAGCCATTGGAAATGACTTCTTACCACATCTCGTTTGTAGAAGAAAATTGTAGAAGCTTTATAGCTCTACGTAGTCTCCCTCTGCTAGGAAACATTTTCAAGGTTTGTCATTCTTAGACCTTCGGGACTTTTCAGACTATACGGTGAGGCAGAATTCTTTCCTAGGTTTATAGCAAAACGGGCACTTCAGTACGAACCAGAGGTCAGCAATGAGTATTCAAAACGATAAGTAGATTCGAATCATACTTATAATTTCTGATACTTATACGCATTCATACTTATTTTAATGTCATACTCATACTACTCATACTCAAAGTTTGAAATACTCATGGTACTCGTACTTAACAATACGCATGATGTTATTGATTTCGACTCTCCACGACTCATCGTATACACGAATCACAAAATAAGTATGATTCGCGTACGAATACTACAATACTCACATGAAGGTTGTGTGTTTGCTCTGCTTGCTGTCTTTGTCTTTTTCTTTCGTCTTTCTTTGTAAATGCAACAACAATTTCAACTGCAAATTTTAATGAATGATTCGAATCACTCGTATCATTTAGAAGTATTATAAGAAGTATTTTTCTAAATTTATAAATCTGAATGAGTAGGCGTATGAATCAAACATATTTCGAATGTTATGAGTTTGATGTCAACGTTGTACTCATAATCATTGCAACTTGTACTCATAAATCAATGTTGTACTGAGTACGAATGAATCAGAGTAGTTGGATTTCAATACTGTTGACTCACTCATACTCAAAATTTCATGAGTACTTATGAGTAGCGAAAAAGCGATTCATTGCTGATCTCCGATCAGGATTACGATCTACCTTTTCACAACATTTATGCCGTATGTGTAACTTTTATAAATGATTTGCGAGACCTACAGTTTAAAGTCGACTCCGAACGACCCATTATTGAGAAACTTTTCATGGCAATTTTATTTTAAGGCTCAGAGTTTTTGCCAGAAATCTGCTGAGAAAAAGTTGCCGAAGAAATATTTTCTTCATGTTTCATTGTGTAGGAGATATGCCTGACCTGGGGTTTGAACCAACACACTAGCTACTAGACTATGGGAAATTCATAATGGCCTGCCTCAGTGAATTCTTTTATAAAATTTGGTAACACAATGCTGCTAATTAATATGCCAAAGTGGGTACCCCGCAAGTATTTTATTAAATGATTGAAAATCTGGCATAAATCTAATGCAACTCTGTGTAGAGCTTCATTTAACACAATCATTTAGCTGAGTGACATCAGGCAAATGTTATCAGACTACTTTTAGTCTTCTATCTGAGAACGGGTCTTCTTTCATGCAAGAAAACATTCTGACAATCAGTGGAAATATATCCTCATTTGTGTTAAAAGTAAAACGAATTTGTAAACCCAAGACGCAAACCAAATATTTTAGCAACTCAACTCTTTCGAACACCAAATAAATCTTTCCATATTTTTTACTTCACTAACTAGGCTAGTAAGGAAGTAGGTTAGTATGTAGTAAAGAAATTAACATTTTTTTGTTGAACATCATTTTCATGTTATTAATTACAGGCACCCTGACATTTCTATATTATTTTATAAAAATTTAATTTTTTCTTTGCAAAAAAAAAAATTCCTTTGATCTCAAGCAAGCACACGTTCATTCGCTATTCTGTCTGTCCATTATTGGCAATAATTTCAAAAGACGTCATTTCGTATGGAAAAAAAATTAAATAAAATTTTATTAATATTTTTAAAATACTTGCACAAGATTAATGATATTTTCTAACAAACAAACAACAATTTATTAAAAATTTATCTTTTGAATTTGCGAAAAAAAAAATTATTTTCAAAAATATTTTTCGGATTTACTTGTCGGTTTAAAGAAAAAATTAATCAAAAAAAAATGTTTTGAAAACGACAACGTACAGAATTATTTATGCTTTATTGCCAAGAGAAATAAACATTTTGCAAGTAAATACAATTCAAATTGAAATTGAAATACAAATCATATTTCAACCCACACTATACTTACTGTAACGAACTGTACACGTTATAATGGCCTTAACCTGAGGCAGGTGATGACAAATTTTATTGCTTGCAAACACAGCAAAAAAAATTAAAATTTTTTGATTTATTTTTAAAGAAATAAATTCTTATTAAAAATTTAAAAAAATAGATTCGAGATTTTATTTTTCCTCATATTTTTTTATATTTTTTCAAAAAACTTTCTCTTAAAAAATTTTCTCCTTTTGTAAACACTACTAATTATTATTCCCTTTTCTTCTTCTTCTTCTTCGTCTGTTTGGAAAAAAAATAAAAATAAAAAATTAAATAAAAAATTCTTCTTTCACTTTGGAAAACTTTTTAATTAATTGATAATGTTCAATATTTTGTTTAACTTTTCCTTTAAACCTTTAATTAAAACGAGCAGCATGAAAAACTGCAAAAAACTGAGTTCAACAAAGAAAATTACCATGTAGTACGTGAAGCAATAAACTTTTCAATTTTTTTTTTGTTTTTCTGTGAAGCATGTTTCGACAGTTTTCTTTACACAAAAAAAAAATAAAAAATTAAAAGAGTGAAAAAAATTTGTAATAAAGATAATAAATTTCCAAGAATAGCAATTTGATCTTTAAATAATTTTTTCGTTGTTTTAAACAATTTCTATCAGTTTTCTCATGCAAATTTGAATTCGATTTTGAAAATCCAAGACGCAATCCATAAATTTTAGCAGCGCCATATTTGGCGTTAGTTTCACGTGGCTCCCTCAGGTCTCTATGGCTCTCAGTCCATCGACAACAGCTGAAGAAAGTGTGTTCGGAATCATCTAAGGTTTCTTTCTCTTCATAGTAACAGAATGGCGAGCGGCATTTCCCCATGCGATGCAGGTACTTTCTGAAATATCCGTGACCGGTCAGCATCTGGATTATGTAGTAGTCTTCTTCGCCGTTTTTTCTGTTTTTCCACACTTGCAACTCGCGAATCAGTTTATATGTCCACCTTCCATGCAGTTCATTATCCCAGCGAAATTGCTTTTTCAGGAAGATTTCGTGCTTTATCGCTTCTATGCTCTGTGGTTGAGTCGTACTTTGCCTGGCGTTGAAGATCATCCGGCGCTCATATGTTTGTAGGTCTATGGGAACCATTCCGGCTATAACTAGGACAGCCTGTGTCGATACTGTGAGATACGAGGATGTCACTCGTAGAGCAGCTATTCTCTGCGCAGACAGTAGTTTTCTAGCCCTGATACGGGTTTCCAAAGTAGTAGCCCAGATTTCAGGCCCATAGAGGAGTATGCTATTTCCAGCCTCCATGAGTAGCTTCCTCTTACTTGGGAGGGGTTCACCAATGTTTGCCATCAGTCTACTTAGTTGAGTTGTTATTCTAGCTGCTCTCGCTGTTGCATACTCTTTCTGCTCTGAGTAGGTCAGTTTCGAGTCCAGTCTAACCCCAAGGTATTTAATCGATTTCTTCGTGGGAATAAGTAAGTCGCCTGTGTTGATTGCGATCTCGATCGGAATGTGTCGTCTGGTTAGTAGAAGAAGCTCGGTTTTATGCATGACCAGCTGTAGGCCGTGAGATTCTAACCAGTGCTTAGTCCGCATCATGACTTGCCGTAATCTGCGTTGGACTTCGTCTGTGTTTCTGCCCCTAATGACTGCTGCGATGTCGTCTGCGTATCCGGCTAGGAAAGTATCCTCCGGCATCTCTATTCTCAGGATTTCATCGTAAGTCGCGTTCCAGAGATCTGGTCCCAATATGGACCCGTGCGCCGCTCCGGAAATGACTTGGGCCTTGGTTTGTGTCGTATATCAGCACTCTATTCCTTAGGTAATCCTTAATAACTCTCATCAAATACGCTGAAACATTGAAAGTTGTCTAAGGTCGCCAGGAATAGCATGAATCCATAGGAAATCCATATTTAGTAACGCCAAATGACAATGGTAGGTAAATATTGCCTTTTATAGGCGTGTTAACGTTTTAGTCTGGTCTTGGCATCCGGTCTAGGTGGGCCAAGAAATATCTAGGAGAACTTAATATTCTAATAGCTAGGAGAGTTTAATTGTACCTATCAGCTGCAAATGTCTTATGAAGGCCCGGTGGTAATGAGAGAGGTATTTGCAAAAATCCTGACATAATTGTTATTGCGGGCAAAGGCATGTGCAAATACTTATAATTTTATGGCCAAAAACCAGCCAAAAACTTCATCTTTCCTTAGGCTTTATGGTATTAAGTTTCATAGGTTTTCAGAAAGCTATAATTAGGTTAGCGAAGCACACCGGGTTTTAATTAATTTCTTTTAAAAACTTAAAAAGAAAACTTTGTAATCCGTTGTTGCTTAATTTATGGTTAAGAAAACCTTCAGACGTCATTTCAACTTTAAAAACTTTTTAATTTGTGAGCCCTGTTTTGTTTTTAACACTCTGTCTCCTTCCTATGTGATGCGTTCATTTGTTTACTTAAGGGTTTCTTGGTGTTCTGTGTGTGTGTTTTTATAACTCTAAAGAAACCACAATTTTTAATAAATTTTCTTTGGAAATTAATTAATTAAAAAATATTATAAACAAACCTGAGAGGAGAGAGAGAAGAGAAGAGAGAGGCTGTAAAGTAAAACAGATTTTCTGTGGTTTATTTATGACCTTTTATGGCCTGGCCTAAACAGCCAAAAGGAAAATGGCAAAGAAATTGTCGTAAAAGGCCGTATAAAGTTAACCAAAGGGAAAGAAATTAAATTCTTTGTTAAAAAAGAAAAAATCTAACAGGCCCGGCCTTATTAAAAAAATCCAAGAAAAAAATGAACATAATAAAGCCAATAAGAAAGAGAAGAAAGGAGAGAAAGAGAAAGAGAAAGAGGGAGAGGAATCATATTTTTTTCCATGCTCCGACTTTGGCTGTCATAATTTCATTAAATTATAATTATTTTATAAGAAGAAATTTAACTTAAAAGACAGTGAGCAAGAGGAATAGGGAGAGGGAGTGGGAGATACCGACAGAAATGTTTAAAAAACTTTTCAAGCAGAATGCCAAGAAAATTATTTGCAACAAACAGAAGAAAATCCTTTGAAAAAGAAAAGGAGAGTTTTCCCCACTGAAAATAAAAAGTTTTTCACAAAGTGCTTAGCGAAGGAGAGGGGGAGGAGAAGTAAACAAAATTTGTAAAAAAGGATACAAGGATTTACACAGATTTAGAAAGAATAAAAACAACAAAAACATAAATAATGGCCAGGTTTACTGTAGAAAAAGTTGATTTAAAGCGAAATCATAATTTGTTTTTCATGTGTTCATAATCCATTAAATAGGCGTCCAATTATTTCTCAACATTTGCAAGTACTGAGGCAAGGCAAGAGGACACAGATTTTGACTTTAGCTGCTCAATGACAGTATCGATTTAAAGGGCACTTTTCGGCATCAATCTGCCGTTAAATGAGATGATTTCTGTCCATTGGACAAAGAGGGATGTGGAAGGACATGTAGAGAACATTTCTAGGATCACCATGCCCATCGCAATGTTATCCACAACGAAACTCTTGTGGTCCAAAATCGATGTATACCATGATGACCACCATTTGTGGTTTATGGATCCATTGGGGAAGGCAGAATCAATTTGAAAACGTAATAGATTAAGTTAAATAAGATACAGAGACTGGCAAGCGAAAATTTGTTCTACAGCGGCGTGGGATGCTGTGTTAGATTTAAGACCGTTGCATACATTAATTAGAGCCAGAGCTGTAGGGACTATTAAGATAATTGGAGACACATTGAATGTCAGTCAACTTCCCAACTGATAATCTATGACTATGGGGAAAGCTTCGCAACAGAACTGAATAATAAAAACAAAAGAAGCAATTTTGAGGCCACATATTCTGTTAAAAGAGGAGCCATTCTTTAGTATGCGGGTGTGTTAAGGTCATACCATCCCATCCCATCCCATCCCATCCATCTGTTGCAGTAGGAGCGAGATCGTTTGGTTTCGAGCTAAATTATTCGGAACTCATGCGGGTATCTTCCAACCGGGAATCTACATACATACATACATAATTGGCCATTACAACCCTTCAGTCAGGATTACGACCTAGTTTCTCACACCACCTATGCGTGTTAATTTTATACATGAGTGGTGGGACCTACAGTCGACTCCGAATGACAGATTTTTGAGAAACTTTTTCATTGCAATTTTTATTTACTCTCAGAGTTTTTGCCAGAAATCTGCTGAGAGGAAGTCGCCGTAGAAATACTTTTTGTATTTTGTTTTGATGGCTGGCCTGGAGCTCGAACCCTGGCTTTACGTCTAATAAGCCAACACACTACCCACTATACACGGCGACTACACATTTGGCGTTAGCAGAGCAAATTTTTCTCTTAACAGAACAAAATTTGCCCTTAACAGAGCACTGTTAGCTATTTAACAGTATCAATCTGAACAAGCCCACTTGTTTGGGAGCTAATTTATGGAAATACTCTAGGTCTATGAGTACCATAATATATGCAAAGGAAGGTTCCAAGGCCTCTTAATATAATCAGCAACATAGTCACATATAAAGTGATATGGTATTGAGAAAATTGGTTTTGAAAATAACAATTCTTTGCTTGAAAATTCTCTAGAAGATCAGTGGCCATTTTGGGACATATAAGAAATAGTACACTAAGCAGACAGAGCCTGTATGCAAATGGTAGCCCAGAGGTAGTGGGATAGCTGGAATAATACTTTCGTTCCAATAGTCTGCCAATAGTCTGAAATAATTGCAAAGTAGAAGAAGAATCTACTATTGCCACTGTTAAACAGTTAACAGTGCTCTGTTAGTAGCAAAGTTTACCATGTTAGTGGCAACAAGTGGAGCTGCTAAAAGTGTGGGTTTCAGTCTTTGGTTTTTAAATTCAAATTTATCTTCACATTCATAGAACGTCGAGAATATCAACGAATATAGAGTCACTGATGCCTTTTCAAACGTTTCTATACCTGGACCAACATTCTGGAATACAATATTCGATGGCATATTATGGTTTATACTTTTCGATGGTATGTCGATTGCAGGCTATGCGAACGATATCGCTTTGAATATTGTTCATTGCGATCCATCCTTTACATTTCAAAACTTTTGTTCACAAATAATAATGATCCTAAGGAGAATTATATTTTATGGTAATAGTCTGTAATATTTGCAAAGTGGAAGATTAATTTACTATTGCCACTGTTAAATAGTTAACAGTGCTCTGTTAATAGCAAAGCTTACCCTGTTCGAGTAAAGTGTGGGTTTGTGTCTTTGGTTTTTTAAATTCGAATTTATCTTCACACACTTTTTTTTTTAGTTTTCCGTACTTTATGTAAAAGTTCTCCCACAAAAATATTCACATTTCTCTGCCAATTGTAGAAAATCAATTAAAATCGCCTGTGTACGACCAAGACAGTGCTGTAGTCTTGGTCGTATTTGCCTTAACCTGGCTTTACTATGTATTTCATTTCGCTTAGTGAGCACCATTAATTTAAAAAAGTTATGAAGAAGAAGAAAAAGAGGATGAGGGAAGGAAAAGAAAGCAATTGCAATAAAAACTTAAATGGTAATTATTTAATTAAACTGGCATTATAAACAATGAAAAATTAATAAAGAACTCCTTATAATTGTTGCTGGCACTAATTCATATGAAGATAGTCCGCCACAACACACGGGGCCATAATAAATAATTCTCGTTAGAAAAGCACACATAACTCCTCACTTTTAAAATTGTAGTTTATTGAGCAATTAAGCTTTTGTATGTAAACGTGGTGGTTACTGTCTTCCAATAACTTGCCGAGTGTCTTCATTTCATATGCAGCTGGTTTGGTTTGGTTTGGTTGGGTTGGTTGGTAACTCTAACGCTCTCTCTCTCTCTCTCTCTATCAATTACTTAGAAACCGGAAGTAGTTTTGCTTCGAGCTGCTTTTAAAATAAACACCACCTCAATTTATAATTTCCGTTTCGTTTAGTTACGTTTAGATTCACCACTACACTGTATGCAACGTTTAAAGAACCGGCTGTAAATAAAATATTTTTCGTAAAATAAGCGTAAAGTAAAGGTAAAGGGCTGGGGGATTTGCAATGGAGAGAGAAAGAGAGAGGCGTTCTGCTAGCCTTTTTAAATTTGTTGCACATTCTTGCTATTATTTTTAGCGTAGCAGGGTCTATGACGCTATTGTTACAGCCTGCTGCAGCAATATGCGCTTAAAAGTCAAACTAAGTGGCGTTTTTTAATTATTTTAAGTGCATAATTGCTTAATAATAGGGGTTTAAAAAAGTTTTCAGCAAGTTTCCTTCAAAAAGCAAGGGAGCACTATTACATGAGGAAATCAATTTGAAAACTTCAAACGAAAAAAAAAGAAATGAAATGAAATGAAAGGAAATCTGGGCAAAGGTGGCAATTAATGGTGATTTTTCACGGTAAGGAAAACCACACATTTTAATTATTGAATGCGAAACAAAGTCTGAACATGTCTTCAATTAA
The DNA here is from genome assembly GCA_932273835.1 of Sarcophaga variegata. Classification (NCBI taxonomy): domain Eukaryota; kingdom Metazoa; phylum Arthropoda; class Insecta; order Diptera; family Sarcophagidae; genus Sarcophaga; species Sarcophaga variegata. The sequence goes on along the minus strand of OW026361.1, from coordinate 7,845,274 downwards.
AAAATATGCAGACAAAAGCAGTCTGGCCACTCACAACGAGTACTAGAGCAACAGGCTTTCGATGCGGATTATACGAACAAATTTTTCTTTAAAAATGAAATGTCACATATGAGACTCGAAGAATGCTCAACTGGTGCATCAGTAAAAACTCATGCGTTCCAATCTCATTCGTTGCAATCTCATCTGATCTAATCTTATTAGTTCCAATCTCATTCATTCCAATCTCATATAAAAATTCATTCGAAATTTCGTTTGCACTTGCCGTTGCAAGTGTGTCAATCATGTTCTTCCTTACAATGTCTCTTTGTCCAGGACAACATACGAAACCTTCAAGGCCATCCGGTGTTCTTGGATAATTTTAGATGTGCTATACACACTCTGTACTGATTTTAATATCAAAATTCAGTTAGTAAATATGCATACGTCTTCACGCGATGTACGCTGATGTCGAATTTGTCCAGTTTTCAATTTCCTTCAGCACTGGAAGTTACGGGAGCTGCCCTTTAGACTCCCATTATCGAAACCTAACAGATCAGTGAGATTCGCTGCTTTACACTGTACTGCGCAGTAGAAGAACAGTTTCATAAGCAGTTCATCAATCAGTTTATCAATCAGCCAACACTGGAATTTACGGGAGCTTCCTATGAAACCCTTTACACTCCCATTTTCGAAATCTGAAATATCAGTGAGATTCGCTGCTTGACACTGTAATGCGCAGGAGAAGAATAATTTCATCAGCAGCTCATCAATCAGCTCATCAATCAGCCGATACTGGTATTTACGGGAGCTTCCAATGAAACCCTTTACACTCCCATTGTCGAAACCTGAAATATCAGTGAGATTAGCTGCTTTACGCTGTAGTGCACAAAAGAAGAACAGTTTAATCAGCAACTTATCATTCAGTTCATCAATCAGCTCATCAATCAGCTCATCAATCAGTTCATAAATCAGTTCATCAATCAGTTCATCAATCAGTTCATCAATCATTTCATCAATCATTTCATCAATCATTTCATCAATCATTTCATCAATCATTTCATGAATCAGTTTATCAATCAGTTCATCTATCAGCTCATCAATCTGTTCATCAATCAGCTCAGCAATCAGTTCATCAATCGGTTCGTCAATCAGCTCATCAATCAGTTCATCAATTATTTCACCAATTATTTCATCAATCTGCTTATCAATCAGTTCATCAATCAGTTTATCAATCAGTTCATCAATCAGCTCATCAATCAACTCATCAAACAATTCTGGTTCGTACTGCAGAGTTTTTTTGTGTAAATAATTGACTCCAAAATTCGGCGGTTGTACCATATCTGATCAGTATATCCGATATATAGATTTCCTATACATTTTAAATATTATACCGCCCTAATATCTCATTGAGAGCTTCAAGGATTATGTTCGAGCCCAGTGCCCTGACAGCTGCCTGTTTAGCAGAAAGTATTCGAATAGCTTTACTGGAGAAATTGTCATTCCCTATAATCATGACCACTGTCTGTATAGCCGGTACTTTTGGAGGAAAGACTCTGAGTTAATCCGGCAGCTTTATCGAATGAACTCTGCGTGCTGTCTCTGGAAAAATGCCTCCACTTACTATGAATAGTTGTATGGAGCCGTTTAAGAAGTGTACCAGGCAATTTTCCCATTCGCTTCTTTGTCTTAAATAAACATTCTTAACTTCCCCGAGAGAAGGCATTGTGTGGTACCATGTAACCAATATTCCCGAACATATGGACTTCTGTCAGCATTCTTGGGTGATCATCGTCTAGTTGCCCACAAATGCTGATGAGGCCCTTATAGTAGAGCGCCAGCGATAAGAGATGTAAAATTAACTTCCGTGCCAATGTAAGTATCGTTCATACACAAACTTCTCACCCCTACCTCGCATGTATTTTTGCAACAATGAAAACATGTAAAGTATCACATCATCACTTCAATTTGTATTTTTTTTTTTTTTGTTTCTTTGTTTTTGTTTATGTTTTCAACATGATTTCAAGCGATAATCCAAGTTATTATTTAAACGTCTTCTTGTCATTTTTAATAGTTTTCTTGGCAACAGAACCCAAAACAATAACAACAGCCAGCTCTGTTACTGAATTTAGACAGCCACACCAAACCGATTTGTATGTTTGGAGTTTCCACCAAAGCAATTCAAACCCAAACCCAAACCCAACCCAACCCATTTTCCGTTTCATTCGTTCATGTATTCGTCGTCAATTCAATCCATTTGATTTGAGATGAGAAATTTCGTTGAGCCATTCAAATATTCATTCATTCCGTGATTCATTTGCTCATTCATTTGGCTGCTGTGTTGCACAACACACATGCTGGCTGTGTGTTGTGCTGTGACTGACAGCGTGCTTGACAAGATATTGTGGCATATCTTTCGTTCTCTCTCTATGTGTTAGTAGGAATAAATTAAAAAAAAAAAACAAGAGACAGACAGAGAAAAAAAGGAGAAGCAATAGAAAAAGAAATAGAAGAAGAGAAGGAATAATAAAGATTGTTGGCTGTCAGCACTATTTTGTTTGGTGCCTCCATCATTCATTCGTTCATTCATTTGCAGTTCGCTATTTATTTCTCATTTTGCAGCATGAGTTGAGGAAATTGTTGGCTTTTAACTGCAACGATTATTTGTATAAATTGTTGCTATTTTTTTCTCTTTCTCTTTCCCGCTCTTTGCATTTGTTGTTCGTGCTTCTTTTGTTAATTTGTGACAAGTTGCCAACATTTAATGTTAAAATTCATCATGCTGTGCTCGTCATTTGTACGTATGTATGTATGTATTCTGGGAAATATGTTGGTGTTGCAAATTTAAATTTAATACAACAAAAACGAACCTAGTTTTTATTGCAAAAGGAAATTTCATTGTTAAGTATTTGCTTTCGCTTAAAACGTTTCTCATGTACAAACAAATGCAGGCAAAAAAAACTGTGCTGTGCTGTGCTGCTGATGCTGCTCTGATGACAATAAAAATGTGGGAGGCTCGTTGATAAAAAAATGATTTAAAATTTGTTTAAAAAAAACGGCGATAAATTTATTCAACGATTTGTACAAATAAAATTGTGATTTCCTACTAAAAGAAAAAAGAAACAAGAAAACAAAACTGAATTTCTTAATAAATTTAAAATATTTTCTTAAACTTAAGGAAACAAATAAAATTTGAATAGTGGCCTATCATCCTGTAGGTCTTAGCTTTCAGAAAAGTTTATTATCACTTAAATCCCTTTACTATAAACGAAGTTATGAAGGAATTTGTGAACAAAGTCCCGAATTAATATCAATCATACGCCACGATATGGAAAATTTGAAAAATGTATAAAAAGCTTTAAAGTTTTCAAAAACTAATACTCTGGGAATGGCATACGAGGCTCTGGCAGCTTTCTTAAATCTCATTTAAGCATGTATGTATGGCATCCCGCTGTAATACCACATAGAGAAATGCAATCGAGTCTAATGGACAAGGTCTGATTTACCGGTCTTGGCAATCAGCATCATGACCCTGTATTTAAAGCATGACTTCCTTAGAATCAATATGTAATGTAAAGTCTTAAATTTTAATAAATTTAATGATGATGAATCCAATGTCGTGTAATAGTAGCTCCATTATATTATCAAGAAAGGAACGATTCCCACTCCTCTTCAATCTCCTGAAAATCATCTGCAGAAAAAAATTCCTGGCCTGCCTAATGTTCGAGTTGAAAACCGACAAAATGTTTAAATGGAATACAGACAACCGAATATGTACACTCTTTGCCTTCAAGATATCATTTGGCAGAGTTAGGGGTTTGAACTGCAGAATGCTTTTCTAGGTCTGATATCCCCACCATCACCTATTGCTGGCAAAAGATTACGCAAAGGAAGTCTGCAATCACATGCGTTAGCGTCATGGGAACAATGAGAACATATCCAACCGATGGAAGAGACTCTTTCCAAGAGACTAAAGATTATATTTTAAATTAAAAGTGGAAATACTAAACGAAGTTTGAAAGCCTTAACGGACTTTGTTTATTGCCTATTCTTTTATAAGGCTGCTCTACGTTTAAAAATTTCTTGACTCTATTATGTGTAATGGCTTGCTGATATTCTGCACTGGTTCTTGTCTTGACTAAGTCTTATCTCTGTCTAATTTTGTGTCCATAGCTGGTCTATGCTTATCTCTTTTTTTCGGAATACGTTCCATACATTTTCTATATCAGGAAATGCATTTATCTTGCCGGAGTTCGGTCCTTTCGCTATCTATGGCCTGTTACCGACTTATCTAATCAATGCAAAAAAGCTTCCTCATTTGCCTCTAAAATAACTTGAATAAGTTTTCTTGTTTATGTCTTATCGGTCATGTCACTCTTACAATTTATCGAAGTTTTCGGGGCCCCAATCAATGTCTTGCTTAATTCCAGCCAGCACTTGGATTTTGCTCAACCAGTTATTATGCCTTCTCAATATTTTACTATTTTTATCGCTTCATTGGTTTCGAGATCGAAATCAACATAGGCGACGTAGTTATTCCCACGAAGAAATCGATTAAATATCTTGGGGTTAGACTGGACTCGAAACTGACCTACTCAGAGCAGATAGAGTATGCAACAGCGAGAGCAGCTAGAATAACAACTCAACTAAGTAGACTGATGGCAAACATCGGTGGACCCCTCCCAAGTAAGAGGAAGCTACTCATGGTGGCTGGAAATAGCATACTCCTCTATGGGTCTGAAATCTGGATCAGGGCTAGAAAACTACTGTCTGCGCAGAGAATAGCTGCTCTACTAGTGACATCCTCGTATCGCACAGTATCGACACAAGCTGTCCTAGTTATAGCCGGAATGGTTCCCATAGACCTACAAGCATATGAGCTCCGGATGATCTTCAACGCCAGGCAAAGTACGACTCAACCACAGAGCATAGAACCGATAAAGCACGAAGTCTTCCTAAAATGGCAATTTCGCTGGGAAAATGAACAGCATGGAAGGTGGACATATAAACTGATTCCCAAGTTGCAAGTGTGGAAAAACAGAAAAAACAGCGAAGTAGACTACTACATAACCCAGATGCTGATCGGTCTCGGATATTTCAGAAAGTACCTGCATCGCATGGGGAAATGCCGCTCGCCATTCTGTATCAATGAAAAGAAAGAAACGTTAGATGATTCCGAACACACTTTCTTCGGCTGTTGTCGATGGGCCGAGAGCCGTCAGCGATTCGAAGCTGAAATCGTCGTCATTAGCCGTACAAACGTCGTGCTGAAAATGATAAACAGTAAAGAGAGCTGGAACGCCGTAAAACAATTTGTCCTAGATGCAGCAGACTGAGAATAGAGCGGAGCCTGGACGCAGGCTGAAGACGATGGAACTGGAACATATGCCAGAAAAGTGGTCCACCTCGAAGTAATACAACCGTGGTTCCGAGGTGGAATGATTCCCCGGTGAGGAGACAAGGCGGGTTCTTAGTCGGTATACCCAGTGGGAGAGTCCGACATATTATGTCTGGTGACGACCATCATGAATGCATAAAGAATTTTCCCTCCTTCCCGCAAAAAAAACCCTTCATTGGGTTGATGTCTAGACTATTTACAGTTTCTAATGTCATTGCTGCCTTCCTTGTTTCATTCGACTTGTATCTTTTATTTAATGTCCGTCCCTCTGTAAAACCCTGTTACACTTGGATTTTGCTCAACCATTTGTTATATATTCTCACTATTTGCCTAACTTATCCCTTCTTTCGGTTGATGTCTAGACTATTTACAGTTTCTAATGTCATTCCTACCTTCTTTGTCTTCATTCGATTGTATCTTTTACTTCATGTCCCTCTATAATAATCTGTAACAATTGGATTTTGCTCAAGCATTTGTTATGTGTTCTCAATATTTTTCTAACTTATGCTCTTGTTGGGTTGATGTCTAGACTATTTATAGTTTTTGATATCATTGCTGCCTTCCTTGTTTTAATTCGATTGTATCTTTTATTTCATATCCGTCTGTAATACCATGTTACACTTGGATTTTGATCAACCATTTGTTATGTCTTCTCACTATTTGCCTAACTTATCCCTTCATTGGGTTGATGTCTAGACTGTTTATTGTTTCTGATGTTATTGCTGCCTTCCTGGTTTTCATTCGATTGTATCTTTTATTTCATGTCCCTCTATAATACCCTGTTAGACTTGGATTTTCCTCAACCATTTGTTATGTCTTCTCACCATTTGCCTAACTTATATCTTCTTTGGGTTGATGTCTAGACTATTTATAGTTTCTGGCGTCGTTGCCCTGCCTTCTTTTAATACAATTTGTATCCCTTCTTTCATGTCCCTCTGTAATATGCAAAATCTTAACAACAACAATCACTTTTTTCTGTCTGTTAATCATGTTTTTCAATTCGAGATTTTAATGATTGTCTCTTCAAATGTCTGTAGGTTGTCTGTTGTGCACTTTGTGTGGAATTGTGTGGGTCTACCTGAAGTGCAATCAGTCTTCAGCTGTTGCAGCCTGTATGCTGATGTCTTGAAAATCTTCTTTTCATTGTTTAGCATTTAAATGCAAATTTTATGCAATAAAAGCATTAATTATGAATAAACTTATGAATGGCAAATAATTGTTAACGAAAACGTAAAAACTTTCAACAAAAAAAAAAAAAAAAAAACAGAATTTAATAAAGCCTGGCCCTGAGTATTAAATTTGTTTTAAAGAATGTTAAGAGAGAGAGGGAGAGGGAGAGCCATGCTTAACTAAATCATTTCAAGCATTACATTATAATTAAATTTTGTTGTTGTTGTTTTCCTACGTGTTTTTCACATTTTCTTATTAATGTGGGTTACAAGAGTTTTGTTTACAGTTCATGAAGTATATGTTTTCATGTCAACACTTTTTGTAACATTATTTATGGTCGACTTATTTATGTTTTGTCATCCAATTAATTATCTTGTTGATGTAACAACAACACTAACAATTACAAAGAAAAAAAGAAACACATTCATTGTCAATTTATTTTCCAACACAAAACTTTTTTCTTTTTCTTTGGTGCACGCAATCAAATAATTTCTCATCCTATCATCACAGCGATAACCTAGTTTTGTGATGCCAGAGGCTCTTACATAACACATGTGGCGATAAATTGTGGAGATAACGGCATGTAAAATGTCATCTTTTGTCAACGGTTGTACACGTACTTGCTGATGATAACCTACTTACTGGCAGCTCTGAGATCAATAACGGCGTAACTCCTGTGGTGCATGATAAGAATGTATTCTATAACCTCACAATTTTTATTAGATACTTCGGCGCTTCAAATCTCTGTAACGATTTTTTTACGCCGAGGAGGGGTAAATGTACCTAACCGCATCATAGAAGAAGTCGTCACATCCTCCGTGTGTTGGGCCCTCACCCACTAAATCCCCCCCCTCGTCTCGTGGACCCGTGCCCACTCCGGAACTACGGTGGTATTACTTCGGAGTGGAGTCCTTTTAGCCTTTGGCACCTGCGTGTTCATATCAGCGTCCGGATTGCGTGTCGAAAGTTGAGGAGACATCTAAGTGTCTCCACTATTCCTTGCGTCCGGATTGCGTGACGAAAGTTGAGGAGACATCTAAGTGTCTCCACTATGCCTTTCGTCCAGGACCCTGTGTCGGATTTTGTTTGACACGTGTACACGTATCATCTATGCCGGCGTGCCTACATGTTCTGCAGCCTCGAGATCTCTCTTCTTCAGTCTTAGGATACGCTCCACGTAATTCGCCACTTAAAGTCCAATTCTCCCTACTCGCAATCATAACCCCGACAATGTTAGTGGCCGTGATCGTTCCAACTATTGACGTCAGTTCAGAGCGATAGCTCTGCCAGCGTGCACACTCGAAAATATTGTGCCCTGCATCATCAATTACTTCCTGCTCTTCGTAAAGGCAATAAGGGGAGGCGCTCTTGCCCATTCTATGCCGGTACTAATACTAGGTATTAGTTCACCTCTCCGATTTTCCGTGTAATACATAGCCCAATATCCGGGATAAGTCTCGAGACTTAATCCCTGTAACGATAGCATATCCATATGTGCTGCTGAGTACTGGCAGATACACAATGTCTTCCCGAATCCCTTTACCCTGGCAAACTTCAGACTGATATTCGGCGTCAGTATGAATATCACTCTGCATTTGCGCGTCCTGTCGTCGCACAGATTCCAAGTATGTGCACTGATGATCCACTCTCCTCATTACAAAGTCTACAAAATAAATACCCGAGGCGTTCCTCATTATGAACCAGGATTCTTTGAGTCTACAGCCAGCGTCCAGTCAAAAGTTTAATTGCTCTCCTTAGGATAGTTCTGGAAAGTCTGATACATACATAATTGGTCATTACAACCCTTTAGTCAGGATTACGACCTAGTTTCTCACACCACTTATGTTGTGTGCGTAAATTTTTATACATGAGCGGTGCACCTACAAGCCGATTCCTAACGACAGAGGAAGGCGCCTAAGAAATATTTTTTCGTATTTCGTTTAGTTGGAGATGCCTGATCTGGGGTTTGAACCGAGGCTTCACGTCTAATAAGCCAACACACTACCTACTAGACCACGGCGATTATGGAGAGTCTAATGCACGACTCAAATCGCTTCTCATTATAAACGCTCAACAAAAGATTTGATTGTGAAACATACTCGGCTTGAAAAGCGTCTAAGCCATTCTCCATCTTAATTTTCCCTGAAATTCTTTCCACTGCAAACAAAACTTTTGGCCGTATTATCGGCTTGGAAGAGAAGGGTTTATCGACCTGACAAATGCCATGAATTTGCAAATGACCTGGGATGCAGAAAAGGTTGATCGTATGAGAAAGGGAAGGCTACCCAGCGATAGACGAAAATGTATCTGAACAACTGCCAGTACACGTTAGGTGTGCCTGTGATGTATCAATGCCCCCAGGCGGATACAGAATGGGAGCAAACAGGCTTCTTACTGATAAACTAATAACATCGCCAAAATACAGAAAACCTGTCTAACAACACTAAGAAAGAGGCAACGAGAAGGAAGGGACAGAATTGTGAAGAACTTGTTGTAGAGCGTCGCACACAAAGGAGAAAACTTAGGAAGATCATTGCGCAAAGCAAAACTAGCTGCTTTAGACAAACGACAGATAGCGAAACCACAACTACACTTGGTTTCTGTCTCGACTTCAGTCGCTATATGTCTAGGCTATTTATTCTCTATATTCAACCTCTTTTTCCAAATCGTATCGCATTGCTGCTGAGTAGTCTAATTCTGTTCAATCTCTAAGAGCTCTTAAGGTAATTAAATTAAAAAGAAAAAAAAAATGGTCAACACCACATAACAGGTAGTAAAGTAAATACGTTAACAAAAGCCAAACAAATAAATTCAATACAATAGAAACGAAAGAAAAGCAAAATAAAAAAGAGCACCAGATAAAGGAAAGGGCCACACAGAGGAGAATAGAATTGTCAAAAAGTCTACGGCCATATGAACAGTGTGGATAAATGTGTAACGAATGTGGTCAATAGGCGAAACGTGTCGGTAGACATGGTAGGGCCATTGTTAAATAGAAAAATAAACAATAAAAGCAACGACAACAACAACAGCAACAGCAACAACGATACAAAACTAAACTAAACAAATAAATTGTTTAAATGATACAAATACTCAGCATGTATTTACAATTGCTAACAGGACAGCAAATACCAGGAATTTGCTGGCGAGATGGATGACATAACACGGGAAGAAAGGGAGATTTTCAGAAGAATTCTATTTAAAGAATATAAAAACGAGGTGGAAAGAAGAGAAACGAAATGTTTTTCTACAAATTTTCTACGAACAAAAAAGAGTAGAGATGACACGAAAAAGGGAAAACAGAGAATATGTTAACGAACTTTGTCGATAATAGTTTCTATGGAAGGTTTGATTTTTGAAGAAAATTCGATAACAGAAAATTTTCTATAGAAAAATTCGATAACAGAAAATATGCTTTAGAAAAGTCGATAACAGTCTACAGAAAATTCGATAACAGAAAATTTTTTATAAAAAAAATCGATAACAGAAATTTTTTTTAATAAAAAAATTATGAAAATTTTCTGTAGAAAGTCGATAACAGAAAATTTTCTATAGAAAAAATCGATAACATAAAATTCTCTATAGAAAAAATCGATATTAGAAAATTTTCTGAAGAAAAAATCTATAACAGAAAATTTTGTATAGAAACATTAGATAACAGAAAATTTTCTATAGTAAAAATCGATAACAGAAAATTTTCTATAAAAAAAAACGATAACAGAAAATATTCTATAGAAAAAACCGATAACAGAATTTTTTTATAGAAAAAATAGATAACTGAAAATTTTCTATAGAAAAAATCGATTACTGAAAATTTTCTATAGAAAAATTCGATAACAGAAAATTTTGTATGAAAAATTCGATAACAGAAAATTTTGTATGAAAAATTCGATAACAGAAAATTATATTATATTATAGAAAAAACCAAATCAGAAAATTTTCTATAAAACAAATCGATAACAGAAAATTTTGTATAGAAAATTTCTATAGAAAAAATCGATAACAGAAAATTCTCTATAAATCGATAACAGAAAATTTCTATAAAACAAATCTAAAACAGAAAATATTTTATAGAAAAATCGATAACAGAAAATTTTTTTATAGAAAAAATAGATAACTGACAATTTTCTATAGAAAAAATCGGTTACTGAAAATTTTCTATAGAAAAATTCGATAACAGAAAATTTTGTATGAATAATTCGATAACAGAAAATTTTGTATGAAAAATTCGATAACAGAAAATTTTGTATGAAAAATTCGATAACAGAAAATTATATTATATTAAAGAAAAAACCAAATCAGAAAATTTTCTATAAAACAAATCGATAACAGAAAATTTTGTATAGAAAATTTTCTATAGAAAAAATCGATAACAGAAAGTTTTCTATAAATCGATAACAGAAAATTTCTATAAAACTAATCTAAAACAGAAAATATTTTATAGAAAAATCGATAACAGAAAATTCTCTATAGAAAAAATTTATAACAGAAAATTTTCTATAAAAAAAATTCGATAACAGAAAATTATGTTATATTATAGAAAAAATTCAAATCAGAAAATATTTTATAGAAAAAATCGATAAGAGAAAATTTTCTATAAAACAAATCGATAACAGAAAATTTTGTATAGGAAATTTTCTATAGAAAAAATCGATAACAGAAAATTTTCTATAAAACAAATCTAAAACAGAAAATATTTTATAGAAAAAATCGCTGAGAAAATTTTCTATATAAAATTCGATAAGAGAAAATATTCTATAGAAAAAATTGATAACAGAACATTTTCTATAGAAAAAAATCGATAACAGAAAATTTTCTATAAAAGAAATCGATAACAGAAAATATTCTATAGAAAAAACCGATAACAGAAATTTTTTATAGAAAAAATCGATAACAGAAAATTTTCTATAGCAAAACTCAATAACAGAAAAAGTTTTATAGAAAAAATCGATAACAGAAAATATTCTATATAAAATTCGATTACCCAAAATTTTCAAAAGAAAATTCGATAACACAAAAATTAGTCGATGAAACAAAATTTTTCGATAACATGAAATTTCTCATAGAAAATTTTTCGATAACATTAAATTTTCTATAGAAAATTTCTCTGAAAATCTGAACAAATTGAGAGGTCTGGGTATTACAAAGTCATATTTAACTTCTTGCTTTCTTTTCACACAAAAATTTTACAAATTAATCATTAGAAACGAAAAGAAAAAATTCTTTAATTTTCTCACTTTTATAATCATTGTCAAGGTCATTTGAAAGCATTTAATAGGTAGATAGGTGACCAACGGCAAGGTAAAAAGAAATGAATTCATTTCTTTTGAATTCCTTCTATACAAAGAAGGAAACGAAAAAAAAAACCTTTAACGCCTTCAAAATGAACAAACCAATGAATTTTGTGCATTTAATCGTAAAGGTAATGAATGATATTCTTTTGATGGTTTGATTTCCTCTACCTCCTCCCACACGAGACAATCTAAACAAATTGCCAAAAATTTTACGTCATTTTCTAAGAGACCTACAGAACAGACAGATAGGATGGGCAATGATGGGAGCCCAACGCTATACATTAACATTAGAATTTACAGCGAAAACCGTGATAGAAAGCAAAAGCAAAAGAAACAGAAAATAAATGAGCATTTTTTCTTTGCATTTTGTAAATGGTTTCGGCAATCCCCCCCCCCCCCCCCAAAACCTCTACCCACGACCATTGGATTTTTTTTTTCGTTGCAAATTATTTCGATATTTGGCGTTACAGAGAGAATAAAAGGAAATATTTATAACGTACTGTTGCTTATATTTTATTGCTGTTGTTTCGTTTCGTTTTATTTTGTTTTTTAATTTAATTTGTTAATGTTGTAATAAATTTTGTCTGGCAAAATATTATTGGAAATTTGCAATTTGCAAGAGAGAAGCAAAAAAATATTTCCCTATTGACTGGGAATAAAATTTATGGGTTTTCTGTAGGAACATTAATAAAGAAATAAAATACGAGGTGCTGGTAAGCAAATACTACAAAAAATACTGCAAATACTACAAAATAAAAATGTAGCAAAATAAGCAACATTTAATAAAAATAATTGTACAATGAAATAAAATTTTATTGTTTTATTAAATAAATTTCGCTTGAATAGATCACAATAAAGTAATATTTTCATACGCGAGAGGCGTACGTAGTGGTGCAATTTGGATGCTCTACAAACCGTGAACAATTAGAATTTTTATTCACACTTCAAAAGCATTATTTATCTTATAACAGGTGGTGGTTGTATGCTCCATGGCCCACATAATTATTGAGAAAAATAGAAAAAAAATTAAATTAAGATAGCCAGACTGTTTAAATGGCATTTTGACTTTCATTGTATTTCATCTAAATAAAGAATAGAATATACAGAAATGGGCGTTTGCAGGCGTGAATGTCTCCCACAACCTCCGCCTGAGAGAACGCTATATTCCGTCGGAAGCCTATATGTATATGTACATAAATTCATGGCATTTTTCGCACCTTAGACCCATCACTGAAACAGTTTATCTTAAAAGCCTTTTTAAAAACATTAATTTACTCTAATTTCTTCTTTTTTAAACGTTTCGCTTTAACTCTTAAATTTCTCTTAAATATTAGTTTAAAAAAATATTGCCTACATTCAGGCTTTTATTTAAAAATATTTATATTGATACATATACTCTTTTTTAAACGTTTTAAATGATTTGACGCTTAAATTCTTACATTTCTCTTAAATATTAATTTAAAAAACTATTGCCTACATTCAGGCTTTTATTTAAAAATATTAATATTGATATATATACTCTTTTTTAAACATTTTAAATGCTTTGCCGCTTTAATTCTTACATTTCTCTTAAATATTAGTTTAAAAAACTATTGCCTACATTCAGGCTTTTATTTTAAAAAATTAATATTGATACCTATAGTCTTTTTTAAACATTTTAAATGATTTGCCCTTTTAATGCTTACAGTTCTCTTAAATATTAGTTTAAAAACCTATTGCCTACATTCAGGCTTTTATTTAAAAAAATTAATATTGATACATATAGTCTTTTTTAAACATTTTAAATGATTTGCCCTTTTAATGCTTACAGTTCTCTTAAATATTAGTTCATAAACTATTGCCTACTTTCAGGCTTTTATTTAAAAAAATAATAATATTGAAGGTATTAAAAAGTATTTTGGAAAATTAATACTTTTTACAGTCATAGTTAAGCCCTAACACAATAGTTATTAAAACTTAAAAGCATTGCCTACTTTTAGTCATACATTTTTTCCTATGAAATTTTGCATACTTTTAGGCTTTAAAAGTAATTTAAATAAATGAACGCATTATATTCTATTGAAAACACACAATTTTTTTAAATTTAAAAGCTTTTAGTTTTCAATATTAATATTTAAAAATGTTGCCTACTTTTAGGCCTTTTATTAAAAGCAAATTTTTTCTTTTTTCTATTTACTGGCTTAGTTTTCCATTTTTTCTCTATTTTTTTAGGAAATATTATTTATGATTCACATATTTTAGGATTTACAAGAGGCTTAAAAATAAATTTCATTTTATAAATTGTAGACTGAAAAATTCCATTTTTTCTTTCGTTTTTTGCTAAGGTTAGGCGATATATGAAAAGTGGTTCACAGACGAAAAACGCACATATGCTGGGTTTGTGCTTGAAATAGTTTTTTCTTATGCCTTTAACAAACGGCAAACACATGGGCATAGAGAACGAATATATAGTAGGCCTGAGTCATATTTTTTAAAACTGAGTTTGTTTTTTTTTTTCTCTTTTCGTATAAATTTTTTACATTTTTGCCATTTAAAGGCAAAATGAATGACAGCAATTTTTATATGGCATATGACCAGGACATTTAAACTTTTCGCACTCGTTATATTTCAAATGCTTTCCATTCTGTTTGTTTTTTTTTCTTCTCTGCTCTTATGATGCATATTATTGTAGGTATTTGCCTAAAGGATTCCGTTTTTTTCTCTTTCTCCTTTTCTGCCATGCCGTAACGTTTAAACGAGTGTTTAACATGGGTAAGAGTGAGTTTTTAGTTCATTTACTTGCCTGCTTGCTACCAAATGGCCTGTTTTTTTCTTGTCTATGTTTAGTGCGTTCTAGTGTAAGCCTATACGTTTAAACGTCAGTTAATGTGACTGACATTGTATTATACATTCACTGACAGCCAGGCGTTACAGCATAAAAATACCAAAAAAACAGAAAAAAAGAAAAGAAAACGAGCACAATCACTGCCTGCTTTACGTACAAGCCCCGTAATGTAGGCAATAGAGGGGAAAAAATCCTGGTGTTTATGCCACCAACCAATAAATGCATTTCTACACTTCAATGGTTGTTTGGTCGAAGAGGGATCCCTTTTTTCCTTTCCTCTTTTTTTTGTTATTTTTCATAGAGAGTTTCATTTCAATAGAGGCAAAGAGGCATAAACAGAAAAGTTCACAGTTAAAAAACAAGTAAATCTGGGTATATAAGTTTGTTTTTACTATTCCTACTCCTTCTCTCTCTCTCTCTCTCTCTCTCTCGCTTGTATACCCTTGTCGAATTTTTTTCTTACTTTAGTTACAGGCAGCACGAGGCAGCCAGTAGCAGTCAGCATTACCAGCAATTGTATGGTTAAGGCTATAAATGCCAAACATACGATTGCTTCTTGTTTATGAGTAAATATTGGCTAAAAGCCAAAAAGTATGCAATGTTCTGTGTTTTTTTTTTTGCTGGTTTGTTTGTTTGCTGCTATTGTTGCCTTCATTCATTCCATAGACATGGTACAAGTATTTTGTTTGTACAAAGTTTAAAGGAACAAACAAATGAAGCCTTTAATGCATTTTTTATCTGCTTGTTTTGTTTACTTCTAAGCCCCCTCAAAATCCTTAATATGTTCTTTTTAAAGTAACTGATAAAATTTATTAAAAAAACAAAGAAAATAGAACTTTGGTTTAAAGTTTTACTGTAGTTTTTAGGTCAAAGAAAAAATACCGGCTTTAGATTACATTGAAAATTTTTAAATTTCTAAAAGAAAATAATTGGCTATTTTAGGGGTTAAAAATAAAATAAAAATTTCAAAACATATTTCCTTTTATAACCAAAGCTTTTGTAATGAATAATTTTTAAGTTACAAAAACAAAAACCAGACAAAAAAATTCATTGCCTACTTCAAGGTGCAAACAATTATTTTTGTCCATATCAGGCTTATAAAAAAATTCTAATGAGGTTTCTAATTCAATTTCAACATTCAAATGTTGTTCATGAAAAAATTTAATTAAGAAAACAAAAAACTTCTAAGTAATTTAGTATTTGCCTTAAAGTAGGCACCATTAAATTAAAGCAAACTGAATTTGAATTTTATTTTCAGGTTTCTGGTACGCTTTTAGCTCAACAAATGCAATTTAGAAATTGTAAATGAAATAATAGAAATCTTTAGAAAATTATTATTGCCTATTTTTGGGCTGAAAAATATTAAAAAGATAGGCGTTAAAGGAAAACTAATTTTGATTATTTCTATAGGGTTTTTAGTTACATTTAATTAAATAATTTTATTTAATTAACTGTTTATTAAAAAATAGTAAATTATGTAATAGTAAAATTATTGGCCTTAAAGTAGGCACCATTAAATTAAATAAAACTAAATTTGAATTTTATTTTCAGGTTTCTGGTACGCTTTTAGCTCATCAAATGCAATTTAAAATTGTAAATCAAATAACAGAAATCTTAAGAAAATTATTGTTGCCTATTTTAGAGCGAAATTTTTTTTAAAAAGTTAGGCGTTAAATGAAAACTAATTTTGATTAATTCTATAAGGCTTTTAATTACATTTAATTAAATAATTTTGTTTAATTAACTATTTTTTAAAAACCTGTAAAATTATCCCCAAAATATGCTTTAATTTTTTATAATCTTTTCTAAACAGTAAAGTTAATTATTGAACATATTTAAAATATTAATTCATATCTTATTAATAATAATTTACGAAAATTGGAGCATATTTACAGGCCATGTGATATTAATTGTCACTTTTCTTAATTTTAAAGCCAACAACAACGAAAAAATTGTGAAAATTGTCCGCTTTTATTTCCCTTGGACAAAGCAACTTTATTTTCATCTTGTTTTCTCTTCCATGAATGGATATGATTTTTGGCCTACTTTGTTCGCAGAATTATTTTTATTTACCGTATTTTATAGCCTACTTTAGGGATTAAATATTAAATCATAGCTTGTTTTTCTTTATTCTTTGAGTTCTTTTGCTTTGTTTAATAATAATGAAAGACTGTACAACAGTTTTTTAAGGTTTTATTTATTTTAAATTAATGTTGCCTACTTTTTGGTTGTGTAAACTGTCCCGTTTTTTATCTGCAAGCCCGCAGTTTCCCAAGGAGAATGAGAAAAAAGTAAAAAATGGTTTTTGCTCTCATGTTTTTGATCTTATTTTGCCAGTTTTTCCCAGAAAAATTTAATTACAATTTTTTTCTTTTCCTCTGCTGCTCTGATAAGCTTTTTTGGGCAGTTTTTTCTGGTAGCCATATGTAGAGGTAGAAGCAAATGGAAGCGAAGATTTATAAATTATTTGTCCTGGCATTTATTATCCTCCGTTTCTTTTTTTGTATCCTTTTGTGAGTTGCTGTTCATTTTGTAATTTAATCTCAGAGATTTGGTGCGACGATATGTGCTGTGGTTGGTTTTTTGTTAGGAAATTGGTCATATGGCAGGCATTTTTTGTAGGTTTTCGCATTTTCTTTTAGATAAAGGCTATAAAGGACTTAATCTTTAAGTAATTTTCCCAATATTGTAGTTGTAATGAAGAACAAGACTTCCATTGCAGCTGTACAGCCCTTAAAGACCTTTCAAGTGGGATCTTTAGCTCACCTACAAGCGTTGATCCATAATTCTTCTTTTGTATCTTACTTACATACTTAATTGGTTAATACAACCCTTTAGTCAGGATAACAACCTAGTTTCTCACTTCACAAATGCTGTGCGTGTTAATTTTGTCCATGAGCGACGGGCGTACAGTTTAAAGTCGACACCGAAAGACAGATTTTTTAGAAATTTTTCATGACAATTTCATTTTAATGCTCAGAATTTTTACCAGAAAACTGCTGAGGGGAAGTCGTTGAAGCAATATTTTTTTTCGTTTTTTTTTTGTTGTGCCTCAGCTAAGATTTGAACCACGTGGTCTGGGCTAATAAGCCTGAACCCTACCTGCTAGACAATGGCAACTTCAGTGTTCTAAGCCTCCAACGAGATTAAAGAATAGCCACAATTTATGTTCGATCTCTCAGTATAGACCCTGAATACGCAAGCCAATGGTGGAATTAACCCGATTCAATTCCGTGCTTGATGTGATTACCTCTAGTCCTTGGACTTGGATAGCCAAATGCAAACGTAGCCTAAAATTAGGCGATTTGTTCATAAACTAAATTTTAAAAAACTAATTGCCTTGAAGTATGCACCATTTTTTCATATTTTTTATATTATAAAGTATACTTTCAGGCTTACAAAATTCGTTTAAAAATCAAAAAATTGTTTCCATATTTTTCTCTAAGATTTTCAGATTTTTTTTTATATTATGAAGTATACTTTCAGGCTTACAAAATTATTTTAAAAATCAAAAATTGTTAACATATTTTTCTCTAAGACCGCCTAAACTTCCATTACGTTCTTTGGAAACAAAAATTTTTCCACAATTAAACTAATTTCTCTAATCCCTCAAAAAAACCAAAAAAAAAATATTAGGAAGGAAAAGAAATCAAAGTTTCCGTAATTGCCGCAATTCCAGTGGAAACCAACTTTAACGTTTAAAATCGCTTAATTTGATTCAATTTTTAACAAACAAAAAAAGTACAAAAAAAGACGATTAAAAAAAGGGATCAAATGATGAAGATGACGACGATGTGGAGACCTGGGAAAAGAATAAAAAAAATCTCACAGACTTTTACACACAATTTGAACCTACAGAAAGGAGTTAAACGCACACACAGGCAAGGGAGGAAATTCTTGGAAATTAAGTTGGATTGCCATCACCAAAAAAAAGAAGGCATTGAAGCCTTTAACTGGCATTCATAGATGGATGGCATGGCATGGTATGGTATGACAATAACCAGAGTGAAACCTAAGCCCACCCTTGCAAAAACGCAATTTCATTGAAACTTTAATTTCATGAGAGAGGATTTGTAAACGAAAAAAAAGAAACAAAAATTCAGGATTCGTTTCCTCTATTCCTCTAGCATTTTACACAAGTTCCAGGGAGTAGAGGGGAAGGGGGGGGGGGGGGGGGGGTTTGTTATAGACAAAGGACTACAAATCCACAAAAACGGAGGCGGACTCAATTAAATAACTTTTATGCGAATTTGCAACAACAACAACTAGAAGAGAAACTACAACAAAAACACATTGTTGGTGGCTAAAACTATTTCAACATCAAATTTGAAATCAAAAAGAGACACGAAAAAAAAATAAACGAATGATTTCCATAAATACACACACATAGTACACACACACACAACGAAACAAACACAAGCTTAGAAGTGGAATATTTAAATTTTTACCCCGGGAAGAATTTAAAGCATTGGTGGTGGTGGTGGTGGTGATGGTGATGGTGATGTTGTTGCTACTGATTCGTGATGACAATTTTTCCATTGGAATTTCACGTTTTAACAAATCCGTACACAGTCTCTCTGTGTCTGTCGCTAAAACTTACAAAAACCAGAGAGAGGGAGAGAGTGAGGGAGTGGGAAAAACTATTTCATTCGGTGGTTTTATTTCCAGTTGCTTGTGTTTTTACCTACGAAAACTATTTTGTTGAGAAATGTTCCAAAAACAACAACAATAACAACAACAAAAACATGATAAACTTTTTATTATTTTGCCAGCGAAAAACACAAAAAAAAACGATGGAAAAACTTTTCGACAGCAAATAAACGAGATACACACACACACTAACAGATCTAGGAAAAATTAAGCAAATACCGTGTACATACAGTGGAGGTTCCCTCAAAACACAGAGAAAACTTTTTATGAGAAATTTTAAAAAAGTTTAGTTTTGAATTGGGCGGTAAAAAGTTTAAAAGCCACTTTTTCAGTGATCAGATATCTACTGTTAAAGAACATGTGGGATTGCTCCAGAATTCATTCACTTGGGAAAGCGTCCATGACATCTGCCTGTCGCGACCTAAGTAGCCTTTTGTTTGAACGAAGAGAACAAATTTGAAGACAGCCTAGAAGGAGTTGAAAAAGGTACAACGAATGGCAACGGTTCTACTGGTATGTGTTCATTGTAAGCCCGTTGCAGATGGTATTGAGGACCAGCGCTATGGTTAGAACAGTTAGTGATGCCTCGGTTCAAACCCGAGGTCAGACATCAAAACGAAGATGTGAAAAATATTTTTTAGGCGACTTCATCTGAGCAGATTTCTGGCAAAAACTCAGAGCGTTAAAATAAAATTGCCATCGAAAGATTCTCAAAAAAAATTTGTCGTTTCAAATCGTCTTCAATAAGTCCCGCCACTCCTGTATACAAATTGACGTACACAACATAAGTGGTGTGAGAACCTAGGTTTTAATCCTGACTAAAGCGTTGCAATGGCCAACTGAACAAGAAATCCGTCAGATGTCCCCTGAACTTACTGAAAGTCTTATGATTTTGGAGAATGCTACGCAACCAAAGCAAGTTTCCAGACTGAATGAGCATTTGGTCGACCTACAGATCGAGGAAAGATATTGGAAATATTGAAATATTCGTGAGACAACTCGCAAGTGTCTTCTAGACGAAAGTCTACGCAAGCGATATATGTCATGTTGGATGTGGATTCAGATTTACGGCACTAAGCGTATGGAATTAGAAGGCCTTTGTGCCAATCTCTATCACAAAGGACGAAACAATCAAAAATCCTCCAAAAATGCCTCTAGAACTACTCTAAATTCGTGTCTCTCATCAGTCAATTAATGTTTCATAAGTAACCTAAAAGTATGCAACATTTTTTGTTTTTCAATCTTCCTCCTGTGTAATGAAGTCCGATCGGAGGAACAATCAAAGGAATATTAATAATCACACCTACTTCCAAAAATGCCTCTAGAATTGTTCTAAATTTTGTGTCCATCATCAGTCAATTAATTTCTCGTGAGCAACCTAAAAGTATGCAACATTTTTTTCAATCTTCCTCCTGTGTAATAAATTCCGATCGGAGAAACAATCAAAGGAATATTAATAATCACACCTACTTCCAAAAATGCCTCTAGAATTGTTCTAAATTTTGTGTCCATCATCAGTCAATTAATTTCTCATGAGCAACCTAAAAGTATGCAACATTTTGTTTTGTTTTTCAATCTTCTTTTGGGTAATAAATCTCAATCGGAGGAACCATCAAAGGAATATTAGTAATCAGACGTACTTCCAAAAATGCCTCTAGAATTGTTCTAAATTCGTGTCTCTCATCCCTCAATTAATTTTTCATAAAAAAGTAAAAGTATGCAACATTTTTTGGTTTTCCATTCTTTCTCCTGTATAATAAATCTCAATTGGAGGAACCGTCAAAGGAATATTAGTGATCATACGTACTTCAAAAATTCCTCTAGAATTGTTCTAAATTTGTCTCTGTCATGAGTCAATTAATTCTCATGAGCAACCTAAAAGTATGCAACATTTTTTTGTTTTTTCAGACTTCCTTCTGGGTAATAAATCTCGATCGGGGGAACCATCAAATAAATTTTAGTAACCACACGTACTTCCAATCTGCCTCTAGAATTATTCTAAATTTGTCTCTGTCATCAGTCAATTAATTTCTCATCAACAACCTAAAAGTATGCAACATTTTTGTGTTTTTTAAACTTCCTTTTGGGTAATAAATCTCAATCGGAGGAACCGTCAAAGGAATATTGGTGATCATACGTACTTCCAAACTGCCACTTCTAAAATAGATCTACATTTGTCTCTGTCGTCAGTCAATTTATTTTTCATGAGCAACTAAAAGTATGCAACATTTTTTTCAATCTTCCTTCTATGTAATAAATGTCGATCGGAGGAAGCATCAAAGAAATATGCCTCTAGAATTGTTGAGTCCATCACCAATCATTCAATTAATTTCTCATGAGCAACCTAAAAGTATGCAACTTTTTTTGTTTTTCAATTTTCCTTCTGGGTAATAAATCTCTATCGGAGGAACGTCAAAGGAATATTAATGATCATACGTACTTCCAAGCTGCCACTTCTAAAATAGATCTACATTTGTCTCTGTCATCAGTCAATTAATTTCTCATGAGCAACCTAAAAGTATGCAACATTTTTTTGTTTTTTCAAACTTCCTTCTGGGTAATAAATCTCGATCGGAGAAACCATCAAAGAAATATTAGTAACCACACGTACTTCCAAAAATGTCTTTAGTTTTGTTCTAAATTTTGCGTCCATCATCAATCATTCAATTAATTTCTCATGAGCAACCTAAAAGTATGCAACATTTTTGTTTTTGTTTTTCAATCTTTCTCTGGTGTAATGAATTTAAAATAACTTTATTAAATTTAAATCTCTCTCTGGCTCTACCTTCATCATACTTATGATCATCATGATGATTATAATCCTCATCTAGATTTTTAGTTATTTAATCTGATTTCCTTCGTTTTGTTGCGTTTATTTCTCATTTCGTTTGGTTTGCAATTCATTTTTACTTTTTTCTTGTTAGTGTTGTTGTTGAAAACTGGCAGTACCAGTGCACCATTTACCTACACATAGACAAACAACAATTCAACTTTAAATAGACAAACAAAGCTCACACAACAACCTGCTCTTCTCCCACTATCTCTGACTCTCTTTTGCCTACAAACTCTATGCAATCAAACTATTTTTTGTTGATTTTTTTTTTTTGTTGCAACTTGAAATTTGAGTTTTTGTTACAACAACAACAACAACAACCAGCCAACAACATCAATATCAACAGAACAGAACAGAACGGGAACTCTGAAAAGTAATCTATCGTTAGATGTTCTTGCCTGGTTTTCGTTTGTTTTTCATTTAAAAAAAAAAATCCAAAAAAAAAAAATTTTCCAAATTTTTTTTGCATTCATGCTGACGTTTTTGGGTTCTTCTTGTCGAAGTTGTTGTGTGTGTGTCAGTTCGAATGGGAGCGTAAATGTTGGTGGGTGCCAGGACGGGTGTACTGTTGGCGTTGGTGGCAACATCGTTTTCGCTTAAAATGATGTAATTTCGCGTGTTCGCGCAATTCAATTTCCTGCAAACGGAAATGCTTCAACGAATATTTGAGCTTGTCAAAAACAACTACAACAATGCTTAACTAAAAACTTAAAACAACTCCTACCCTCTTCCCAACCCCCCTTTCCCACCGCACGCTCTGCCATACAATTTAACAGACAGGATAGTTAGAGAGAGAATATGTGAAAAAGGGGATGTTAAAGGAATAAAACAATTTTTTGGTTATTTGTATGTATGTGTGTGTGTTAACTTTTACACAAAAAATTTGAGGAAAAAAGTAACACAAATAGACTCTGTACCGACTACTGCTCGATACCAGTTTTATTAAAAAAAAACACAATTTTTTTCGCTGAAGTCATACAATATTTGTGCTGAATTTACTAAAAATACAATCAGTAAAGTAAAGCAATAAAAAATAACGCGTAGAATATCTTTGTTTTATATTATTAAAGTATTAAGCAAATATTTTCTAGGAATATTTTTCGATAACAAAAGAAAAATTTATCGATAACATTCACCTTATAAAGAAAGTATTTGTGATAATAACAATTTTTTATCGAAAACTTTTCGATAAAACACATTTGCTATAGAAATATTTTTGATAACAAACACTTTTCATACAAAACTATTCGATAACAAATATTTAAAATATTTTTTTAAAAAACATTTTTCGATAACAAATATTTCCTTTGGTCTCCCGTAGAAAATTTTTCGATGTTTTATACTGAAAACTTACGATATTTAATGTTGGAAATTTTTCGATATTTTCTAGTTACGATATTTTTACTCAAATTTACGACATTTTTTACTGAAAATTTTCGATATTTTTTTTTATATTTTATATTGAAAAATTTCGATGTATTGAGAAATTTCGATATTTTCTACATAAAATTTTTGATATTTTCAATGGTCCGTTTGAGGTATTTTTTATTGGAAATTTTTCAATATTTTCTATCGAAAATTTTCGATATGTTCTATTGAATTTTTACTGAGAATTTTCGATATTTTCGACTGAATTTTTCCGTTGAATATTTTCGATATTTTTTGCTGAATATTTTCGATAATTTGTACTAAAAATTTTCGATATTTTTAGTGAGGATTTTCAATATTTTCTATATATAGTTTTCGATATGTTTATCGAATATTTTCTAAATTTTATATCAATATTTCCGATATTTTTTACTGAATATTTTCGATAATTTGTACTAAATGTTTTCGATATTTTTTAGTGAGGATTTTCAATATATTCTATTGACAATTTTCGATATTTTTTATTCCAGGATTTTTGATATTTTTAACTGAATATTTTCCATAATTAGTTCTAAAAATTTTCGATAATTTGTACTAAAATTTTTCGATAATTTGTACTAAAAGTTTTCGATAATTTGTACTAAAATTTTTCGATAATTTGTACTAAAAATTTTCGATAATTTGTACTAAAATTTTTCGATAATTTGTACTAAAATTTTTCGATAATTTGTATTAAATTTTTTCGATAATTTGTACTAAAAATTTTCGATAATTTGTACTAAAAATTTTCGATATTTTTTAGTGGTTTTTCAATATTTTCTATTGAGAATTTTCGATATTTTTTATTGAATATTTTCGATATTTTTTATTCTTAGGATTTTCGATATTTTTACCGGAAAATTTTGATAATTTTTACTGAGAATTTTCAATATTTTCTACTGAAAATATTTTTCTATGGTCCGTTTGAGCAAGAAAGTCCATCCGATGTTATAGTGTTGCAATTTGTTGATATTTTCGGCATCCTGTAGGGTAAATGTGCAACAAGTGAGAACGCTTACAATATCCCAATTATACTTCGGTGTTATGATTTGTGGCTCTGGCTGATCTATCCCCCTCAAGGCAATATGCTACAACAGTCTGCTGGTATTTGACCCGTATCTCTATCGGTTGGATATAGAAAATTCTCTCCATTTCGGTTATAGAAGCTCTTTGCATCGCATCACTTGTCCCTAAGCATCACAACCTTTAAACACTTTGAACTATTCTACTGCAGCATTTCTGAAGCATCATTTATTCTGTACCGAAAAGGATCCCATTTATGTAGGGGAATGGGTGTTCGTTAACAGATGTAGGGGTTGTTCATTAAAAAAAAAACAAATAGAAGCGACGAATGGAAAGCGGTGCTATAGACCAGATACATTTCAGAATACACTCTCTTAGATTAAGATGGACTGCATGTCTGAAAATATGAGATGCTAAGTCTTTTATCCATGGAAGATTATTTTTTTTCAGATGTAGCCTTGAATAGCTTCATTAATCTTAAATTTCTTTGTTAATCTTAAACTGATTTGAATTAAAACGAAACTCTAGGGAGTAGTCTAGTAGCTAAGACACCATAAATGGAAAGGGTTCTGAGGAAAAAAACAAACGCCTTTAAGTTTTTAATTTCAAACTAATTAAAGTATTCTTTTCTTTATTGGTGTACGCGTTTCTGCAATGTATTTTAGAAAATAAAACCAATATTCTTTATAAAATTCTCTTTTTCTTTCCCCTCCCTCCTTGTATTTCTCTGCCGAATACGCTCTGAGGCATTTTCATTTAATTTGCTTTTCTTTATTTCATTAAAGACATCGTAATTCATCTTGAATTGCTAAGGAATTCAGAGAAAAAAAAGCAGAAGAAGCAAGAAACGAAATCATTTATGATTAAAACTGCATTTTATGCAACATTTGTCGAAATTCATTTCGTTCGCTCATTTCATTCAGTCATTCATTGACTCACTCATTCATTCAGTCATTCATTCGTTCATGCATTCATTCATTTATTTATTCCAACATCATCATCTTGTGTTGGGCAGCATTGTAGAAGAACAGAGTCTTGCAAGAAATTCTAGAGAAAATTTAAGGGAAATAAGCAACGCATTTTCATTTGAATTGGAGAGAAGAAGAAGAAAAAAAAACGTAATAAAAAATGGAAATTGAGTAGAAGAAACGATCAAGGGAATGAATATCTGAACGAAAGAAAAAGAAGAAAAAAACTAAATAAAATTCCTCTGTATGGCAACGTATAAAAAAATATTTCTTGAAAAAGTGTATTCCAAACGGCTGCTGCTGCTTTAACTATGCTGACGATGACGATGACGATGTCGGTGATGATGACGATGACGCTGATAAAGATGAAATTGTAAGAAAAATTATAGGAAGACAAGTAATGCCCAGAAAAAGCAAAGAAAAGAAAAGAAAAGAAAAGGAAAAGGAGGAGCGTTTATTAGAATTGTAAATGAATGTAATATTTACAATGAATGAAGCAAATGTGAAAAAATGAAAATGACAATGAAATTCTTCTCGTGGAACTAAAGCAAAGGGAGCTGCTACACAGTCAAGAATTAAAGTCAAACAAAAGAAATGGTTTGCTTCACTCCTACTCCAACTCCCTTTGCCCTCGCATAGCTTACGTCGTAACTAGAAGTTGGTTATTTGATACAACAAAACTCCTATTTGTTCTTTAACAACTACAAGAAAAAAATCAGTGGAAAAAAACAACATAAGAAAACTTCAACAGAATTTATGCTGAAAACGCATTTCAAATCTTTATGGTTCACTGACACAAACTCACGCATTCCAAAGCATTTTTAATGTTGCAAGAGAGTCAATGCGAGAAACGGAATCTTTTTTCTTCATGTAGTGCCCCCCTCCCCACAAACTTTTTACAAAAAGTTCAAAAAGACTATAAAACGTAACAACAGCAACAATTACAAAAATAAAAGAGAAAAAAATATTACAAAAGAAATCCACTTTATTTCATTTCCTTAACAAATCAACATTCGCATTATCAAAATAAGTAAAGAAATGCTTGGCGAAAATAAAGGGAATACAATAAAGAAAGAAATTTGCTGAGAAAAATGTTACCAAATCAAAGAAAATAACCACAAAGAAAATAATTCGTAAAAACCTTAAACTTTTATACATCCCTATAATGTATGGAATTCTAGATTTCAAACATATACATACATACATACATACATAATTGGTCATTACAACCCTTCAGTCAGGATTACGACCTAGTTTCTCACACCACTTATGTTGTGTGTGTTAATTTTATACATCAGTGACGGGACCTACAGTTTAAAGTCGACTCCGAACGACAGATTTTTGAGAAACTTTTCATTGCAATTTTATTTACTCTCAGAGTTTTTGCCAGAAATCTGCTGAGAGGAAGACGCCGACGAAATACTTTTTGTATTTTATTTCGATGTCTGGCCTAGGGCTCGATCCCTGGCTTTTGGTCTAATAAGCCAACACACTACCTACTAGACCACGGCGACTACAAACATATACACACATGAATCTCTCATCTCACAGAAAAACAAACAGTCTTAAATATCTGATAACAACCTCAAAAGCATTTACTCCAAATTAGTGTGTTCTCCTTAAAAAATTTCGATAACATTTTTCTATAGAAAATTTTTCGATAACTTCAAAATTCTATAGAAAATAAATCGATAATAACACTTTTCTATAGAAAATCTATCTATAACAAAAATTTTCAATAGAAGATATGTCGAAAATTTATCTATAACAAGAATGTTCTACAGAAAATCTATCGATAACAACAATTTCCATAGAGAATATAAATCGATAGCGATAATTTTCTATAGAAAATAAATCGATAACAATAATTTTCTATAGAAAATAAATCGATAACAATAATTTTTTATAGAAAATAAATCGATAACAATAATTTTCTGTAGAAAATAAATCGATAGCAATAATATTCTAAGAAAAATAAATCGACAACAATAATATTCTATCAAAAATAAATCGATAACAATAATTTTCTAAGAAAAATAAATAAATAAATAATTGTCTATGGACAATGAATCGATAACAACCCTTTTCTATAGAAAATGCTTCGATTACAACAATTTTCTATAGAAAATGTTTCGATAACAATAATCTTCTATATAAAATGTTTCGATAACAACAATTTTCTATAGAAAATGTTTCGATAACAACAATTTTCTATAGAAAATGTTTCGATAACAACAATTTTCTATAGAAAATGTTTCGATAACAACAATTTTTTATAGAAAATGTTTCGATAACAACAATTTTTTATAGAAAATGTTTCGATAACAACAATTTCCTATAGAAAATGTTTCGATAACAACAATCTTCTATATAAAATGTTTCGATAACAGCACTTTTCTATAGAAAATGTTTCGATAACAACACTTTTCTATAAAAAATGAATCGATAGCAAGAATTTTCTAAAGAAAATGTTTCGATAACAACAATTTTCTGTATAAAATGTTTCGATAACAACAATTTTCTTTAGAAAATTTTTCGCTAATAACAATTTTCTATGGAAAACTTTCCGATAACAACAATGTTCCATAAAAAAAAATTTCGATAACAATTATTTTTTACTATTAAATTTGAAATTTTTTGTGAGTGTCTCCCCATCTCGCTATTATTTGTAGCAGTCAAAAGCTAAATTTACGCTCTTTTCGTGGCATCCTCATCATAAGTCTTCCTACTTCTTCGCATCTACCAGTCATACTAATAACAACAACAACAACAACAACGATAACAGCAACAATGGCAACATTTATAAACGTAATCAGCAACACTAACAGTAACAATAGAAAAATGCAAAAAAAATAAAGAAAACGAATGAAATATACACACCTTTTGAAGGAGGAAAATGAATAAAAAAAAAGAAAAAATTTCACCCAAGAACAGATGAACACCTTTAGGGGTTTTAGCCATTGAGTGTATAATTTGCACTTTTTCTTCTAACCCCTCCGCCCCTGTCCTATCCTTTGGCCACCTTCTTCTATAAGACTTGGTAACATTATGAACTGAAAAGTATACATTTAAGCAAGAACAAATTCTTTAGGAAAACAGTAACAAAAAAAAGAGCAAAGAAAAACTCATAAAAATGATTGAAATCCTTGTAAACACCCTCCATTTGACATGGAACTCGAAGAGGAAATTCTATTCTTAATGGGTGACATAGGGTATGCGAGGTGGACGAGGTGGGCGAGGAGGGGTAAGAGAACAAAGAGAATATTTTTATGGGGGATCATTTTATCTTTTGGCTTACAGTAGTCGAATTGAGTTGAATTTATTGTTTAAGAGAAGTTTCAGAGGAAAGTCCCCTCACACCCAATATCTTCTTCTTCTACGCAATGCTCTGGAATATATTTGTTGGCTTATAAAAATGCAATTTTCCCTTTTTTTAAGCTAAACACCACTCCCTTATATTTCCCTGGCTGGCAGCTTAAAAGGAAGTTCACCTTTTTTTTTGGGGGGGTGCAAAAGTGTTACATTTTAACAAGGGGCAGACAACAACTGCTGGATGAAGGGAGAGAAGGAGATCCCTTCAAAAGTCACCATTTAGTTAAATCAACCATTCATGTAAACAATGAAATGCTGCTGCCCGTATGCCCTTTCCCCTCTGCTGCCTGGCTGTTAAGAGCGAGGGTTGCATTCATTGTTATCAGAATGTGTAGTGTGCCGTTTAAAACTGAAATCGTAACGGAAATAAAGCGTAAGTGAATGACTTGACATAAATTTTGATTGTTTTAAATCATAGCCATTGCACAAGCGAACAAACAAGTGTTAGAACGACTGGCCGACCGACAGACAGACGCGCAGTCCAACTGGCGGAAGCACTCTAGGATAAAAAAAAAACACCAAGCGTACGTAACTTGTTTAAATCCTTAATGGTAGAACAGAAAACTTTAATTTTGTTTAAGTAATCTGAATGAATGGGGGGAGAGGGAAACTACAAAGAATATGAAGAAAATTAAAATAATAAAATCTTGGGAAATTGCTAAGAGAGAGAGAGAGCGAGAGTTTTGAAACAGGCGCCGTAAAATATGCAACAAAGTTTTTATTACACAAAAATCCTAAAAGTATGGCAAAACATTTAAGCTGAAATTGTATTTTTGTAAATGAAAGCATACTTTGAAGCTTTAAATGAAAGAAGTTAAGTTTAATAATGGCATCGAACTAGTAATTCTTTTGAAGATTTTATGACTTTGTAAACTTACATTTGCTTTTAGATAAATTGGAAGGGTAAAAATGATACAATGTATCATAACGACGAAAGCCTGAAAGTATGCTACAAATTTATGTTTGCTTTAAAAATACTAAAATCCAGCAAAACGTAGCTTTGAACAAGTTTTGGAGCCCAAACGTATGTAAATAATTAATTTCATGCTTGAAAGTATGCTACAAAATTTGATTTGCCTTATAAAATGGAATTTTGACCACAAAGATGAAACTGATACCGTGTAAGATTTCGAAATAATAGAGCTCTTATCATACGACTTTAGTCTAGTTTCCACAACAGTGTCTAATTACCTGCTTGCCAAACGGGATGCTATGGCACTGTAATCCACCAATAAGGGAGTGTCAATAAATGAAGCCCAAACGAGGCATATGCTGCCGACAAGTAGGGTTGCATGGCGTATCAAATTTCAGTTTAGGGCTGACAACTATATCTTCAGGAAATTTATTTAACTGCGTTCCGCTGCAACCTAAGAAAATTATGTTACTGATCAAGTGTACCACTTCTCTTGGCAACAAGTGCTACTATCGGCTCAATTAGCTACTGACTAGTAGGGTCCTCTCACGTACTAATGCTGTACAAGTCAATAACTTTTCTCGTGCTTTTCTATGGCGCAGAGACATGAGACAAAGGCTGCTGCTGCTTTGCGAGTATTCGAGGGAATATTTCTACACAAGATCTTTGGCACAGCATGAGTTAGAACAGTTGGAACCAGCAATGAGCTGTATGAGCTCCACAACGACAGGGCCCCATATATTTCAGGAAATTTTTTACAATGTAGCACAAAATTTTTTTTCTGAAGTCCATTTCTATTTAATTTGGTACCTTTTTTTGGTACTTTTCTTGCCCTTTTTGTTCATAGAGGTGATTTATGTCAAAAAGTACGTTATTTTTAGGCTTCACTTCTATCAGGAACGTTTCATACCAATAAACGCTCTATAAATTTGTTTTGGATCATTTCGGTGCATTTTGGTACTTTTTTTAGTACTTTTTTTAGTATCTTTTTTAGTACTTTTTTATAATATGCTTGTGTTTGAAATATACTTGCGATCGTATAACATTTTTTCAAATCACTTTCAGAAGTCTATTTCTATTTAATTTGGTACCTTTTTTCTGGTACTTTTCTTGCCCTGTTTGGTTCATAGAGGGGCTTTATGTCAAGTAGTATGTTATTTTTAGGCTTCATTTCTATCAGGAACATTTCAAACCAATAAACGCTCTTGGTACTTTTTTTAGTACTTTTTTTTAGTACCTTTTTAGTATTTTTTTATAATATGCTTTTGTTTGAAATAAACTTGTGTTTGAAATATACTTGCGATTGTATAACATTTTTTCAAATCACTTTTAGAACCAATAATGATTAAAAGTACCTTTTCATGGCCCTCAAGGATCTTTTAAGGATTTCCCAAAGGGCTGTTTTGCGAAAAAAAATTCATTTTAGTTTCTTATTATAATTCTGGACATTTTAAGCGACACATTAAAAATCTGTTACTTGGTATTTTTCCCTCTAATTTGGTACTTTTTTTTATAAATTTTATTTTCTTTTTCTTTTTTTTTTAAGAAAAAAACTGAAAAGCAGAAACAGGAAACAGAGTGCGATAATTGCTTGTTGATTTTATTTTCCGCACTACTGCTTAACATTATTGTATTTTTAAGTCCTTCTAAACAAAACAAAACAAGAAAAAAGTACCAAAACAAGAGAAACTTAAACAAAGTAAAACCGAAAAATAGTGAAGCAAATATAAGAAAGGACACAGAAAAAAATGAAATGAAATAAAAACAGGACGACACATTTAGAAGCCATCTACTACTACTCCTGACAATGGGCAAGGATCTTAACTTTAATAACCAGCAACAACAACAACAAATCAAATTATTGTTTAGTTTGTAAGACTTTCAAAGTCTTAAAAAATCTACACAAACGTACACAAACGTACAGGACATTAAGCGAAAGAGTCTGCCACCACTACTATTCTTAAGGAAACAAAGGATATAACAGAACGGCAGGCATTAGGGAAAAAATTGTGTAAGGACCAGCACAACATTCACGAAGAGAGAAATGGAACGTAGTCTTAAGGAGTACAACATTCGTGCATTTTCTTTCCGCTTTTTTCTGTTCTACTGAAAATTTTTAGTTCGAAATGCAAGTGGCATTTAAGAAGGAATAATGGAAGGTAAATACTACTCTTTATGTCCTGGCTACAGGGTTTAAAACATCTCTCTCTCTCTCTCTCTCTCTCTCTCTAATATGTCTTTAACCAAGGTTCCGTTTTACGTTTTTTAAGCTTGTGTTGTCTTAGTGAAATTGACAGAAACAAACATTTTCAAGTTGATGGTCTTTAAATGGGGATTTCATTTCTGTTTTCTTTGAGGAAATTACCAAAAAAAAAAACGAAAGAAATTATTTCTTCGCAAGCAATTATAGGCAACGAATTGATTTGTATTTGTGAATAAAAAAAATCAGAGAAAATCTTTAAGAAAACAACGACATCATCATAAACGTCCTGAGCTTATATATAAAAGTGGGCGTGGCCATTGAATCCTGTTTTCGTATTTATGACGATCCGGCTTTCCGATAGCTTAGACGTAACTTCAGGCATGCCTTCTACGAGATTACGACGGTCTGTAGTTTTCAGTGTCACTGAGAAATTTGAGAAATTTTTAAAGATACCGCTTAGAACTTACAAGTTTGAAGTTCTCTTCGAAATAGAAATGAAACTTAGGTGGTCTTATTGTCCATTTTGCAGAATATCCAGAATATTCCAAATTTCCCTGAAAAAGGAAAAAAGCGAGAGCTATCGACTCTTGAGAGGCATGATCCAAGAGAAATTACCGAACATTATATGATTGCCCCCCATAAGGGGGTGTAAAATTCGATGAAATTTAAAAAGATGCGGCTTTCGGCCCTAGTGAGCTGGATAGCTCTTGGACCAAGGGTCCAAAACAGGTTTTTCTACGGGCGGATAACCTTCGAGAGCGTATATATAACCGGCGGAGCTAATTGTTTTCTTCAAATGTGCAAAAAGGAAGATTTCTATATACCCCTAATTCTGATAAAAATTTACTTGTGAGGGAAGTAGTGGGCTAGCGGGCTGTATAGCCGTGGTATCAAGGATTCGAACACAGTTTTCATTACAATCGTCCTTTACTTGGAACCGGAGATATAGCCGACGAATGTAATTGTTTTTTTTTTTTCGAATGAGCAACAAAAAGTTTTATATATTAACGGGGAAAAATGCTTGCATTGCAGACTTTTTGTCGATGACTTGCACTTTTGTATCGATAACTTGCATTTTTTGGTCGATGACTTGTATTTTTTTTTGCCGATGACTTGTATTTTTTGGTCGATGAATTGCATCTTTTTTGGTCGATGACATGCATTTTTTTTTTTGATCGATCACTTGCAGTTTTTTTTTTTTTTTTTTTTTTTAACGAAGACTTGCATTTTTTGGTCGATGACGCATTTTTTGGTCGATGACGAAATGTTTTTGGTCGATGACATGCATTTTTGTTCGTTGACTTGGATTTTTTGGTCGATGACTTTCATTTTGGTTTCTTTTTTTCTTTTTCAACGAAGACTTGCATTTTTTGGACGATGACGTATTTTTGTTGGTCGATGACATGCATTTTTGTTCGTTGACTTGGATTTTTTGGTAGATGACTTTCATTTTGGTTTCTTTTTGTTTTCTTCTTCAACAAAGAATTGCATTTTTTTGGTCGATTACTTGCATATTGGTTTTTTTTCTTTTTCAACGAAGACTTGCATTTTTTGGTCGTGACTTGTATTTTTTTTTTTTTTTTGCCGATGACGTGTTTTTTGGTCGATGAATAGCATTTTTTTTTTTTTTTTGTCGAAAACTTGCATTTTTTGGTCGCTGACTTGCATTTTTGGTGGATGACGAATTTTTTTTTGGTCGATGACTTTCATTTTGGTTTCTTCTTTTTCTTTTTCAGCGAAGACTTGCATTTTTTTGGTTGCTGACTTGCATTTTGGTTTCTTTTTTTTTTTTTTCTTCTTCAACGATAACTTGCATTTTTTTGGTCGATGACTTGCATTTTTTGGTCAATGACGCATTTTTTTGTGGTCGATGACTTGCATTTTTTTGGTCGATTACATGCATTTTTTTAGTCGAATTTCACAAATAAAACTAGACAGTGGTTATCTAAAAAGAGTGAATAAATCTCCTCTCATTTCGTCAGCGCCCAAAGACCTGATACCAATTATTTCTGAATAAATAGGCCCCTAACCATAAAAAACAACAAAACATTTATTGCATGAGAAATTTACTTTTAAACGTGCTGTTTATTTACTAGAAAGGAAAGGCCAATTAAGAAACATTTTACAAATTTTTATAAGTTGGCAAATAGGCCTCTTATCCAAAAGGAGAAAAATACGAAACTTTTACAAACAATATCCCATTTGATAGTTGAGTAATCAAAATTATTCTTTCAAGTGTTGTTTTGTTAGTTTTTCTCTCCATTATTTTTAATGCCATTTTCATTATTTTTGCTGTTGAAATGAAATTTTAAAACAATGAAGAAAGCAACTGCAAAAAAAAGGCCAACATAATGGGGGGTTTTTTAACTCATTTTTCGTTTTTGTTGTTTGTTTTTTTGTTTTCACTCATTTGTTTGGCATTTTGACATGAAGTTTGCATAAAAGTTTATGGCTATAAGCCTGATTTCCTTCCGTCCGTTTGGCCTAACCCTCTTTCCTCTATGCTAAGCTAGCTAGCTGCTATGTTTCCTTCCGTTCGTTCTATAAATAACAACAGAAAGAGAGTTTTTTTTTTGGCTGCTTTTGTTTCGTGTTTAATTTTTTCGATTGTTTTGACTTTGACTTGAAAGCAGCAACAGCAACAGCAACAGCAACAAAAAAATTTTCGTGCTGCAAACATTAACAACGTCCAGTCAAAAGAACAAAATTGAACAACAAAACAAAAAAAGGAACAAATATTTGAAGGAAGGTCGACAACTTCTTCCTTTCACAGGCAAAAAGACTTAAATTTTGAATAAAAAAAAGAAACAACAACAACAACAATTAGAACAACAATAGCAACAATTTTATAAGAAGATTTTTTGAAAGGCAAACTAACCAGGATCGAATTATTTTTGCATCTTCTCGGGCTACCACAGGCCGGCTTCAATTAAAAACTGAAACTCAAACTGTTCAAAAGAGGGGCAGAGAGAGAGGGAGAGAGAGAGAGGAAGAATAAGAATGACATGACAGTCTTGAAAAAAGAGATGTTATAACCGAAAGCTAAACAAAAAAATTTTTACCCCCTAAACTGAGACAGCAGCACAGGAGGATTGAACCTCATCTCACCAGTGGTTTACTTGGAGTCATGTATTGTTCACTTATTTAAATGAATAAAAGATTATGATGTTGCTGTTGCTATTGTTGTTGTTGTTTTTTTGTTTGATTATGACGTTATTGTCTTAACATTTGATAGGAAAGCAAGAAGTATTGTTCAGTTAAGATATCAGTTTTGATATTTCATTTTACGATACTCGTTCTCCATAACCAGGAACGTGTCTGTAAACGAAAACTCTTGCATTGTACGGCATAACTTCTTGCCTCAAATTGTGGCAGGTTTCAAAACAAGGGAAAAAAAGAAAAAAAAACTCAGAATATAAAAGGAAAATCCTAAACATAAATATTAAGTTAATGAATGATTCAATAAAAAGCAATAAAACGTGAGATTTGTACGATGAAAAACGAAATCCTTTGAAAAGCGAGAAGAAGAAAATTCGGAAAAAAGAAAAACTTAAAAACAGCGTGACGTCACGTGTCCTCTAAAAGCAACTCTGCAATGTAAGATGGTTTAATTAGCAAAGAATGAATTCCCTACTCCTTTAAGGAGCAGATTGCACGTTATTGGAACCCTTACTCATCCTAAAATCTGTTAGAAGTTTAATAAACTCTCGATGGAAGTACATAGGCACACAGGTCGTAGTGGTAGCTTTTATCATGTCACAAAGCTCACTTGACCGCGCATAGTGGCCCATTGTGATGCCACGGCTGAACGCAGTCCCTGTGCTGACCAAGTTCCGCCAAGACCAGGGAGGAGAAAGAAGTTGGTCAGCACAAAGGCTGCTCATCAGAAGCACGACTGCCCCAGGCTAGAAAACCAGCCAGAAAGTTTGATGAACGCAGCTGTATCCTTGATGTCAACAGATGATAGCTCCGTCAAGCTGACAAGAAACGGAGAGCCAAATAATCTGTTCCTGCACCTAGCAAGTGACGGACACTGACAGAAGAAGTGGATCACAGTCTCTTCTTCCTCAGCGGATCTGCACCCGCGTCAGAAGTCGTTGAATGGGAGCCGCATACTTTCCGCGTGTCTGCCCATAACGCAATGGCCCCTAAGCATGGCCACTGTGGTCGAGATGATGTTACGACCAAGTCCAAGCAACTGGTTCGTACACCTACTATCCATCAAGGGCCAGGTGAGTCTAGCGATGGAGCAGGACTGCTCATTGACCCAGGATAGGTTGGCGTCTCGAAAGAATTACGATGGAAGTAACTGCAAAGAAAGCTTTCCAAATTTATCGCCTAGACAAGGTATGTCTAGGCGTGTGACCTGAGCCACTAATGAGTGGTTCTCTATTGGATTCGATTAGACTTCTGGTCTGTCTATTCACCATTTTCCATTAATGTCCTTGAGATATTGAGATTTTTTAGGAAAGCTTTGCGCCATTATTGGTTCCAGAATAACGCCATTTTCCTATCATCGGAAATGTATTACCGCGCATAGGTGTTGCGTTTGCCTCAGTTAAACGGGAGACTTTGTGTTGTTAGCAAAGAGAGGCCACTTGCAGTATTGCCAAGCTCTGCTCAATTGAGCTGAACAAAAAAACAAAGGATTTTATGGTTATCTACTGTACTTTTTCGATCCTCAATGATTTTCGCAAATCCCCAGCCTCATGTGTCAGTGCGTGGATCTTGATTTGAAGATACGGAGTTTTCTGACCTCTCACTCACTCACTCTCTCTCACTCTCACGTACTCACTCTCGCTACCTTATCCCCTCGTGGAATATTAATCCTCAATTTGACTTTACTCTCCAAGGATGGTTCGAAAGGCTTATAAATCATTTGGTCTGGAGCAGTTCTAGAACTCTCACTGAACATGTGATTGTAAGAAAAAATTTTCACCCTAGACCTGACTTTCTCTCAAGTCAACTTACAATAAGGCTCTAAACAACTGAAATCTATTCTTGCTAGATCATCAGCTACTTCGATGTCAACGCACCAATTCCATTGAATAGGAAGGAGAAGCTCCTTCTCTGAGTGTACAAGTACTAGCAAGCATAGGATTAAGCCACTTGCATTATGGTTTACCGCGCCAGAAAGATCGAAGCTGAACACAAAATAAGTCTCAAGTAGGGACTTATGGACGTATCCCTCTTATCGGAATAAAGATTGGTCCGTTCACTTTAGATGCTTATGATAGTCTGCGATAAGGATAAGGAACGACGTTGAGCAATTCCAGCAGCTCCGTTAAGGTAGGAACGGAGCTCTCCGAACCTTTTGAAACCGTGCGAGGTTTCAGACAAGGCGATACCTTATCATGTGACCTTCTTCAACTTCGTCATGCAGAACGTTCTGCGGAAGTCGGAAGTGCATCGCAATGGCAATATTTTTCAAAAAAGCGTCCAGTTCCTTGCGCACGCGACATCATAGGGCTTACCAAACGAGATGTTACTGCTGCGTTTAGTGCCATTGAACGAGAGTCTACTAAGATGGGTGTGGCAGTAAATGAGGGTAAAACAAAATATATGTTATCGACAAATTTGAGACGTGCGGCATATTGGATCTCAGATTACCGGCCGATAACTACGCTTTCGCTATACTCAAGGAATTTATTTATCTTGGCTACGCCGTTACCACCAAAAATAATGTCAGTCTGGAGATCAAGTGGAGGATCACTCTTGCCAACAGGTCCTACTATGGTCTCAATAGGCAATTGAGTAGCAGAGACCTCTCTCGTACGACAAAACTAACACTTTACAAGACACTCATCCGTGCTTCTTTATGGCGCATAGGCATGGATCCTATTAAGCACTGATGCAGCAGCCTTGAGGGTATTCGAGAGAAAAGTCCTACAAAATATCTTCGGCCAAGTGCGAGTTGGCGATGATTTTCGCATCCGATCCAACAGTGAGCTGTATGAGCTTCTCAACGGCATAAACGTTGTGCGGCGTATTAACATCCAGCGGCTAAGCTGGCTTGGCCATGTCGTTCGAATGGAGAAGGATGTTCGGGCGAGACGGGTATTTGATGCGGGGATCTGTGGAAGTCGACGAAGAGGACGACCTTGTTTGCATTGGAAGGACCAAACCGAGGCAGCCCTGTCATCGATTGGTGTGACCAACTGGCGTAGGCGCGCAAGAAGCAGAGGAGCCTGGAAGGATGTGCCTATTAAGTAAGTAAGTAGGTAACCGCAGATGAATCCTGAGTAAATGACTACGATGTTGAAATTGGAAGACCACTTTGCCACTTTATTCCATCAAATGTACACGTATTAAAAGGATTTGACGAAGAAAAATTTTAAATTTTTGTACTGAGGGGCCTATTCATCGTCCTACAAATACATTTTGTTTCCATCATTCATTTCTTTCGGGTTTTCCTCTTAAAAATTACAACAAAATTCATAAAAAGAGACTCAAAACTAAAGTTTCCCAGATGCCCACGAATATTATTACTGGGTGTGCATGTGTGTGTGTGTGTGTCTGGTTCTGGTCATGGGCAATAAGAATTTTTTTGTGATACAACAACAACAGCAACTACGACAACAAAACAGTATGTCGTTTGTAAATTTATTGCCCATTGATTTATCACAATGAAATTGTATGAAATTGCACAGAAGTGCGAAATTGCAATTGCTGTTACCGGCAGCAACAATAGCAGCAGTTCAGCCACGAATCTATTCGTTAGACTGAAATGTTGCTGTTGCTGTTGTTGTTGTCACTTCTTTATATGTATTGTGTTGCAAACAAATAAAATAATCAACTGAAAAATTTATAAATGCCACTTGAATTTCATTACTTTTGAGAGGGCCATAGCCACAGCCACAGTACAATAACAACAACGTTAGTGGATAATCAATAACAGATGGAGGAGGGTAGGATATAACCAAAAGAGTGGATGTAACGACGACGACGACAGTAAAGCAAATATCAAAGAGTAAAAAATATCGGAAAGCAAAAGAAAACAAAAAAGAAATCAAAATAAAATTGTTAAGCATTTAGACAAACACTAAGAGGCACTAGAGAACACATAGGAAAGTTTCAACATTTTGTGGCAAATAGCAGAAAAATTTTCTTAACCTGGCAGTGGAGCATAAGATATAAAAGACAGGAAAAAAGCTTCGTTTTCAAGCATGAATTTGGAAACAAAACGTTTGTTCATTACAACCCTTTAGTCAGGATTCAAACCAATTTCCTCACACCATTAATGTTGCGTGTGTTAACTTTATGCGTGAATGTTGGGACCTACAGTTTAAAGCCGACTCCAAAAAACAACGAACAAAACCTTTGTTCATTGCAACCCTGTAGTCAGGACTACAACCTAGTTCCTCACACCATTCACGTTGTGTGTGTTAATTTTATACATGACTGGTGAGGCCTACAGTTTAAAGCAGACTCCGAACTACAAAATTTCTAGGAAACTTTTCATGGCATAAATTTGGAAATAAAACCTTTGTTAATTACAACCCTGTAGTCAGGATTACAACCTAGCTTCTCACACCATTCACGTTGTGTATGTTAATTTTATGCGTTAAATGTGGAGCCTTCAGTTTAAAACTGACTTCGAAAGACAGAAACTTTTCACGGCAATTTTATTCTACTCTCAGAATTTTTGCCTGAAGACTGCTGAAAAAATATTTGTTTGTACAACATGTCTGAACTGTGGTTTGAACCATGTGTGAATTGGATACACAAGATTAGGCAATTACCTATCAGACTATTTGGGAATAATCTGGGATCAGCAACCAATCTTTCTAGAGCAGTCGCTCTCCTATCGAATGCCAATTTGCTCATGAACAGGCATTCTCTTTAGCTCTGTTATGCCGTCTATTGGCCGCAGACAAATCCTGGGCTGAAGAAAAATTTCGGATTATTATCACATTCACTTGTTCTAGAGTGGATGGAAAACAATAGGGAATCAAGTACTTAAATTATGTCGCAGAGACATCTCTGCCACTGTACCTATCCTCACAGGTGATTGCGTAATTGCTAGGACGGAAGGAAAAACTTTGCTTACCGGCTGCTTCTTGCGATTAGCGTAGAGTTTGCTGATCGGTTGTGTAATAAGAACGTATGTACACTTTATTTTTGAATGTCAGTCACAGACTCGATGCAGATTTCTTTCATTAGGTCACCGTAGGTTAGGTTGGAGGACATGTTGTTGTCAATTAAGGCAAGCACAGCACCTGGAGGTCGAATTGACCCATTGTCACCGTATCTCGATAGTATAAGTTAGCGGTACCGGACGTCTTATTGATGTCAAGCATCATTAAACTTTCAGGTTAGTTTTCGCCTTGATTCTAAGAGAGTCGGGCTTTAAATGCGAAACTCTGAGGCTGATTATCAACACCGATTTGTCAGTTATTTCGGAGGGGCATTGCTTCAAGTGGTATTACAACGATGATCGATGTGTGCTCAAATGAAGGTTTCTCGAGCGAAACTATCACCCAGCAGAGATGTGAACAAACAATGCCGGTATTTTTTCGTGGGCACTGCTTACTTCATATAACGAATTCTCAAACTTGATCCTCTACCTAGTGGATGATTGACAAAAGCTTAGTCGTAGTAATTATTTCTGCCAATGACAGTAAAACAAATAAAACTAGAAGTACTCCGAAATTTTTTCGTGCGCACTCATTAGTTTCTTAGAACTTTAAATTCTCCTGAATTTGATGCTGAAATACGCTGGGGCAAGTTTTCGATAAGTATGCGGGGATAATACTTATGACAGAAAGTGTCGCAGACAGCAGGCGTGGTACAGGTCAGCTCTACAGTTCGGCACGGAGGGACTTACACCAGATTTAAATCGTTAGTGCTGCTCTAACTACGTGAAAATATTTCATGAATTATAATGGGTGATTTTTTAAGAGCTATAGCAGAAAATTTTTCAAAAAAAAAACACATAAAATTCAGAAAAATGCATGAAATCTTTATTTGAATCGATAGTACGGTCCATATAATTCAATGTTTGAAGATTATTTCATGCAAATGGTGACCGCGACTGGTCCATCCGCTTAGTCTAATTTTGGCATACTCTTTCCAACATTTCGGCCGGAATCTCACGAATAAATGCTTCAATGTTGTCTTCCAATGCGTCAATTGAAGTGGGCTTGTCTGTATAGACATGAGCTTTAACATAGCCCCACAAAAAATAGTCTAAAGGCGTTAAATCGCACGATCTAGGCGGCCAATTGACCGGTCCGTGGAACGTGAAATAAAATGTTCACCGAACTCGCCTCTCAATAAGTCCATTGTTACGCGTGCTGTGTGGCATGTGGCACCATCTTGTTGAACGCACATGTCATGCAAGTCAAGCTCTAGCATTTTGGGCAAAAAACGTTGGATATCATCTCACGGTAGCGCTCACCATTCACAGTTACGTTACGAATCGCAACATCTTTGAAGAAGTACGGTCCAATGATGCCAGCAGCCACCATAAACCGCACCAAACTGTGACTTTTTCTGGATGCATTGGTAGCTTTTGCAATGCTTCTGGCTGATCTTCACTTCAAAATCGACAATTCTGCTTATTTACGTATCCATTGAGCCAAAAATGAGCTTCGTCGCTGAACACAAGTTTTCGATAAAGAAGTGGATCTTCGGCCAACTTTCCCATTTCGGCCCATTCACCAAAAATTCTGCGTTGCGGTAGGTCGTTCGGTTTCAATTCTTGCACCAGCTGTATTTTGAAAGGCTGCACACCTAAATCCTTTCGCAAAATTTTCCACGTTGTTGAGTAACAGAGTCCCAATTGCTGCGAACGGCGACGAATCGATAATTGATGGTCATCATTAACACTGGCCGGCCGATATAGGCTGCGATATTTTCTTCAGTTCGCACTCTACGTAAGCGTGTTGGTGATTTAATGTCCCCAACAATGTAAATTTGGTCACAATCACAATAGCCCGAATAACCGCTTCAGTGGGTCGATTAAACTGACCATAAAATGGAAAAAGAAGCGCGCGATGAGCTGAGCACGCATTTTGATAATAAAACTCAATGATTTTGCAAGCGTTGTTCGTTTGTAAGACGATTCATGGTTAAATTATAGACCAAACTGAAGATGTTT
The DNA here is from genome assembly GCA_932273835.1 of Sarcophaga variegata. Classification (NCBI taxonomy): domain Eukaryota; kingdom Metazoa; phylum Arthropoda; class Insecta; order Diptera; family Sarcophagidae; genus Sarcophaga; species Sarcophaga variegata. The sequence continues at coordinate 7,803,141 of OW026361.1, read as the reverse complement.
GACAGTGAAACAGAACACAAAACGTGCGTGGTAAAAAATCACCCGATATTGAGACATTTAGACCGATTTGTAGCATAATTTTTGGCCTCTATTCGCACTAAAACAATATGTTTTATGTTCTTAAAAGTCTTAACAATAAGGTTAAGCATGGTCCATACGGACTCTAGAAAAAAATAGATTGCGAATAACCGTAAATTCTTATGTTGAATTAACATTCATGTACATTTTCATGTCCGCATTGAAAAACTTCTTTTTTCCCTTCCACAATCATACGACCCTCACTGCTCCCCACCCTGCTCCAATACACTCACGTAATACCGAGTATTTTTCGCAACAATTTTTCATCAATATTTATGGCATTTTTATTTTCATGCAACATTTTCAACTACACTTTGGGGATTTCAAACGTAAGTACGTATGTGTAACTGACATAAGCCAGCCAGAGATGGGAACACTCAATATGTACATACAATTCGTTGTACAAGCAAACACACGTACGCTCATTCCATATCATGAGCATGTGAGGAAAGAAAATTAATAACAAAATTGGCTGATAATGACAGCTTAAACATTAACGAAATAACAACAACAAAAAAACATAAATTTTTCAGGATCATGCCTACAACAACAACAACGAAAAAACAACAACACTTTTTTATGTTGAACAAAAATTATTAATGAATTTAAGAAAGAAGGTGGCAACGTTAACCCGAAGAAAAGCAAAAAAAAAACGAAAAAGGGAAACCAGGCATGTATGCCAAGCCAATGACGAAACCACAGAAGGAGAGAGGAGGCTGGCTGGCTGGCTATGAAATTTTTAACGAAAATGAATGTGTCCCTTAAGGAAATAATTGTGGCTGTAACCTATACACACAAGCAAATACATATACAGACGTATGTACAACGTACATACGTTCATATGTATACGTACATGCAACATTGTTGCGGCTTCAACATGTTTTTTTTTGTGGCACAATATTCATAAACTGCCTGAAGGCGAAGATGTTGTTGGCATGTTTGAATTTGAATTAAAATTATTGGCGTTTAGAGGAATGGCCAAGCGATGTGTGTGTGTGTGTGCGTCTGTGTGTGTGAGAGAAGACATTAATTTATGCTGCTTCTTCTTCTGCTTCTTCTTGTTATTCAACTAATAAATAAATAAAACATTACCTGTGTGGATATATTTCGCTGGCTAAAGGCTAAATCAGCAGGAGGAGTATGCAAGGTTAGGTTATCATTTGATTTTGAAAAGCCAACGGTTTCAACCTGACCATGCTTTAAGCATGACAATTTATACTTGTCTCTTGAATCCTTGGAAATAAGTTAAGAATTCATAAAGTTTTACTAAATTTCCTTAGCCTACCGTTTTGTATAAAAAATAGTAGGTTTTGTGTTGCCTACTTTTAGGGGAATTAATTAATTTTTCCGGTAAGCTATGACCTACCGCTACTACTCGATTAGTTATGCTTATTATTAACTTTTTAGAACCAGAAAAAGTTTTGTTTTTCATAAAATTCTAGTAAAAAAAATATTCAGACTCTTGTCACATGAGGGCCGGTCTAGAATTCAAAAGCTTTTCCGCATTTCAACGGAATGGATTATGAAGCTCGATTTTTGATCACGGATTAACGTTTAAGCTTAATACCCGCTACTTTAAAAGTTATCTGTTCTTAAAAAAAAAAAAAAAAAAAAAAATCCCAAAAAATATGTTGCCTACTTTTAGGGCTTTTTCAATATCTTATTTCTGCGATTATTTTTCTGAATTACAAAATATTTTTAAAATATGCAAATTGATAACAAGTATAGGAAATATTTTGAAATTTATAAAATTAGAACATTTTGTATCATGTATTGATTGTCACTTATATTTTTCATAGTATACTTTTAGGCTCCTAAGTTATTAATTTCTTTGTTATTTTAATATAGGAAAGAATAATTTATACAAAAACGTAAACGAAGCATATTTTTAATTGTATATTAATTGCCTTACTTTATCTACTTCCCCTTTCCTTGTTAGACAATGTAGTGACGCTTTCAGTTAATTGAGCTGACATTTGATGAATATTTAATTACCTGTAAAGAAATAAAAAGAAAAATTAAAATAAAATTAGCTGTATTAAAACCATTAGAATTAGAATTCAATTCATAAGAAAATGTTTATTTTTAGGAATTTTTTTGGAGAGAGAAATTCAAAGAAATACGACCAATACTAGGGGCCAATACTATTTATTTAGTAGGGGTCTAGTACTGAGGATTTCAAAGGGAGGAAAAGACAGTTTTGTTGAAGAACATTAGACTTAAGTTTACGAAAAATATCTGCTTTTAGTTCATGCTTTTCAATTCCACAAAATGTGACCAGCAGAAGCCGCAATCCGTTCAGTCCCGCAGAAATAACTTATTGACCCTTGAGGTCGTCCTTTGGGCACACAAAACCCCTCTAAGTAGTGGCAAGAGAAGTTTGGAAAATATACTCGACGGAAGAAAAGATCGGAAGAAGCAAACATTCCACTCCATTTAAGGATTCGTGTCAGCAGTAGCCTGATTAATAAGCCTTTTAACTGGGCACTGCGTGCGAGCTCTTGTTCAGAACAGGGATATATTCAAGCCCAAATAACATATTTGAAACGTATGCATTTCAGAAGGAAATTTTTGGGTAACAATGGTGATGAGAATGCTGGTGACGTTCGCATATGATGGCGATGGATGAGAATAATCATGTTGTATGATGATGATGATGTATGTGTATGAGTATGATGTATGAGTATGATGTATGATGATGAGGTATGATGATCATGTATGAATATGATGATATGTATGAATATGATGATGATGTATGATTATGATGATGATGTGTGAGAATGTTGATAATGAATGATGATTATGTATGTGTATGAGTATGACGTATGATGATGAGGTATGATGATGATGTATGAGTCTGATGGTGGTGTATGACTATGATGATTATGTATGATGAGTTTGTATGACTATAATCTGATGTATGAGTATGTTGGTAATGTATGAGCACGCTTATAATGTATGATGATGATTTATGAGTATGATATCTGATGTTGAGGTATGATGATGATGTATGAATATGATGACGTTTGAATATGATGGCGATGTATGAGAATAATCATGTTGTATGGTGATGATGATGATGTATGAGAATGTTGATAATGTATGAGCATAATGTATGAGCATAATGATGGACTATGAAAGTTTTTATGTTGTATGATAATGATGTATGAATATGATGATAATGTATGAGCATGATGATAATGTATTAGTACTGTGATAATGTATGATGACGATGTATGTGTATGAGTATGATATATGATGATTATGTATGATGAGGTTGTGTGACTATAATGATGATGTATGAGAATGCTGATAATGTATGAACATGGTGGTAATGTATGATGATGACGTATGTGTATGAGTATAATGTATGATGATGAGGTATGATGATGATGTATGAATATGATGATGATGTATGAATATGATGATGATGTATGAGTACGATTATGATTTGTGAGAATTTTGCTGTTGTGTGATGATGATGTATGAGTATAATGCTAATATATGAGCATTGCGATAATGTATGATGGCGATGTATGTGTATGAGTATGATATGTGGTGATTATGTATGATGAGATTGTATGACTATAATGCTCATGTGTTAGTATGATGAAGAGTACTTCAGTACAGATAGTTATTCTTACTGAGAGCGAATAAGCTCGGCAGAGCAACAGGATTATGGGGACATAAAAAGGATACAAATTATGAATAGTACCGTCTGGTCGTATAATTGCCATACTTTAACACATCTACACGAAAATAAGAAAAGGGGTTTAGTCCCAATAGAAAACCCACTATTATGTCAAAGTTCCACTTGCCCAGTTCACCATCTCCTAGTTACCGTTTGGCCTGGCACAGTTCTCAGACCCCATACAATATTGTACCCTAAGAAAAATTGTTTCTAATGCTTCAATTTCAATATGACTTCTGTGAAGTTAAACCCACAAGAACCTGACCAAACCTAACATTTTAAGAGTAGGTAGAGCCTATACATCTCTCCATTTTTTTAACTCTAAACATTATCCGGTATTATAAGCCTTTATGGCCATTTCTACCTTGAAAATGGGGAGGAAAAACAAGAATATTTTTCTATAGTTTTGTATGTATATGTGGCTTGAAGGCTTAAAGCAAACAGGTGGTAGGGCTAATGGAATATATTGTATTGTATTGTATTGTATAATAAAAAAAATTATTAAATAAATATAAATACACTTAAAGACATTTTACCTCTACCTATGCACATACACAAACACACACATACTGTAATATAAAAATGAATTTTTTTCCAAACTTACTTTCAAAGCATATACAGTCAGTTATAATCATAATCTGTTTGCATTTCTTTAACAATGTTTTGTTTGCTGTCTTAATATACACACAGCACACAGTACCCATATACGCAGACACACACACATACATAAAGCAAATGAAAATATAGGGGTTATTTCACCTTCAAAACAAAAACAAATTTAAAGGCCTTCTAAAATAGCCTTCTTTGAAAGCTTAGAAACCCTTTTAAAAAAAGAATTTTTAAAAGAATTTTTGTTTTTGTTTTTTTTTTGGGGTGAAATGTCATGCAATGACCCATACATATGAGGTTTATAAATGAACTGGCAGTTATGCACCCAAAAGAAAAATACAAGAACAACAACAACAACAAAAAAGCGTCGCAAACAAAAACAAGCACATTGTATTCGGGACATGGTAAACAAACAAACAATTTTTGTGTGTTGTTGAGAGACATTAAGGCGTCGTATGATGTCAGTTTAGATAAGTACTCTTGACATGTTACATTCACATACAAATGTTGTCTTTATTGCCATTGTTGTTGTTTGTTTTTTTTTTTTTTGCTTTCTCTTCTGTTTGCTATTACAGGTTCTTGTTGTTATTCTAGCCTTTTACTACATTTGTTTTCGTTTCTTTTTACCATCACTTTTTATTAATTTTATAGGTTTTAAATGTGTGTGTGTTCTCCACATACCATACGTGCTCACCAGGCAGACAAAAGTGATTAAATTCTCGTTTTAAGATGTTATAAAATGTACTTTTTTTCCTTCATACTTGTGTACATATATTTCATGTACACATTGTGTTATATTATCAGGTAATTTGTTTAAGTCTTAAAAAAATTCCTTGTGAATTTGTTATGGGAAAAGTACTTTAAAACTGCTGAAAAAGTACTTTCCAATCTTTAATTTTAAAGATCATGGTTTACAAAATTATTTTTTTAATATTTTTCTAAAGAAAAAGTACCATAAGTATGAAAGTACTTTTTCTGAAAAGTACCATAAGTATAAAAGTACTTTTTTCTGAAAAGTACCAAATTTAATTTTACAACGACTTTTTAAACTTTAAAGTTTAAGTTTTCATAATTCTTTGAAATTTGTTATGGAAAAAGTACTTAAACACAAAAAAAGTACTTTTTTCCAAAGACGTACCACTTTAAACGTCTTACTTATTTCCTTATAAGTTTTAAATTCATGGTTTAGCTGATGTTTACTGCCAAAAACAAATGTTTTTTTATTTTTTTAAAAAGTACGTTAGGGGAAAAGTACTTTAGCGTAAAAGTACTTTATGTAAAAGTACATTAGGGTAAAAGTACTTATTTTCAAAATTGTAATAAATTAAATTTTATGCATATCTTTAAGATAATTTGTTTAAGTAATGGAAATTCTTTGGAATTTCTTATACTTGAAACCGAAAAAAATTGTTTTTCAAACACGAACCAAATTGAAATTTTCCAGCATTTTCTTTATAATTTTCCATTTAAATTCATGGTTTTGAAATGCAATTTTTATAGGGTTTTTTATTCGGTTCTAGTACCACCTTTTAAAAAAAGTACCATAAAAGAAAAAGTACTTTTCTTAGAAAAAAGTACCAAATTCCAAACTATGCAGGCTTTTCTTGTTATTTATTTAATAAAAAAAATTATTTTCTTATGATAAAAGCAGCGAAAAGAACAAAGTACTTTTCCGAAAAGGTACCAACTAGGCTTTCAAAGGGTTTTATTAATAAATTTTCACAAACATTACATACTTTTATAATTACAAAATCAATAACAAAATTATTCATTTCTAGTACCACCTTTTAAAAAACAGTACAATAAAAGAAAAGTACTTTTTTTAGAAAAAAGTACTAAATTCTTAACTACTCTGGTTTTTCTTGTTATTTATTTAATTCTTTAAAAAAAGATTTATTTTGTTGTGATAAAAGTAGCGAAAATAAAAAGTACTTTTCCGAAAAAGTACCAACTAAGCTTTTAAAGGCTTTTGTTTAAAAAATTTTACAAACGCTACGTACTTTTATAATTACGAAACCACAATATTAATAAAAAAAATTAACTTTTAACACAAAAGTACCTTTTTGTACTCGCATGCTGGACACAAATCTCTCGACCTGAGGATCCCCAGATTGTGAGTGAAATTGACTATACTTTGTCTGAACGAAGATTTAATCCCAGAGTCATACTAGAATTCCAAGCAGGAAAAACTGATCCTCTGACGCTTCTAAAATTGTGAATAAGGTAGTCTTAGGATATCTCTTCTTTCACTACTAAAAAGTGTGTTAAAGGCTGAAGTAATGTCCGTAAATAATGCTGTGGGACTGGGTGAAAATGCTTTAAAAACGAAACTCCTGAATATTTTCTAAAAATTTATTTTTTTATTTGAAAGTACAATCCTTCCGGTTAATAATGCAAAATAATTTCATTCAAATGGTTGCCTCAGCTGGCCATGCAGTAGCCTACAGATGAACAGTAGCTTTCAGATGAAGCTCATTTTGATGATGGCGGGTATGTAAGCAAGCAAAATTGTCGCATTTGCCGACGCACCCAAAACGAGTCACTGTTTGGTGCAGATTTAGGTCCAGAGGCCTAATTGCGCCATTTTTCTTCGAAAATGAGCAAGGAGTGGCCGTTACAGTCAATGGCGATCGTTATCGGGCCATGTTGAACGAATTTTTGTTCACAAAAACTGATGAGGAGGATATTGGCAACATTTGGTTTCAACAGGACGGCGCTACGTGCCACACAGCCGAAGCTACACTCGATGTTTTGCGCCCTGTTTTTGAAGATCACATTATCAGCCGCAGAGCTGATGTCGTTTGGCCACCTCGGAGCTGCGATTTGACAACGTTGGACTATTATTTGTGGGGTGCCGTCAAAGATAAGTGTTACGCCGACAAGCCAGAGACAATTGACGCTTTAAAGGACAATATTCGTGAAGCCATTGGTGAAATACAGCTGCACACAATCGATAATGTGCTTAAAAATTGACCCGTCGGGTAGGCTACTGCACGGCCAGCAGAGGCAGCCATTGGAATGAAATTATTTTCCATTATTAACCGGAAGGATTGTACTTTCAAATAAAAAAAGAAATTTGAGAAAATATTCAGTAGTTTCGTTTTTAAAGCATTTTCAAAAAAAAAAAAGTTATTTGGCAGACACTTTATCTAGTGGCAGGAGACAATCAAATCTTTTTGGAGTCTAAACATAGCAGATGATGCGACTCTTTTGATAGAATCTCTTGCTAGAGCATGGATAAAATTAACAGACACAATATGAGTGGTGTGAGAAGCTAGGTTGTAATCCTGGCTAAAGGATTGCAATGACAAATTAAGTAAGATTACATGAACAGTTGCACATGGGCATCGGAGAAGCCAGAGAAATGATTCTGAATAAGCCATTGCAGCTGGAAAAATTTCACTATGGGGTATGCATTAAGGTCTAGAGGTGTTATTGCCCCTAATTTTTCTTTTCGAAGAGGAGCCCATGTTTTATTACCATATGAAACACGATTTCTTTTTTTTTTTTGTGCGCAATTGTAGTTTCAACAAGAAGACATCACGAGCTAAATATTACAACCGATTTTGAGTTTGTTGCATGAAAAAAATTTGCAAAAACAAAAAAGGTTTCCAATTTGCCACCCAGATCATATGATATGAGGCCTTCCAGCTAAAGACTGTGTCTTCTTGTTTAATTATCTTAGGATGAAGGATTTGAAAACCAATATTTACGATATTATCACTCCGATACTAGCCGACAAGTGCCAAAAGGTGGCCGAGAGCTACCTCAAGAGTATTGACTGCTGCCACCAATTCAAGCGCGGACATTCAATTGACCTTGTATTCCATATTTCGTATAGGTTTGCAAAAAGACTCTGTGATACATGATTATTTAGAATGTTAATCAAAATGTCCTCTCACTCTTGACTGCGTAAAGTTTTGATACAAAATATTTTTCAAAACCAGTAGTTGCCTTGAGAGAAGCCTTGCCTTTCCTTTTAACCCCATTTTAAGTAGAAATTAATTTCATGGAATTTCCCATTTTGTTGATATTCTCATATCAACTTTCACATACAAAAACAAACACACACTCGCGTACATATACTAAGGCACACTCACATAACTGTTAAAATAATCCATCCATTAACACTTGGCTGACATCATTTTATGGCCATACAAGAAAGAGAAAAAAAATGTCTTTTTTTTCAATTTTTTTTTTATATGAATGAGCCATAAAACACGTCAATCAATATTAAAAATAACAATTTTTATGAGCATTTATTAAATAAAAAAAGAAACTACACTGTTTCCCTTTGCAAAAATAAAAAATTGAATTTTTATAAAAAAAAAATTCAGGCATCTATTAAACCCTTAAAATATTCACACAAGCTATTTTAAACTCAAATTTTTCTAATAATTTCTTCAATGGTAGGGGCAAATGGAAATGGTGTCCAATAAAAACAAACAAAAATTCCAAATTCATTACTCTGACCAATTTATATAATTTTATATCCACCAAATTAGTATCGCATTTTATTTCAAGTGATTTTTTTTGTTCCTTGTTTATTCAACACGCGATAATTTCATTCACTTCAGTCAGGGAAAATCATCATCATCATCATAATCATCACCAACCCCAATACCATCATCATCCATTGTCATCAATGCCCCTGTAAAATCGTGTGTAACCTTCTAATGAACCAAGTTTTAACAAAAAAAAAAAAAAAAACAACGAATGGAATACAATAATCGTGGTATTACAGCATTTAAATTCCGAGGAAAAAAACTGTTACAAGTCTGTGTAAATAAACAGAACATGCCAGTTGTATTGGGAAGGGGAAAAAGTAGTTTTCTGTTTTCTGAGGAGAGATATTTAAGAAACAAGATAAACAATGGGTGTGAAAGTAAATTCAAAATTTAAAAACCAAAGACTCAAACCTACACTTTTAGCAAAGCCACTTCTTGCCTCTAACATGGTAAACTTTGCTATTAACAGAGCACTGTTAACTCTTTAACAGTGGCAATAGTAGATTAGTGTTCTACTTTGCAATTATTGCAGACTATTGATATAAAATATTATTCTCATTATCATCACGGTTTGAAAGAGGACCCTCTAACTACCATTTGCATACATATACTCTGTATGGTGTACTATTTCTCATGTATGTTGCAAAATGGTCATTAATCTTCTAGAGAATTTTCCAGCAAAAAATTGATAGAATCAAAGGCAATTTTCTCAATAGCATATCACTTTATATGCGACTATGTTGCTGATTATATTAAGAGGTCTTGGAAACTTCCTTTGCATATAGTATGGTACTCATAGACCTAGTTCATACATACATACATACATACATAATTGTTAATTACAACCCTTCAGTCAGGATTACGACCTAGTTTCTCACATCACTTCCGTTGTGTGTGTTAAGTTTTATACATGAGTGGCGGGACCTATAGTTTAAAGTCGTCTCCGAAAGACAAATTTATGTGGAGTATCTTTTCATTGCAATTTTCCATTTATTCTCAGAGTTTTTGCCAGAAATCTCCTAAGGGGAAGTCGCCGAAAAAATACTTTTTGTATTTTGTTTTGATATCTGTCCTGGGGCTCGAACCCTGGCTTTAATAAGCCAACACACTACCTACTAGACTACGGCGACCCTCTGGAATACCATTTGCATATAGTTTGTAAGGTGTACTATTTCTTATGTATGTTCCAAAATGGCCACTGATCTTCTGGAGAATTTTCAAGCACAAAATTGATATTTTCAAATGGAATTTTCTCAATAGCATATCAATTTATATGGGACTATGTTACTGTTTATATTACAAGGCCTTGGAGCTTCCATTAAGCATGATATAATACTCATAGGCCTAGTATTTGTCCTAAAATTAGCTTGTAAACAAGTGGATTTGTTCAGATGGATATTGTTAAATAGCTAACAGCGCTCTGTTAAGGGCAAATTTTGTTCTGTTAAAGGCAAATTTTGCTCTGTTAACGCCAAATGTGGCGCAGCTAAAATTTATAGATTACGTCTTGGATTTTCAAATTCGAATTTATCTTCACACACATGGGTAAACAAAGTTGTTATAAATCTGCTCTCGAAGCCTCTTTTCAGTCATTAGTGTGGCTATGCCCAAATTTATAGAACCCACTCGGCCCAAGTCACTATGTTTGAGAGCCCGCTTTTGTAGACAGATTGCTGGAAAACAACCAGAAGACATAGCATTTATGAAAGGAAAATCTTCCTGGTTTACATACATACATACATACATTATTGGTCATTACCAGAGGTCAGCAATGAGTATTCAAAACGATGAGTAGATTCGAATCATACTTATAATTTCTGATATTTATACGCATTCATACTTATTTAAATGTCATACTCATACTACTCATATTCAAAGTTGGAAATACTCATGGTACTCATACTTAACAATACACATGATGTTATTGATTTCGACACTCCATGACTCATCGTATACACGAATCACAAAATAAGTATGATTCGCGTACGAACACTACAATACTCACAAGAAGGTTGTGTGTTTGCTCTGCTTGCTGTCTTTGTCTTTTTTGTTTATGTGTCTTTCTTCTTTCTTTGTAAATGCAACAACAACTAAGACCGTACATTTTGATGAATGATTCGAATCACTCGTTTCATTTTGAAGTATTATAAGAAGTATTTTTCTAAATTTATGAATCTGAATGAGTAGGCGTATGAATCAAACATAGTTCGAATGTTATGAGTTTGATGTCAACGTTGTCCGCATACCCATTGCAACATGTACTTATAAATCAACGTTGTACTGAGTACGAATGAATCAGAGAAGTTGGATTTGAATACTGTTGACTCACTCATACTCAAAATGTCATGAGTACTTATGAGTAGCGCAAATCGAATCATTGGTGATCTCTGGTCATTACAACACTTCAGTTAGGATTATGACCTAGCTCATCACACCGCTCATGTTGTGTGTGTTAATTTTTATACATGAGTGGCGGAAGACCTATAGTTTATAGTCGACTCCAAACGGCAAATTTTTCGAGAAATTTATTCATGGCAATTATTTTTACTCCTGGAGTTTTTGCCAGAAATCTGCTGAGAGGCAGTCGCCGAAGAAATATTCAAATTTAATTTTGTTAGAGATGTCTGACCTAGGGTTTGACACGTGGTCACACGTCTACTAGACTACAATCTGGTTTAGTTGTTCTTTCTGTCTATGAAAAGTAAAACTCCTGCATTTTTCATTGGAGTTATAAAAACCTTTTACAAAAATTTTAAAAATTTCTTAGACTTTTTCCCTTACCCAATATGCCTGGACAATTACTCAGCTAAATAAATATTGTAAATTGAAATTATGGCCTGTCATTAAAGCAAAAGAATTTTTATTTTTAAATACAAAAAAAACAAAAACAGGAAAAAATCGTATTTAATGGCACTTAAAAGCGTTAAAGCCCCTACATATGGTTACACTATGGCCAGATCCTGATATTTAATGAATACTAAACGCAAAGAAGAATCATTTAGAAGGGCGAACCAGAGACTTGGGGCTCTATTAAATTGAAGGCAATTAAGCATTGGTTACAGAGACACACACACACAGTCATGCAAGAAAAACAATGATTAACTAAACGAACGAACTGGCATAAGAGAAATGGCATGAGATGGTAATGCAGTCTACCTACCTACCATTAGGGGTACAATGGTGTGGTGTGATGTACTGTGCTGTGGTGTAGGGTAAACGAGCTGCTCAATAAAATGGAATTTCTTTTGTGTTGTGTTGCTCGTGTTTAAAATCATTTTTAGTTTTCGGAATAATTTTTATTATACAAAGAGTGACCTTGGCATTGAAAATTAAACTCGTGTAAGCTAGCGAGTGAGCGACCGAGCGAGAGTCTATTAAAATAAGGGGAGAAATAGTATAGAAAAATGGACGGCTATAAATAATGGACTCTATACGAGTATAATGCTTGGCTGCTAGACTGACTATGTGCGTGTGTGTGTGTGTAAGAATAAAACAACAAATGGGGTTACTACTGCTGCTACTAGTGCTGCTACTACTGCTGCGGCTGCCTTGTGCCCCTTGTGTATCAATAAATGAGGATTTCCCTGCGCTGTAAATTGTTTTCTATTGTTTTCTGTTGTTTTTTTTAATAGAAAATATTTGTGGTATTTGTTCTTTATTGCATAGAAAGCTTAAGTAAGTAAGGAATAATGGCAACAAAATGATGATCATTATCATGTTCACATTTCCATATGGTATGGTCGTGGTAATGTCATGGTTTTAAAAAGCGTTAATGCTTTACGATAATGATGATGATGACGAGAAATAATAGACAATACAATGCAAGAAGAAGAAAGAATAAATAGTAAAAGACGAGAAAGAAGGGAAATAATAAATAGTTATTGGCTCGGTCCGTCTTACTGACAGACTAACTGAGTTAATGTATGCGATGTGCTGTGCTTGCTGCCACAGCCGCCTTAAGCAAACAGGAGGAGGAAAACTTAAGTTGCGCTAAAATATTTTAATCCCATTTGTTTAATGGCTTTCTATTCTATTTGTTCTACATTTACCCTCTCATTATTTTATAGTTTCTTGCTACTGCAGTTTCTTCTTGGCTTAAAGAAGACATGCACAAACGGAATTGAGTTTTAAGCGATCATATGGTGCCCTACATGTAATGTCCCTCTCACAACCTTTATATTCTCCCCATATAATGAAAGCACTCCTTAGAAAACCAATTAAGTTCTACAAAGACACATAAAGCTAGCCCCTGCTAGCCAATAATCGCTGAAAGTATCCAGTGCCCAGACAAATTATTAAAGTCTTCGTCCTGGGCCAAACTGTATACATACAGGCATATGTTCATATATCATACATAAAGGGTCCGCCAAACAACTTTTTTTTTCTTAAATTTCTTTTTTTTATTTGAAAGTACAATCCTTCCGGTTAATAATGGAAAATAATTTCATTCAAATGGCTGTATCGGCTGGCCATGCAGTAGCATACACCAGAAGATGCCGTTTTTGGCAAAAAAAAATCATCTTTTCAGATGAAGATCATATTGATCTTGGCGGGTATGTAAACAAGCAAAATTGTCGCATTTGGGGCACAGAAAACCCGCACGCATACATTGAAAAGCCGACGCACCCAAAACGAGTCACTGTTTGGCGCGGATTTTGGTCCAGAGGCATAATTGGGCCATTTTTCTTCGAAAATGAGCAAAGAGTGGCCGTTACAGTCAATGGCCATCGTTATCGGGCCATGTTGAACAAATTTTTGTTCACAAAAATTGAAGAGAAGGATATTGGCAACATTTGGTTTCAACAGGACGGCGCTACGTGCCACACAGCCGAAGCTACACTCGATGTTTTGCGCCCTGTTTTTGAAGATCGCATTATCTGCCGCAGAGCTGATGTCGTTTGGCCACCTCGGAGCTGCGATTTGACAGCGTTGGACTATTATTTGTGAGGTGCCGTCAAAGATAAGTGTTACGCCAGACAACAGCCAGAGACAATTGACGCTTTAAAGGACAATATACGTGAAGCCATTGGTGAAATACAGCTGCACACAATCGATAATGTGCTTAAAAATTGGACCGATCGAGTAGGCTACTGCCCGGCCAGCCGAGGCAGCCATTTGAATGAAATTATTTTCCATTATCAATCGGAAGGATTGTACTTTCAAATAAAAAAAGAAATTTAAGAAAATATTCAGTAGTTTTCTTTTTAAAGCATTTTCAAAAAAAAGTTATATGGCGGACCCTTTATATACGTACATACGTAATTGTTCATTACAACCCTTTAGTCAGGATTACAACCTAGCTACTCGCATCACTTATGTTGTGTGCGTTAATTTTTATGCATGACTGGCGGGGAAATACAGTTTAAAGTCGGCTCCGAACGACAGAATTTTTTGAGAAACTTTTCTTGGCAATTTTAATTTTTTAGTCTCCGAGTTTTTGCCAGAAATCTGCTGAGAGGAAGCCGCGAAGAAATATTTTCGTATTTCGTTTCGTTCGAGATCTCTGATCTGGGGCTTGAATTGTGGTGTGGCCCTACGTTTTATAAGCCAACACTACCTACCTACCAGACCTAGACCTACGCCGCTTCAAAAGCTGTAACTCCAGCATCAAAATCAACATATCTTAGGTCTTGTGAAAGGAGGTGCACATCCAAATTTCAAATAAGCCAAGGGATAGACAAATTATGCGATACGTTTTCGACAAAGACTGTTCGATCGACAGGTATCGAGGAGGATCTAAGAAGGTCCTCTGGATCAGTTCATTATATACCGGAGATATTGAGTAAGAACCACTTTATAAGCTTCTATGGCCGTGGTCTTATATGGTTGGATAGCAGTAAAGTTAAGGGTCAACTGCCTTCCTCAAAGAAAAGATTTTCTGTCTTATGCTTTCCAAGGGCGGGCCAATTGGCCATGATAGGCCTTACCGCTTTTCCCATACCAGTGAGTTATTTGATAGACATTTTGTTTAAAGTGTTACAAACTGAAGTCCCATCTCCACTATACCCCCTCCTCTGTGGGTAGGGTATGAAAGCATTTATAAAAGCATTAACTTGGTTAAAAAGCAAACAAAAGTAGGGGAAATTCCGGTCTTTTTTTTTTTTTTTTTTGAGAAAAACAATATGAGTGCAGAAAACCAGATTCTTTAAGGTTTTCAGTTTTAGAATTCCTGGGAATATTTAATATCTCCGCTGCAGGGCTAATTAAATAACCCCCCAAGCCAAATGCAAACAAAATTATGGGAAAAAGGGGAGCAAAATAATGGGAAAAAAACTAAAACCGAAATTAATTGATTTCCATTCCGTTTAAATACATTTTCTTTACAATTTGTTCCAAGGGTTTACATAGAGAAATTTTAATTTCCTTTCAATAGAATTGTGAAGTGAATCTTAAGGAAAATTTTCTTAAGAAATTTTGTTAAAAAAACCTGTCAGCGATGATTTGCCATCCACATATGTTTTACAAAATTAAACTTTTTTAGGGGGGGCCAAAGGTGTCAATGAAAATTTTAACTTAAAAAAAATCGCCTGAAGAAATAGGCCCCCAAGGAAATTTTGAAAGTAAATTTTTTTTATGTTGTTTTTCTACGCAACTTGACAGCTAACACAGGCTCCGAAAAAATAAATATAAAAATTCCTTCAGGACCTTTCACACTTAAAAAAACTAAATTCCTTCATCAATCATGGCAGTTGAAAATGTACTTTTTGCCTGTCACGCTTTCAAGAGCCTATACCGAGTAGCTCTCAACAATAAAGAAGGAAAAACGCTTTAAAAAATTTCTTCAATTCCTGTCTATTGAGCTGAAACAATCAATTTTTTTTTTGCTTTTTTGTTGCCTTAGCTTTAATCAGTGTATTGTTCTCTAGGGGGGCCCAAAAAAAATTGTTTTGCCTCCCTTTAATCCATTATGCTGCCGGTTTTTTTCTTTTTTTGTGGCGGTTTTTGTTTCCATTGTTTTATTTGCTGGATTTTCTTTCGTTTTTTTGTTTAAAGAAAAAACGAACTGAAAATATGGCCTAAAATGTGATGCTTTATGCCGCTGTTGTTTGTTGTTGCTGTTGTTGGTTTTAGATTTTAGCCAAACACTTTTAGAATGATTGATTGGCTGCTGTGTGTTCTGTTAGGCGTATTTGAAATGCAAAAAAAAATGTTTTTTTTTTTGGAAATTTTCAGCAGGGAATTGTAGTCCCCCACTTTATTGACCATTTTTTGTTAAATTTAGAAAAAAAAACGTATTAAAAAAGGCAAGAGAAACTTACGGCAATATTGTAGCATAACAACAGAATAAATTTCTTCTTAAAAGCTTTTCATGTTGCATGACTTTATGATACAAAAAATGATCTGAAATACTACTGTGCCATAGCTCTGTTAGTAGTCTGATGAGATACGTAATGTTTCCAATGTGTGTGAAGATAAATTCGCATTTTAAAATCCAAGACTTAATCCATAAATTTTAGCAAAGCCACATTTGACGTTAACGTAGCAAAATTTCCTCTTAACAGAACAAAATTTGTCTTTGACAGAGCACTGTTAGCTATTTAACAGTATCCATCTGAACAAGCCCACTTGTTTAGGAGCTAATTTTTAAGAAATTCTCTAGATCTATGAGTACCATACAATGCCATGCAAAGGAAGGTTCCCAAGGACTCATAATACAATCGGCAATATAGTCGCATATAAAGTGATATGCTATTGAGAAAATTGGCTTTGATTCTACAAATTGTTTGCCTGAAAATTCTCTAGAAGATCAATGGCCATTTTGGAACATACATAAGAAGTAGTACACCTTACAAACCATATGCAAATGGTATTCCAGAGGGTCGCCGTAGTCTAGTGGGTAGTGTGTTGGCTTATTAAAGCCAGGGTTCGAGCCCCAGGACAGACATCAAAACAAAATATAAAAAGTATTTTTTCGGCGACTTCCTCTTAGGAGATTTCTGGCAAAAACTCTGAGAGTAAATGGAAAATTGCAATGAAAAGATTCTCCACAAAAATTTGTCTTTCGGAGACGACTTTAAACTGTAGGTCTCGCCACTCATGTATCAAAATTAACACACACAACGTAAGTGATGTGAGAAACTAGGTCATAATCCTGACTGAAGGATTGTAATTAACAATTATGTATGTATGTATGTATGAACTAGGTCTATGAGTACCAGACTATATGCAAAGGAAGTTTCCAAGACCTCTTAATATAATCAGCAACATAGTCGCATATAAAGTGATATGCTATTGAGAAAATTGGCTTTGATTCTATAAATTTTTTGCTGGAAAATTCTCTAGAAAATCAGTGGCCATTTTGGAACATATTTACGAAATAGTACACCATACAGACTGTATGAAATGGTAGTCCAGAGGGTCGTCTTTCGAACTTCCACCAACCATCCTTCACATTTCAACACTTTTGTTCGCAAATAATAATGATCCTAAAGAGAATAATATTTTATGTCAATAGTCGGTGGTCTGGACACCTATTGATAAAAGGTTGTTGGTAAACACATACCTCAATTGTGTGTCTACAACGGATGTTTTCGGTTACAAACAACTCGACTGGTTAGATTTTTCAAGTTTTAAAAAAAATTGGATTCAAAAGAAGTATGAAATAATTGCAAAGTGGAAGAATAATCTACTATTGCCACTGTTAAACAGTTAACAGTGTGCTCTGTTAATAGCAAAGTTTATTCCGTTAGAGGCAAGAAGTGGCGCTGCTAAAATTGTGGGTTTGCGTCTTTGGTTTTTAAATTCGAATTTATCATCAAACACATAAAATCCCCTTCATTTTTAATGCTTTAAACTTAAATTAAAATAAAATTCTTGTCTTTATTGTTTAACGCTCAAGATTAATTATGTTGTCCTTCGTCTTTTAATTTTTTTTTTCTTTTTTTTTCTAAGGACTCCTTTGCTCACACATTCTTTGAGAAAAATCCCAAATGACTGGTGGTGGTAATAAAAGTCAACGCAGAGCTGTACACACAGAGCATTTGAAAATTATGAAATATTTTAGCAAATAAAAGCAATGAAGAACATGGGAAAAAAACAATAAAAAAGAGAATAAAAATGAGAATAAATGTTGTAATTAATGTTTGTATTACACACACACACAGAGACACTCACACACACGTACTTATATGTATACAAACAGGTTTAATGTTTATACTGTTTGCTGTTGTTGTTGTTGTTGTTGCAACCATTACTAAAACAAATAAAAATTTCGAAAATATTTTGTAAATATTTTTATAAAGTATGTGACATACTCCCACACAGAGTCACACACACGCGCACATGCATGTGTTGTTTGTGTTATAAGGCAAGACATGCATTAAACATATAAAATACACATGTTTAGCACTCTTACTCGTACTCTCTCGGTTGCTTTCTCTCTCTCTCTTCTGTCTGTCTCCAGCTGTGTATGACTCTTTGAAATGTATAACACACACAGTCATATAAAATATAGAAAAAAACATGACTTTTGCAAGCACGTACGTACGTGTATTTATTGCCTGACTGTTTCTGAGACAGAATAAGTGTCCGTGTGTTGGTGTGTTTGTATTTGTTTAGAAATATTATTACAAGGACAATAGCCACCACATTTAATATATTTCTTAAGGTCTACCGCACTCTCTTTTGCTCTCTCTCTTTCTCTCTCTCTCTCTGTAACGTCTGTCTATTCATTTGTTGTTTTTTAATACTCTAATGAGTAAGTGACTCCTTTCTCTTGCTCTCTCTCCTTGGTCTTATATTAGACAGGAATTTTTGAATTGCCGGAGTGTTTATTTCATTGGCATAGCACAGCATAAAATGTAAAAACCTTGAGTGTTTGTTTAATTGTTTGCTGGGTCATCGTTTCACATACAAAGCAGAACCCAAAAAAACCCCGAAGTTATGTGCTGCTGTTCTTAATATATTCCTGGGGATGTTAAGTTTGAATTCATGGGTTTGAAATATATTCTTGCACTGTGTGCTTAAATCAAAGAGCTGTTCCATACGTTCCCTCCCTTCTAGCACTCTCAAGCGCTCCCGAAGCATAGTAGGACAAATGGCGCACTCTCCATGAAGAGGACAGCCCCTCTTGGACTAAAGCTTAGACTTATTATGATATCTCAAATCAATATCCAAGCCGGAGTTCAAAAATTCCTTACAAAAACGATTGCAAAAACCCATACTTTTTTGGTTAAATTAGACCAAGATGACAGGAAATGCTTACTTCTTACTTACTTAATTGGCCATAACAACCCGTTTGACGGCTTTCGGCCTGCCGCAACACATCCTTCCAGGCGCCTCTGTTTCGTGCGCGCCTACGCGAGTTGGTCACATCAATCGATGACAGGGCTAACTCGATTTGGTCCTTCCAACGCAAACAAGGTTGTCCTCTTCGCCGAGCTCCGCAGATTCCCGCATCAAATACCCGTCTTGCCGGAGCATCCTCCTCCATTCGAACGACATGGCCGAGCCAGCGCAACCGCTGGATATTAATACGCTGTACAACGTCTATGTCGTTGAGGAGCTCATACAGCTCACTGTCGTATCGGATACGGCAATCATCGCCAACTCACAATGGACCGAAGATCTTGCGTAGTATTTTTCTCTCGAACACTCTCCAGGCCGCTGCATCTGTACTTATATGGTCCATGCCTCTGCGCCATAGAAAAACACGGGTAGAATGAGTGTCTGGTAGAGTGTTAGTTTTGTCGTACGAGAGAGGTCTCTGCTACTCAATTGCCTATTGAGACCATAGTAGCACCTGTTGGCAAGAGTGATCTTGCGCTTGATCTCCACACTGACATCATTTCTGGTGGTAACAGCGGAGCCAAGATAGATGAATTCCTTGACCGTATCACAAGTATAGTTATCGGCCGCAATCTGAGAGTCAATACGCCGCGCGTCTCTACTTGTCGATAACATATACTGCCAAGGGAATGTCAAGCCAGTGGACAAATCTTCTAATTGAGTTGGACGCCATAAAAACCGTGATAGTGCGATGAATGGCCATGCAATTTAGAAGAGAAAAGCAATCAGTCCAGTCCTCTTCTTAGCTATTTCAGTTTAGCATAGATGGCAATACTGCACGTAGCCTCCTCTTGCAAACTGTAGCCAGTTTAACTGTGGCAATTAGAACATCTGCGCGCTGTAACATGTCAGAGACAGGGAGTTCTGTTCGAACCCTGAAACCCTTATACATATTGCTTTAAATAAGCCATAATTTACTTAAGACATCTTCGATATTCATGAACGAGACTATACAGGGTGGCTGATATGTATTGCAACCAACTTCAGGTTGTTATCATTTGTAAACCGTTCGTCTGACAGCTGACAGATTTTCTCCAGTG
This sequence comes from Sarcophaga variegata, assembly GCA_932273835.1. NCBI lineage: Eukaryota > Metazoa > Arthropoda > Insecta > Diptera > Sarcophagidae > Sarcophaga > Sarcophaga variegata. The sequence continues at coordinate 7,782,928 of OW026361.1, read as the reverse complement.
ACAGTTCATTTTATTATTTACAAGCTTACAAAAGCGGTTTGATCTATTGCATTCAGAAAAAAAGTTATTCGTGATGGAATTCAAGCGTGGAAAACCACAGGTGACTTATCGTTAGAGCCCTCTAGCATTTATATGGGAATAAATCTTTTGTATCTCGTACCATTGTTCGTTACCGTGATACTGGCAGTGTTGCATCGCGTCCAGAAAGTGGACGATAAAAAACGGTAACAACACCAGAAATGATTCGATAAGTGAAGGCCAGATTTGATCGAAATCCACGCTGCAGTGGTAGAAATATTGCTCGTGAGCTGAACATATCGCGAGAACGGATGCAAAACATATTGAGAAATGAGCTTGGACTAAAGCCATTGAAGTTCCAAAAAGTGCAAGAGCTCACCGATGGACAAAAAAAAGTTAGACTGGAAAGAGCCAAGGAGTTACTTCGCTTGCACGAAAGTGGCCAGTTACCGAATTTGGTTTTCTCCGATGAGAAGCCATTCCTAATTGAGCAGTTTGTGAACAAACAAAATGATCGGGTTTACTTGCCAAAGAGATCAGCTGAAAATGTACACCTGCGATTGGCCACCAGAACTCAAGCGCCGCCGATGGTAATGGTGTGGGCCACCGTAACGGCCGATGGTCGCTCCCCGCTCGTATTCATCGACCATGGAGTCAAAATAAATGCCGAATATTATCAGGAAAATGTCTTACAGACAGTATTAAAGCCCTGGGCAGATAAACATTTCAGACAATACTCAGCACCACCGCACTCAGCACGCGTCAACCAAGAATGGCTTAAAAAGGAGGTTCCTCGCTTCATTTCTACCGCACAATGGCCACCAAAATCTCCGGATCTCAATCCGTTGGACTTTTGCGCCTGGGGCATTTTGGAGAGTAAGGTTCTCACTAAAAAAATACCAAAGTGTCGATCATCTCAAGACGGCGCTTCGCCGGGAATGGGCCAAAATACCGCAGAGCCACTTTCGTGCAGCCTGTAATGGCTTTGTCGGCCGTTTGAAGGCCATAATTCGCACGAAAGGTGGCCAATTCGTACAAATCTAAACTGATTTTAAAATTTGATGTTATTTCCAACATTTTTTACTTTTGAACAATAAAATTAAAAAAAATAAAAAAATATAGCGCTTTACTTTGTTGCATTATATATCAGCCACCCTGTAGATGAGCCTAAAGGTGGTAGCTTGTGCCACTTGATTTTCCGGGGATGTACAGTCAAACAGCTACCAAATATCTACTGGCTGGTCTTCATTGAAGAAAGGATTCAAAATTGTAAGGACTGCGTCACCTACATAGGCAACTACAACACAGTTGATCTGTTATAACCTCACCAATAGATGTTCATCACAAGATTTCGTAGGAAAAGCAAAAACACAACAACTGAATTTCTCCTGCCTCTTTATTGTGAACAGGCTCCTAAGCACCAAATAGCTTGTTCTTCTGGGAAGTACATCTAGTAATTAAACAAACTGCAGTGCCCTTAATCAAACTACAATCTCCTTATCTCACCAGTCAACCAGGGCGCCATCTATGTCTAGAGGGTAAGTCGCCGTAGTCTAGTTGGTAGTGTGTTGGCTTATTAGACGTAAAGCCAGAGTTCGAGTTTTTATTTGGATTTATACCTTCGACAATATTGATACGTTTTTACCTTTTAAAAACGTTTAAAATATGAGCTCGTAGATTGCAAATAAAATAAAAATAAATTTGTTTTTAGTTTCAATTGAAATTCTTTATTATTCGCACAATTCTGTGCGTCACTGTTCACAACTTGATGTAAACAACAACAATTTCTTTGTTTATACCCTTCGCATAAGCAATAACAATTACTAGACTATTGTACGACTGATCTTTGTAACGGACATCTTCAAATCACGATTAGTCTCTTCAAACACAACGCGTGTTCACACAAGACTGACTGAACTTTTACTAATTCCGGCGGCTGCTTTGCCTTGCCTTTTATATGGCAGGGTAAACAGTCTGATTAATGTTCTGGTCGTGACTTCGCCTTCTCAAAATCTCAAATATGTAAACATCGTTGTTTACATTCATTATTGTTGTTTGTGTATTTTGTTTACATTTATTCTTGTAGTGTTGTTTGTTGATTTTTGTTTACTTGTTTACAATTTTTTTGTAGTCGCCGTAGTCTAATAGGTAGTGTGTTGGCTTATTAGACGTAAAGCCAGGGTTCAAGCCCCAGGCCAGGCATCAAAGACAAAATACAAAAAGTATTTCTTCGGCGACTTTCTCTCAGCAGATTGCTGGCAAAAACTCTGAGAGTAAATACAAATTGCCATGAAAAGTTCCTCAAAATATCTGTCGTTCGGAGTCGACTTTAAACTGTAGGTCCTGCCACTCATATATAAAATTAACACACACAACATAAGTGGTGTGAGAAACTAGGTCGTAATTCTGACTGAATGGTTGTAATGACTAATTATGTATGTATGTATGTATGTATGTACACTGAGCGCCAAAAGTGAGTAAAAAAACAACAATTCATGATAAAGGAACTATTTTCATACTTAAGAACAAAACTGTTGACTCACTTATGGCGCTCACTGTATGTATGTATGTCTAGAGGATAATTGAAGCTATAATCCATCTGTCCTAGTACCCTAAGCACCATACACGTAAGTGAATGACATTAAAAATATTTAAAAAAAATTTATTGTTACATTTCTGTGACGACTCTCGCACTTACCAACTTTCCTTTTAAAATACATACCGTATTGTTTATAAATAAATATCAAGTTTCTTATTTCGATTGTATTTGCCAGAGAATAAAATTTCCATAACTCCCATTGCCTTTACTACGCTGCTACACTGAGCGCCATAAGTGAATCAACACTTTTGTTCTTAAGTATAAAACGGTTTTGTTCTTAAGTATAAAAAAAAGTTCCTTTATCATGAATTGTTGTTTTTGTATTAACATTTATAAGTAACAAATAAACGTCTTTATTTTTGGAAATTTATTCGACTATTCTCATTTACTTTTCTCGCTATCCTAAGAAAATGAATTATTTCAGTGGTGTTTGCTCACTTTTGGCGCTCACTGTACATCGAAGCGGCAAGAATCGGCAAGGCAAACGGCAGTAAAACCCTATTAGAAAGGAAACTTAGTGGATTTTAAAATCTATCTCCCCAGACACAAACCAAGCCAGTTAACAGAGCTCTGTTATGTTACTAACATAACTTTGTAAAACATATTTCGTAACAGTGATTAACTAGGACTTATATAAAACTTATTTTATCAACTTTTCCTTTTTTCTTTTCTTATTTTACCCAGGAATTTAATTAATTTTTCCTGTTTTTCTTTGCCAGCCTTAAATTAAGTGTTCTACAGAGTTATGTTAGTAACATAACAGTGCTCTCTGTTAACTGACTTGGTTTGCGTCTGGGGACACATATTAGAAAGTACCCTCTAGTAATTATTTATTGCATAAATATGTATGTGATAGAGTCCTAAACTAAATTCTCTTTGTAATAAATTTCTAGTTTATGGGTCAAAAGCATTTTAAAATTGTATTGAAAAGTAAAGACTCCTCTCCTTTGAAAAAAAGAAAATCCTTTTCAGCATACAGCATCCTTTGTGTGGCTTAAAAAAACATCTTCTGGAAATAAACATCATGAATGTATCCTCACACAATATTTGTATATTTGAAACACACATACATACACATACACACACACACACACACACACACACACACAGATCCAATCACATTTTAAACTTTTATGGTAACCTTTACAAAGAATATCTCCGTTCTCTACTACTACTTTGACAAGCAGCACACTACACTCAACAAAATAGTTTTTCTAAGAAATTATTTATGCAAAACTCTCTCCTTCTCTCTCTCTCTCTCTCTCTCTCTGTCTTTCTCTGTGTCCCTCTGTCTCTCTCTCTATGTCTCTGCCTGTCTGCATTTCTATTGAATAGAAACAGGAAAATAAACATGGAGGTTAACACTTATCGTGGGGTATTGAATAAAGTGCTCCTCTCTTCTTCTCTCTCTCTCTCTCTAGAACACATACAAATTGATTGAAATTTTGTTGCCATGGCACATGCTTTTTCCTAAAGAAGAACAATGAAGAAGAATGAGGGGGGGGGGGGGGCGATTGCAAAAGGGAATTGAAGAACATAAATTATAAAGAAATAGAAATAGAAGAAGCAAACGAAACCATATTAAATAAATCATAACGAACCAAAATGTTTATTTAATAGACACATTTCAACTCTTTCCTGTTGTTTTAGAATTGAGAATTTTCCCATAACCCAGCAAACAATTTTGAGGAATGTAAAACATCAAAGATATACATAGGTAGAGTGAGGAAAGATCTGAATTGTAGTACTGAAGTCTGATAACACAATATGACCATAAGGAAAATTCTAATATCATACCCTCTCAGGATTTACACGTCCTGCAAAATCGTTAATGAAAAAATAAAATAAATAAAATAAAATAAAATAAATAAAATAAAAATAAAAGTCCCTGATGTTATAAAGGATGCTGCAATATTGACAGACTAGCCGGATACTTGTTTTGGATACGTTTGTAAAAAGTTCAGTACTCGAACCAGTAGAAACCTTCAATAATCTCCTCCAATAGAATGCGTCCTTGCAGTAGAGCTCTTATACCACTTTTTCCACCACTCTCCTAAAACGCTCTAACAGCCTTAATAACACTCTTCCATAACTATTACGCTTCTCTTCAATAATACTTTAATAACTCCCATACACTGTTCTACAACTCTTCTATAATACTTACGACACTCTTCTAAAATGCTTGCGCCACTGTTGTAAAACTGTTCTACAGCTATTATAAACTGTTCTACAACTGTTATACAACTTTTGCAACACACTTCTATAAATCTTTTCTTATTATTCATACCACTATCCTACAACTCTTTTGCAAATCTTATTCTCTTTTAAAACTCTGCTACCATTGTTACTCTTACAACACACTTCTACAACTCTTCTAGAGGTATTATACCACTCTTCTACAACTCTTGTACACTGTTCTACAACTCTTGCAATGCTCTGCTACAACTCTTCTACAGCGATTATATCTCCCTTCTACAACTCTTTCAACGCTGTTATACAACAATTCTACAACTCTTCCAACACTGTTATACAACTCTTATACAGCTATTATACCACTCTTCTACAAGTCTTCTACCGCTGTTATACAAATCTTGTACAGCTATTATACAACTCTTCTAAAAATCTTTTACCACTTTTATACAACTCTTCTACGGGTATTATGCCACTCTTCTACAACTCTTATACACTGTTCTACAATTCTTATACAACTCTTACAACACATTTCTATAACTCTTCTACAGATATAATACAACTCTTCTACAACTTTTATATAATGTTCAACAACTCTCATACCACTGTCCTACAACTCTTTTACAAATCTTACACAACTCTTTTAAAACTCTGCTACCATTCTTATGCAACTCTCCTACAACTATTACAACACTGTTCTACAACTCTTCTACAGCTGTTATACCACTCTTCTACAACTCTTATATACTGTTCTACTGCTCTTATACACGGTTCTATAATTCTTGCAATGCTCTGCTACAACTCTTCTACAGCGATTATAGCTCGCTTCCACAACTCTTCCAACATTGTTATACAAATCTTCTACAGCTATTATACAATTATTCTAAAACTATTTTACCACTATTATACAACTCTCTTACGGGTATTATATCACTCTTCTACAGCTCTTATACACTGTTCTACAACTCTTATACAACTCTTAAAACACACTTCTACAACTCTTCTACGGCTACAACACTGATACAACTATTACAACACTGTTCTACAACTCTTCTACAGCTATTATACCACTCTTCTACAACTCTTATATACTCTTCTACAGCGATTATATCTCTCTTCTACAACTCTTTCAACGCTGTTATACAACACTTCTACAGCGATTATACCACTATTCTACAATTCTTCCAACACTGTTATACAACTCTTCTACAGCTATTATTATTCTACAACTCTCATACCACTGTCCTACAACTCTTTTTCAAATCTTACACAATTCTTTTAAAACTCTGCTACTATTGTTATACAACTCTTCCACAGTTCTTATACACTGTTCTACAACACTCATACAACTATTACAACACTGTTCTACAACTCTTCTACAGCTATTATACCACTCTTCTACAACTCTTACAATGCTCTGCTATCTCTCTTCTACAACTCTTTCAACGCTGTTATACAACAGTTCTACAACTCTTCCAACACTGTTATACAACTCTTAACAGCTATTATACCACTCTTCTACAAGTCTTCTACCACTGTTATACAAATCTTCTACAACTATTATACAACTCTTCTAGAACTCTTTTACCACTATTATACAACTCTTCTTCGGGTATTATACCACTCTGCTACAGCTCTCATGCTGTTCTTCAAGAACCAATCTGCAATTTTTATACGCTGTTTTACAATATTTTTCCAACTCCTACACCCGTCTTCTACAACTGTTATACAACTTCGTAATAACTCATACACTACTCCGACAACTCTTATACTTTGCTCTATAACTCTTATACAGCTCTTACATTACGCTTTTACAGCTCTTTTACGAATTTTTCTGTAACTTATTATTGCACTCTTTGTAAGGACGTTGTACAATGGGTCAATTCGACCTTCGGGTACTGTACTTGTCTTTATTGACAAGTACACGTCCTCTAACCCTACCTAACCTATTATTGCACTCTCCTACAACTCTTATACCGTGCTTTTAAAGATGAAATGTCGGTCCAGTCTAATGGACGCGTATATGTATAGATGAGTAGGTTATTAAGGGACTTGTGCTATCTGTTCAAAGCGCTTTATATGAATAAAGAAATTTCTTAATTCAAGCAAAATTTAGTTGTTATCTTTAGTAGATGGAGATGTCATGCCAAACAAATAAGTTTTTCAACATGAAATCCAAGAAAACAAATCCAAAGTTTTCTTAGTTTTGTTTGGCGAAAACTGCCAGAAAAAAAACATCAGCAGAATAGAAGTGAAAACAAAACTTTTCTTAACAAATTTAACGAAATTTTTGTTTCTTCAGCTCGCAGTAGTTTATTAAAATGAAATTCAAAAAGAATTCCTATCAAAAATATGAAGCGCGCAATTCACAGAATAACCACGCCACAGTCACTAGAGAGAAAGAGGAATTGAGAGCTTTAGAACGAAGAAGAAAAAAGTGTTAAAAGCATCGTTAAGTCATAAAAGTTTAGTGTTTTTGGTTTTTTTTGTATTGACAAGTCCAATTTCATATCCAGCACACCCCCATCTATCTGTTTTCCTAATGCAAGTGAATTGGAATTTTGTTTGTTTTTCTTGGTAAGAAAACCGTGCGTACGATTTAAGTTTTTCGCACAACAAATCTTGTGAAATATTGTCGTCTCTAGATTTGAAAATGACAATGAAAACAACAATAAAATTTATAATAAAAATTGACACACAATATATATTGAAATGGAAAAGAAGAAGCTGCTGCTAATGATTATGGTGACGAGAAGTACTTCCATGGCAGATAATGTTTCATTATCTGACAAAAAAAAAATTGTAAAAAAGAAGACACAATTGTTGTGGAGAAGCTGTAGTAAAAGTAAGATAAAGTTTTTCCCAACAGCTGCGGAATTTTTCTTAAGAAAATATCAGCAAATATTTTGTAAATAAATACCGTATTTGTAACCAAAGGAAACTGCATAAGAAAAATTACAGAAAATCCATTTCAATTTCTATTTAAAATAGGAAAAACAGAGAAATTTATATTCTTATTCAAATGTGGACGGAGCTTAATATTAACATCGAAAATTATAGATCGCTTCACTTTATCCAATGCGTATTCATAGAGAATATTATTTCAAGATTTGCCGCTCTATTTATACCTCATTTAGTTTTGATTTGGCAACTTCTAGAACTTTCTATGTAGTATTGTTATAGTAATTTGAGGAAACGTGAATTCCTAAACTTCAATATACCTCATATTCGACGAATTTCGTCTCGCTAAATCATTCTGACAAATGGATACCATAACGTCTTGTGTGAATACCAGAACGACTCATATCGATATTTGTAATGAGAAATGACTACTTAAGTGTTAATATCAGAGTTGGTCAGATATAGCCTATGTGGACGACATATGCAGTCAAAAGTAATTCATAATGTTTTGTCTGACAACATATCCTATAGAAAATGTTTTGTCTGACAAGATTTCCTACAGAAAATATTTTGTCTGACAATATTTCCTATAGAAAATGTTTTGTCTGACAACATTTCCTATAGAAAATGTTTTGTCTGACACGATTTCCTATAGAAAATGTTTTGTCTGACAAGATTTCCTATAGAAAATGTTTTGTCTGACAAGATTTCCTATAGAAAAAGTATTGTCTGATCAAATTTTCTATTGAAATTTTTTTGTCTGGTCAAATTTTCTATACAACATTTTTTGTCTGATCATATATTCCATACAAAATTTTTTGTCTGATCATACTTTGTATACAAATTTTTTGTTTGATCAAATTTTCCATAAAAATTTTTTTGTCTGATCGCATTTTCTATAAAAAAAAAATTGTCTGATCGCATTTTCCATTAAAATTTTCTTGTGATCATATTTTCCATACAAAATTTTTTGACTGATCATATTTTCCATACAAAATGTTTTGTCTGATCAAATTTTCTATTGAAAATTTTTTTCTAATCATATTTTCTATTCAAAATGTTTTGTCTGATTACATTTTTTATTGAAAATTTTTTGTCTAATCATATTTTCAATACAAAATATTTTGTCTGATTACATTTTTTATTGAAAATTTTTTGTCTGATAATATTTTCTATACAAAATTTTTTATCTGATCATATTTTTTATACAAAATGTTTTGTCTGATCAAATTTTCTGCACAAAATTTTTTGTCAGATCAAATTTTCCATTAAAAATTTTTTTGTCTGATCACATTTTCTATAAAAAAAAAATTTTTGTCTGATCAAATTTTCTATACAAAATTTTTTGTTTATCATTTATTCCATACAAAATTTTTTGTCTGATCGAATTTTCTATGCAAAATTTTTTGTCTGATCATATTTTCCATACAACATTTTTTGTCTGATCAAATTTTCTATACAAAATTGTTTGTCTGATCATATTTTCAATACAAAATGTTTTGTCTGATCAAATTTTCTATTCAAAATGTTTTGTCTGATCATATTTTCCATACAAAATTTTTTGTCTGATCATATTTTCAACATAAAATGTTTTGTCAGATCAAATTTTTTTATGTCTGATCATATTTGCTATTCAAAATGGTTTGTCTGATTGAATTTTCTGTAAAAATCGTTTAGCTGTTCAAATTTTCTATACAAAATTATTTGTCTGATCATATTTTCCATACAAATTTTGTTGTCTGATCATATTTTCTGTACAATTCTTTTGACTGATCATATTTGTTGTACAAAATTTTTTGCCTGATTAAAATTCATACAACATTTTTGTCTGATCGCATTTTCTATAAAAAAAATTTTTGTCTGATAATATTTTCCATACAAAAATTTTTGTCTGATCAAATTTTCCATACAAAATTTTTTGTCCGATTAAAATTCAGACAAAATTTTTTGTCTGATCGCATTTTCTATAAAAAAATTTTGTCTGATCATATTTTGTATAAAAATTTTTTGTCTGATCGCATTTTCTATAAAATATTGTTTGTCTGATGAAATTCCCCATACAAAATTTTTTGTCTGATAACATTTCCTATAGAAAATTTTCTGTTTTGATCGAATGCTTCACAGAAACTTTATTGAATTCATTCGCTCAATGTCTGTTAAAAAAAATTATTTTCTCTAGCCTTTGCATTTAATATATTTCGCTGCCATATCTACAACTGTCTGTTCATTTCTCCGTTTGTCTGTCTATCTATCTGTCTGTTGCTAAAGCTGTTTATATTACAGTTCACTACATATTTCGTTTTGTACGCTTGTCCACTGATTGGAAGAAAGAAAATGAAAAAAAAGAAATTGCACAAGTCAAGCAGATTACTGACCGCTTGAAGGACATTAATAGTTTTTAGATTTTGTTTTTGTTGTTCGTGGTTGGTTGTTGTAACACAAAATCGCTTAAAACCTCTGGCTGTTGGAAAAGGCAAAATACACGCAAAACTTATCTAAAAACATACACAGAATGAAAATTCATTTTTTCTTTTGATAGACAGTCCGTCATTTAGAGACTCAAAATAGTTTTGCAGTCGCCAGTGCAAGCAACGAAAAAAAACGGAAAAAAAATTGCAGTCAGAAGACCTACATTTAGGCGGGCACATATACACACCCAAATGCATTATTGACTGACTGGCGTGGCCATTCATCCAGTCTTACAGGCAGATAAAATTGGACTGAAAAACAAAACGAAATGAAATGAATTGAAATGAAATGAAATGAAATGAAATATTAAAACAAATCTGGGCGATTAAAAAAAACTACAGAAAAAGTGAGCAAAAGACTACATTCTATTCATTGTGTTCGACGTCAGGTTTAGAAGTGACTGATAAAATCCCTACTGTCCATATGGGGGCATGAAGGTGCAGCAGCAATAACTTTTAGAAAAAATTGTTTTTTTCTCCTTTTGTTATTGCTGTTGCATTCGAATCTAAAACCGTTTTGTTGAATGAATCTGCTGCCATGATTTCGTTGCCATAGAATTAAAAAAAGATGAAATTTGTATTGTTTAGCCACCTAAAGTAGCGTTAAAGTAGACAGGGACTTAGTTGTTCAGGGCTTTAGTAGAACAAGAATCACCTACAAACTCATCTACTTTTCAAGAAATTGTTTAAATTATAAGAATTTAAAGAAATGCAGTGCACACATGGGTATTATGTAGCCTAGTGGATGACGCAGGAAAATTGCAAGAGACAAAAAAATTTGCTATAAAAAATTGCAAGAGACATAAAATTTTCAATAGCAAATGTCATGAAACAAAAAAATTTTCCAAAAAAATTGCATGAGACAAATTTTCTATAGAAAGTTCCATGAGACAAAAAATTTTCTATAAAAAATTGCATGAGGCAAATTTTCTATAAAAAATTGAATGAGACAAATTTTCTTTACAAAATTTCATGAGACAAAAAATTTTGTATAGAAAATTGCATGAGACAAAAAATTGTCTATAGAAAATTGCATGAAACAAAAAATTGTCTATAGAAAATTGCATGAGACAAAAAAGTTTCTATAGAAAATTGCATGAGACAAAAAAATTTTCATAGAAAATTACATGGGACAAAAAATCTATAAAAAATTGCATGAAACAAATTTTCTTTAGAAAATTGCACGAGACAAAGTTTCTATAGAAAATTGCATGAGACACAAAATTTTCAATAAAAATAACATGAAACTAAAAATTGTCTATAAAAAAATAGCATGAGACAAAAAAATTTTATAGAAAACTGCATGAGACACAAATTTTCTATAAAAATAACAAGCAAAAAATTTCTATAAAAAATAGCATGAGACAAAAAATTTTCTATAGAAAATTGGATGACACAAAAAAATTTTTATACAAAATTGCATGAGACTTAAAATTTTCTAAAGAAAATTGCATGAGACAAAAACTTTTCAATAGAAAATTGCATGAGAAAAAAATTTCAATAGAAAATAACATGAGACAAAAAAATTTTCTATAAAAAAGTGCATGAGACAAATTTTTTATAGAAAATTGAATTAGCCAAAAATTTGCTAAAGAAAGCTGCATGAGACAATAAATTGTCTATAAAAAATTGCATGAGACAAAAAATTTTCTGTGTAAAATTGCATGACACAAAATTTTCAATAAAAATAACATGAAACAAAAAAATTTCTATAAAAAATAGCATGAAACAAAAAATTTTCTATAGAAAATTGCATAAGACAATAAATTTTGTATAAAAAATTGCATGAGACACAGAATTTTCTATAAAAATAACATGAAATAAAAAAATCTATAAGAAAAATAGCATGAGACGAAAAAATTTCAGTAGAAAATTGCATGAGACAAAAAAATTTTCAATAGAAAATTGCATGAGACAAAAATGTTTTATGGAATTTTACAGTCGACCTTGACAACAAGTAGTTGAATTTTATTTGTTTGCCACAGTTTGTCACTTTAAAACTTCTGTATTGTCATTTGGATTTCTTTATAAAATGGTTTAATAGGGGCCCCGCCAGCCTTTAATCGTTTTCAGATTGCAAGAAATATTACCACAATATTGGTTCTTCACGTTGATATTTATTTCTTTGTTTTTTTTTCTTATTGTGGCTGTTCTTTTGTAAATATTTTATGCGATTATAAATTCCAATCACAATTTCTAGTAAATTTCGAAACATAAATTTCTGAAATTCAATTTTATTTTCTTTTCTGTTGCTCTTTCGTTGTGCACTTTGTTATTATTTATGGTTGGCCGCATATGCATACAATTAAAGGGTGTAGTCAACTTAAGCGTTACTTTACATAAATGAATATAAATTCTAATTATGTCCTTAGTAAATTGGCCACTGACTGCATGTACGTTTAGTACAGTAATATTTTATAAAATTAATTTTTTTTTGTTTTCCGCATTTGAGGTGTATTTTCGAATCGATTTTTATTGCTGTGTGCATACGTTTGCATTCAATTTTAGTTCAAACTCTGGTGAATGCTCTCTTCTCTAGGTACAACTCAATGCCTATATGTGGTCATATCAGAGCTCCATCATATTGTCTAGTCCTAGTAATGTTCACTGTGAATAAGAAACATGACCAGCAGTAGAGGCAGTGTCAGTGCTTGTAAAATCCACATACAAATCATCTGGTGCCACGTACCGCATACCATTTACCTCTCTGTGCGCCCCTGGTAAAAGCGAATGTGCGAAATTGTTGATAAAAATGAATTTATTGCTGAGCAAAAGGCGAAACGTGTTTTGTATTAAAACCATGTTTTTTTCTAAATTTTTTTGTTTTATCATTGCATTTATTTTGTAAATTTTGATTTTTATTTCTGTTTTTGCAATAAATGTGAGTGTAATTAAACAAAGAAATATTTTGTTTTTATTTCGAAAACTCTAATAAAAATTCAATAAAATTTTTATCGATATTTTAGCACTTCATAAACAAACAAAAAATTATTTTATTACACGTTAATGCAATAGTTTTTTATTTACTGTTTTCCATTCGAAATTTTTAAATACAAATTTTTGTATTTAAAAAAATATATTGATATTTAAAAAAATATTTTTGTCTAATGATACCATTTCCTATAAGAATTTTTTGGTCTCATGCAATTTTTTATAGAAAAGTTTTTTTGTCTCATGTAATTTTTCTGTGGAAATTTTTTTGTTATGCTACTTTCTATAGAAAATTTTTTGTCTCATGCAATTTTTTATGAAAAATTTTTTCTATCATGCAATTTATTATAGAAAAATTTTCGTGTCATACAATTTTGTAGGGAACATTTTTTGTCTCATGCAATTTTCTATGAAAACCTTTTTGTCTCCTGATATATTCTATAGAAAATTTTTTGTCTCATGCAATTTCCTATAAGAAATATTTTATCTCATGCAATTTTCTGTAGAAAATTTTTTGTCTGATGCAATTTTCTATAGAGATATTTTTCTCTCATGCAATTTTCTATAATAATTTTTTTCTTTCATGCAATTTTCTATAAAAAAATTTTTTCTCTCATGCAATTTACTGCAAAAAAAATTTTTTCTCATGCAATTTTCTATAAAAAAAATTTTCTCTCATGCAATTTTCTATAGAAATTTTTTCCTCTCGTGTCTTAAGTACAAAGGGACAGTCATCAGGATTGTTGGCATGATACAAAACGTAAGGCAATGAAACAGGTACACTTTGAAACTTTCAACATATAACGCAAAAGAATGAAACCAATCATCCTTCCCTCACGCAATTTTCTATAAAAACTTTTTGTCTCATGCTATTTTCTATAAAAAAATTTTCTCTCATGCAATTTTCTATAGAATTTTTTTTTTCTCAGATGTCTTAAGTACAAAGGGGCAGTCATCAGGATGCTTGGCATGATACAAAACGTAAGGCAATGAAACATGTTAAATAGCAATAAGTGTCGTAGATACACTTTGAAACTTTCAACAGAGAACGCAGAAGAATGAAACCGCTCATTATTCTCGCATGCAATTTTCTATAAAAAAAACTTTTTGTTTCATGCTATTTTATATAAAAAAATTTTCTCTCATGCAATTTTCTATAGAAAATTTTTTTCTCCCATGCTATTTCTATAGACATTTTTTGTCAAATGCAATTTTCTATAGGAAATTTATTCTCTCATGCAATATTTTTATCCCATGCGATTTTCTACCGCAAATATTTTGTCTCATGCAATTTTTTTATAGCCAAAATTTTGTCTCATGATATTTTCTATAGAAAATTTTTTTGTCTCATGCAATTTTCTATTTCAAATAATTTGCCTAATGCAATTTTTTTAACGCAAAAATTTTGTCTCATGATATTTTCTGTAGAAAATTGTTTCTCTTATGCTATTTTCTATAGCAAATTTTTTTCTCTTGTTATTTTCTATAGAAAATTTTTACTCTCATGCTCTTTTCTATAGAAAATTTTTTTGACAAATGTAATTTTCTATAGAAATGTTTTTCACTCATCCAATTTTCTATAAAAAAAATTTCTCATTGCATCTTGTCTCATTGGAACCCTTGAAAAGTTTATAAAAATCATTCAAACATGCAATTTTCTATCGCAAATATTTTGTCTCAATGAATTTTTTATCGCAAAAATTTTGTCTCATGATATATTCTATAGAAATTTTTTTTGTCTAATGCATTTTTCTATAGAAAAGTTTTTCTCTCATGCTATTTTCTATAGAAATGTTTTTCTCTCATGCTATTTTCTATAGAAAATTCTTTTTCTCATTCAATTTTTTATCCCACGCAATTTTCTATCGCAAATATTTTGCCTCATGCAATTTTTTTATCGCGAAAATTTTGTCTCATATTTTCTATAGAAAATTTTTTGTCTCATGCTATTTTCTATAGAAAATTTTTTTATCAAAAGCAATTTTCTATAGAAAATTTTTTTATCAAAAGCAATTTTCTATAGAAAATTTTTTTATCAAAAGCAATTTTCTATAGAAAATTTTTTTATCAAAAGCAATTTTCTATAGAAAATTTTTTTATCAAAAGCAATTTTCTATAGAAAATTTTTTTTATCAAAAGCAATTTTCTATAAAAATGTTTCCTTGAAAAGTTTAAAAAAATCATTCAAACATGCAATTTAATGCAAATATTGTGTCTCATGCAATTTTTTTATCGCAAAAATTTTGTTTGATGATATCTTCTGCAGAAAATTTTTTGTCTCATGCAATTTTCTATAGAAAATTTTTTTCTCATTCAATTTGTTTATCCCATGCAATTTTCTATCACAAATATTTTGCCTCACGCAATTTTCTGTAGAACATTTTTTGTTTCATTATATTTTCAATAGAATATTTTTTCTCTCATGCTACTTTCTATAGAAAATTTTTTGTCACATGCAATTTTCCATAGAAATGTTTTTCTCTCATGCAATTTTCTTTAAAAAAAATTGTTTCTCATTGAATCTTGTCTCATTGGAATCCTTGAAAAGTTTAAAAAAAAATCATTCAAACAGTCCATCAAGTTTAAATTGTAAAAGGAAACCAAAATCGCCTTTTAAGCCATTGTCTATTGGCCATAAAATTGAAGGCAGTTTTTCGTCCACAAACAATTGCCAGCTGAATTGCATTTTTTATGGGTCTTTTTAGGTTTCTTTTTTTTTTCAAAGTTACTCCAAGTAGTAGTTGTTAAGAGACAGTGCGACGGAAGAATAGTTACAATAGAGAAAAAGTTTCTTTTGTGAACCAAAGACCTTTTAGTGTTACGAACCCCCTCGCAATAAAAGAGAAAGACTTGGCTGCTGATTGTGGAGAAGTGATGAGCAGGATACAAGTTTTATGGGCAACGCACAATACAATACAGCACAGCACAGAGCAAAGAACGCAGGTAAAAAGGCCATTAAAGTTAAGACTCTGGCTACAGACTTGAAATTCTGTTTTTGTTGCCACAAATAGGGGCAGGCAACTGAACAGATTTCTTTTTTTTTTTTGGTTTTCTTTTGCTTGCAACTTGCAACAAAACCACAACAATAACAACAAATGTAAGCCAAAAAAATGAATTTGGGAAACGAAGAAACGCATTAAATTCAACACAAAAGATTTTGCTGCTTTGCTCAAATAATAATGAAAACTTTTTGGTGTACAGCAGGTGGCACAAGAGAGATGAAGCATGGAGGTAGGGAGGGCGTGTATATTATTTTCAAGGATTTTATGTGGCTGTTGCCAAGTCATGAAACCACCAGGAAAGATACAAGTGGCAAACGGCAATAAATATGTTAAAATTTCAACAACTGCACACACACAGAGAGAGAGACAGAGACACACAAAACCAAAAACTTAAGCACAGTGTAACGATTTGAAATAAAATATGGAATGTGCTTAAGGTAGCAACCTTACTAGGCCTAAAGGTTTAAAACAAGAAAACAAGACCAACAAGACACACTGTGGGGGCCATAAACTAAAAATTAACAATAGTCTCGAAGGCAGTTTTTTATAAAAGGGAAGTCAATAGCCTAACCAGCATCATCAGGCCAGGCAACCACCAGCAAGCATTTGTTAACATATGGGCTGTTGCATGGCTGCTTAAGTACAAAGGGACGGACAGTCATCGGGATGGTTGGCATGATACCGAACGTAAGGCAATGAAACAGGTTAAATAGCAATAAAAGTGTCGTAGGTAAAGGTACACTTTGAAACTTTTTTCAACAGAGAACGTAGGAGAATGAAACCAATCACTGGGACTATCACCGCATGTACAACAACAATAACAACAATAGCAACAGCAGCAGCAACACCAACACCAACACGACAATAAGAACACAATGACACGACAACAGAAGACGAAGAAAAAAGTACGAAGAACGAAAAGAAGAAAGAAACTTGAAATAAAAATTCCCTTTTGGAACTTAAGAACCAAACAATAACAACAACAACAAACAGCAGCAGCAGCCACATAAATTGACTTGATGATAGGCTTACTTATCAAAAGAGAGAAGCACAAGCACAAGTAGAAGTGGAAGTGGAAGCTACAACAACAGCAGCAGCATCAGCATCAGCCTCCATAACCTAAAGCAATCGACTTTAAAAAACCTACAAACATATGCTCGTCGCTTATAACACAACAGGACAGTTCAGCTAAATAAACAGTTTCAAGTGGCAGCAGCAGCAGCAGGCATTCAAAAGAAAAAAAAGAAAACAAAATCGTTTCCTTTTCTCAAGAAGGAAGCAAAAAAACAAATTTTTTTTGGAAACAAAATAAAAATTTCAGGGCATTTTTTTAAAGCGAATATAGCCGTGCATTGCATGGCATTGCTGGACATTAAGGGAGTTTAGAACAGCACCAGCACTACTCCAGATGGTATAGTCGAGACACTTTAAAATCTGGTGTTGGATGTAGGAACTACATAAGTGGCTACAAATCGAGATGGATTACAACAGCTTTAAGTGTGCTGGAAGTTTTTAAATAAAATACTTGGTAGAGAGACCAAAAATAATATAAACCTCATGACGTCGGCAGGTACGATGATTCTTGATGATCAGGTTAAGGCTAATGAATTAAACCACTATTTTGTAGAGTCGGTAAGAGACTTGAGGAATCATATACAAGTATATCCTAATGATAATTGTAATCAACTTAGAACACTATACAGAAGTTCTAATCGATTTTCTTTTAAAGCAGCCACTGTTGAAGATATGGAAATTATCATAAACAACATGGATACCAAGAAGTCTACTGGCTATGATAGAATTTCACCTAAATTAGTAGTTAAATGTAAGGATGTTATTTTACCAATGCTACTTAACATTTTTAATAAAATCATCGTTTCGGGTATTTTCCCTGATTGTTTAAAGATCAGTAAGATTATAGTCATCCCGAAAGTTTCAAATGCTTCTACGGTGAACAAGTTTCGTCCAGTTGCTCTCCTTTCGATTATTGACAAAATATTTGAAAAACTTATATACCAACAACTTTATCTGTACATTGAAAATAATAATTACATTTACAAACAACAGTTTGGTTTTAAAAAAGGTTGCGTAACAGATGAAGCAGTTGTGAATGTAGTCAATGATATATGTAACGGATTAGATACAGGTTTTAATGGTGTAGCAGGCCTATTCCTGGATGGATTTTAGCAAAGCTTTTGATCTAGTTGATCATAATATTATGCTACAAAAACTGAAATATTATGGTGTGGATGAAAGAGGGCTCAACATGTTTGAGAGTTATTTCAAAAATCGGAAGCAGTATGTGGAAGTTAATCAGAGTAAGAGTGATATGACAAATGTTGAATGTGGTGTTCCACAAGGTAGCTGTCTTGGTCCCCTACTGTTCAAAATTTATATAAATGATATTAGTAATTTGGATCTAACTGGACGTTTGTATATGTTTGCTGACGATGTGTGCCTCTTTTATCCGTACAAATATGATTTATCGTTGAAAGCAAATATGGAACGGGATATATCTCTGATTTTTGAGCTTGCTCGCCTAAACAAATTAGTACTAAATGCAGATAAAACTGTTCTAGTGAGATTTAGACCACATGCTGTTAATAATAATTTTAATATTTATGTTGATGGTAATATAATTTATGAATCAGATTCTGTAAAGTATTTCGGAATAACGCTTCAAAGTAATCTTGGATGGGATTTGCACATACCTGAACTGAAATCAAAAATAGCTCCAGCTATTGGCATATTATATAAAATGAAATATAAACTTAATGAGGAAACTAAACTTCTGTTATACCATGCTCTAATTCAAAGCCACCTAAATTGTATGGCTATAATTTATGGCTTCAAAAGCACTACAACGTTAAAAACTCTGCAATGCATGCAAAATAAATCGTTAAAAAGAAGTATATAATTGGCCCATTCGATTCCAAACTTTATCCCTCTATCGTGACATTTGTAAAACAATTTTGCCCATTCGTGGGTTGTATAAGTACCAAGTCTTGATGTATATATTTAAATCATTGTACAACATTGGTTATCGTACGGTTCAATTTCATCAGAACCAAACAATTTTCAATACTCGGAATCAGCAAAACTTATGGACTTCAAGGTGCAGATTAGAGACTACCAAGCAACGTATTCAATACATGGGTGTTGCTGAATAAAATAACCTTCCTGTAATTTTGAAAACATGTAACAGAATTTCCACTTTTAAAAATTGCCTTAAAGAACACTTAAAACTTAAAGAAAATCTTGAAACACTCCTATTGTAAAACTTTGTAATCTAAAAATATTTTTTTTTTATTTAAAAATTTTCATAATTTTAATAATAAATTGTACATGAAATTGTTTGCCAACTTGTCTCAATAATGCCTTAATGGCGCTGAGACCTTTAGAATTTCGATTTAAGTTGTACATGAAATGTTAATAATAAAAAATAAAAAAAAAAAAAGTCCCTTAACTAGCGAGGATGTAAGCTTCAAAACTACCTCTCTAGTATTCTTACTTACTTCCACTTAATTGATCATTACAACCCTTTAGCTTTATGGGAGCGAAATTTGGGCCGAAACACTAGATGTTAAGAAGAGGGCAAACTCACTTGTATCGGTACAGAGAACGGCTGCTTTGCGTGTCGCGTCGGCGTACCGTACAGTGTCCGCTCCGGCCGTACAGGTGATAGCGGGTATAATCCCTGTGGATCTGCTGGCGGCAGAGCGGATGGAGATTTATAAGGCGAAATCGGCTGGAAATCATATAACCGGTTACTTCAGGCAAAACACCATTTCAGAATGGCAACGACGATGGAACGAGGAAGATATAGGAAGATGGACCGCGAGACTTATTCCGGACATAAGGCCATGGATTGGTCGGAAATTTGGAGAGATAAACTACTACGTTACACAGATGCTATCAGAATGGGCAAGGCCGCCTACCCTTACTGTCTGTACGAGGAAGGGGAGGTAATTGATGACGCAGAACACACTGTTTTCGAGTGTGCACGCTGGCAGAGCTATCGCTCTGTACTGACGTCAATTGTTGGAACGATCACAGCCGCTAATATTGTCGCGGTTATGACTGCGAGTAGTGAAAATTTGACCTCGGTAGTGAATTACGTGGAGAGCATTCTAAGAATGAAGAAGAGGGATGTCGAGGCTGCGGAACATGTGGGCACGACGGCATAGATGAAACTGGCACACGTGTCAAGCGAAATTCGAAACAGGGACTTTATATGACTCCTCAACTTTCGATACGCAATCCGGACGCGGATATGAACATGAAGGGGCCAAAGGGCCAAAGGGACTCCACTCCGAAGTAATACCACCGTAGTTCCGGAGTGGGCACAAACAAGTCCACAGGAGCTGAGGGGGGGGGATTTAGTGGGTGAGGGTCCCACACACGGAGGATGTGACGACTTCCTCTATGGTGCGGTTAGGTACATTTACCCCTCTTCGGCGATAAAAAAAAACAACCCTTTAGTCAGGACAAGAACCTACGCTCTGACACCAACCATAACGTACGTGTTCATTTTTATTCATGGGTGGCGAGACCTACAGTTTAACCTCGATTCCTAAAGAAATATTTGTTTGTACTTCGTTAAGGTCGAGATATCTAAGCTAAGCTTTGAACCACGGTGTCTAGTATAATAAGTCAGCACACTACCTACTGCATGACGGTGACTTTATGATGTTTTTTTTTTTCAGCACTCAGGGGATGGCTCGTACTCATGCAGTGGAAAGAGGGAGTACCTACTGCACACTACCTACTGCATGACGGTGACTTTATGATGTTAGTTTCGTTAGCGAAAAATAACTGCTTATATGGAGATACACTAGCCCATACAGTACACGGCCATTCCAATACAAATGGAGGCGATAAAGTCTTAATTCTGTTGCAACTATTACTGCTACTGTGTAGAAGAAAGAAAGAAGACGTGAGTATACAACATCTAGTCACTCTTCTATTCATTGCATCGCTCTCATTGGAAGATCTTCGAGCGGAAAAGAACTGAGCGCACCAAGTACTCATTTCGATTCTTTGCAAAATAAACCAGACACGAATCTTAACGATCAACGAGGCTGCTGATTCGTAAAGTTCAGTGGTTGTTTACCAAACTCTGCTAATATCCATGTATACGGATAACGAATCCACTGTTAATGCCTTAAAAAGCCGTCGCTGGACAGAATTAATGCTATGGGTGCCGGAAGACATACCGAGAAACATAAAGGCAGATGAGCTTGCCAGGAGATGGCTCTACCGTATGTCTGTCATCAAACTTGGAAGGTGTGTGCGTACTCATGGTCTTTTGTGATTCTAAGTTTCCATGTGCCGGTGACAGTAAGTGCCGGATAGGGAGGCATTTATGGCTCCCTAATGCGCATAAATAGGTACGATAAAGTCTTAATTCTGTCTGTGATTATCAGACAGGATGTTACAACAATTGCTGAGCGATCTTCTCGTGTATCTGAGATATTCTCGTGCTGTTGCTGTGGCCTGAGGGTGTGGAGGGTATAAGAGAACTGAATTGAATGGGTTACACACTTATAGAAATATTTTTCACTTTGAAAAGCTTATTTTGACTTAAAATTCGAGTATTAAGCACTACGTTTGCAACTTGCTTACTTACTTAATTGGCCATTAACAACCCGATTAACAGATTTCGGCTTGCCGTACACATTTTTCCTTCGCCAATTGGTTACACCAATCGATGACAGGGCTTCCTCGATTTGGCCCTTCCAACGCAAACAGGGTCGTCCTCTTCGCCGAATTCCGCAGATTCTCGCATCAAATACCCGTCACGCCAGAGCATCCTCCTCCATTCAATCGACATGGCCGAGTCAGCACAGTCGCTGGATGTTATTACGCTGCACAACGTCTATGTCGTGTGATGAGCTCATACAGCTCACCGTTGGATCGGATGCGGAAATCATTGCCAACTAGCAATGGACAGAAGATCTTGCGTAGTACTTTTGTCTCGAATACTCTCAAGGCTGTTGCATCAGTGCTTAATAGCGATCATGCCTCTGCGCCAAAAACAAGCTCGGAGAGGATGAGCGTCTTGTAGAGTAGTAGTTTTGTCGTACGAGAGAGGTCTCTGCTACTCAATTGCCTATTGAGACCATAGTAGCACCTGTTGGCAAGAGTGATCCTCCACTTGACATGATCCTCCAGACTGACATAATTTTTGGTGGTAACGGCGCAGCCAAGATAAATAAATTCCTTGACTATATTGAAAGCGTAGTTATCGGCCGTTATCTGAGATCCAATAGGCTGCACGTCTCTACTTCTCGATAACCTAGACTTCGTTTTGCCCTCATTTTCTGCCAGACCCATCTTAGTAGACTACCGTTCAGTAGCACTAAAGGCAGCAGTAACATCTCGCTTGGTACACCCTATGATGTCAATATTGTCAGCGTATGCAAGCAACTGGGCGGTCTTTTTTGAAAAATTGTACCATTGCGATGCTCTCCCATCTTCCGCAAAACACTCTCCATGACGAAGTTGAAGAGGTTGCATGACAAGCAACCGCCTTGTCTAAAACCTCGCACGGTATTAAAAGGTTCGAAGGGGTCCCCCTTTCTACCTTGACGGAGCTGCCACATCAGCTTCGCAGTTATACGCGATTTCTTGAAGTCGCCGTAATCTAGCAGGTAGTGTGTTGGCTTATTAGACGTAAAGCCAAGGTTCGAGCCCCAGGCCAGACATCAAGACAAAATACAAAAAAGAATTTTTTCGGCGACTTCCCCTCAGCAGATTTCTGGCAAAAACTCTGAGCGTTAAAATAAAATTGCCATGAAAAAGTTTCTCAAAAATCTGTCGTTCGCAGTCGACTTTATACTGAAGGTCCCACCACTCATGTATAAAAAGGCCAAAATCAAAGACAAAAAACATGCAAAAGTAAGAGGGGCAAAAATAGCAAAGGGGTTACGGATTTAAAACGGCTTTTAAGTGAAGAAGTCAGTTACCTTCAATGGCCTGCCTGCCTATCTGACTGCCATTTGCTTCAATGGTTCTGTCTGTTCTGTCTGTTTGCCTGTTTTATTGTTTTATGGTGAATCTTGATATTACGATGCCAGGGGGAGGGGGGTTCCCAGACAAACAAACAATCACGTCTTTGTGCGATTGCGACTTGAAACTGTTTTTCTTATTCTCCAACAAGTTTTTTTTTTTTTTTTCGGCAAAGTTTGTGTCTATGCCAGCCAGCTAAAGCGGGTGCTGTTTACCGAACTGACAGCAGACAATCAATTTCATAAAGTTTATGATGTTTTTTTTTTTTGTTTTTGTTGGCTTTCTGCTTTAAATAATTGGAAAGTTGTTGTTGTTGTTGTTGCTGCTTTTAACAATCATTTTGTGCTGCCATGACTTTTTTAATTTTTAATTTGTTTTTCGTTTTTCGTTTTTTCGTTTTTTTTTCAGTTTCCAGTTGACTGTTATAAATGTTTCGTCTGTTTTTAAATGCTGCTGCTGCTGCTGTCTGTTACCAAAAATTTTCTGTGCTTGTTTCAGCCGTTCTTCTTCTTTTTTTTAAGCTGGTCGTAAAGAGTTTATTTTTCTTTGATTGGTTGTTCTAACTCTTGACTCTAAAAAATAAGCGGCCATAAAAATCACAAACATTTTTTTGAAGGCTGTTCTCTCGTTGTTGTTCATAAAACAGAATTAAAATTGAAAATTTTTTTGTTTTTTTCTAAAACAATAAAAAACGAAATAATTTTTGATGGCTTTTGAAATGAATCTCCCTGCCTTACAGAGAAAGGAACAAACAAAGGAAGGAGAGGCAGACTAATTTAAAAAATGTTTTAAAAAACTTTAAATCACGCCAAATACCATGCATTGTTAACAACATGGTTAATTAAACAGAAAGGCAAAATCCATACTAAATAGTGAGTGAATGTGGCTTGGTGGATAGGTGATGTATCGGGTCCGCCATCCAACGTTTTTTTTTTCAACTAGTGCTTTTTTCGTGAATGGTAACACTTAGCTCATGTCTGATTTGACAGAGAATTAGTTTTATTCTTCCGCTGAACGAATATGGTTGTGTATACGCTTCGCTAAGTGGGCCTGCAAACCACAATTGTTCTCTTCAAACACACCGCGTCATCACACAAGACTGACTGAACATTTACTTACGCACTTGCCTGCTTTGCCTTGCCTTTTATATGGCAACGTAAACAGTCTGATGAATGTTCTTGCAGGCGAATGTTCGTGGCTTCACCTTCTCAAGATCTCTACAAACGTAAACATCGTTGTATGTATGTTTTATTTTGTTTGAATTTATTCTTGTAGTATTTGTTGCTGCATTTTTGTTTACTTGTTTATAATTTTTTTATGCTGGTGTTTGTTGTTATGTAACGCAGTATGATAATTAGTAAACAAGTTCATTGTTTTTGTTCTTGTAGTTTTTGTTTATAATACTATATATGTATGTATGTGGTCATTACACCCCTTCAGTCAGGATTACGATCTAGTTCCTCACACCACTTATGTTGTGTGTGTTAAATTTCATACATGAGTGGCGGGACCTACAGTTTAAAGTCGACTTCGAACAACAGATTTTTTTTTTTTGAGAAACTTTTCCATGGCAATTTTATTTTAACGCTCAGAGTTTTTGCCAGAAATCTGCTGAGAGGAACTCGCCGAAAAAAATACTTTTTGTATTTTATTTTGATGTCTGGCCTGGGGCTCGAACCTTGGCTTTACGTCTAACAAGCCAACACACTACCTATTAGACTACGGCGACTTTGTTTATAATTTTAATGTTAAACGATGTAAAAGCAAAACACCAGTGTCTAGATTTTTCCATTTTCGAAACAATACCTTAAAGATGTTGAAGTAAAGGGTCCGCCAAATAACGTTTTCTTTTTAAATGCTTTAAAAACGAAACAACTGAATATTTTCTCAAATTTCTTTTTTTATTTGAAAGTACAATCCTTCCGGTTAATAATGGAAAATAATTTCATTCAAATGGCTGCCTCGGCTGGCCATGCAGTAGCCTACACCAGAAGATACCGATTTTGGCAAAAAAAAATCATCTTTTCAGATGAAGCTGATTTTGATATTGGCGGGTATGTAAACAAGCAAAATTGTCGTATTTGGGGCACAGAAAACCCGCACGCATACAATGAAAAGCTGACGCACCCAAAACGAGCCACTGTTTGGTGCGGATTTTGGTCCAGAGGCATATGTGGGCAATTTTTCTTCGAAAATGAGCAAGGAGTGGCCGTTACAGTCAATGGCGATCGTTATCGGATCATGTTGAACGAATTTTTGTTTACAAAAATTGAAGAGGAGGATATTGGCAACATTTAGTTTCAACAGGACGGCGCTACGTGCCACACAGCGGAAGCTACACTCGATGTTTTGCGCCCTGTTTTTGATGAGCTAATGTCGTTTGGCCACCTCGGAGCTGCGATTTGACACCGTTGGACTATTATTTGCGGGGTGCCGTCAAAGATAAGTGTTACGCCGACAAGCCAGACACAATTGACGCTTTAAAGGACAATGTTCGTGAAGCCATTGGTGAAATACAGCTGCACACAATCGATAATGTGCTTAAAAATTGGACCGATCGTGTAGGCTACTGCATGGCCGCCAACCGAGGCAGCCGTTTGAATGAAATTATTTTCCATTTTAACCGGAAGGATTGTACTTTCAAATAAAAAAGAAATTTGAGAAAATATTCAGTAGTTTCGTTTTTAGAGCATTTTCAAAAAAAAAAGTTATTTGGCGGACCCTGTAGATTGGAGAGCTACATAGCTAGCAGCCTCGACAATCTATCAGCGGTGATAAATCTGACTCTCTACCCACTCAATGAGTCCAACGTGGGACTGGTAACTGTGTTAAATACAAGACAGCGTGACGTGGATTTGAAACAGAGCTCAGCCGAATTATATTGAACGTAGAAATATGTGTAGATGAAGAGTTGTTAAAGCCGATACAGCATCTCCTTTGTGATTCTGCTGTTTATTGCACAATAATGTTCAACACCCTGATAGGAATTCTCTTTGAGGGTTTAATTTCTCTATGAGAAGCCAATATTGGGACTCTCCTAGGATTTATAATGGATTAGGCTTGCTAACCTCCTACCTAAGACGAATAAGGTTGAAGAGGAAGAGGTTTCTTTGAGGCCTTACAATCCCTGGCAACAGCCAAATACCTAAGATTGTAAAATCTGCATTCAATACCCTCTCTAGCAGTCTTTTTCACACGATTTAAAATAATTTTTCATTTCATTAAAATTCACAAGACAAGATGAATGCCCAACCTTTTAAATAAAGTCTTCCTAGCTTCATATGGAATTTTTTTCTTATTTTCCCAAAGCATTTGCTAAAAAAACCATAAATTCAAGAAAAACTGTGTAAAATGTAATGCGAAAAAATAAAAATACGAGTAAAAAACAAACCCTTTTTGTTATTATAAAAATTATGCAATAAAATACAGGCGTTTTTTTCTCTATAAATTTACACACCTGAGTCCAGAGCAGGCAGCAGCTCATAAAGAAAGATTCAGTCATGGTTTGTAACAGTTTTTGTTGTGCCACATTTTTACAAGAGCATTTGCCAAGACAAACTCACCTAAAAAGAAATGTAAGAAAAACAACAGGAGATTATTACAACAATTATGATTAGTTTTTTTTCTCTCTCTCTATCTTTCTTTCTCTTTCCGTTTTTTTATAAGAAAAAAAAACTATTTTCTTATAAAAAATGGAAATGAGAAAGACTGGAAGAGACAGAGAAATTAAAAATTAAATGGTACTTATACGTGCTAGTTTTACTAGGCCCAAGTTAGTTCAGGTTCGAAGGCCAAATTAAAAATTTATTTTAAAGACAAATTTATCATATTTATTGTAATGTGAGGTAGAGGTCTACTATTCATGGCATGGGGGGACATTTTTCGCAATAATACACAATGTCTTCGTAGACTTTTCGATGTAAATATGTACAGTAGTGGCCTTATAATTAGAAACGATGTTTCTGGAACAGAGTTCATTGGAGTGACGAATCTAAGTTTAATTTGTCACAATCTGATGGAAAAACGTATGTAAGACGTCCTCCAAACAAAGCCGTTGATCACAGGTACACAGTGAAAACTGTAAAACAAATTCACAAACATACATGCTGCTAAGTCGTTTCTAATTATAAGGCCATCACTGTATGTCAAGAGCGAAGCATTCGTACAATATGTGTACAGATGTATTTGATGCCCACCAGTTATAACGACTTCTGTAGATGCATCGTCAATACCGTTACGCGTTTCAAATGCCGCCTGCTATACTTGAAAACATTCGAGCGCTTTCAAAACTAAGGATTTGTGAATCCCCGTATTTCAAGCAATTTGTCAATTCCCAACCTTGTATTAGATTGTCAATAATAAGTAGTAAGCTGTGTTGCACAGAAGACTCAGGACCTATGACGTCACGAATCCCTTAATAGCCAATTCATTCAAAGGTAACCAGCTTCAAGAATTAAAAGCATGATTGTGATCATCATGAACCTGCTACTATGCAAGGAATTGGCAAGATTGCAGATGTGATGAGGCTTGGTCGTCATCACAGTGCATAGGCTGCCGTAAATATTTGTTCAGAAGACATCTTACAACCCAGATATTTACCTCCACCTATATAAAGCCGCTTCCAAGCAACAAGTGAAGCTGGCTAACCATTGACAAAGTCGTAGTTATGCTGATTGGATGCAGAAGCAACAGACTTTCAATGACGATTTTACGAACATGAGTGACTGCTGCTGAATTTATGAACACAACAGAATTGTAATTCAAAGGCTTGGTCTTAGGCTTACAAAGTGATCCCTGCAGATGCTACAGTTGAATTGATTAACGTTTGAAGGTGTACATTAAGTTTATAAAGACATAAACAACATACATACATACATAATTGGTTATTGCAATCCTTTAGTCAGGATTACAACCTAGCTTCACACAGCACTTATGTTGTTTATATTAATTTTTATACATGAGTGGTGGCAGTTTAAAGTTTAAAATCGACTACGAACGACAGATTTTTTTTGAAACTTTACAAGGCAATTTTATTTACTTTCAGAGTTTTTGCCAGCAATCTGCTGAGAGGAAATCGCCGCAGAAATATTTCGTTTAGTAGGAATGGGGTTTGAAACCAGGCTTCACGTTTCATAAGCCAACGCACTACCTATTAGACTACGGCGGTTACAAACTACATAAACAACGTTAAGGAACCGTTCCCACGACAATCGGATCTACGCTCGGGAACGACATGATTACTCATCGGCCAAAGATTGTCAATCCAGCTGTTTCGCCCAGAAGTTTTTACCCAATGGGAGATACTTCCGGAGACAACAGCAGATCTGTTGCAACAACAACAACAACAACTATTCTATTCGACATTCTTGTACGTCCGGGCTAGACATGTCCTTAGTAGGAGAAGAACTATGGTGAATTGTGTGGGTGACCCTCTCTGCTATTTTCGACGTAGGTTGGGCCGTCGTCCGCAGTTCTCTCGTATTGTCCTTGGTACGAGAAGAGCTGCAGTGGATTAATCGTGAAACATAATTCATCAGCAACGAAGCACAAATCTCACACGTTATGGTTATGCAAAGAAACAAAAAATTGTTGCATAAGTGATGCGGAGAACAAAAAAATGACTTTTGGTAGGAATTATGATCTAAAAGTGTCATTGGCCTGTAGTTTTTTTTTCGGAAATGAGTCAATTAAGAAGGGAATGACCATATAGAAGTCGCCGTAGTCTAGTGGGTAGTGTGTTGACTTATTAGATGTGAGAGTATGGTTCAAACCCCAGGTCAAACGTCTCCAACAAAACGAAACATGAAGACAATATTTCTTAGGCGACTTTCTGCTGAGAGATTCCTGGCTAAAACTCGAAGAGTAAATAAAAAGGTTTCCCAAAAAATCCCGCCACTCTTGCATAAACACACACACAACATGGATACTGTTAGAAGCAAGGTCGTAATCCTAACTAAATGGTTGTACTGACCAATTATATGACAATCGATTGTTTTTGGCATGGAATTAAAGCTTATGAACTGAACGGCAACAAGACAATGCCGCGAATTGCACAACACAATCGATATGTACTTTACGGCATGAAAAGTTTTCCGATGGCGCGCTTTCAAGTGTTAGCGACTTCAATTGGCCAGCATGATAATGCGATTTAACACACCGCGGTAATTTTTTTTTTTTTTTTTGTAGGACTAGGTCAGATACGATGCCTACAAAAATCCTTCACAAACTTTGAAGCATTTGTAAACCATTATTCGTCATGTTATCTATCTTGGCTCCGCCGTTAGCACCAAAAATGATGTCAGTCTGAAGATCAAGCGCAGGATCACTCTGGCCAACAGGAGATCTCTCTTGTACGGCAAAACTAATACTCTACAAGACACTCATCCTACCCGTGCTTCTTTATGGCGCAGAGGCATGGACCCTATTAAGTGCAGACGCAGCGGCCTTGAGAGTATTCGAGAGAATAGTACTACGCAAGATCTTCGGCCCAGTGCAAGTTGGCGATGATTTCCGTATCCGATACGACAGTGAGCTGTGTGAGCTCCTCAACGACATAGACGTTGTACAGTGTATTAATATCCAGCGGTTGCGCTGGCTCGGCCATGTCGTTCGAATGGAGGAAGCAGAAGCAGAGGCGCCTGGAAGGATGTGTTGCGGCAGGCCGAAATCCGTTAAACGGGTTGTTATGGCCACTTAAATAAGTAAGTAAGTATTCTTCAAGTTATTGTTGAAATATCGTCTGAAATTTCTAAAAAAGTGGTAGAGAACTACCACAAAAGTATTCCATGCTGCAACTAATCTAGAGATGGGTATATAAATGACATTGTATTTCCCGCACAGGGCAGGGTGGTTGAAGCTTTCCAAATCATAGCGTTATGGGTGTTTTTTTTTTAATTTCAGTTTTTAAAACCATTGAAGGGATCATACATACATACATAATTGGTCATTACAACCCTTCAGTCAGGATTACGACCTTGTTTCTCACACCACTCATGTTGTGTGTGTTAAATTTATCCATAAAAGGTGTGACCTACTATTTAAAATAAAATCCGAACGACAGATTATTGAGAAACTTTTTCATGGTAATTTTATTTACTCTCTGGGATTTTTGTGCCAGAAATCTGCTGTGAGGAAGTCACCGAAGAAATACTTTTTGTATTTTGTTTTGATGTCTGGCCTGGGGCTCAAATCATGGCTCTACGTCTAATGAGCCAACACACTACCTGCTAGATTACGGCGACTTCAAACTTTGAATGGATCACACTTTACAAATGTCCAGTGTTGTATGTTGTGTGTTGCAAGGCAAATTTGTGGTTTTAAATGTTATCGCTTTTATTGTGTTTGTAATGTTATCATGGCTGCTGTGCATGTTTGGGCATTTATTATTATCATTGAAACTGTTGCTGTTGTTGTTGCTGTTATTATTGTTGTGTGTCTCTTTTTCACCAAAAAAAAACAGTTTTAATGAATTACAATCATAAATTACTCAAGAGTATCTGTCAAAAACTTGTGCCAAAAATGATGACATGCAAAACATTTAAAAATTTGTTCCTTTTTTTCTCTCTCTCTTATTCTCTTTAAAAGAACAACAGCAACAACAACAATAATAGTAATAATAAAACTTAATTCTGGCTCTGTGTGTTATAAAAACTACTTTTTATAATGATTTCTTTGCTTAAGTATAATAAAAAAAAACTTACACGCACACACTCTTACAAAGGAAAAAACGAGAGAGAGAGAGAGGGAGAGAAAAAAATGAATTTTTTATGTGTTTAAAGGAAAGACGTTTTTTTCTTTTTGTTTTCTTTCTCTATTTATTTAAATGAGGAGTAGGATGCTAAAAACATACAGCCAGAGAGAGAGGGAAAGCTAGAACGATTTTATACTGGTAATAAAACACAAACAAAGTCAAAAAGCTAAAAGAAAACAAAACACACGCACACATACACTTACTTATACTTATAAATACTTATGCTTATGCACTCATAGAGTTTGCTTTGCAACTCTTTACAGTAAGTTTTACTAAAGACGAGTATAAATACACGAGAGGAGGGTGTCGTTATAAAAGTAAGACTCGGGAAAAAAATAATTTAAATAAACGAACTTTACACGCATACATATACACATACATAGTGAAAACATTAAGAAAATGTCATAGTTAAAGTTTACATTTCTTTAATATTTTCTTAGAGTTGTTGTTGTTGTTGTTTGTTTTTTCTTGTGATAAAAATACACTCGTAGTAGACACTGGTGCATAAGAGTTTATCTTTCTTTCAAAAAGAGTTGGAGTTGGAGTGTTCCACAGTTTTTATGTGTTTGCTTGCATGTGTGTGCGTGTATTTATACGGAGCTGTGTTTGCCTTACAGCTTTCAAACACCACTAAACAAACTTAGCCAGCCAGCGATGCATATGCGAGTTAGTTTACTGTGTTACAGACAAGTGTTCAAGGATACAGACCTGGGAAGTTGTCATCAGCATTTCTGTTTGCAACAAGGCAAATGGTTGACCATTAAATTTGAACAAAAAAAAGAGAAAAAAACCAGAAGAAGAAAAAAACTTTTATTATAACAGTTTATTTCACAAACTAGAGAATAACTCATTGTTATTTTCATTTTTGTTGTTGTTGTTGTTGTCCTTAGGAGGAACACTGTGTTTTTGAAAATAAATTTTAAATCTTGGTAGGAAAAAAAAACTTTTCTCTCTCTCTTTGTGTGTCTCTACTAAGAGCATTAAAAGAAATTTATTAAAATGGAAGAAAAAGAAAACTTCTTCTAAAGAAGATTTGTTTTTCTTTTTACTCAGCTTTTTTGCATAAATATTTGCCTTCTTAAACAGCTGTTGACCACTACAACTTAGAAAAGAAAAAGAAAAAGAGAAAAAGAAACAGAAACAGAAAAACAAACACAAGTACCAGCAGTAGTAGTAGTAGTAGTAGTAGTACAATGTAGTAGGAGTAAAGGAAAATCAGAAAACACCATGAAGATGAATGAAAAAACTATTGGAGGTGATGTTGCAACAAGACATGCAAGACAAACAACAGCAACAACCAACAACAATTGCCAGGCATTGGCGAACAATGAGTGCCTGACTGGGTTGGATGGCTGCTGTTTTTGTAACGGGTTTGGAGGCTGTTTCAAGTTTTCTGTCTCATTGTTTGGCACGAGTTAAGCCGTGAATTGTACAATCACACACAGAGACACCAGAGCCACAAATAAAACAAATGATGACAGGCAGCAGCCATAAAGAAACCAGGAAGAAAAAACAGGGATTTTCAAAAGAAAAATTGTGTGGCGGAAAATAAAAATAAAAAAAACAAATTTTAACGGAAAAATTTAAGGCTAAGAAGGTAAAAATTTGGTGAAAAAGTCGATCCAAAGGACATAGAAAAATTGTTTAAAGGATCGGGCACAGCACAGAAAGAGACACACAATCAATCAACATTCAAAGGGGTGCAGTGACCGTGATGTTGTGAGGCCACAATAAGCAACGCGAAACAAATTAGATTGGCAACTCACTGCACACATGTCGCCGTAGTCTAGTAGGTAGTGTGTTGGCTTAGTAGACGTAAAGCCAGGGTTCGAGCACCAGGCCAGACATCAAAACAAAATACAAAAAGTATTTCTTCAGCGACTTCCTCTCAACAGATTTTTGGCAAAAACTCTGAGAGTAAAGAAAATTGCCATGGAAAAGTTTCTCAAAAAAAAAAAAAAACTGCCGTTCGGAGTCGACTTTAAACTGCAGGTCCCGCCGCCGCTCTTGTATAAAATTAACACACACATCATGAGTGATGTGAGAAACTAGGTCCATAATCCTAACTGAAGGCTTGTAATGACCAATTATGTTTTGTCACTGCACGCCGAATAACCAACCAACCAACTGCGGGTGCCGACAATAACCCAACCTACGCCGAATATATCAGAGAGTCATCACCTCTAGTAATTTACCATAGTTCTTCTCCTATTAAGGACAGTAAGGACAGGGCGGGAGAACTGCACACCGAAAAACCAACCAACCAACTGTGGGTGCTGACAACAGCCCAGTCTACGTTGAAAATATCCGAGAGGGTCATCCACTATTAATCCACCGCAGCTCTTCTCCTACTCAAGACAGGACCAGAGAACTACACACCGAAACACCAACCAACTGTGGGTGCGGACGACGGCCCAACCTACGTCGAAAATAGCAGAGAGGGTTACCCCACTATTAATTCGACATAGTTCTTCTCCTAGTAAGGACAAGGCGAGAGAACTCATCAAGCTAACCATGTCTAACCCGGACGTATTCTTACTTGTACGTCCGGGCTAGACATGGTTAGCTTGATGAGTTCTCCCGCCTTGATTGTTTTCTCGCATAGGATAGGCCTTAACGTTGTTGTTGTTAGTGTTGTAACAGCTCTGCTGCTCTCTCCGTAAGTATCTCCCTTTGGGTAAAAACTTCCCGTCGAAACAGCTGGATTGACAATCCTTGGCCGATGAGTGATCATGTTGTTCCGGAGCGTAGATCCGATTCCTTAACGTTGTTTATGTGGTTTGTAACCGCCATATTCTAATAGGTAGTGTGTTGGCTTATAAAACGCAAAGCCTGGGTTTAAACCCCATTCCAACTTAACGAAATATGAAGAAAATATTTCTGCGGCGATTTCCTCTCAGCAGATTGCTGGCAAAAACTCTAAGAATAAATAAAATTGCCATGAAAAGTTTCTCAAAAAATTTGTCGTTCAGAGTTGGCTTTAAACTGTAGGTGCCGCCACTCGGGTCCGCCAAAAAACTTTTTTTTTAAATGCTTTAACAAAAAAAAAATACTGAACATTTTCTCAAATTTCTTTTTGCCTCTGCTGGCCATGCAGAGGACTACACGATCGGTCCAACTTTTAAGCGCATTATCGATTGTGTGCAGAGCTGTATTTCACCAATGGCTTCACGAATATTGTCCTTTAAAGCGTCAATTGTCTCTGGCTTGTCGGCGTAACACTTATCTTTGACGGCACCCCACAAATAATAGTCCAACGGTGTCGAATCGCAGCTCCAAGGTGGCCAAACGACATCAACTCTGCGGCTGATAATGCGATCTTCAAAAACAGGGCGCAAAACATCGTGTGTAGCTTCGGCTGTGTGTCACGTAGCGCCGTCCTGTTGAAACCAAATGTTGCCAATGTACTCCTCTTCAATTTTTGTGAACAAAATTTGTTCAACATGGCCCGATAACGATCGCCATTGACTGTAACGGCCACTCCTTGCTCATTTTCGAAGAAGGCCCAATTATGCCTCTGGACCAAAATCCGCACCAAACAGTGACTTGTTTTGGGTGCGTCGGCTTTTCAATGTATGCGTGGGGGTTTTCTGTGCCCCAAATGCGACAATTTTGCTTGTTTACATACCCGCCAAGATCAAAATGAGCTTCATCTGAAAAGATGATTTTTTTTTGCCAAAATCGGCATCTTCTGGTGTAGGCTACTGCATGGCCAGCCGAGGCAGCCATTTGAATGAAATTATTTTCCATTATTAACCGGAAGGATTGTACTTTCAAATAAAAAAAAGAGATTTCAGAAAATATTCAGTAGTTTTTTTTAAAGCATTTTCAAAAAAAAGTTATTTGGCGGACCCTTTATAAAAATTAATGTAAACAACATAAGTGCTTTGAGAAGCTAGGTTGTAATCCTGACTAAAGGGTTGCAATAACCAATTATGTATGTATGTATGTATGTATGTTGTTTATGTCTTTATAAACTTAATGTACAGCTTCAAACGTTAATCAATTCAACTGTAGTTTGTGCATTATTTGCAGCATCTGTAGGTATCACTTTGTAAGCCCAAGACCAAGCCTTTGAATTACAATTCTGTTGTGTTCATAAATTCAGCAGCAGCCACTCACTCATTCATAGAAAAATACAACAAAAAACAAATGAAAAAAGAATTTTTAAATTTATTGCCAGTAATTTCAGTTTTAAATACGATTCAATAAAAAACAACAACAACAAAAATTTGGAAAACAAATGAAATGAAGAAAAAAAAGTGATTTTTTTCCTCCTCCTCACATCCAATCCATTCTCAGTCCATAAAGTCAATCATTCATGTCCATAAAAAGCAATTAAAATGCCGTTTGTTAAGCAATAAACATTATTTTAATGTTTCTTTTTTACATAGTTGCCGTTACTATTTGTTGTTGTTGTTGTTTTTTTTAAATTTTTTTTTTTTTCTTTTTAATATTTATTTACTGTTATTATTGAGCTGGTTGTTGTTATTGTTGGTGTTATTATTTGAAATATTTTAAGCTGTATGCGCTTGGATATTCGAAATATTTTTTTTTGAAACGGAAGGCGAAGCGAGACGCGTAGGAGATGAAAGAGATTCAGTTTCAGATTCGGATTCGGATTCGGATTCGTATACAATTTCAATCGACGTTTAGTGAAGTCATTAAAGTCCCCGAGTAACAGTTGGGTTGGTAATAATTTTTCTGTTTTCTTTTCAATTTTATTTTGGCAGAGATTGATTGATGTATTGATACGAATGCCAAACCGTTGCTGTTGTATTTAGGAAATCAAAAAAATAAATTTGTGTTCAAGAAATAGTAAAAAAAAAAATTCAACAATAGCATGAGCATCTTTGCTTTTAAGTTCACATTTATTGGCAAAAATTATAGTCATGGGAAGCATTTGATATCGAAACAAAGTTGAGGATGTTACTAGAACCAAAGAATATGGATATAAAGAATACGCATCATGTAGAAGTAAAATTTCTTATGGCGGGTCGTAACATTACGACCCGCTCTCACCAAAATAGATAGGGAGGAAGACAGAAGGAAAATGAACACAAACAAAGAGCGTAACAACGTATTGCTCTCATCGTACGTATGTACATGTGTATGTATTCTTGTGTTTTTTGATTTAGTTGTCGATCAGACTGCGACAAAAATACATGTGCTGCGGATGCATTATCATTTTATTTCAGAATAACACTCGAAGAATATTTTGTGTTAAAAATGTTCTATGTCATTAGCTGCGCGTATTTTATTTTGTCCCATAGTATATTTTTTTAAATGCTTTGGAATGCTCGTTTTTTTCTTTTAATACAAAATGGTTTTTTATTCTTTTTATTTTTATTTATCTAAAAAACATGGCCTAATTTTTAAGCCAAAGATGGATAGCTTTATGTTATTTTAATAATAAAATCGATGTTTTATTTTATTTTTATTTATCTAAAATTATTAAGCCAAAGATAGACAGCTTTACATATGTATGTTGATGAAATGAAAATAAAAATAGAGTATATTACTAACACTTTTATATGGCTGTAAATAAATAAATCCTCTCAACTTATTTTCTCTCTCTCACTCACTAATCCATAATCATAGGCATGTGTGAACCTAGAGGAAAATTGTTAGTAATAATGTCAAGTCTACTTATTAACCCAATGATATGTATATATCGGAAAATATAGGAAAATTGTACTGTACTAAGCCACTAAGACACCGTATTTAACTTGGCAAGTATTCTTCCAAAAATCGAAATCATTTCTCATTGATATTAGTGAATACTACTGTGATATTTCTTTGGGTGTATCATTGAAGTCTGAAAAAAACGACATGAACCTTCTTCTTTATAAACTGACAAGATTTTTACGCTCTTTTTAACGAACATTCTTGATGTTCGTGTCCTATGTGTGTAAAAAGCCGAAGATGTTCTTCCCCTGAGGGACATTGGTGCCGACGTCTGTTTTTAACACCAGAAAAATAAATAAAAAAAGTGGTCAAACAACAAAAATGCACGATGAGAACAACGCATTGTTACGCTCTTGGTTTCTGTATCATTCCCTTCTATCTTTCCCCCCGCGTCATGAAATATTTTTGAAAAATATTCCAAAATATATTAAAATGCACATTCTTTATACTTTATTTTCTTTGGTGGAACTCAATACTCTCTCTTTGATTTTGTTTCATTTCCATGGATCTTCAGAACTTCTCAACAACACCAGCAAACTTACTTACATTACAACCCTTTAGCCAGGATTGCAACCTAGCGAATGCAGTGAAAATCACAAATCGCGGGGAGAACGCAAGCTCGGTGTAACGTTACACTCTTAATCATGATGCCAGATGGCGCGCATCTTGTTGGATATGCCGATGACGTTGCGGTCATAATTGTGGCTCGGAATGTCGAAGAGGCTAGAAGAAAGGTCAACCAGGTGATAATAAGAACGAAGTCATGGCTCGAGGACAGAGGACTCAAACTCGCAACAGAGAAAACAGAGTTGATACTCCTTACGAGGAAGCGTATAGCGCTGGAAATTGATGTAACGATATGCGGACACCACTCTGACGACGCGGAAAGTAGTCAACTATCTTGGTATTCGACTGGACCCTAAACTGACGTTCTGGGCTCAGATACAACACGCTGCAACTAAAGCCGCTAAGGTTACATCCTTACTTAGCAAGCTTATGGCCAACACTGGTGGTCCTGTACAGAGCAGACGCAGATTGATGATGGCAATAACGGACTCTATTCTGCTATACGACAGTTAGATCTTGGCAGAGGCATTGAAGGTCGACTGCAGGATGATAATTGTATCATCGGTACAACGCACCGCTACACTTAGAGTGGCATCGGCGTATAGAACTGTATCCAAGTCAGCAATACCGGTAATCAGTGGAGTGATACCTATAGGTCTACAAGCAAGCGAACGGAAGAAAGTGTGGGAGACTAAAAACGTGCAGGGAAAGAAAGTAAATGTCGACGACGCTAGAAAGCGAACCATACAACACTGGCAAGAGAAATGGAACACTGAGACGATTGGTAGATGGACGGCAAAACTTCTCCCAGACATTACACTTTGAATAGAGAGGAAATTTGGTGAGGTTAACTACTATTTAACACAACTGTTATCCGGACATGGTTACTTTTGTAAGTACCTGTTTAAAATAGGGAAGATGATACGACCAAATTGCATCTATGATGATGCGTCGATCGATGATGCGGAACACATTTTCTTTCATTGTGAGAGATGGAGATTGGAAAGAAGGGATCTTGAGGCCAAAGTCGGCGTCTGTACCTTCGAGAACTTCTGCGATGTAATTCTGAACAGCGAGGAGAATTGGAACAGCATAGCCAGTTACACTGAGGCCTTACTGAAATCAAAGAAGATTGACTTGGATGAGAGAATTAGAATGGATGTTTAGACACCTTCTTGGATTTTGTTGCGCAATCCGGACGCGGATATAGATATGGAGGGGCCAAATGGCCAGACAGACTCCATTTCGAAGTAATACCACAGTAGTTCCGAAGTGGGCACAAAGAGTCCAAAAGAGGAGGGGGAGATTTAGTGGGTGAGGGCCGCACACACGGGGGATAGTAACGACTTATCCTATGGTGCGGTTAGGTACATTTACTACTCCTCAGCATATAAAAAACACTGTTAACCATTGTCAAAAAGGAGTTTAGATAGTCTCCGACTCCTAACCAAGAGGCAAGTCATGTCCAAGTCCATGGCTTCGAATTGGTACTGATGTACGGTGATGCAATATATTATCATGAGGCTGCAGCATTGTGTTTGGGGCGACATTGGTAGTCACATTGCTTCCACCCATGCTTAGAGCACCGTGGTGTGTGCCATCATGGCATTACTCACATGGACAAATATCTTCCCCTCTTCATCTTTAAATTCGCAGCTCCTGTAGAAGTAATACAAGAGAGTACCAAATCCACCAGCGAGCCTGCCAATGAAGCAGGTGCCTGGGAAAATCGCAATATTGTGGTGTGGGACTTATGATACTAAGAAAGAGGACACTTAGTTCTCCACATCAGTCCGTCAGAGTTTAGTAATACAGAAAGAGATCTCATGATGACGAAAATGAGCCTCCATGTACAGGAGGAGAGCCAGTTTAACTAAGATAATCTGTAACCAATGAAGTCTAGTAGATAATGTATTGGCGAAACGAGCGAAACGAAATATGAAATGAAATATTTCCTTCGGTGACACTTTCTCAGCAGTCTTCTGGTAAAAAGTCTGAAAATTTTCTCACAATTGGAGTCGACATTGTAACGTTTAGATCCCGCCACTCATGGGTAAAGTTAACACATCCAACATGGTTGATGGGTGTTTTCCCTGAAACACCATTTCAAGATGGCAACAACGATGGAACGAGGAAGATAGAGGAAGATGGACGGCGAGACATATCCCGGACATAAGGCCATGGATTGGTCGGAAATTTGGAGAGCTTAACTACTACGTTACACAGATGCTATCGGGTCACGGGTATTTTAGAAAATATCTGCACAGAATGGGCAAGACCGCCTCCCCTTACTGTCTTTACGAGGAAGGACAGATAATTGATAAGGCGGAACACACTGTTTTCGAGTGTGCACGCTGGCAGAGCTATCGCTCTGTACTGACGTCAATAGTTGGAACTATCACAGCCGCTAACATTGTCGGGGTCATGTTTGAGAGTAGTGGGAATTGGGCCTCGGTGGTAAATTACGTAGAGCGCATTCTAAGGCGGTAAAAGAAGGATCTTGAGGCTGCAGAACGAGTAAGCATGTCGGCATAGGTGATACTTTTCACACGTGCCAAGCGAAACCGAAATGATGATTTCGACGAAAGGAATAGTGGAGACACTTAGATGTCTCTTCAACTTTCGATACGCAATCCGGAGGCGGATATGATCATGGAGAGGCCAAAGGGCCAAAAGGACTCCACTCCGAAGTAATACCACCGTAGTTCCGGAATGGGCAGAGACAAGTCCACAGGAGACGAGGGGGGGGATTTAGTGGGTGAGGGCCCTACACACGGAGGATGTGACGACTTCCTCTATGGTGCGGTTAGGTACATTTAGCCCTCCTCGTCATAAAAAAAACACATGGTTGATGGGAGAATATAGGGAAGTAAGATTTTTCTTCCAGTTTTCTGAAAGCTTACAGCGATGCCTCGAAGATAGAAGGGCAATGGGAGTGTGTACTCCTGAGGTTGTAATAGCCAATTAAGTAGGTACGTAAGTAACTAAGTGGTAGAACAATGCAGTAGTCTAGTAAGTCGTATGTTGGCTTATCAAACGAGAGAAGACGGTTGGAACCTTAGCTCAGCTATCTTGAACAAACACGAAATATGAAAATAATATTTCTAAAGGTGACTTCCTCTCAACAGAGTCTCCCGTCATGAAGAGTTTCTCAAAAATGTGACGTTGTAAATCTTGGCACTCATGAATAAAATTAACACAAGCAATATGGATCATGTAAGAAGCTAGGTTGTAATCCTGACCAATTAAGTAAGTCAGTAACTACACTCAGTCACAAAAGTATACATACGGTTAACAAATTTAAGAAATTTTGTACCAATCCGTTTTCATTGAAAATCTTTATAATTGCCTGACATCTTTCTTCGATTTTAAGACGGTCTTTTGCATTGCTTCAGAAATTTGTGAAATTTGCTAATCGGATGTGTACTTTTGTGGGCCTGTGCAGGGCCACAATTCAGTTAAATTTCAGAAATTTTTTAACCAATGCAAAAGACCGTCTTCAAATCGAGGAAGCTATAAAGATTTTCAACGAAAACGGATTGGTTAAAAAATATCTGAAATTTGTTAACCGTATGTATACTTTAGTAACTGTGTGTAAGTGCAGTAGCCTAGTAGGTAGCGTATTCGATTATTAAACAAGTGACGACGGTATAAAATCCCAGCTTAAATGATTCGAACAAAATGGGAATGTTGAGAGGCGACTTCCTCGCACCAGTCTTCTCAAAAATCTGAGGCGACTATAGTTTGTTAGTCTTGCCACTCCTAAATAATATTAACACATACAATATAGATCGTGTAAGAAGCCAGGTTGTAATCCTGGCATGAAGAGTTTTTCAAAAATGTGACGTTGCAAGTCGTGGCACTCATAAATAAAATTAACACTGACAAGTTGTGCGGGAAGCCTGGTTGTAGTCTTGGCTAAATGGTTGTAATAACCAATCAAGTAAGTGGCAAAGTAACTGTCTCAGTGGGAACTTCAAATATTTTTTTATGCGCAGTGATGCCACCCAACTAGACCTAATCTAACCATGGCAATACTATGGAACTTGTATTGAAAGTCACTCTTTACAGTCTCCTCTTTTGTCTCTTCTTTTTTTTTTTTTTTTGCTTGTTCATGAACTTATTTTGTTGCTAGGCGGGCATAGTTTCCTATTTTTTTTCTTTCTTTTCTGATTAAGAATTCGCCTTTTTGAATCGCTTTAATTCGTTTGGCACGTAAATGGAGTGATTTTATGTGTTTTTTTGGGGGGATTTTCTTTTCTTAATTTATTTTTAGCATTTCAATTATTTTTTTGAATGATTAATTATTTCTTCTGATGTGTTGAGAATAACCGAAAGCAAACAAAAAAAAAAAAAGAAAAAAAAGAGGAAAGCAAATCTCCCAGCAAAAAACATTTTGATTTTCATGTTTATTTTGGCTCGTCATACATTATTATTATTATGGCTGGTGATCTTGTTTTTTTCTTCTTCTATTTTTATGCCAAAAAAAATTATTCCAATTTTTTTTTTGTCTTTGTTTTTATAATCGGTAGTTTAAGTATTTTATATACGTTTCTCTCTCTCTCTTTCTTCCTGTTTTTTGCATAAACCTATGCCACACTATATAGCATGCGAACAAACATAAAAATTTTCTAACTGACAGCTGACATTTGACAGTTGACAGCTTAAATACGGTCAAATATATAAACACTTGAGTACAACATCGAATGCCTGTCTGCCTGCCTGCCTGTACTGGGCCGCGTGTCTGTCTGCCGGGGTTGGCTGACTGACTATAGATGATGCCTGAGTGTGTTCAATACGAAAC
Organism: Sarcophaga variegata; assembly: GCA_932273835.1. Classification (NCBI taxonomy): domain Eukaryota; kingdom Metazoa; phylum Arthropoda; class Insecta; order Diptera; family Sarcophagidae; genus Sarcophaga; species Sarcophaga variegata. The sequence goes on along the minus strand of OW026361.1, from coordinate 7,740,999 downwards.
TCTTCCTTCCATTCGCCTCCCCCACAATACAATACAGAATTTTCATTTCCAAACACTACAATGGAAAAACGCTAAAAAACAATTGTTTTTTCCTCTTTTTTTTTATTGAAGAAAATTTATTTTAAACAACGTAGCATAATAAATATGGAAGAGACCCAGAGCAATGCAAAGACAACAAAAAAAAAAAAAAAAAAAAAAAAAAAAAAAAAAAAAAAAAAAAACTCAAGAAACTGCTCAAAGCTTATGCATGAATTTGACAAGTGATTGTGAACATATTTCGCCTGAAGAGCAATATTTAAGCGGCAAAAAACGAAAACGAAAAACTATAGAAAACTAAACATGGAATTTGAAATTTTAATTTTTTTCTGCTTCTTCTTGCCACTACTGTTGTTAAGAGATTGTTAAAATCGTGTTCCAAAGAAAGAAAAAAAATTTTAACTTTTTTTATTTTTTTTTTTTTTTTGTTCAAACTTTTAAACAAAAAAAATTTTTATAACTTGTTAGTTTTTTTTTTCTGAAATGTTCTGCTTCGTTTCGCAAGCATTTTTATTATTAATTAAGTTGTCATAGTAATTATCTTGAAATAAATTGAAAAAAAATGTTAAAAGAAAAAATAAAAAAAAAATGTGAAAAAAATAAAATAAAAAAAATTTTAAACTTTACAGCCGCTAAACTTTTGGAGCGGATAATCTGTAGACGAGTGTAAACGAACTTGGAGAAAAAAGACATGCCTAATCGCCAATTTGGCTAACAGAAAGCACCCGCCCTAGCAGATGTAATAAGAACGGTCATAACCATGACAAATGACGTCCTATCGACTTGATGGCATTCGAGCGAAGAAGATTATGGAAAGCGAAGAGGGAAAACCTCGCCATTAGTACCGCAGACGTCAGATCTCAAACTATACGGCGATGGCAAAGGAGATGGAGCGATGAAACAAGTGCAAGATGGACTGCTAGACTTATTCCATCTATAGAAGCATGGAAACAGAGAAATTTTTGGGGAAATTTTTCGGGTCATGGTTATTTCCAACAATACCTACAGCGCATGGGCAAGGTGAATGATCCTGGCTGCATTTACTGCGAGGAAATGAAAGACGATGCTGAACACACATTCTTCCATTGCATCAAATGGCAAGACGAGAAAAATGTGTTGATGGAACAGATTGGCGAATTCACACCCGACAATATTGTTGAGGCAATGCTCGAAAGCGAGACGAATGGAGCGCTGTGAGAAGAAGGAAGAAGGTCGACCTTGATACAGTACGACAGAATGATACATGAGAAGACGAGCTAACAGCATGAAGCTCGCTTCAAATATGGCGTACCCAGACGTGGGTAGACAACGGTCCTTAACAGGACGTCGTTCTGGACCCTTCCCGAAGTAATGCAGATAGCCGTCACGGGAAGGGAGTATCTCCAGAAGAGGAGGAGGGATTATTTTAGTTTAAGCCCCACTCGACGCAGCTGACGACGGTCACTGTAAGTGCGAAGGCATTTTAAACCCTACTTTACACGCCAAAAAAAAAAAGAAAAAAAATGACAAGTGACGTCATCAGCGATGATCGATGGCTTGAAGATGATAAAGAAAAAAGTGTTATCATCACTTAGGATATCAAAAACGCTTTCAGCTCAGCAGATTGCTATGTTACGCTAGCTGCCATCGATGGAAAATACTTGATAGAACGCATGGACTATTTTAAGGATAGAGGGCTTTTATAAAATACGTTTCGTCCAATCCTAGGGGACACTATCCTACATAACATCGAAGCCGGTACTTGAGAGTAGTGATTGGCAGCAGGCTTATGTTTTAGGGACAACTGACATATACGAGTAGAAAATGTGCGGCAATAGCATGCTTACTTACGTTAGTAATGTCTAACCTGAGAGGGCTAAATCAGGAAAAGAGGCTGTTATTGATGAGATCGATTACTGTAGATGCAGCTCCTATATAGTTTGAAGCTATGAATAGGAAAACCTAAAGGACTGGAATAGATGCAACTAGAGAAGATCTGCCTTTCGCATATTGTCAACAGATTCAGCCTTAATGATTGTGTTGATGATGCTGCTAATAGTGGACATAGAGAGGTGGAAACATATTGCAACGAGGGGAACTAATCTAACCCAATCGACAATTGCTTGACGATGCTATTGATAGATGACAGCATGACTGTTCCAGTTCTATAACGGGAACATGGACCTTCAGACCGCAAAATCTCAAAATTATTTGATCAAACATTCTCAAGTTTAATCATCTTCTGTGTTTAATCAATATTATGTACAAATAAATGTATTCGTAATCCTAATTTCAATTAAAATTGAAATAAATTGAGTTCTAGTTTGATCATACTGTCTTATGTTTGATCAAACAGTCTCAGGTTTGATCGTCTTGTATGTTTGATCAATATTGTGTACATGTACATTTATTTGTAATCTTAATTTCAGTTAAAATTGAAATAAAGTGTGTTCTAATTTGATCAAACTAGTCAAAAATGTTCAGGTTTGATCGCCTTATATGTTCAATCAATATTATGTAAAAAAAATTTATTTGTAATCCTAATTTCAATTAAAATTGAAATAAAGTTAGTTCTAGTTTGATCAAACTAGTCCCTGTTTGATCAAAAAGTATTAGGTTTGATCGTCTTGTATGTTTGATCAATACTGTGTATATGTACATTTATTTGTAATCTTAATTTCAGTTAAAATTGAAATAAAGTGTGTTCTAATTTGATCAAACTAGTCAAAAATGTTCAGGTTTGATCGCCTTATATGTTCAATCAATATTATGTAAAAAAAATTTATTTGTAATCCTAATTTCAATTAAAATTGAAATAAAGTTAGTTCTAGTTTGATCAAACTAGTCCATGTTTGATCAAAAAGTATTAGGTTTGATCGTCTTGTATGTTTGATCAATACTGTGTATATGTAAATTTATTTGTAATCTTAATTTCAGTTGAAATTGAAATAAAGTGAGTTCTAGTTTGATTAAACTAGTCCATGTTTGATCAAACAGTCTCAGGTTTGATCGTCTTGTATGTTTGATTAATGCTGTGTACATTTAAATTTATTTGTAATATTAATTTCAGTTGAAATTGAAATAAAGTGTGTTTTCATTTGATGAAACTAGTCCATGTTTGATCAAACAGTCTCAGGTTTGATCGTCTTGTATGTTTGATTAATGCTTTGTACATGTAAATTTATTTGTAATCTTAATTTCTGTTAAAATTGAAATAAAGTGTGTTCTAGTTTGATCAAACTAGTCAAAAAGGCTCAGGTTTGATCGCCTTATATGTTCGATCAATATTATGTACAAAAAAATTTATTTGTAATCATAATTTCAGTTAAAATTGAAATAAAGTGTGTTCTAGTTTGATCAACCTAGTCCATGTTTGATCAAACAGTATTAGGTTTGATCGTCTTGTATGTTTGATTAATGCTTTGTACATGTAAATTTATTTGTAATCTTAATTTCAGTTAAAATTTAAAAAAAGGGTGTTCTAGTTAGATCAAACTAGTCCATGTTTGATCAAACAGTATTAGGTTTGATCGTCTTGTATGTTTGATCAATATTGAGTACAAAAAAATTTATTTGTAATCTTAATTTCTGTTAAAATTGAAATAAAGTGTGTTTTCATTTGATCAAACTAGTCCATGTTTGATCAAACAGTCTCAGGTTTGATCGTCTTGTATGATTGATCAATACTGTGTACATGTACATTTATTTGTAATCTTAATTTCAGTTAAATTTGAAATAAAATCTATTTTTGTTGCATCAAACCATTCGATGTTTGATCAAACTATTACAGGCTTGATCAAACTGCTTAATATATTTTTTTTATTTTTTAATTTCTAAATTAAATGCGATACTTCCGATAATAAAAACTTAAAGTTCATGCAAAAAAGCATAAAAAAAATTAAAATTTTTTGGCTTAAGGCTTAAGCGCAGCGCAAAGGTCATACCGTTTAATCTGAAACTGTCTTATGTTTGATCAAACAGTCTCAGGTTTGATCGTCTTGTATGTTTGATCAATATTGTGTACATTTAAATTTATTTGTAATCTTAATTTCTGTTAAAATTGAAATAAAGTGTGTTTTCATTAGATCAAATAAATCCATGGATCAAACAGTCTCAGGTTTGATCGTCTTGTATGTTTGATCAATATTGTGTACAAAAAAATTTATTTGTAATCTTAATATCAATTAAATTTGAAATAAAATCTATTTTTGTTGGGTCAAACCATTTGTTTGATCAAACTATTACATGTTTGATCAAACGGCTTAATATATTTTTTTTAATTTTTTAATTTCTAAATTAAATGTGTTACTTCCGATAATAAAACCTTAAAGTTTACGCAAAAAAGCATAAAAAAACTAAAATTTTTTGTGCAAAATTTGACCTCCTCTACAGAACCATTGAATGTGCAATAATTTTATGGAAAAATTATTTTAATGCCAGTCGTATGTACATGTTTGTATGTGTTTCTCATAAAAACTCATAAATTATTAAGTAATTAATGAATAATAAATGTCATTTCCAGTACAATTTTACATGTTTTTGTGCAAATGAATGTGTGTGTGTGTGTGTGTGGATGCATGTTTTTTTTGTTTTGTTTTCGCGTATTCTCATTACATTTTAACATGGCTGCAGATGCTGGCCTTTTTTTTGGAAAATTTCCTCGATGAACACAAAAGTTCACATACACAACTACATACATACATATGTACATATGCACAGAGAGCTAGACGGACAGACAGACAGACAGCCATAACCATCATAAATTATTATTCATTTACATTCGAAATCAGATGGTGTTGTTTCCATTACATTTGCAATTACACTTGCCAGCTACTCACACTTAAAATCTCTGATGAGTTTTTATTAAAAAAAAAAAAAAAAAAAAAAACGATTTTATTTTTATTTAATAAAACAACAACAATAAGCGCAATACTAAGTTAAATAAAAATTCCAAAATAAAAAAAAACCAAAAAAAAAATATTTTTCCACTGCCCCTATCGTACTAAAGGGGGGGTATGGATTGGGGTTAAGAAATTGCATGTTAAAGTTTTTAATTATTCTTCGCTGTTTTTTATTTTTTATTTGTATTTGTTTGTTATTGTTATTGTATTTGCTTCTGGTCTATGTTGAGTTATGCCATAATGTTGAGAAAATTAATAAAAATGTTCCCATCGTTTTCCTTCTATTGTTTCCAGTTTTTTCAGACGATTTTCTTGTGGTTCAGAGTGTCAGATGAGGTAATTTTTTTCGGATTTTTTTTTTTTAATTTTTGTGTTGAAAATTGTTTATCAAGTTGGAAATCAAAGTAATTTTTTTCTTTTCATTTGTTTTTATTGTAATAAATTATGTAATTGTTAAACAATAGTGTTAAAAATTAAAAATAAAAATTTGTAAGAAAATAAAGCTAAAAACATTTTATTGGGTAGGGGCAAAAGTTAATTTCTGTTAATTAACAGAAATTTAAAATTTTATAAGCTAAAAAGCCAGGGAACTGGACTAAAATTTTAGAAATAAAGCGGATTATGTCGGTAGTACTCGAACAAATGTGTTTCAGGTAGAGATCTTGTGCACTAACAGAAGCTTGTTTACTACTGCCTATCGTCAAAGCATTCGTATTTGAGTTGCCAGCGAAATAGCTATTAATGCCTATCGCACGTTATCATACATACGTACATAATTGGTCATTACAACCCTTCAGTCAGGGCTTACGACCTAGCTTCTCACACCACTTACGTTGTGTGTGTTAATTTTATACATGAGTGGCGGGACTTACAGTTTAAGACCGACTCCGAACAACAGATTTTTTAGAAACTTTTCATGGCAATTTCATTTACTCCTCAGGGTTTTTGCCAGAAATCTACTGAGAGGAAGTCGCCGTAGAAATATTTCTTATATTGCCTGGTGTTTGAACCATGGAATTACGTCTAATAAGCCAGCACACTACCTACTTCATCGCACGTTATCGCCGTCACTTCTTTAATAAGTATCGACCGCCATCGCCACCTGTTAAATAAAAGGACACTTATGTGGGTCATAAACCATTTGGATTAGGTTAGTACGTGTACTTGTCAATTAAGACAAGTAGAGTACCCGGAGGTCGAATTGACCCATTGTACAACATCCTAGTTTCTCACAAAGTCGACTCCGAACGACAGAATTTTGAGAAACTTTTCATGGCAATTTTTATTTACTCTCAGAGTTTTTGCCAGAAATCTGCTGAGAGCAAGTCGCCGAAGAAATACTTTTTGTATATTGTTTTGATGTCTAGCCTAGAGCTCGAACCCTGGCTTTACGTCTAATAACCCAACACACTACCTACTAGACTACGGCGACTTCAAATAAGCATCGCACGCTATCGCCACCTGTTAAATAAAACGCCACTTATGTGGCTCATAAACCATTTGGATTTCTATAAAAATAAACGACCGGACGCGATGGATTGTGGATGATTGCACTCAATATTCGACCGCGGATTGCAACTGCTATAACTCTTAACAACTACGGTGTATGTTAATTTTAGTCATGACAAGCGTATGGGCTAACGCCATCACCAATATATGCGATGTAAAGTAGTATTCTTAGTAATTATTTGAAAAATGCACAGCTCAGATGCAAACCTCTGGGATTCTGTAAGGCCTCGAGACTTATTGGGCCTACAAATGTTTCACATTTCTTTAACAACTAAAACAAACTCCATTTCCAAACTCTTCTGTATTGTTTCAGAGCGGACGTCTGACGTCACTTGTCCTGTTATTAGTAAGACTGGTTGTATAGGATTAAAAAATGGTTGTTTACAGGCCTAAACCCATAGCCGTAGTCTAATCAGTAACGTGTGTTGGCTAACTAAATGAGTGCTCAAGAGTTCAAACCTATCAAGCTTTCGTTTGCTTATAAAACATAGCAGACAGAATATCTTCATACTGGTGGCTATGCCTTGTACCATATTTAATTGGAGATAATGCTTGGCTAATAGGAGACCACACTTCTAAGAACTACTGTCGTAACTGTGATATAGTGGAAGGGGGCAACTGCCCATGCTTAGAAACTAGCACAATGGAATCTTAGCTTAGTTTTCTACCTAATCATGGTACAGAGGATCTGTGTTTGAGCATAACATTGAGAGTTTTTAGGGTGATATCTGTTCTGTTCTGTTCTTCACCACAGGTTCTGGTCTGGGTATGCCTAACAGATCGAAACAATGAAAACCTTGAAATAATCCATAATTTCTTGCAGAAGTAGAAGGCAAGCAAAGGACAACGATATGACGTCCAAAAGGGACGCTGTCTCTCAGTATACATCAGTATATTCTCAGAGAATATTCAGCTACTGAGCAACCATTTAAACGCCATGAGGACAGCCATAACTTCCGTCTGATAGACCCTACAGTGATCCTGGAGTCTGTTTGCATTCTTGACATACAAAACATCCACTTATGCGCCACACTTCGTTCTGCGATAGAATACAATTCAATTTTAATCATATTGTTACGTTTTTACCTTTTTTAAAACATTTAGAATTTGAGTTCGTTAATTGCAAACCAAGTAAAAACAAATATGTGTTTAATTTCAGTTAAACTCTTTATTCTTTACACTACTTTTGTGTGCCACCGTATACAACTTAACGATACAACAATAATAAACTGTTATGTTAGCTAGTTCACACAACTATTCGCTAGAACTTTACAACCACGACTTGTTTTGTTCACACGCAACTTCACACAAGGCTGACTGAATTCATACTGAATGCTGCCTGCTTTGTCCAGACCTTTTGTAGTCCGACACAACCAATCTAACGAACATTCTTGAAGTGGAAGGTTCGTGATCTCACCTTCTCGAGATCTCTATTGCTAATACATTGTTGTTTGTGTACTTTGCTTATGTTGTCTATCCCTTTTTGTCACATACATGTTGTTGTTGGTACCAGGCGCAACCAGGTTCGTTGTACATATGTGTGTGTGTGCAGCTTTAGATAACCAACACGTTCATTGTATTCTTAGTGTTAGTGTGTATTTGTATCGCGTGGCTCTTGGTTATCGTTTTTGTTGTTAAACGATATTAGGTCGTTTCGATTTGCGTAACAATATTCGAGTATGAGACTTCATGCTTTTTCGGCTGTTTTCATTAGAAATTAATTCATGATAATAAAATTTCTTTCTTTCTAAAATATCCTCATTTCATAATTAAATTCTAATTTAAATAATTTATAAATAAAACATAAAAGCAAACAAATAAAGTTTCCAAATTATTTTCTAAATTAAATAAATGGCCTCCGAAAATATTACTTTTTTTACTTTGTTTATGGCCTGTAAATAAATCTGTTGAAAATGAAAATAGATTCCCTCGTAATATATTTAAAAATTTCTCTTCTTTTTTCTCTTTTTTTCTAATATTATTTTTGTGAAATAAATTTTAATCGAAATTTTTTATGGTTTACGGAAATTGTTAATGAGTCGATTGAAATGAATGCGAAAAAAAACAACAAACTTAGAAAGGACAGAAGCAGGAGGCGCAGGGGAAAAATGTCAAATAAATTTTCAAATTTATTTGTACGGCCATTTATAATAAAAATAAATAATTGTTTTAAATTTATAATTAAATTAATGTCGAACTAATGCAAAGAATAGAAAAAATAAACGAAATAGAAAGACAAATACAAATACAAATACAAATAATAGACTTATTTTAGTGAAAGAAAAAATACAAATTTTTAATAAAATATAATGCGAAAAAAATTATATGATGGAAATAAAGACTTTACGGCGAATTGTGAAGGCAACCTATAAGTTCGAAGTCTATTTTTTATAATAAAGTAGAATTAAAGTAAAAATATTGTGGATTATGTTCGATTACAACCATATATATTTTTTTATGAAACAACTCATACTTGTGTTGCAACACAACGATGTTCGATCCAACACATAAGTGTTTAATCTAACCATAATTAGTTCGATAGAAAATCGAGAAATTTTATTTTACAGTTTGATGTAGTTAGATGCAACCCAGAGCAGTTTGATTGAACACGTGATCATACATCAGCTCAAACATTCCAAACTAAACAAAATATGAATCTTATATTTTTATCAGTGTCTTATCCTCAGCAAATTTTTGGCAATGACTCTGCGACTAATTGAAATTGCCATGAAAAGGTTCTCAAATCTGTCATTCGGAGACAACGTTAAGTTGTACATATGCACAGCCATTCATGGATAAAATTAACACACACAACAATGGGCAGTACAAGAAGCTAGGCAGTAATACCGGCTAAAGGGTTGCAATGATCAATAAATAAATAATGGGTGATTTTTTAAGAGCTAAAGGAAAATTTTTCAAAAAAGAAACACATAAAATTCAGAAAAATTCATGAAATCTTTATTTGAATCGATAGTACGGTCCATATAATTTAATGTTTGAAGATTATTTCATGCAAAAGTTGACCGCGACTGCGCCTCAAATGGTCCATCCGCTTAGTCCAATTTTTGCATACTCTTTCCAACATTGCGGCCGGTATCTCACGAATAATTGCTTCAATGTTGTCTTCCAATGAAGCGCATAGACATGAGCTTTAACATATCCCCACAAAAAATAGTCTAAAGGCGTTAAATCGCACGACCTAGGCGGCCAATTGACCGCACCCGAACGTGAAATAAAATGTTCACCGAACTCCCCTCTCAATAAGTCCATTGATACGCGTACTGTGTGACATGTGGCACCGTCTTGTTGAAACCACATGTCATACAAGTCAAGCTCTTGCATTTTGGGGCAAAAAAAAAGTTGGTTATCATCTCACGGTAGCGCTCACCATTCACAGTTACGTTGCGATTCGCAGCATCTTTGAAGAAGTACGGTCCAATGATGCCACCAGCCCATAGACCGCACCAAACTGTGACTTTTTCTGGATGCATTTGATAGCTTTTGCAATGCTTCTGGCTGATCTTCACTCCAAAATCGACAATTCTGCTTATTTACGTATCCATTGAGCCAAAAATGAGCTTCGCCACTGAACACAATTTTTCGATAAAGAAGTGCATCTTCGGCCAACTTTCCAAGAGCCCATTCACCAAAAATTCTGAGTTGCGGTAGGCCGTTCGGCTTCAATTCTTGCACCAGCTGTATTTTGAAAGGCTTCACACCTAAATCCTTCCGCAAAATTTTCCACGTTGTTGAGTAACAGAGGCCCAATTGCTGAGAATGGCGACGAATCAATAATTGATGGTCATCATTAACACTGGCCGCGATCGCAGCTGCGATATTTTCTTCAGTTCGCACTCTACGTAAGCGTGTTGGTGGTTTAATGTCCCCAACAATGTAAATTTGGTTCGAAATTTAGTCACAATAGCCCGAATAGCCGCTTCAGTGGGTCGATTAAATTGACCATAAAATGGAAGAAGCGCGCGATGAACTTTCTTAACAGAGGCACGCATTTTGTTAATAAAATTCAATGATTTGCAAGCGTTGTTCGTTTGTAAGACGATTCATAGTTAAATTGTAGACCCCACTGAAGATGTTTGACAGTGAAACAAAACACGAAACGTGCGTGAGCTGTTTAAACCAGTGTTGCCAAAAAGATAATTGCTAAAAAATCACCCGTTACAACTTCCGGAAACGATAAAATATTGCCGAAAGTGCTTAAAGATGACGGTGAGAATACAACTTCTTTACAGGATTTTTGGAACACAAGCACATTTGACTCGAAGTTAAGAAATGCTGTTGAAGTGATCATTACAGAATCTCGATTACCGCTTTGAATATTATTCATCTTTAACTAAGTTTTCGACACATTACATCAAAACGCAACAGTCGAACCCATACTAAAGTGAATAGAGACGTAAATAGGCATCTCAACCTTCTCAAATGGCATTGAAATTAAAAGGCTTGAAACATGGCCAATTAAATGTGATTTAAAAAGGAACTTTTCTACGAGTAAAATTATACGCAGCAATACTAGTTTAGTTGGCAAACCCGTCTTTGAGATAAAGGTACCATTTATGTCAAAGGTTAAACCAATTGTGATACCGCAAACGAATACCCAACTCAGGGATTAAACTGTTGCTATTGGAAACAATTCTGACAACAAAATAAATTTCATTTTATTGTGGAGGTGCCACAGAATGAGGAGAAGCATTCTCCATTTTTTACTTAGATTAGTGCCTGTGAAAATCACAATAGAATAGTAGATGACCTCCCTGATTTTGGTGGAACTTGGTTAGTACAGGGACTGCGTTCACCCGTGGCATCACAACGGGCCGCTATGGCGGCTCAAGTGAGCTTTGTGATAACAGAGCTACCACTCCGACCTAACCTAACTAACCTAGTAGATGACCATGCAATAGTCGAAGGAAAGAGAAAGACAATCAGTTTTCTTCTAATCTAATCGCTGTCAACAAAGCTGAGTCTTCCTGTACAGAAAGCCGAGAATACCAAGGTTAACTGTTACAATGGGAAGTCCTATACTATTTAAAGTGTTGCATATTGAGATATCTGTATCATTACTAGCCATCTACCAAAGTTGCCGTTGAATTATCTGAAATTTCCCTGAGAAATCTCCAGTACTAATGGAAATTGACATCTAGGTGACGCTCGTAAAGGATTATTTTAAAATAATCAAACTTCGACCTTCGAAAATATAATTCGAGTTTCAATTTAAATTAAAAATGAAAAGTGAACGAAGAACGAACGAAACTGACTGAACTTTTACAGGGTGGCTGATATATAATACAACAAAGTAAAGCGTTATATTTTTTTAATTTTTTTTTTAATTTTATTGTTCAAAAGCAAAAAATGTTGGAAATAACATCAAATTTTAGAATCAGTTCGAATTGGCCACCTTTGGTACGAATTATGGCCTTCAAACGGCCGACAAAGCCATCACAGGCTGCACGAAAATGGCTCTGCGGTATTTTGGCCCATTCCCGGCGAAGCGCCGTCTTGAGATGATCGACACTTTGGTATTTTTTAGTGAGAACCTTACTCTCCAAAATGCCCCAGGCGCAAAAGTCCAACGGATTGAGATCCGGAGATTTTGGTGGCCATTGTGCGGTAGAAATGAAGCGAGGAACCTCCTTTTTAAGCGATTCTAGGTTGACGCATGCTGAGTGTGGTGGTGCTGAGTCCCGTTGGAATGTCCAACGGGACAGAAATGTTTGTCTGCCCAGGGCTTCAATATTGTCTTTAAGACATTTTCCCGATAATATTCGGAATTTATTTTGACCCCACGGTCGATGAATACGAGCGGGGAGCGACCATCGGCCATTACGGCGGCCCACACCATTACCATCGGCGGCGCTTGAGTTCTAGTGGCCAATCGCAGGTGTAAATTTTCAGCTGACCTCTTTGGCAAGTAAACCCGATCATTTTGTTTGTTCACAAACTGCTCAATTTGAAATGGCTTCTCATCGGAGAAAACCAAATTCGGTAAATGGCCACTTTCGTGCAAGCGAAGTAACTCCTTGGCTCTTTCCAGTCTAACTTTTTTTTGTCCATCGGTGAGCTTTTGCACTTTTTGGAACTTCAATGGCTTTAGTCCAAGCTTATTTTTCAATATGTGTTGCATCCGTTCTCGCGATATGTTCAGATCACGAGCTATATTTCCAACACTGCGGCGTGGATTTCGATCAAATCTGGCCTTCACTTTTCGGATCATTTCTGGTGTTGTTACCGTTTTTTTTTTCGTCCACTTTTTGGACGCGATGCAACACTGCCAGTATCACGGTAACGAGCAATGTTACGAGAAACAAATGCTGGAGTGCTATAACGATAGCCACCTGTGGTTTTCCAGCCAAATATAAAGCAATCAAACTATCACGCTTGAATTCCATCACGAATAATTTTTTTTCTGAATGCAATAGATCAAAATGCTTTTGTAAGCTTGTAAATAATAAAATGAGCTGTCACTGGAATAAATCTGTCAGCTGTCAGACGAGCGGTTTACAAATGATAACAACCTGAAGTTGGTTGCAATACATATCACCCACCCTGTATTTGATATATTCATAGCTATTGTAACACGGAATATGTAGATTGCAGCCACATGCAGTTCGATCTAACATGAAAATGTTTGATCAGAACCAAATAAAAACGATTGCAACAGAGTTGAAACCTCAAGCAGTTTGATCTGACACGAAATTATGTAATCAAACTAAAACTGGTTTGATATAAAAGTTAACTTTTAATTCTTTTAAATACGTATTGTAGGGCATTTATAAATGCATGGAATTCTTTTTTTCCAATTTCTGTCAATGCATTTAAGCGTGAAAATATTTTAATTTAGAAAAATACTCTTCTTTTTGAGATGTTAATTGGAAAACCTTTAGTTTAACAACAAATATTTGTTTAATTCGGTGGAAAAGTAAATTAAAATTTTATTGAAATTTAAATTTTTGTAATATTTAATGGAAAATTAAACAAATCATAATAAAAGTGAGAAAAAAGTGAAATAAAAAAGAAAATTTCAAACATTTAAGACCTTGATATTGCAGTTTCGCAAAGCATTAAAATCGGACTAGGAGATAGGGCGGTAGCTAATCGGAGTTTACTTGACGCTTAATTGTTATAAAACAGAGTAATGCTCGTAGTAGAGATGTTTACTTAGGATGAACTCCATAAAGAAGCTGAGGGTAAATAAAATTGTCAAGAAAAGTACCTGAAAACCGTCGTTCGGAAGAGTTGACGTTAAACTTTATAGAAAAATGAACATGTGATCCTTAGAAGTCGCCGTAGTTTAGTAGGTAGTGTGTTGGCTTATTACACGTAGGGCGATTGTTTAAACCCCAGGTCGAGATGCATGACCTGAACACAACGAAATAAAAAAAATATTTCTTAGGCGACTTCCTCTCGGCAGATTTTTGGCAAAAACTGTGAGACTAGATAAAATTGCTATGAAAAGATTTTCAAAAAAATCTGTCATTCGAAGTCGACTTTAAACTGTAGGTACGCCCTGCCACTCATGTATAAAATTAACACACACGACATAAGTGTCATGAGAATCTGGGTCGTAGTCCCAAATGAAGGATTGGTTATATGTATGATTCTTAGAAAATAAGCTTAAAATTAACAAAACTTACCTTTTTATTGTTGGGTTTGAAGCTTCATCACAACCAATTAATTGTGAATGGAGGAAATGCAGTTGGATTTACGATGTTAATATTTTAAAAACGACATTTTTTAAATTGAATTTTATAATTTTTTTTACAGTTATTTATATACATATACAGCCTTAGAATAATTTTATTTTTTAACTTCACTTTAAAATTTTAATTTTTTAGAAAAGATTTTCCGTTTAATGACTACGAAATAATTTTTTTTTTTCTTCTTTACAACGTTTTCAATTATTACTTAATATTTTAACTTATTAAATAATTATTATTAATTTTTAATTTAATTTTTATTGGATTATTTTTTATTTTAAATTTTTAATTTTTTGTAATAAATTTTTTCAGCTTAAAATTTAATTTGTTTTCACAGATATTTTGAGGATTTTCTTCATTGAATTTAATTTACACACTTATTTTTGTAATTATTTTTTTAGTTTTATTTGCGTTATTTAATACAATATTTTCTTTAATTTTTATTAATTTAAATTTTATTTAAAATTTTTTTTAATTTTATTAAGAAATGCCACGATATTTTTTTACAAATTTAATGAGAATGAGTGCATGATGATTACATGATGGTTTGAAGAAAAAATTTGTTGTTTATTTCTTTATATTTTTGATTACATTTTAAATATTTTATTTTGTTTAATTTAATTTTATTTTATTTATTTTGTTTTAATACTACACACACTTAAAGCACTTTATTTTTAGCGAAATATTTTTTTTTAATTTTAATTTTCTCTTGGTTTTTTTTTTTTTGTGATGACGTCTGAATGAAGAGAGTGTAAGGAGAGTTTACTTTTGAAAGGATTCTTCTTAACGAGGTTTTATGTGGGAGTAGAATGGATGTCTTAAAGGAAAACGCCTTTCGAAAAAGCAAGTATCACAAAAATCGATTGACTGTAATGAAATTGAAAAGAAAGAAAAATCAAAAATTAATTAAAGACAATTTTGAAAGAAAATTTGAAAATAAATATAATAAAAAAAAATACTAAAGGTATTCACTAATAAAATTTTATATCAAGTTTTTTTAAAACAAAATTTGAAGAGAAACAAATTTTGTAAAACCCGCTAAAAAATTTTGAGCCGTTAAAACGAAGTATAAAAAATGCCCATTTGCCTCCAATTTGAATAATCGCAATGGTGTTACCATATGATTATTACGGCATATTCTCTTTAGAATATGAGAGATAATATGGCAAGTAGACAAACCTTTGTGTTCCATGTGCAACATTTTTTCTTGCTGATGTAAACCAGAACCTAAAAATTCATCTGCAACGCTGAAGTAAATTGTGTTGGAAAAGTCTGCGTTGAAAAACGTAGCACCCAACCAGCTTATCTACGACATTGTGAACGATCAGAAGAATTTAATTGCTGCATGAGTTACACTTTATATGGCTGCAGTTGTAAATACAAATCAGCCATCCCAAATACGACATAATGAGTCGCAAAATAGGTACAAACGCTGATGATAACATCGAATTGACAATTTCGAACTACTTGTCACACCTTTCCTAATAGAAGGGATATTCTCTGTATCGAGTACATTACCATTATACACAGTTCTGATCACATCTAGAATTCTTTCAGTCCCAAATTTCTTTATAATCCAGGCAATTATTTGCATAATAGGATGCTTATGGCAATAGTAAGTGACTACGTTTGAATAAACAATGTATTGTACATAACATACATAATTGGTCATTACAACCCTTCAGTCAGAATTACTACCTAGTTTCTCACACCACTTATGTTGTGTGCGTTAATTTTTATACATGAGTGGCGCGACCTACAGTTTAATGTCGGCTCCGAACGACAGATTTTTGACAAACTTTTCGATGGCAATTTTATTTACTCCCAGAGTTTTTGCCACAAATTTGCTGAGAGAAAGTCGCCGAAGAAATACTTTTTGTATTTTATTTTAATGCCTGACCTGGGATACGAACCCGGGCTTTACATCTAATAAGCCACCCCTCAACCTACTAGACTACGGCCACTTCATACGTATGAAATAGTTTCGGTTTTAAACAAGGGGATAGGAAGGAGGTGTTCTGGTGGGCCTAACAACACTTCTAGAACATAATGAGCTCCATTGTTTTGAGGGAAACATTATTGAGATGCCCTCCATAGTTTGATGGCAGTACAATAGGTCATATGGCCACAGTACAAAGGCACCTCATCAAATAATAATAATGCGCACCAAATAGTCAAGTAGGCTTTTTAAGCAATCAGTTCTGAATGTTTCGCATTCCGTGTGCAGCAGTATTGCTTGCTAATGCTAAACAGAAACAGAAGAAATCATTTTCATCGCAGAAGTAAATTTTGTTGGAAAAATCTCCATTGAAAGTCGTTTACTTCTAGCAACCTATCAGCCTATCTACAACATTGTGAATGGCTCTAGCTGTTGTGTGATTTACACTTTTTATGGCTGGAGTTTGTAAATTTAAATACGCCACCTAGAATACAACATAATAAACCGCAAAATAGGTAAAGGGTCAGCCAAATAACTTTTTTTTGAAAATGCTTTAAAAACGAAACTTCTGAATATTTTCTCAAATTTCTTTTTTTATTTGAAAGTACAATCCTTCCGGTTAATAATGGAAAATAATTTCATTCAAATGGCTGCCTCGGCTGGCCGTGCAGTTGCCTACACCAGAAGATGCCGATTTTGGCAAAAAAAATCATCTTTTCAGATGAAGCTCATTTTGATCTTGGCGGATATGTAAACAAGCAAAATTGTCGCATTTGGGGCACAGAAAACCCGCACGCATACATTGAAAAGCCGACGCACCCAAAACGAGTCTCTGTTTGGTGCGGTTCTTCGAAAATGAGCAAGGACTGGCCGTTACAGTCAATAGCGATCGTTATCGGGCCATGTTGAACGAATTTTTCTTCACAAAAATTGAAGAGGAGGATATTGGCAACATTTCAACAGGACGGCGCTACCTGTCACACAGCCGATGCTACACTCGATGTTTTGCGCCCTGTTTTTGATGATCGCATTATCAGCCGCAGAGCTGATGTCGTTTGGCCACCTCGGAGCTGCGATTTGACACCGTTGGACTATTATTTGTGGAGTGCCGTCAGAGATAAGTGTTACGCCGACAAGCCAGAGACAATTGACGCTTTAAAGGACAATATTCGTAAAGCCATTAGTGAAATACAGCTGCACACAATCGATAATGTGCTTAAAAATTGGACCGATTGTGTAGGCTACTGCATGGCCAGCCGAGGCAGCCATTTGAATGAAATTATTTTCCATTATTAACCGGAAGGATTGTACTTTCAAATAAAAAAAAAAAGAAATTTGAGAAAATATTCAGTAGTTTCGTTTTTAAAGCATTTTCAAAAAAAAAAGTTATTTGAAACATAGAAAAGTCAAAGATGGCTATGTTCCGGAATGTTGGAAAAGAAATCGACTTCCAAATACAAAAGAGAGATGCAAATTTTTTAATTTTACTTAAAAATTGTAAAACTTTTTAAAAATTTTATTTGTAAACCAGAGCAGTTAAGAATAGAAATCAAAATATCAGTTGCTGACCATACGTTAAAATGTTTTGTATGGTAGATATGTATACCGATTTCCTTTTCCGATAACTTTTATAACACAATGTAAGCATCAATATGCTGGAACTAATGGAAGTTAAGGCAATTGTAGTATTCCTTTCTTTTTTAATTAAATAAATTAAAATTAAATTGATATTTAATTTAAATATGGAGGCCAACTCGATTGCAAAAGTTATTTACAACTTTGAAAGAATGAAAAATTAATTTAAAAAACAATTTTAATATTTTCAAAAGACAAGTGTGTTGTGTTTTGTAACTAACCAGAGACTCTTTTAAAGTATTATTTCTGGCAATTAAAAAAAATTTTAAATTTCTATAAATTTATTTACAGAATGAATTTAACAAAAACTAAAGTCATATTATTTTAGTGAATTAAAGAAAATTTATAAAAATTTGGAACACACATTTAGAAAAATGTAAGAAAGATATTCGAAATATTTTTAAATAATCTTAATAAATTGTATTTAAAGAAAATTGTGAAAAGACTTAAAAATTGATATGCAAACCTTGGCATAAGCATATATTTTTATAAAAATTGTTAAAAAAAATTTAACAAAAAATTTATACAAATATTGATTAAAAAACAAATTTATAAAGAAAAGTTAAATATAAAGTTTAAATAAAATTTAAGTATACAATAAAAAACTAAAATATTAAAAAGGTAGTTGTTCAGAAAGTAAGTGGCAAATATTTTTAATAAAAATATTTTTACAAAAATTTCTTAAAAAAAAATTCAACAAAAATTTTTATACGAATATTGTTTAAAAAACAAATTTATAAAGAAAATTTAAATTCAATAATATAAATAATGAAATAAATATAAATATTCAAAAAAAATTAAGTATTCAATAAAAAAAATTATTTAAAAATTTAAAAAATGGTTTTTACAGGAATACAGAGGAAAATTTTTTAATAAAAATATTTTTAAGAAATTTATTGTGAATATTCAAAATTATGGTGCAAATACTTAAAAAATCCTTAAATAAAAGTTAATAAAAATGAAAAAAAAAATAAATTAAATATTAAAAATTATAAAAAAATTTATTGAAGTTATATTAGAAGAAGAATATAATTTCTACAAATCTCTTCTAAAATTTAAGCAAATATATAACGACCATTAAAGCAAAAATTCATAACAAAACTGCAAATTTTTTTATAAAAATTATTAAAAAGATTTTAAGAAAAATTGAATAAAAATATTTAATTAAGGACAAATTTATAAAACAATAAATTATAAAAATTGAAAAAAATACTAAATGGAATTAAATTTATAATTTTTTTTTATAATTTCCATTTATTTACAATCTATTATACAACATTAAGTAAATTCGATAAGGTTAAATAAAATAACATATGTTAATAAACTACATTAAGTTTAATAAACTAAAATAAGCCTAGAATAGTTTTAAATAAAAATAAATAATACAAGACAAATAATTTATTTTCTGAATTGTAGATCTAACAAATGTATCCTATTCAGTCTTCTAATTTCGTCCCCTTCATCTAACAAGGAGATTGCCAGTACAGTACAATGATTACTAAGTCTGTTTAAGTAACTAGCGCTAAAACTATTTATTTCATTTATCACAAAAGGAATTTTTAAGTCCCTATGAATTTGTTTATTGGTTACAAACCACGTTGCAATATCTCGACATTTGACTGACTGGCTGTTCCCCACAGCTCAATGCCGTACCTCCAAACCGGCTTTAAAATACCCTTGTAAAGGATTAACTTGTCCTCAAGACTAAGTTGAGATTTAGGCCCTAGTAGCCAGTATATTTTTTTAGTTTCAATATTTAGATAATTTCTCTTTGCCTTAATGCGGTCTTTTCACGTAAGACGTTTATCGAGATACATATTTAACGCAAGCCGTTTTTGGTATTTGTAAACCATTTATGTACACTGGAGGACATTCATTTTTTCTTAATGTAATTTATAAAAAATTGAAAAAAATTTAAATTATTTACAAAAATAACTTCAAAAAACTTTATTTCTTATCTTTTCAATAGCATTTAATAAAAGAAATAATTTTCTAAATATCTCTGATAGAATTTAAAAAATATGCAAAGAATGTTTTAAATTTCTTCTTATTTAATAAAAATGATTAAAAACGATTTTAAGAAAAATGTAATAAAATTATTTGCTTAAAAATAAATTCAAAATTTAATCAATTTTAAAAAGAAATTTCATAGAAAAATATCACAACAACACTACATAAAAATTTACTGCCATAATAATAGGTTAGGTTAGAGGACGTGTACTTGTTAATTTAGACAAGTACAGTACCCGGAGGTCGATTTGACCCATTGCATCCATAATAATAAAATTAATTTTGATTTAAAAAGGATTTATGAAAGAAATGCAATTTATAAATATTTTTTTATATAGCTTTTGGAAATCATTGATATTTTTCGATGTTCATTAAAATGCTTACAAAAATAATTTAAACAAAATTTTTTTAAGAAAAAACGGTAGAAGATTTAGAAGACAAATTGGGGAACATTAAAAAAAAATTTAAAAAAAATTAAATAAAATAGTTGGAAGAGGTTTTAAGCCAAGAAAAAGGAAAAAATACTCTAGCAACAGATAAAAAACATGTGAAAAATTTGTTTTTTTTATTAGAATAAAAAAAAACCTGAATTTAATAAAATATTGCATTAAAATACTACAAAAAATAGACATATTTAGAGACAAAAATTTAAAAATATAAAATAAAACAATTTTTATAATTTAAATCTAAAATGTGTCATTAAAATTTTACAGAAATTAAAAATTTAAAAAAATCTTTTAATTGACTTTAAAATATGAATAAAATAAATTTAACATTAAAATACTTTAAAAAGGAATATTTAAATGAGGATGTTAACTAACAATAAAACTAACTTAAAAACTTTAAATAAAAAAAATGAATTTAATAGAATATTGCATTAAAATACTACAAAAAAATAGACGTACATATTTAGTCACAAAATTTTAAAAAAATAAATTAAAACAATTTTTATAATATAAATCTGAAATGTATCATTAAAATTTTACAGAAATTAAAAATTCAAAAAATTCTTTTAATTGATTTTTAATTGAAAAAATGAATAAAATAAATTTAACATTAAAATACTTTAAAAATGAATGTTTACATGAGGATATTAACTAACAATAAAACTAACTTAAAAACTTTAAATAAAAAAACCTAAATTTAATAGAATTAAAATTAAAATACTACAAACTGCATTAAAATACTACAAAAAATATACGTACATATTTAGGCACAAAATTTTAAAAAAATAAAATAAAACAATTTTTATAATTTAAATCTGAAATGTTTCATTAAAATTTAAAAAAAATTAATTTAATTTTAATTCAAAAAATAAATAAAATAAATTTAATTTAATTTAAAATATTCTAAAAAGGAATGTTGAAATGAAGATATTAATTAACAAAAATTATAAAAAAGTGAAACCAAGAGCAGCTTAATTGTTAAACCAAAATGTTTCAAGAAAAAAATGAAAATCTTTCATAAAAAAAAATAAATACAAATTAATCTTTGTAATTTAATCCGAAACTTATTTTCCATCTTTGCTTTATTAATAATTTTTTTATTTAAAAAAAAAATTAAAATACTATTTATGAAGGCAAACGTTATTTAAAAGAAAAATATTGTGGAAGATTTTTCATAAAATTTATCAGAAATTGTTTCCATCTTATCTTCCCATGTTTTAAAAAATTTATAACAAAAAGGAAATCGGTTTAAATTTAAGAAAAATATAACAAAAATTTTTTCCTTGTCTCATAAAATTTTTTATAAATTATTTTAAAAAATCGTAAGAAAAAAATTTTTATTAAAATTCTTAAAAAAAAATTTGTCTATAATTTATACCTTAATTTTGCTTTTTTTTTCAGCCAAAAAAATTATCTACAATTCGACTAAAATTAATGAATTTTACATTTTAAGTTTAAAAATATTTTATTTCGTATTTTTTTAGTTGCTTAAAGAGAAGTAAAAACAACACGCACTACACACACACGAGTTTTAAAAAATATTTTTCGTTTTTTTTTAGAATTTTTTTGTTTGTAATTTTTTTAAAAAATAGAAGAGTGTTATCCTGCTTTCTAATGGCACGACCGCACGCTTCACTTTCTACGAAGCTAATGACTACAGGGACAACGTAAAGCCGAAGGCTCGGTGCACACTGGCAAGAAACAATTTAAATTGCTTGGCTGGTTGGTTGATTGGTTGGTTGGCTTACACACTAAAGGCCCAAAAAAAAATAGGAAGACATTTTTCGACGAGAATTTCATCGTTATTCGAAAATGCACGGCCAACAACAAACAAACATGTACAATGTTATCCTTGTAAGTGTTGAAGGAAAACAACAACAGCTGGGAGAGTACTTTTAAAATAGCTGTTGCTGTGTTAGGCTACCTAAACCTCTCTCTCTCTTTCGCTCTCTCTCTCTAGAACAGTTACTAAATATGTAGTTATCGTAACATTTCGTAATATTACTGGATGCCCGTTATTAGATGTTTAGTTAGGTTCTTTACATGGCTCCTACCTACCCTCTTTTTGCAAATGAATGAAAGTGCATTAGACAGAGACAAATGCTTGGTTTAGTCCTGTAGTTTTAACATTTCAATACTATTTTAAGAAAATGTTATTCAAAATTTACTACCTTTTTAACGTAACAGCTGTTTGAGAAAGTAGTAGTAGAATTTATAACTGTTATGTTCAAACAGCTGTCATGTTGTTTGTTTTGAAGGTTACATAAAAATACCAATAAAAGCTAAAGAGAAAGTAAAAACCAAATACAATACAGAACGTGGTAAGGCGCACAATCCTTACAAAATTACCGGCAACATGTGTGTTGTGTAGTGCAGTTTGCCTGGCTGGCAACATACTTTAAATTCAACCTGCAAACATGTGCTTACAACAAAGAGAGAGAGAGAGCGTAAAACAAAGAGCGTAACAAAAAGGAAAATAAGAGAGAGTAACTCTGCTACACAGCTGTTGCTGTTAATCTAACCAGGCAGCATTGCATGTGTTTATGTTAAGGCCTGACGACAGAACAGCTGTAGTTGTGCAGCCAACTACATTTGCATTGGCAGGCCATTGGCAGGCACCCAGCACAAAGGAAGAGCATGTAGTTTGGCAAAGAGCTTTCAGCTGTTCTGCGACAGAGTAAAGCAGCAGCTCGTTACTGTGCTGGAGAAAGTGAAATGAGTAACAAAGTTTTGTGGGTAAAGATATGGGGAGCCTTTAAAACCAGCTGTTTGTGGTGTAATAAATAAACGACATACTCTCTCTCACTCACTTTCTCTCTTTCTATTCATGTGCTCTGTTATTTTTGTATATTTTTTTTCTACATTTTAAAGTCTTCTTAAGGCGCAGCTGTTCGTTTTTAACCTTAAAACACAGCTGATTGTTCAAACTGCAAAAAGCCGGCACAAAATATATATTCACAGACAGCCGGTAATATAATTATACCCCTGCTCCCCACCAGTACACTCTGTTAAACTTCTATACAAAATAAAATCATGTGGGTGTTTATGATAGAAAAAGAATTGGAAAAAAGCTTTACAGTACCAAATAAAGAAAAAGTACCAAGTTAGTACCGATAAAGTCGTGAAATAGGCTTCAAAATATGTTAGGCAGAGGTTAAGTTTTTCATATTGATAAGGTTTCCAAATTTAGTAGACAAAAGACCATAAGGCCTATAGGGAAACTCTTACAGGTTACACCTGGAAATGAACTTAGAATTACATTTCAAAGTATGTGTGACAAATGACGTCACACAATATGTTTTTATTGGTCAATAGTTTCCAGCAGCCTTACGTCAGTCTGTGTGTCAATAATAGCGGGCAAGGGAGAAACTATAAACAGCACACGGTAAATAGTTTTGTCATTATTGATGTCCCTGTTGTGTCTTCAAGACCTAAGTTTAAAAGCCGTTGATGAAACGTGATTGCTATGCAGGTTAGGGAACACGTTCCTAAGATAACTCATGACTTTTTGATTCCAGCACTTCAGAAAGAAATATCTCAACTTCTTTCCTATTCTTTGGCGTACTCTAGAAATAAAGGTTTCCCAGAAGATAAGCACTGAGTAAACTTGCAGAGCTGCCTCTAAGTTCCTGGAAGAGCCGCTAAATGGTTGCTTGACTTCTTGAGTGTTGCTGCAACTGCTTGAGTGCTAATGTAATTGCTTTAGTGTTGATGCTTCTCTGAATTAAATCAGTTTAGCACGCAAAAAGTAATTTTTGTGACCACAAAGTACTTTAGAGGTACTTTCTATGACTCCAAAGGTTTCTTTGCTCCCTTTATAGCTGCGCGTCAATCTTTTTCCAACTTTTTTTTTTTTTTTTTAATTAATTCTTTATTCATAATAATTGTTTTACAATATGTTGTGCCTCTGCGTCTTGACGACATTGTTGAGGCGAGTTGGCAAATAAAAATTATATAAACTTAAGTATATTTTTTAAATAAAGAATAACAAATTTTAAAATAAAAAAAAAAAAAGAAAAAAGAAAATAACAAATTTTAAAACAAAATAAAAAAATAAATAAGAATTTAACTGAGATCAAACTAATAATCACAAAAGAAGCATTTCTAAATTTTGAAAAAGATAATTTTTAACATTTGTTTTAAAAATGGAGATTCGAACAATATTTTTTGTATTCTCAGGAAGGTTATTAAACTCCAAACTACCAATGTGTTCTACCCGCTGTTTTGTGGTTTCCAATCGACATCGTGCTACCCTTAAATTCGAATTATTCCTTGTGTTGAAAGCTGTTTGATTTCTGGAAAAAGTTATTGTATGATGCCCAATGTTATTCAAAGATTTAAAAACATAAAGTAAAAGTTGCATTTTGTGTAAGCCATGTACAGGAAGAATGGTTAAAGCTATGTTCTTATATAAAGGTATTGTTGAATACGTCAGAGGCAAATTAAAAACCGTTTTCAATGCTCTATTTTGAGCTCTCTGTAGAGATTTAAATTCATTGGTTTTTTTATGACCATATATAATAGGCAAATAGTTTAAATGGCTGTGTATTAAAGCCTGATATATAACCAATTTTGTTTTCGTGTTGAATTTATTCTTAAACTTATATAGTAGACCAATTACAGATAATATTTTGTATTTTAATTTCTGAATATGCGTATCCCATGAAAGATTACTCTGTAAGTGCACACCAAGGTATTTTGTTGAAAGACTTTCATTTACTTGTTTTCCATCTACCCAAATGCCAAAAATTTGATCGTGAACTAAATACGGTCTAAATCGCAATATTTTAGTTTTTTCAGCGTTTAGTTTCAATCTATTAAGTCTTAAATATTCTGAAATTAATGCAGCATCGTACTCCATATGAACCTTTAAAGCAGTTTCATGTTTATAAGGATAAAAAAGACTTATGTCATCCGCGTACATAAACATTTTTCCAAACACCTGAAGATTTTTTATATCATTTACATAAATTTTAAATAAAAGTGGACCTAATACGCTTCCTTGAGGAACTCCATATTCAACGGAACCAATAAAACTTTTTTCACCATTCACCTCAACATACTGCTTTCTATTTTCCAAATAACTCCGTATCAATAACAAGTCTCGTCCATTAACACCATAGTATTCAAGTTTATTTATCATTATATTGTGATCCACAAGATCAAACGCTTTAGACAAGTCGTAGAATATACCACCAACACCACTGAAACCATCATCCAAACCTTTACATATGTTATTAATTACGTTTATAACCGCTTCTTCTGTACCACATCCTTTTTTAAAGCCATACTGACAATTATATAATAAATTATTGACTTCAAAATGTGAAGAAAGCTGTTTGTAGAGTATTTTTTCAAAAATCTTATCAATTATTGGTAACAAGGCAATTGGTCGAAACTTTTCTATCAGTGTAGCTTTAGATTCCTTTGGTATTGGTATAATTTTTGCTATTTTTAAATCATGTGGATATGTTGAAGTGTCAATCATTCTGTTAAAAATTCTTGAAAGATATGGACAAATATCATCTTTACATACCTTAAGTATTTTTGCTGAAATCCCGTCAGACCCAGAGCTTTTTGTAACATCAAGTTCTGAGATTTGTTCAGCTATTTCCAGCTCTGTGGTATATGAAAAATTAAAGATGCTTTGACATTGACCTAAAGTTCTAAGAGCATTACACGAGTCACCAGGTAAGTAATCAATTTGCTGTTTTAATGTTTTAGGAATTTGAAGAAAGTACTGGTTAAACAAATTACTCTTTAGATGGTTGTCTAAAATAAACTCTCCGTCAGCGTCTTTTACTTTTATTTCACTCTTTGACTTTCTTCCAAGATTTTCATTTAAAAATTTCCAAACATTTTTTTGGCTCCTGTTGTATTTGATTTAAATGACTGTAATAAAAGTTGTTCATAGACTGCTTACAAGCTTTTTTGATTACATTACTAATTCTTTTTAATTTACTTTCAACATCACGTTTTTTCCTCTGTTTCAAAAGATTTTTCTTATAAAATATAAGAGCTTGTAAATTTTGATTTAGCCAAGGTGTTAACTCGTTTTTCATCAATTTTTTTTCAGTTTTCTCCACAGTAGAATTTATTGTTGCATTTAAAATATGTGACATAATTTGAGAAGTATCAACAGACGGGTCACCAGTTTCTTGAAAAGTTTCTAAATAGTTAGTTAAACTTTCTTTTGCACGTTCATAATTGCATATTCGGTAAACTTTTTCAAAATACTCGGAATTTGGAGCATTACTTTTAAGCATACAATATATTATATTGTGATCTGTTAAACAGCATTCAATAGTATTTATCAAAAGTTCATCTGGGATATTACTGTACACATTATCTATACATGTTCCAGATACCGGACGAGTTATTAATGTATGACAGTTTTTATAATCAAAACTTGACAACATATTAATTAAATCAGCTGAAGTATTATTAATAAAATCAATGTTGGAGTCTCCAACTATAATACTAGGAAAGCGACCATAACTTGCAACTATATTTTCAATAAAACTTACAAATTTTTCCACATTGCACTTTTGGGATCTATAAAACGTTGTTAGTTTTAAACTCTTTCCATTGATTTTGTGGTTAAGCAAAGATATTGTAATATTTTCAATAAAATCCTTACTACAACAAGTTTCAACATTGTAATGAAGGCTGTTATTTATGTAAATTGACGCCCCACCATATCCATCTGATCTACAGCAGTGAACAACATCATAACCAGGAATATTATAAATCTGAACTAAATTTGAGCTAAACCACGTCTCCTGAACCGCTATAACACTTGGTAGTTTTGGTAATTTAGAAATCATGCATTTAAATTTATTAAATTTATCTATAGAAGAAATGCTTCTTATGTTTACTGAAATAATATTCAAAGTAGGAAAATTTATTCCACAAAAATAAGTTTCAAAAGATTCAAAGTTTAAAAAATGTTGATTATTAATCATAAAAAAAAAAGAAATATTTAAATATTTATCAAAACAATATATTTGCATTTAAGCTATTAAGCCGGTGACATAAAAGCAGCACGAGTTTCATCTTCATCATGTGTATCGTCAACTGCTAATGGGGGCTGAAGATTAGATCTACGTTTTTGAAGCTTGTTAGTTGTGGCTTTCAAAAGCATATCATCTACTTCCTCCTCAGATCTAATTAATCTTGGCTTAGAGATTTCGCTTAGTTTTACATAAACTCTACCACTATAGGTGTACACAGATTGATATCCCACTTTATGTAGGGTTTTAGCATGTCTAAAAAGATTTAAAGTCTCTTTACTAAGACAATCGCTCACATAAACTGATTTTGTTTCTTCTTTTTCTTTCAATTTTTGTTTTGCTGACATTAATTTTTGTTTAGACTTTTTCGAATCAAATTTCACAATAATAGATTGTTTTAAATTTTTAGTTTTATTTGAGGTATTGTTCTTTTTAATAAAAAATGCTTCTTCAACATCATCTTCCTTTAAGTCTACACCAACATCTTTTGCAATTTCTAACAACGTATCAACTGCTGTTGAACCTTCCTTTACTTCAATGCCGCTAATAAGACAGTTGTTTTTAACTCTTTCATCATTCAATAGCTTAACTGAATCTTTCAAATTGTTTACTTCATTCTTTAATACACGATTTTCTTTTTGTACTGCTTCAATTTTCTTTTTATTTTCAGCCACCCCTCGTATAATCTCATCGAATTGTTTTGACATGAATGTCATTGTTTCTTGTAACGAAGACAGCTGATCCAACTTCTTTAATTGTTTTAGTTGTTTTTTTATTTCAACAAGTTCTTCTTTTACTGTTCCATCACATTCCTTGCAAGCATTACATACATACTCTTCACTCTCATTTTTTAATAAATGTTCAAATTGACGTTTATTTAAGCTCGTACATAATGCATGATAACATTTGGCGCATTTATCACAATCGATGTTATCTTCATTCTCCTTTACCTCCATTTCGCATTGGCCACAGAAAAGTTTTGCATTTTGTATGCTGCGACGGCCTTTACCAGACATACCTTTATTGATTTTATAATCTTTATACCTTGCTTTATAAAATAAACAACAATAAGCTATTGTTTAAACGGAATAAACCACTGTTTTTTGTAAAAAAAAAAAAAATATAATTCACAAGACGATAAAATTTTGACGTTTGCGCGAAAGGGTTGCCAACTTTTTGAACTTGAACTGCTTGAATCTTGCTGCAACTGCTTGAGTCATGCTGTAACTGCTTCAATGATGATTCTTCTGCGACTTAAGTCAGTTTAGTATGCAAAAAGTACTTTTTGTGACCACGAAGTGTTTTAAAGGTACTTTTTAGGATTGCAAAAGTTTTTCTCTAAAGAATGCTCTCCTCTTCTCTTAATAGCTTCTCGTCAATCTTTTTCAAATTGGAACTGCTGGAGTCTTGCTGTAATTGCTTCGGTATTAGTTCTTCTGCAACTTAAATCAGTTTAGTACGCAAAAAGTACTTTTTGTGACCACAAAGTACTTTAGAGGTACTTCCTATGACTCCAAAGGTTTCTTTCCTCCCTTTATAGCTTCGCGTCAATCTTTTTCTAACTTGAACTGCTTGAGTCTTGCTGCAACTCCTTCAATGTTGATTCTTCTGCGACTTAAATCAGTTTAGTATGCAAAAAGTACTTTTTGTGACCACAAAGTATTTTAGAGGTACTTTTTATGACTCCAAGGTTTCTTTCTAAAGAATACTCTCCTCTTCTCTTTATAGCTTCGCGTCAATCTTTTTCAAATTGGAACTGCTGGAGTCTTGCTGTAACTGCTTCCGTATTGATAGTTCTGGACTTAAATCAGTTTAGTACGCAAAAAGTACTTTCCATAACACGAAGAGTAACTGTTTTTTTCCCTTAAAATCTTTCCTTTCTTTAATACAATTTCGAATTTTACGTACATATTCCTTCGTCATGACTTCAAATTCCTCTTTTCCACACTAAGTTCTCATATGTTTTTGGTGTTGGTCTACACTGGCAGGCACTATTTTGTGTGCAGTTTAGTGGTAAAGAGTAGAGTATGGCTGCCAAAAGCTGCCGTATTTTTTTCTTTTTTGTATTTCTTGGTTCTTTAGTTCCTTGTACATAGTAATAGAGGGGGGCTGGGGGTTTGTGTTATTACTTTGGCTTCATTTCTTATGCTCATTACATTGTGTGTTCAGAGATACTGGGGTTTCAATTATGGATTATATTGCTCAGTTGCTGTTGGCACATGCCAGCTACCACTACCATTACTGTTACTTGCGGCTTGCATTAGTAGTGGTAATAGTATTATACGAATAACGGTAGATAATTTGGTTTAGTAGGTTTTCAGTGGTAGTAAACTACACATGTTTTGAAGCTGCTTCTCTCTCTCTCTCTCTCTCTCTCTCTCTTGCGGGCGCTCTCTCTCCATTGTAGACAAACAGCAGGCCTTCTCATTTCTATACTTTTAGGATTTATCCTCCTGCTGGTTTACTTTTATGGGATTTTGAATAAAACTTTTGGTCTCTTCTTCCTGCTCCTCCTCCTCCTCGATGTTTACAGGCATTCACACAGTGTCTGGTGAATATTTTTTGGCACTTTTTCTGTCGAAATTGTTTTTGTACAAGTCAATGGAATTTTCAAAGTTAAATTAGAAAAATAAACGATAAAAAGAGCTCCTTACTTTCCCCTCTTTCTTACAGAATAGTAGTATTCGGATAGCTGTACACAGTAGACAGTAGACAGAGCTGGTAGAGCTTTTAGAAAAACGTTTCAGAAAACATTACCAAAAGTAAAGTGTAAAAAAGATTTAAAGTCTGTGTCTGTGCGTTGCGTTATTAATAATGCGAGAGTAAGTGTAATAAATTAAAGCGGGTCTATGCTGGCTGCTGGTACATGTGTCCGTTCTTCACGTTCTTTAAATGGAAAACAAATCTAAAAATAATAGAAGAAATAGAAATAAAACTGTTCTTCCCCTCTTAACCGTTCTCTTCAAACAACGCTACCAACAATGCTACTTGATGTCTGTACTCTGGAGTATATGTGGAGAAAATATTTGCAGCATCTTTGGTGTTGTAATGTGTTCTTTAACAAGTTTTCTTATAAAACAATCATGGAATTTAGTTATAAACGTTAAGTCCATAACTAATTAAGTGATAATTGCTTAACTCATGGGTATCGAAAGACAGAAAGAGAGAGACAGACAGCAAGTAATGTTGTAATTACCCGGACCATAATCGTAAAGTTGTTAGCCATTGTAAGTAGATTGGAAGGGCAAGGAAAAATAAGTTGGCAACACTTGATGTAGCTTAATCTCTATGAAAATCTCTTTCCACTTTTTACACTCATGATACCAAACAACTTTCCAACAATGGTCCTTCAGATGCGTACGTAGTTGGTCATTAGACACTTCAGTCAGGATTACGACTTAGTTTCTCAACCCATGTATGTTAATATGTTATGTAAGTTAATTTTATACATGAATGGCGGGACCTACAATTTAAAGTCCACTCCGAACGACAGATTTTTGAGAAACTTGTCATGGCAATTTTTATTTACTCTCAGAGTTTTTGCCAGAAATCTGCTGAGAGGCAGTAGCCGAAGAAATATTTTTTTTTTCATATTTTTGATGTCTGTCCTGGGATTTGAACCGTGGCCTTACATCTCATACAGCCGACACACTACATACTAGACTACGGCGACTACAGATCCGTTCTTAAAATAAATCTTATTTTTTGTTGTTTTGAACAGGAGGTTTTTTTTTTACGCCGAGGATGGGTAAATGTACCTAACCGCACCATAGAGGAAGTCGTCACATCCTCCGTGTGTAGGGCCATCACCCACTAAATCCCCCTCGTCTCGTGGTCTCGTTGTGCCCACTCCGGAACTACGGTGGTATTACTTCGGAGTGGAGTCCCTTTAGCCCTTTGGCCCCTACGTGTTCATATCCGCGTCCGGATTGCGTGTCGAAAGTTGAAGACATCTAAGTGTCTCCACTATTCCTTTCGTCCAGAACAGGATGTATGAGAATTTTCAAAAGATGCTTATGTTTTATCAAAAGTGGGACGATTTACCCATCGTTGAATGGGTTTACACCTATATCTTTCAACCACTCTCACTCTGGACGACTGCCGTTAGATATTACTTTGCGGCAGGCCGATTATCAAACGCAGTTTTCTAAGCTGGACAAAGCTCACGAAGATTTAGGGTATGTTGTCTTTAGGACCTCAGTCACACAATAAAAGTGAATTCAGGGTTATAAGGTGACTCTCGCATGGTACTCAAAGCCGGCTGCAACCAGAACGAGGTAATAACAGAGTTGCCCGACAACACTGTGATTCAATGCCTTTTAACGCTGGCCCATTATTCCCTCTGATAATTTCTTTATCTTGCCTATCCTCAGTGTCATCTGAACCTAGATTTGATACGAGATTTTACACTAGAACTTCAAGCAGGGAAAACTGGTCCTCTGTGCTACGGGGTTGGTCAATGCGCGCGACTCAGGCGGCAGGTTTGCATCAGTCAGAGGGATATCCCGCTTGCAAGAACAGGCACATGACGTTAGTCCATGAGGTTTGCTTCTGAATAAAAATTTTCCAGACCCTCCGGTCCTAAATTGGTTAAGAAGCTTACCAGTTAACTACTTCAATTGAAAACGGATCACGTTTCTTTGCGGAAGTATTTGTTCATCATCTCCTTAACAAAACTGTGAGGCGTTAACTGTACTTTATACAGGAACAAAGATCATACAATTCAGGTAATGTTGTTTTCTTTTGTTAATTGTGAGCTGACAGGGTGGTATGGCATAGGAATACAATTCCAATTCAATTTCTCTTCGGAATTGTCAATGTTTGTGTACTACAATAAAAGTAGGGCGCGTCTTTTCCAAAAATTTTACAAACAAAAAGTGTCGGGTTATTTTTTAAAATATTGCCCTCAATAGGTGCAAAAAGGTTGCCCTCAAAAGGTGCAAAAAGGTTGCCCTCAAAAGGTGCAACTACATTATGTTCTTTTTAAAGCGAAAAAAGGCGAAATATAATTTCTTGAGTTAGACTAGGACACAATTTCTTAAATTATAGTTCGATTAAACACTTTTAAACTGTGGATTACAAGGGAATTGATCTTTGCCGTAGAAATTTTAAATGATTCCTCCTTGTCTTGTTGTATATCTTTCCCTAGGCCAGCTATTTTTGTATCTTCATCTCCTTTATAGCCAATGTTTATGATTTTTAATTTGCCACATTCCACAAATTGGCTACACATTCTTCAGATTTGTGTTTTTTTCTTCACCTTTCCATCACAGAAACATAAATCCGTTGGTTATTGCTGTGTGCTGTGTGCTGTTTTAAGACATTTCACTTGGCTCTAACGTTTCAATGTTATAGGCCACTTCACAGGTATTTAGCATACAATAACATCAACTAAAACTAAAAACAACAACTTCAACAACAGCTACTACCATGCCAACAGCAGCAACAACAACAAGAAGAATATAACAGAGATACCTTAACGTCAATTACCGGAACGGCATGTCAAAAATGAAGAACACAAGACAGAAATAGAAGGCAAAACATTGGCAATGAACCATCATGGAACATCACAGAAAGAAAGTAAAGATGAAGAGGCAAAGAAGAAGAAGAGGAAGAAAATATCAAAACAAATCGAAATTGAGTCAGTATTGTTGCTTGTAGCACTTCGCTGAAAAAGCAAGGCAAATAGACCGAAGAGGAAGACAAGAAAATACGTTGGAACTGCCACCAAATGATGATTATGAGGCAAATATAACTTTTAACGGTTGTACCAAGCACTTCAAATAACCGTTTACAGAGAAAATAAGAAAATCAGTGTCACTATTGAAATCGATAGCCTCATAGCGAAAGAAAGAAAGAGCAACTAGATGCACATGCACTGGTAGAAACTTAATTTTTAATTGAATTTTTTGAAAAACCATTTAAAAAATTAAATTTTTTTTCTTCAGATGTTATGCCAAACCGGTTATTTTACAAGTAACCGTCTGATTGTCTGTCCATGCGTCCTGTGTAGCGTCTGCTTATGTCTCGCGTATAGTCAAAATACAGGTCTGCTGTGTCAATAAGTCTAGTCTAGCCTGCTTCTCCTTACTAAGTACATTACGAAGTAGACACGTTTGTGGCCATGTCAGGTTGATGCAACACACTTGTCTGTCTGGTTCTGTTGCTGTTTTTTTTCCAAAGAAAGAACATTTGGGTGACAGTAGTAAAGAACATGTAATATCCTCTGTGGAATTGAAGGGATGCTCAGCGAACCATCAGCTGTTGAAAATCTGTAATACCAGGGAAACAACGTCAATGGGCGACTGCAAAATTTCTACGTTTATACCTTTTAAAAACGTTTAAAATATGAGCTCGTAGTTTACAAATAAAATAAAAATAAATTTGTGTCGAGTTTTAAATAAAATTCCTTATTATTCTCACAATCCTGTGTGCCACTGCTCACAACTTGATGTAAGCAACAACAATTGCTTTGTTATTTATTCTTTTTTACACAAGACCAATTGTTCGACGGATCTTTATAACGGAGATCCTCAAACCACCATTACTCTCTTTAAACACACGGCATCTTCACACAAGATTGACTGAACTTTTATCACAGTTCAAATGCATTCCGATGGAATTGAGAACCTTCAGGAATATAGAGTACATAATGTCACATAATGACTTCTTAGGGAAGTTTTGAACCTCCACTTCGGACAGAAGGGAATGGAAAAACCATCACTAACAGTTCCCTACTGTCTGCAGCTGTAGGCAAAGGTATCTCTTCTTAGTCGGCAGGTGCAGTTCATTCGGTAAGCCTTAAAGACTCTTTCAAACGGAAATGTTGCACATACAGGGTGTGTTGATGATTATTGAAGATGATAGCAAAGATATTACCATACCTTCTGAAACCCAGGCAATGGTTAAGACACCAGGTTCTAAGATAGTGATCTGTAGGATGATCTATAACTACCGCAAGAGTCTCAACGTATTGGCAGAGCGTTAGAATTTTCACATCACATGACTCCAGTATTTATAATGGCATTTCGTGAAACTGCAGGATGAATAGGCCGGACATGGGCCTATTATCGAGTTTTAGGGTAGGTCAGGTTAGGTTAGAAGACGTCTACTTGTCAATTAAGACAAGTACAGTACCCGGAGGTCGAATTCACCCATTGTACAACGTCCTAGTTTCTCCACTTATGTTGTGTGTGTTAATTTTATACATGAGTGGTGGGACCTACAGTTTAAAGTCGACTCCGAACGAAAGACTTTTGAGTTTTGGTGTAACTTCTCCAAACAAAAAAACTGTATTGCTGATGTTCCACACTAGAAACCTCAACAACGTGATCCCCACATAGGTGGCTTGAACTTAATCCAGACGGGACATAACATTTCACTTTTCTCTTGCGACTTGTAGAGTCTGACCTCACGGGAAGGCATATCCGCTCACGGGGCGCCCCTTCGTATGATTTCTGTAGAGGATGCAACTTGAATATGAACGAAGAAACTATTTATCCATCTGAGAAAGCAATCTGCCATGCTTAGTACGAATGCTCTGAAGGCGGACACCAAACAGGGCAACGTGAAGTTAAATTAACTGGTAAGTAGGTCGGTCGAAGTGGTAGTTTTGATTACTAAAGCTCACTTGAGCATGCATAGCGGTCCGCCTCGACGCCACAGGTAAACGCAGTCCCCGCACTGGCCAAGGTCCACCAAACAACCACCAATCTGCCATCCTTAGTACGAAAGCTCTGAAGAAGGACACCAAATAGGGCAACATAAAGTTAAATTAACTGGTAAGTCGCCGTGGTGTAGTAGGTAGTGTGTTGGCTTACTATTCGTAAAGCCCGGGTTCGTATCCCAGGTCAGACATCAAAAAATGAAATATGAAAAAAAAATATTTCTTCGGCGACTTCCTCTCAGCAGATTTCTGGCAAAAACTCTGAGTAAATAAAATTGCCATGAAAAGTTTCTCAAAAATCTGTCGTTCGGAGTCGACGTTAAACTGTAGGTCCCGCCACTCACGTATAAAATTAACGCACACAACATAAGTGGTGTGAGAAGCTAGGCCGTAATCCTGACTGAAGGGTTGTAATGGCCAATTATGTATGTATGTATGTATGTAACTGGTAAGTAGGTCGGTCGAAGTGGTAGTTTTGATTACCAAAGCTCACTTGAGCATTCATAGCGGTCCGCTGTGACGCCACAGGTAAACGCAGTCTCTGTACTGGCCAAGGCCCTGAGGGTTCCATTGACTACGATTTAATTGCAAATTAGGGTAAAGGAGACTACGTGTAGAAGTTCGATTCACTTTGTAACTGCAATCCTCGACTTCTGCTGCTAGGCATACATTCCCCAAATATTGTCATTCGAAAACCAAAAAAAAAAAGAAGTGAAAGAAAAAACTAACAACGGGTTCATCAAATTTATAGGAACTCAATTTAAAAACGAAACACAGAACTGAATCTAACCATATCACCATCATCACTGATGATCATCGTCTTCTTCAGCAATTAAGGCTCCCCATCATTTCTAGCCAGTAGCACCAGTAACTAAAACAACTGGTTTTCGGTTACAACTTTTCAAATTTTTTTTTTTTTTTTTTTTTTTTTTTTTTTTGGGAAACTACTTGAACAAGCTCTTGCACGTTGCAAAAACACAGCGGTTGTTGTAATATTTCATAGCCTGGGCAAAAACAACTCGTAATAGTCTGTTGTCGTCATTACTAACGTCATCATTATCTTAAGCATCATCATCATCATCATCGTCAGCGTCATTGTGATGCTGATTGTGATTATTAAAATGGTGTTGGAAGCGCATGATGGTTGGGGCTTTAGCAGCATTCATGTACTGGGACGATGGTGTCTCTCTAATCCAGTATAACTGGGCTTTTTTCCTTTTTCTTTTTTTTCTTGTAATACCCAGGCAGCCAACATTACAATACGATACGTTGACGTCGTCATGTAACAACACAGGAGTTTTCGTTGTTTTTTTTTTGTTTTTCCCATAAACAGGGCCATTAAACCATTACAGCCAAAAGGCAAAAAGGAAGTTTAATGTGCACATTGCATTGCAACATTGTTTTTTATTGTTGCTGTTGCTGTTGTTACAGAGTTGGATTGAAAAGCTTCAAACCCAAGCTTGGGCCGCTGCAATCATATGGGCCTGGCTGCAACCAGTTTTCTAGCTCTTCTGCTCAACAACCAACCAGCAGCTGCTGTAAAAGCAATAACAGGATGAGTAGTTGTGAAGGGCAAAAAATTGCAGAACAACAGCAATAATAGCAACATCATCAATAGCAGCAGCAACAGCAACAACAGCAATTGGAATTGGAGGAAGAGTTGAATGCCTTCTGCCGAACCGGCAAGCCCAACCCGACTGGGTGCAAAAGTTTCATTTTAAGGTATGAAAAGTTGTTGTTTTACTAGTTTTGTGCAGCTTCAGTTGCAACTGTGTGGCAGCAGTGGCAGAGGCGGCTTCTAAGACTCCTCAATACTAAATTGTTAATGATTATGACGTTGATTATGTTGTGCTGTTGCTGCTTCGGTTGTGGGTATATGTATTTCATACCCTTTCCATACGCTTCCTCCTTTAAATTATAAATTGAAAGTGTGAAATATTTCTTCTTTTTTTTTACATAATCTTGGCTAGTTTAAGCAATGATTTTTTGTTGTTGGCCTCTTCCCTTTAGTATTTATTTGGTTGGTTGGTTGGTATTTAATTCAGGAGGAGGTTTTTTTCTCGAATTTTCTTAATGGATTTTTGGTTGAGTTTAAAAGTCATTTCCTGGGCTTTATAACAAGATTTCATAGATACAACCAGATCTGTGGCACTCTGACATCCGCCTTAAAGCATAGCCAACTAGGGATAGTACTAGGCCCCATTGTAATACCGAATCTCTGCCTGTTTCTTCACATGCCTCTAACTGCTTGCCTTTTATAAAAATCTCCTCTGACTAGACATGTTCTGTCAATAAATTCTAGATCCCCAACAATTTCCTGTTTGATATCTGAGCACAGTCTTCTAACTGGAAGTCATGGCAGCCATAAGATCTCTGTCCAACGTTGTAAATAACTCCAGGATCGTCAGGGAATGTCGCCGCTGTTTGAACTTTCTTTCTGGGCGCTTCAGTGTCTCACTTAGCTGGGTAACAGGGCACAGTAATATTCCGGGAAACTCCAGAGCCGACGAGCTCGCCAGGGTTGGTACACTATTTCCGGAATCCTCTTGAATCGACTTGGGGATGCCACTTATCACGGTCAAGCTTGTCATTGGACGTAAGTTCTTTCGAGACGCCAACCTATCCTGGGTCAATGAGGAGTCCTGCTCCATCGCTAGGTTCACTTGGCCCACGATGGATAGAAGCCGCACCAACCAGTTATATACTTGGACTTGGTTGTAACGTCAACGAAATGGATCAGCCTCACACCATTGGATGTAGTGTTCGCGTGGAGACTGAACTGTCCGACAGTGGAGCCAAAGATACCTTCTCGCCCGACCTTCGCATTCATATCTCTTATTAACAACAAATAGACTGCGTGTCAACTTAAATACAGCAAGCCAAGGATCGTCCTCGTGGTCGCCACGTTGACCACAGCCAGAAACTTTACCTTGTTATTTATTGCACTACAATAATCTCGATCACAGTGGCCATGTTTGCAGGTCATTGTGTTATGGGAAGACACACGGAAAGAATGCAGCTTCCATCTAACGACTTCTGCCGTGGGTGCTGATGCGCTGAGGAAAAGGAGACTGTTGTCCACTTTCTCTGTCAGGCTGCCATATAATCTTTCCTAACCTTCAAGTTTTTCCGTAAATGTCACCTATTTTTCGGAGAAATGATGAATTAATCAATTGTCTCCTTATTTGAATTACTGTGAGCAGAGACTTTCCCGAAAACTGTGTTGCAGGAGTATTGCCTAAAACTTTTAACGGAAACAGAGCAGAGTATTCCATCTGGAGGATTACATGTAGGCTCAGAAGCAGAATATTTTTGTGAAGCATTCAGGCTGCCATATAGTCCCTCACGGACATCAAGCTTGCCCCAGAATGTCACCTATTTTTACGAGAAATTATGAATTATGCGATGGTCCTCCTTTTTTGAGTTCCTGGACATGTAAACATCGCGGAAACTGAGTTGTAAAGGTGTTGGCTAGAACGGGAATTGGAAAACGCCCTATAAGTGATCTGCGTGTCCCATTAACTCCAATTAGGCTGCAATTCCATTCTTCCTAGCTTCCACTTCAATATGAGGGAAGTTAACGTCCAAGCTTGTTCATGAATGTCGCCTATTTTGAGGAGAAATGATGAATTATTCAATGGTCTTCCTCATTTGAGGACGTGGGGACATTCCCGGAAACTATGATGCATACGTACAGGCTAGGACGCATACCCGATTGAAAAATCTCCTTACAAGTGATATGCGATTGGGCTGTAAATTAGTGACAAAATTGAATTCTTCGACTTCTGTAGAGAGGACGTGTTTCACGGCTAAGCTTTAGGCACTGTTTACACCACCCAATAATTAAATTTTTTCTTTATTTTCTTTCCCTTAATCGTTTTATAGGTACCAGAAAAAAAGAAAACGGGGCGAAGAGAATGTTTAATTTAATAAAAAAAATTAAAAAGAAAACCACAGGCGGGGAAGGAAGTTGTTGTGAGAAATCTTAAAAGTTTTCCCTGAGATTTACAAACTCAACTGGGATGAAAGGCATAACAGTGTTAGAAGGTTGCAAAGATAACTTCAATGCCTGAAAGAGGATGAATCTACTAAGTTACCCTAATAGACTCCGCTGAATGTCACTTATTAAGATCGTTGGTTTCCAAGCTGGAGAATAGTGGCGCGCCTTGATTGTGTAACAGCCTAGCTTTAAAGGCCTATCTTACCGATTGGCATGCGTTAGTATAATCCACAATAATGGTGAAGCGTCTGTTGGGTTTAAACTCGTTGCATACAGCAGTAAGACCCAGAACCAAGCAGACTAATGGTTAGAAAATCGGAGAATCATCCCCTGATCAGATGCAGCGAACTCTACAATTTTGGGTAGTGCTTCAGAGAGAGGGAGAGAGACTAAGTAATAGGAGTGAATGGAGGATTTAGAGGCTACATACGCTTTTAAGAGACATGCGGATATATGAGCGGATGATGAACGACAAATAGTGGAGCAAGGAATTACGGTTTCGAACTCGGATTCCAAGCTAAATGCAACTTGGATAGGAACTAAACAAGACGGAACTGTCAAAAGAGGTTGCTCCCAAGCTCATAATGTAAAAATTGACGACATTGAGCAGTAAGGAGGGCAGCTTCCATACCCCTTATGATGGCAAAACCTTTTCATGGAGTATTAAGCGGAGTTTGAAAGGGTATACACAGTGAAAGCAAAGATAAAGAGATGGAGAGGCTTCTTCTCAAGTCAAACTAGTTGAGTAGAGCGAGAATTATCTTTAGCGACACTCGAGAACTGTATACTAAAGTGTGCTAGGGCAGCTGGATTTTGGAAACCATTGTAGATTGAAGACAGTACAATATTTTTATGATCTTAAAAACCTAGTTTGTTATTGACCACAACTGCTATGTTCAATGCAGCTTGTCAAATATCTCATACATTCCACTGCAACTTCAAGCATTGACCTTTGGGCCAATTTTCCATTACATTTGGTTCATCTATTCTATTGCCTCCTTTTATAAATTCCTATTTCCAAAGTAATTATGCTACAAAAAGGTTGATCCACAAATAAACCAATTTAAATACCATGTCATCAGAATTTTTATTCTTTTACTTTTTGTCTTGCCTCCATAGTTAATTAGGCATAAGGCGGCAATGCACCATGTTGCAAGCAAGTACATGCGTTCTCTATATGAACACACTAAAAATAGAATTTGCAACATTGCAACAATATATACGATAAGAACGAATTCTTTTCTTTTGCAGCAGTAGCAGCAGCAGCAACACTGAAGGCAAGATATTCGATAAAAAATATGCAGGGAAATGCATTCGAAAAGTGCACATGGAAACATATCGACAACAACTACAACAACATCGGAATGGAACAGAGGCATGAAATGCAAAATAGGACAGACAGTTTCAGTATTTTTTTTTTCATATTTTTTTTTTTACAAGAAAGCGATAAGAAATAGCAGAAATACAACAAAAATATTATGCAGTGTTGCCATATGGCAGAAAAAATTTGAGAAATTGAAATAAAGGAACGTCAGAATTTAAGCAAGTTTCCATGGCACTTTTTATACATGCTTGCCGGAAGAAGGGTGAAAGGTTTTCAAGCAATGAGCCTGATCTAAGCGATGTTTTATAAAATGGCCTTAGTGGTGGTATTGCTAACAAGAGTGAAACAAAAATTTTTAAAAATATTTAAAAATCTTGACAGAAGTGGGAAACTCCAAGATCATTGACTACATGACTCCACACTACGACCATCCCGAGAGGGATGTTGGGGAAAATGTCTCGTTAACGACTCCAAAGAGATCTTTGCGTATGGCTCCACAGTTTATGCAGCTGTGGATGAAGATAGGTTTACACGTGAATGCTATCGGACCCTTTCAACGTTTTTCAAGCTCAAGTATAAAAATCCAAGACACAATCTCAAAATTCTAGTAGAGCCACATTTGGCGTTAACAGAACAAAATTTGTCCTTAACAGAGCACTGTTAGCTGTATAACTGTATTCATCTGGCTTTGAAAATATCGATTTTTGCTTTGAAAAATCTCTAGAAGATCAGTGGCCATTTTGGAACATATAAGAAATTGTACGCCATACAGACTATATGTAAATGGTAGTCCAGGGTGTCCTCTATCGAACAGTGGTAGTGGGATAGCTGGAATAGTGAGTCGAGATTTTGGCCAAAAATATATGGCCAAAAATATATGAAAATTCTTTAGAAGATCAGTGGCCATTTTGGAACATATAAGAAATAG
Source organism: Sarcophaga variegata (assembly GCA_932273835.1). NCBI lineage: Eukaryota > Metazoa > Arthropoda > Insecta > Diptera > Sarcophagidae > Sarcophaga > Sarcophaga variegata. Next base: position 7,699,901 of record OW026361.1, on the reverse strand, counting down.
TACACCATACAGACTATAGGGAAATGGTAGTCCAGAGTGTCCTCTTTCGTCCTCCACTCCCACCAACCATCTTTTACATTTCAAGACTTTTGTTCACAAATAATACTGGTCATAATGAGAATATATTTTATGTCAATAGTCTGCAATAATTGGAAAAGTAGAAGAATAATCTACTATTTCCACTGTTAAACAGTTAACAGTGCTCTGTTAATAGCAAAGTTTACCCTGTTAGAGGCAAGAAGTGGCGCTGCTAAAAGAGTGGGTTTGCGTCTTTGGTTTTTAAATTCGAATTTATCTTCAAACACATACTATTAAAAGGATACAAGAAGATAACATAGCAAATCTAACTAAGACTGCATAAGGTGGCCGCCGTAGGGCTCTTGCATGTCTGCCCATTAATAGTGGCAATCTATGTCATCTGGCCAAAGAATTCTGTAGAAGCAGCAGAGAAGGAGAAAACGGATTTTCTGGTGAGGTATATATACCTGGGAATTGTTTCAGATGCACTACACTGGTCTATTGTGTTTATTCTCTTTATGTTGGCAGTAACTTTAATTCCCTAACCTTCTTCTTCTTCTTTTTTTCTTCTTCAGTGGATGCATTCACTTCACTTGTGTACGAACTCTGTATTTTAAACTCAGTTTTCTTGGCGTGATTTTAGAAGCCCTGATACTCAAAACAAGCTTGCCCGCTATTTGAGTGCACACGGCGCTGGGGTGCACTAATATACGGATTTTATTGCGAATGATGGATTAAAATGCTATTTTCTGGCTGCATCGCCTGTCTCTCGTGTTTGTAGTCATATATATATTATAACGAACGAGCCCGAGTGACATAACTCGTCTCCTTACGGAAATTAATTGATCCGCTTGCAATTTTTACTTAAGAATTGAAACAATATTCACAAAAGTTCACATAACTCATTAAAGAATTTATTTCCCCACCACATGGCAACTCGTTGTCTGTTTATTTTAACATTTGTTTGCAATTGAATGAGTTATGTGTGAATGTGAGTGTGTGTGCGTGTGAGTGAGTACGCTTTACTCCACTGTTAAGTAATTCCAACTGTTTTAAAAACAAACAACAATAACAACAGCAACAACAAACTGTAAACAATTGAGGAATTTTTTTGCGGTATTAAAATATCATCAGCAGCTTGCATGTTTATGTTGCATTTGCTGTTGCTATATGGTGCATGCTGCTGTTGTTGTTATTATTGTTGTAATTTCTGTTAATGTTATAATTGCTAATAATAATGTTGTTATTGTTGTAATAGAAGAAGACGATGAGATTTTGTTGTTTTATGTTGAAACCATTTTTTTTCAAATTTTTTCTTTGGCAATAAATTATGGCTAATAAGAGTTGTTAACACTTGAGAAATTTATTAATTTTTTTTAAAGTAATTGCTATTGTTTTTATTGCATTTATAAAAATAAATAAAAAAAACTTTAAATAAACACAGGAATTCTTTTATTATTGACCCATCGTTACAATAAATAAACAAACAAAGTAATGTTAAGGGGCTCACGAACAAGCATTTTTTTGTTTTTTCGTTTTTTTTTCTCTTGTAGTTTCACCTACAGTGATTGACTTGTTGTTGTTGCTTTAATGGCCGTATCACTTAAAACAAAAACGAACAAAAAAATTCTCCAAAACAAACAATAACAATAAAACACTTGCCTTTTAAATGCTTTTAATGCTCTTCCTGTTGTTACTCCTTTACCTACGCTTTCTGCTCTCACCTTCTTTCTTTCGTTCTTCACTTGCTTTTCTCTTCTCAGCCTGCTTCTTCTGTCATGGCTGCTAAGAATGCTTTTTTTTTTCTTCAACAAATTTTTTCGTTATTCTTTTGCAATCTTAAGCCTTTGCCTTAAGACACCGAATATTTTAAAAAAAATTTTTGTTGCAAATTTTTCTTTCTTTTAAACAATTTTTTAATAAAAACAATTAAATTTTCTATTCTACAATAGAATTTCTTGTTACAATTTGCCTGATTTTCTTTCACTTTTTCTTTGTGGTTTCACACACACGTTAAGAGATTTGAGCAAACATTTACATACACTAACGAACAACTAAACCGAGAACCGTACACGACGACTTCTGAGTGTAAACTGCTGTTTTAGTTGTTGGGCTGGCAAAAAATACAAAAAACAGAAAAAAACACACACTCGCACTCATACTTACTTCTACTACACTAAACACACAAAAACAAAAACACAAAGCAAAAGCATTTAATGTTTGTTGCCGATTGCATTTAAAACACAAACAATTGCTTAGTAAAATTGCAAAACAACAACAAATACTCCAGGCAAACTGAATCAACTAAAAACCGGCTTAATTTTGTCTGTTTTTTTGTTTTTGTGTTTTGCATGTTGTTGTTCTCTATTAAGAGAGTAGCTCTGTTTTTATTTGTTTTGTTGTAGTTGTTGTTGCTGTTTGTGTTTGTTCATAAAATTTGCTTCCAATGATAGGTTTTTTTTGTTTCTTTTGCAACCACAATTTGTGTGTGTTTTTAAAGGGCTCCCCCAAACCGCAATTAAAACGTTGGGACGTTAAACGTTAAATTTTATTGAAGCTGTGGCGTGCAGTAACAAACACAATAAAATGAAGCCCTTGTAACTCCATAACTAATAAACGGATTTTAATGGGACTGGTGTCGTTTAAAAAGGATACCCAGAGCTTCTATATCTTCTGATAAATCAAGGGAAAATTTTAAACTTTAATGTCACGAAATTGGAAAATATTTTGGTTGCTATTAACTCTCACTGTCGTGTGTAATCCTCTTTTCTTCAAGAGTTACAATCCTCTCCAGGAATGTGTAGGTTTTGTTGTGATAGAGTTCCTTATCAAGCTGTGTTTTAGGTTCAGCCTCGTCCAAATGGAACCCAAGGGTTTTCAGTACATTTTACTCAACAAACTTGATTTGATTAGCGGTATAGATGTGGTCTGGTCTATGCGCCATTACGTCAAGGTACTTGTGTACACGGATAGTCCCGTGACAGAGCATTTGGAAACCAATATTAATTAATTTACAGCCGATATATCAAACGAAATATGTGTGCGAAAAAGTAATCGAAAACTATCTGAAAAGGAACGACTGCTGCAACCAATTCTGGGGCAATTATTCAAATGACTCTGTAGTCCATTTGTAATGACAAGGTCCAAGCATGATTATGAAATTAAAGTTAACAACGTCAGGTACTATTTTATACGTCCATCTGCCTGATATTTACGCCTTCGCTTTAATTGTATTTTGCTGTCGCTTCACTAATAATATGTGCCGTTGCGTTGCTTTCATTCAATTTTTGTTGTCAATTGCTCGAATGCAGTGCATTTGTGACTATTTCTCTCTCTCTCTCTCTCTCTCTCCTCTTTTCGGTGTTCAAAAATTGTTTGACAACAATTGTGTTGTTTTCTTGCTGTTGTTTTACTGGCTAAAATAGTATTTTTGTGGTTTTCCTGATTTACTTATGGTTTGATGGTGTTTATTACGGACTCTCTTTCTCTTTTTTTTCTTATTTGTTTAGTGCTTCCCTTTACATGTGCTTTTGGGTCGATAAAGGTTGTGCTTTTGCTGGAAAACAAAAACAAACATTTGGTTTTGTATTGTTTGCTTGTGTTGTGTTTGCTGTTATTAGCATTGAAGAGAGTGCAGTTTCGTTTTCTTTTTTTGCAAAAAATGTTTGTTTTTGCTTATGCTCCCCCTGTTTTGTTTTTGTTTGTTTGATTTCAGCAAAGCTCTCATTCTCTTTTAAATACGAGATGCCTTGTATTTGTTTTGTTTTTGTGCTTTTAAGAATATTTTTCTGCACATTGTGTTTGAATTTGTTTTTGTTTTCATTCTTTATTCCCATGTTAGAGTCACACTAAAGTGGTCGTTCACAGTAGTAAAAGGTTTGAAGCGAACATGTCGGTAGTGTGTTATAGAAAGCTGTATAAACAGATGTTTAAACAAGACCCAATTGGAAAATTGTAATACGCACTCCCAGCGAGCAAAACTATGTACAGTAAGGAGCAATACAGTTCTTACTGAAAAGATGTGAAAAACGTTCTTAATTCAATGTTTCTTTAGCAGGAGTAGATTTTTACTTGAAAAGTTATATTTTTTGATTGGAAAATAATATCTACGTGACCTAGCATTGCCTTAAAGCTCAGCTGAATTGAGTTTAATTATATTCTGTAAAGAAATTGCAATACTTCTTAATGATTTTAAATGTTCTAATCATATTCAACTAGCTGAATATGATGAAAAACACATTTTAAAATAATCCAGTAGTTTTTCTCAATTTATTTGAATTGATTTTCCAATTCAGCTAAGCTGAATTTTTATAAAGTTAGTTAAGCTGAAATTATATTTATTGATTACATTTTCAATATATTTGAGGATATTTCAAAGTTCCAAACATTTTCAGTGCATTCAGCGGAGCTTTTTGAAGTCGCCGTAGTCTAGTAGGTAGTGTGTTGGCTTATTAGACGCAAAAGCCTAGGTTCGAGCCCCAGGCCAGGCATCAAAGACAAAATACAAAAAGTATTTTTTCGGCGATTTCCTCTCAGCAGATTTGTGGCAAAAACTCTGAGAGTAAGTGAAAAATTGCCATGCAAAAGTTTCTCAAAAAAAATCTGAGTCGACTTTAAACTGTAGGTCCCACCACTCATGTATAAAATTAACACACACAACATAAGTGGTGTGAGAAACTAGGATGTTGTACAATGGGTCAATTCGACCGCCGGGTGCTGTACTTGTCTTAATTGACAAGTACACGTCCTCTAACCTAACCTAACCTAACCTAGCTGAGATGAAATATATTTTTTAGTTATTATAAAAATATTTATAAGTTTTTTAAAATTTATAAGGAATTCAGCTGAGCTGAATATAACTGTCGTTGTCAATTTTCAGTATTTCAAAAATATTTCAATATGTGTTAATGTTTTTAATGAATTCAGCCAAGCTAAGTTCAAGTTTTAAGCACATTTCCAACAAATTTCATAGTTTTCATTATTGTTGAGTAGGTAGAATGAATTCAGCTGGGCAAAATTTAATAGTTAAACTAGTTTTCCAATATTTTCGAAATATTTTTTACATTTTTTAATGTATTAAGATTAATGTATTAAGATTAAAAAATGTAAAAAATATTTCGAAAATATTGGAAAGGCTGAATTTAAATTTTACTAGCAATTTTCATATTTTTAAATTACTTCAATATATTTTGACATTTCTAATGAATTCAGCTGGGCTGAATTTAAAGTTTTAACCAAATTGTTAATGTTATGTAAAGACTGCAACATTTTAAAGCATTTTCTTATGATTCAGCTTAGCTGAATTTATTTCTTATAATAAATTTTGAATTTTTTATAATAATTTCAATATATTTTAATGTATTTAATGAATTCAGCTGAGCCAAATTGAATTTAAAAACATATTTCAAAGATATTAAAGAGTTTACATAATTTGAAAGTAATTATAACGAATTCAGCGGAGCCGAATTTGCTAATGAAATAATTTATTTCTATTTTAAAGAGAATTTGATAATTTTGTAAATTTATTACAGAATTCAGCTAAGCTGAATTTGATTTTTTCGTAATTTTAGAGTGTTTTAAAGGATTTATAAATTTTTAAGCATTTGTAATGAATTCAGCTCAGCTGAATATATAAAACACTTTCATATTTTGCAAATTGTGCAGTAGTTATATGAGCTACATTGGTTTATTTTAGTTAACTGCTAACGCTTGCATCTTTGCCGCTTTATTATGTTTTTTTAATAATTTTATCCTACACTTTGTGTTCAAATGCAACACTGTTTATTAATTTTCAAATTTCGTATTAAAAGAATGCAAGTGTTATTAAAAAAGAAACGAACAATATTACGGTATAATAGAGAAAGGGAGCGAACTTTCCAATAAAAGAGAATACATTGGCGATATTACAGCTATTCAGAGAGAGAGTGAGAGAGAGAGATGAAGGAAGAGAAATTTCTTTGATATTGAATTTGTTTGTGAAAGAACTTTTTGCACTTTACAATAAACGGTCGCTCTTACACGTCTTTCCCCTCTCTTCCTTGTTGCCAGCATTAATTAATTTTCTCTCTTTTTTCGTTTTCATAATAAAAATGAAATGAGCGCATGTTTTTATTTTTAAAAAAGAATTTTTTGGCAATTTTTTTCGTTCTCCTTTAGTGGGGATTGGCGTAGTGGCGCTTTTTAATGTCGCCTCTACGCTAATGTCGTTTCTAGTCTCTTACCATACGATCAGCGCTAAAGTTCTAATAAATCTTTTCTAGCGAGTTTTCAAACGCTACGCGTTAATTTTTCTTAAAAAAAATTTTTTTTTTGTTTCGGCGTCTATTTTTGAACTTTTTTGATCATTTTTTTTTCTCCTGCGTCTGTTGTCGTCGCCGTTTTGTCGTCGTTTCGGTTGTTCGCCATTTGTCCGCCTTATAAAAATAAATCCAAAATTAAAAGAAAAAAATGTTTTTTTTATTGCATTTGAAAACGTAAATTTTCTTAGAAAAAAAAAAAAATAATAATGACGCTGCGCTTCTAAGAGGACAAAGGAAAACATTTCTAAAAATTTCAATTTTTCTGGTGGTTTTTCAATTAAAAAAAAAACTTTTTACTTGACAAAGATGTGCGGCATTACAAACTAAAAAAAAAATTCCATTCATTTAATAACAAAGACTATAAGAACAACAACAACAACAACAACAAATTTAAAAATGTTTTGTTTCATTAACACACGTGTTCAACAAGCTCCAATCCAATAAGAATAAAAAAATTAGAAAAAAAAAGAATTTTTTTTTTAACAGAAAAAAGTGATTTTCATTGCTACTACGGCGTTACACGTTGAACGTTGCTTAGTGGTGATCAGTGTCATCTTCTATACCCCCTACCCAATAACTCTGCACACACATGATGCAAATTTCCCTCCCAAATTTGCTGAGAGTAATTTTCATGCTGTCAACAATTGTCGCAGTTACAGGTGAATGAATTTTGATTTCTTTTTTTTTTCAAATTCCTTTCGTCTTCATCTTTTCATTTCTTTTTCATTGAAACAGAATTTATGATAAAAGAGCATAAGAAAGAAAGAGAGAGAGAGAGCAAGAGACTTTATTTTAACTGTTATTATTGGTAGGGAGTACAATTTAATTCCATCGCAGAAAGCAAGGACATATTGGTCTGATATTCTTTCAAATGGAGGCCTATTTAACTGGTTTCTTTGGTTCCCATTACCCTTGTAGGCAGCTTGGAAATTCTACAAAGCTTTTCCATCTTCTACCGTTTGCTGCTTTCCATGTGAGATGATCATGGACTATCATGCATCTGCACGTGTTCTTTGGTCGATCACAACTCCTGGAACATTTCTTCTCAATCCTACTTTTTTTGAGCCGTTAGTTTGCTTCGATGTAAGATAGGTTAGGTTAGCGGTTAACGTGCAGTTCACAGGCAAGTTCACCCTGTAGTCATAAGGCCCATCGTGTTACCCAGTGTTAGGTAAGCCTCCTTGTCATGATTCGTTAGTTTCAATATGAGTCAGTCGATGGTCAAGTTCAGGATTTCAGCAATCCAGAATATCCTGCATCGTGAGGACCTGGTTCGACATTAACAAGGTTCACTTTATTCCTAACTTGTATACTCGTTTACCTGGTTGGCTGAGATATTTCCGGAGATCACGTCCTGGGGAAAAAGTGGAACTCACTACTACGCAGAATTTCTGTTTTCAGAAGGCGTTGTTATTAGTCTGCTACTCCCAAATAATCCAAAGAGTCAAAGGTCAGATCGTTAATGTAATAGTTGGGCAACTAGATTTACCATAACCAAGTTCACCATCTCTGAAGGGCGGATGTACATGATCGTTAATCATTGAATTTGTCTCACTCAAGTCCTCGAATGTGGTCTCATGTCCAAATAGATTATAAAGCAACTCACTATCCTATCTCATCCTAAGGAAGCATTGCCTTTCGACTAACCTTGCTGTTATAGCATGGCTGTTATAGAAAAATAGTCTTGTCTCACCTACTTCACCTAATCTGAAGCCGAAAAGTCAAATTTCTCAAAAATAATTGCATTTTTATGGCTTATATGCAAAATAAGCTTTATAAAAAATATGCATTTGAGTTACAGATAATTTTGTATGCTTATGCATCAATAAATTGACCTGAAATACTTTCAAAAAGCTAATTTTTATGTCTGTTAGACGATATATGCTCAGATATGCTTTTTAAAAAAATATGCATTTTATCGGGATTTATTTTGTCTTTCAATTTAAATCTTAATAACTCATAAATATACCGAATAAACAAATTTTTATAGCTTTAAAAGGTTATATGCTAAAATATGCTGTTTTGGAAAATATGCATTTTATAAATATTCCATTCCTAATGCCTTTATAAGCTTTATAAATCGTAAAGAAGCTTGCTGATAACAAATATTTTGATTTTTAATGTTTTTAAGGAATATATACAAAAATATGCTTTTTTAGAAACTTTATATTTTGGCAAATTTTAAATTTTCTTTTTCTTTATATACTTATAGTTCATAAGGCTATTAAATTTGGCATTTTTTATAGCTATAAAAGCATATATGTTAAAATATGCAAATATGCAATCAAAAAAGTTCAATTTTTTATAGCTTTAATTGCTTGAATTAATAAATTGATGTCTAATAGACCAAAAAAAGTTAATTTTATTGTCTTAAAAGTATATATGCAAAAATATGCTTTTTTAGAAACTATATATTTTGGCAAATTTTAAATTTTCTCTTTCTTTACATACTTATAGTTCATAAGGCTTTTAAATTTGAAAAAAATTTATGTTTAAAAGCATATATGTAAACATATGCAAATATGCAAAAAATATGCAATCGAAAAGTTAATTTTTTATGATTATGAATTAATAAATTAATGTCTAATGGACCAAAAAAGTTAATTTTATTGCCTTAAAAGAATATATGAAAAAATATGCAAATATGCAATCAAAGAAGTTCCACTTTAAATGCCTGCCGATCAATAAATTGATGTCTAATACACTAAAAATTAATTTTCATTGCTTTGAAGGAATATATGCAAAAATATGCTTTTTTAAAAAATATGCATTTTAACGAAATTCGCTTTTTTTATGTGTAAATAGCTTTGTAATCCCTTAATTAAAGTTTTTACGAAAGAATATGCTTTTTAAGAGAATATGCATTTTAATTAATGTCCTTTGTTTTTGCTTTTTTTGACAGATTGTTGTTCTAGCCGAATATTATTCTTAAAGGAGCAGACATTTAACATCATACAACAGCACAAGATGCAACAATTCCAGCAATACAACAACAACAACAACAACAACAATGAAGCTGATGCAACAAATGAACAGAAATTTGGACAACAACAGCAGTACAGCGATGTATATGCGGCAGAGCATCATCAGATCAGTTTAAATCGAGATGAAGATCAAATAGCCGAAGTACAGGTTAAAGATCGACCGCCACCACTAGAGAGTGATGGTGGTGGTGGTGGTGGTGCAACTTCAATAGCTTTTCCCGATTTTGGCAAGCAATTAAGTGAGCTTTTCCTAACCGATACGGCTGCTGCTGCTGGCAAACAACAAACGAAGAAATTGAATGAGAACCCGGGCTATCAGTTGATCGATATCTACCAGAGCATTATGGATAATGTGCTGTCGTTTGCCTGTACTGGTCAATTTCTAACGGATTTCTGTTTGAATGGTGGCCGTTGTTTTCGTGTGCCGATGGGCAATCAGAGTCTGTTTTCATGTGAGTGTGCCGATGGCTATGTGGGTGAGCGTTGTGAGTCGAAAAGTGTTAATGGTGAGTAGTAAGGTAAGGTAGGGTATTTGTTACGACTTTTTTTTAATTTTTTTTTTGTTTCTTTTGCAGGAGTTTTTGTGCCAACATCAGCGCTGGATAATCGTAAACCGAAAATCCTAACGGCTCGCATAGTTTTCTCATTTCCCATGTTGATTTTCTTAACGGTTGTTTATCTTTTCTTTGGCATGGCAATTGTTTTCAAATGTCAACCACCTTTTCGCGCGAAATATCCAACACAGACGCCTTCTAGAGCAGCCGGTTTGCTCTTTACCTAAACAATTGAAATTTTTTCCGTTTTTTTCTTGTTTTTTTTTTGGAAAAAATTTTTTAAAGTTTTTTTCTTCTTCTTAAAGGACTCGGGTTATACAAGACAAGTGCAATTTTTTTTTTCTCTTGAATTTGAATTTTTTTTGCATAAAAAATGAATTAAAAAAATAATTATAAATTTAATTAAAAATAATTAATTAACTTAATTTACTTTCAAATTTAATTTAAAATTATAAAAAATAATTTTTTTTCCTTTAAAAAATAATTTTCAATGAACAAAACTGCGCGCAGTTTTTTTTCTTTTCAAATTCCTTGGGAATTTTTTTTTCCAATTAAAATTAATTTATTTAATCAGTAGTTTGCTTCTCTCATTTATTAATTAATTTTAAGAAAAGGCGCGCTTTTTCTTTTTTTTTTTTTGGAAATATTTTTCCAAATTTTTTCCAATTTTTCCTTAAAAAAAAAATTATTTTTCCATTCATATTAAATTTAATTTAAAATACGTGGCTGCGTATAGTTTATAATTATTTTTTATAAATTTTTTTCTATTTCAATACTTCTGAGGCGCTTTCAGTTGTTAAAATTTTCATTTTTTGTTTGTAACTTTTAAGTTGCACCCTTTAATTCTCTTCACCCGAGTAGTATTTCATGAATTTAATTTCAATTTCATTTCAATTCTAATTATTTATTATAATTTCTAAGTATATTCGTAATATTTTTTTAAAAACTTAATAAACTGACGTGTTTAATGTTTTGATAACAAGAAAACAAAAATGTTTTTATTAAAAAAGGCCTATTTAGCATTATTGTTAGGTATACAGATAGCATAGACACACTTATACAAGGTAAAAACCACTGTGACATCGCAGCCCTCCATTTCTCCTAGTCCACTAACTGTATTAAAGCCATTAAACCAACCCAACCCCACAAATCACTGAGATCAACTGCAAAGTATGGGAGAATCAGTAGAGTATGTGAGTGGAGCGCATCCAAAATGTTTAATTTTCCATAACTCTGTCTGAATCAGGCTGAATTAGACCTGTGGCGAGTTTTATGTTGACTTTGAGGAACGGTAAGGCTTGTGGCTTATTCGCTTACACCTGCGAATACAGAAAACCCCAGAAGAAAAGGTGAAATAGTGTCAAGTCTTATGATCCCGGCAGCTAGTCCACATCACTTCAACGTGAGATGATTATGCCCTTAAATCAGTCGTCAGGAATATCATGTATGGAACGTAATACCGTTCTATCGAAACTACATGTCGTTGCTATCCAGATCATCCAATTCAGGCCAAAAGAAATTAGTAATCATCGACCTATAGTGCTTGCCCTTTGATTGTGATGTCGAGAACAACGTTGTTCTCAAAGAAAAATGAATCAATAGTTCGCCCACACCTAAAATCCACACCCCAATTCGAAAATAACTACTTCAGAGCTCATTCGGTGAACTCACGTCTTCATCTTTGGTCGGCCTTGGTAATTGGCAAAACAGACTGAACAAATGGCACTTAATTTCGCAGATGTAGCTTCAACAAGATGACCTTATCAACTGTCGTCTTAAGGAAAAGTTTACTAGAAGACAAAAGTGGAATTTAATCATTAAATCACATGTATAAGCTCTCCTCTTTCGCTATCCCTTTCCGCTGATTTTCATTGCCGTTTAATAGATAAGCGTTGCATCCATTAGAATAAAATTTACTTTCAATTTCATTTTAATAAAACAGAAATTTTCTACGCCCCATGGTAAACACTTTAAATTTTCTATTATTCAAGCCTAAATGTATGCTTTAAATTTAATCAAATTAAACATTCTCTCTCTTGCCATGGATCCTTTCATTTTAATTGCTCTTTACATTAAAAAAAAACTCACTTTAATGCTTAAATTAAGAGCAAATCGCTTTAAATAAGTGTTAAAACAGCAACAACAACAACAACAAATCCATAAGCATTCTCCCTTAGGCAGAAAACAAAATCAAACTTTTTTAAAATTTAAATTAAAACGAAAAAGCAACAACAACAACAAAAAGAAAAACCTTAAAAGTAAATAGGAAATCCCCAAAAATACATAAAAATTTATTATTTCCTACAGTTTCTATGATGCCATCCCCCCTCTCTCTCTCGTGCGCTCTTTCTAGCACATGTTTTATGGGGTACAACAATAAATATCACGTGCTTGTAAATAGAAATCACCATAAAACAGTCTGTTTATAATGCTCTTTACAATACTCCCACACACACAAAAAAACATTTTAACTCTTTCACACTCTCACTCTCTCTCACTCTCCGTTCATTTTATAGCTGTAAACTTTTCAGTTTTTACTCAGAGTAGCATAAACAAACGTTATAACACAGCTGTTTTGGCACTTGGTAACAATTTTCCATTGCCATACAGCCAGTTAAGCCATTCCATGTTTAATGATTACAAACATTATTACCACTACACAGCAACAGCAATAGCAACAGAGACAGGGAATACTCAAGTAGCAGCACAGCAACAGCAGCAGCTGATACTGCTGTTGTGTTTGGTACAAAACAGCAGCGCACTCATATGTAAACCGGTAAACATTGTTTAACTTCCAGCAATAATGATACGAAAGCGAAACTCAACAGACACTTACAGTTTACAATGCATGAAACAACAACAGTAACAATAACAAAACCTACCACACCACTTTAATTGTTAAACACCTACACAACATGCACTCCACTCACTACACCATACATCCATCCCTTAAAAATTAAGCATCTTTGTACTCAACGCCATCATACTCTGTCTGCAGCTACATTTACAAATTGGGTATATCATCACTGCTTTCGCTCTCTTTGTGTGTGTGTGTGTGCGGGTGTGTGTTTCTACTTGAAGAGCTCTCAGCTGAGTATAATGTTGAAAACAAAATTCCTTAATCAACACCCTCTCTTGTTGTGTGCCAAAAAAGAAAGCGAACGGTTTTCCAAGAACAGGAAAAATAAAAACAAATCTTTAATGCTGATGGTATTGATGTTTGTTTGTGTGTTTATTTACACAATTTAACACCTCCAAAGTTGGTGTTAAAAATTTACTCATCATTGCTTTCACAAAGTACACAGGCTCTCTCTCTCTCAGTATTTTACACTCTTTTTTGTTTTTATTTTTCTTACAACAATATGCGTCATACCAGTGTTGAAAAATTCAGTACTTTTGTATTTTTTTCAGTACTTTTTCATTTCAAAAATAGCATTTAAGTACTTTTTTCATCAAATTCGTTTTTTTGTTCATTCAAAAAATAAATATTATTTTAATAAATAATTCGCACATTCTTTTTCCGTTTCCAGGTTTATTAAGTCAAAATTAAGCCCCGTTGTTTACTGCACTATGGTGGTCTGTCTGTCTAATAGGTAGTTAGTTATTTACAAGTTACAGTAAATAAAAGTAGCCCTTATAGACAGACTTGTGTAGACAAGACGCTCAAAAAAATTGTTCAAACCCCCCCAGTCAGACAAAACGAAAACAAAAAATAAATTTGTTTGTTAGAAAGAAAAAAGTAGGTTGGTAGTGTCCTCATCCAACTCGCCAGGTTCTCTCGAGATAGAAAAAGAAAAAAAATAATTAAAAAATTTTTTTTTTAATAATTCTTTTGAAGTATGAAATTTTTTATTCACCAGTTGTGGTGAGCTTTTTTTTTTCAAAATGTGGTGAATTTTATCCGGTGTGGTGAATAAAATCGAAATTCACCAAAATGCCGTTATTCGAAATGGATACTGTGTTACCAGAAATACATGTACTGTATATTGTGATTTGGACGGTGTGTGTGTCTAGAATAAGTTTTTTTTAATAAAACAATGATGCCATTTAAAATTCTAAAAAAAAATAATAATTAGAAAACTGCATACAAAAAATAATTAAATTTTAATGAAATGAATTTTTGAATAATTTCTTTCTTTTATGCTTTTTTGGAAATTGGAGATTCTCTGTCGAAATATTTATTTTTGTGCTTTTTTGTTCGATCTTTTGAATCGGATCTCTAAATTTAACCAAAAACTACCATTTGATGCAAATAGGTAGGTACTCTTTCAGTTATAAGTTCAGTACTATTTCAAAATTTCAATTTTGCAACACTGCGTCATACAGTCTGCTGTAGGAGAGAGAGCTTTTCGTATGTTTGTTGTTGGGTTTGAAAGCAACAAAAACAAAAATAGTGAAGCAAGGTATTCCCTAAACAAGTTCAACATCAGCTGTTTGCATGTGCCTGGCACGTGTTTGCAGATCCGGGAGTCTGCACAGCTGAGTGATTTTTTTTAACATTTTTAAAGCCTTAAATACTATACAAACTTTTGGTTTTTAAAGGAACTTTTTAATTTAGCATTACTTTTCGGGTACAGAATTCAAGAATGGTTACCCAATTTTTAAATTTTTAATGTCTGACTTGGACTTGCTAACTTTCCTTTGAAGTGCTAAGCTAACGTTTATTGACAAAGCTGGAAAGCTTCGTATACTAAAATGAAAAACTTTAGACTGAGCTTCATATTCCAAAGTCGATAAATCCGTCTACTTCTGAACAGGCCTACACTTGGAGAGCAAATCGCTGGAGATAGATAGCACTTCATGTGTATATCTCTCGGAGGGGAAAGTTTCCTCAACAACGCAGTTGAGAACACTCGCAAGTCAGCTTGCTCAGTAGTGCAAAATTGGTCATCTCTGACATGGTTTGCTTAGGGGATTCTGTGAAAATCCATACAAAACGGTTCTAAACTTGAGAAAGAGAAGGGCACTACTCTGCTGTGGAATTATCTCCGAAGGGCTTAATCTTAATCTGCCTCCCTCTGACTATAGTAGTGTACTTTAGGCCTAGGAATTAGCCATAAATCACCCTAAGGAACTGATTCTGAGTAAGTGATCTCCAACGCATTGCATTTCTATTGTAAAGATGAATATTTGAGTCATCGCATCGGTCTGCTAGGCGCCGTTCATCTAAAATATCTTCAGGATTTCTTCAATTTCTTGCTATTCACTAACCTCATATGAGTAAATATTCGGTCAATAATAAAATATCAAGGTTTGAAGAGCCCCTGAAGCTGTGTAAAGATTTATTCCATCGTTTCGATGTCTTCCGATGTCCTACGTGCTATGCAATTGGGCTTTTTCGTGTATAGCCGTGAGCTGCCTAAGGAAATCTGCTCTCTTCACTCTTATCCAGGCTTCGACGGACCCTACTTTGTTTTCGTATGATTTCCATTCACATTATTAAGTTTATTTTCAGTGTTCAGATTCTAAGTAAGTGATCTTCTCCAACGATTTGCATTTCTAGTATAAAGTTGAAGGGTAAAGTTGAAGCTGAAGGTCTGTTAGGCGCCGTTCATGTGAAATTCATTCAGTATTTCTGCAATTTCTTCTTATCCACTAACCTTAGATGAGTAAATATTCGGTCAATAATAAAATATCAATGTTTTATTCCCCCAGAAGCTGTCCAAAGATGTATTCCATCTTCCGATATCCTGCGTGCTATGCAATTCGTGTTGTTCGTGTATAGCCGAGAGCTGCCTAAGAAAATCTGCTCTCTTCACTCTTATCCAGACTTCGACGGACCCTAACTTTGTTAGTTTGTTTTCGTATGATTTCCATTCACATTATTAAGTTTATTTTCAGTGCTATGCGCATACATCTTTTCCTTCATTTTATATTTAAATAAGTATTAAACATTATTTCGATAAACGGCCTTATTTAGTTTGTAAAGGGGCCTCTAAATAAATACAAACCTTATTTTTCTCCATAATCTTTAATACAAAGAGGACTAATTTATTGCTCGCGTAAAGGACTCCACTGAAATGTGCATTGACTTTAAGCTCAAATGGTTGGCAAATAAGAATTCTCTAACTTGTGTACTGTTGGCAATACCATAAAAGGTTTTTGGCAAGGATATGTAAACATTGTACAAATGGTAGCACGTAGGTTTGTATACAGAGTAGCACACACAGAGTGTAGTTATTAACCCCGTAACCGCATAATGCTTTAACAAAACAGTTACAGTGTAGTGTGGAAACCTAAATTCAAATGCTTGCTGCCTTATAATGTGAAACCTAGGTGGCGCCACAAGTACCAATGAAAATTTTTTAAATTTTTTTAAAAAAGTACTTTTTTTTAATGGTGCAAACAAGATTGTATGTTCTTTAAAAAAATTCAAAATAAAAGTACCAAATTTGCTTATTGCCTTTAAACAAATAATATCTAGGGTTTGAGAAGAAGGATATGGGAAACTGATGCAAATCCTTTCCAATAGGTAGCCTCCCTCACTCACTGTCGGTCAAGCTAGGTGACATAGATGAGACTTGAAAGCCTGAGCGGGCAAATGCGTTTAGGAAAACATGAGCAATGAATTCATGTGGACAACATCAAAGCAAGAGCTTATAATCCGAAAAATTCGATGCTTCAAATGTAAATACATATGTATTAGAAAAAGTACCAATCGAAACAAAAAGGTACCAATTCAGAAGGTTCACGAAAAGTACCATTATTATCTTCCATAGTATTTATAACTTATTCCGAAGCCTTAAAATACTAAAACCTATGTGTTCATAAAAGTATTTTCATAAACAAAAGTGTATCAAATGAATGCAAAAAAAGTACCAAAAAAAGTACCGCAAAAATTTTAAAATATGTTTTAAAAATGAGTACCATTCGAAACCAAAACGCATGAACTAGGAATATGAAAGGAAGTTCCATTTATGTTTAAAATAGTTCTAAAAAAAATATTTGACTTATAAATCCTGTTTATATAGAATTCTTGAAAAAAAGTACTATTTAAAATCAGAAAGGTACCAATTTAAACACAGTCAAAAAGTAAATTGTCGCAAAAAAATTTTTTAAAATTTACAATAATTTTGAAAAAGTAAAAATTTAACCTTTTTAGTATAATGAGAAAAAGTACCATGAAAGGTACTAATTTAATTACATACATATATGCATAAAGGAAATGAGACCTCAATTTTGTTTTTTTCAGCCTTGTTCTCTTCAGAAGGCTATAAATACTTAAAAGTAAGTTCAAAATCAACCTACTTGGTATTACAATTGGAAAAAGTACCATAAAAAGTACCAATTTAATTGTATACAATAAGAAAAGTAAGACTTTAATTTTGTTTTTTTTCAGCCTTGCGCTCTTCAGAAGGCTATAAATATTTAAAAGTAAGCACAAAATCAACCTACTTGGTATTATAATTGGAAAAAGTACTATTTATGACAAAAAGGTACTAATTTAGTTTTTACTTCACCTTGACCTTTCCAGAAGCCTTGAAGATTTGAAGATATCTATTGGAAAAGTATTAATTTAACTTATGTTTTTTTTTAAGTTTTATTTGGTACCAATTTCAAAAGTGTCAGAAGTCTTAATTGAAGTGAAAAAAGTACCAGCCAGAAAACTGTATTGCTCTATTTCTGAACTTATATAACAATCTTTTAATATTAACAATGTACCTTTCGAAGGCAAAATGCATGCTCTTCTTTTTATGGCATTGAACGGAAGAATAAAACTGCAAAAAGTACTATTTTGGGTAAAAAAGTACCAGGTTAAATTGATTCCTGTAAGGCCCTGTTGTATCAAAAAGATATTGATACGATGCTGGTGTTTTGCTTTTACATCGCTTAACATTAAAATTATAAAAAAGCTACAAAAACAAAACAATGCAGCGAACAAACCTGTTTACAAATTATCGTACGGCTTAATATAACTACAAACACCAGCATAAAAAATTAGTAAACAAGTCAACAAAAATATATCAACAACACTACAATAATAAAAGTAAGCAACGATGTTACCATTTACATAGATTTCGTGAAGGCGGACGTCTTCAAGCAAAGGGTGTTTTTATAGAGGTATAGAACTTTAAGTTGGCATTACTTTTCAAGATGGCGACCGATTTAACATCTGTCAAGTGATTTATTCTCAGTTTGGTTTGGCAATTCACCATGAATAGACTCACGCCTGAACAACGCTTGCAAATAGTGCAAGTTTATTTCGAAAATAATGGTTCTGTGCGGAAAACGTATCGCGCACTACGTCCATTTTATCGTCGACAAAATCGTCCATCAGAGCAGTTAATTCGATTAACTATGGAACGTTTTCGCACCACGTTTACTCTTATTGATAACTCGCATCCCCAGAGAGGCTGTACGGTGCGTACAGAAGAAGCTATTGCTGCTGTAGAGCGTAGCATTGAGGAAGACCCGAATGAATCCATCCGCCATCGAGCACAGGAATTGAATCTGTGTCCATCCACTTTATGGAAGATTTTGCGGAAGGATCTTGGTTTGCGTTCTTACAAAATCCAACTCGTGCAAGATTTGAAGCCAAACGATCATCAAGTAAGGCGTAGATTCGTCGAATGGGCCCAAAACGAGATTACCGTTGTTCCCGATTTTCATAAGCGAATTTTATTTAGCGATGAAGCGCACTTCTGGTTGAATGGCTACGTCAACAAACAAAACTGCCGCATTTGGAGTGAAGGTAATTCTCAAGTGTATGTGGAAACACCGTTACATCCAGAAAAACTGACTGTTTGGTGCGCTTTATGAGCTGGTGGAATCATTGGTCCGTACTTTTTCAAAAACGATGGTGACCAGAACGTTACAGTCAATGGTGATCGATATAGAGCCATGATTACTACCTTTTTCATTCCTGAATTGAATAACCATGATGTCCAGGAGATGTGGTTTCAACAATACGGCGCAACATGTCACACAGCTCGTGCCACAATAGATTTATTGAAAGACACGTTTGGTGACCGCCTAATTTCACGTTTTGGACCTGTGAATTGGCCTCCAAGATCTTGTGATTTAACACCGCTAGACTACTTTCTGTGGGGCTATGTAAAGTCATTGGTCTATGCGGTAAAGGCACAAACGCTTGACCATTTGGAAGACAACATTCGCCGTATTATTGCCGATATACGGCCACAAATGTTGCAAAAAGTCATCGAAAATTGGACGTCCAGATTGGACTACATCGAATTTTCTATTGGAAGGAACGGGCGGACTAATTAAAACACAGGAAATCTATCTATAAAAGAGCCCCGGTGGCGACACCGAGGGTATTCGAAACTTCATTCTTAGATCTTATCGCACTGCTTAATAATAACAACAAACACCAGCATAAAAAATATAAACAAGTAAGCAAAAAACACAAACAACACTACAAGAATAAATGTAAACAACGATGTTTATAATTATGGAGATTTCGAGAAGGCGAAGTCAGGAACATCCGCCTTCAACAACATTCATCAGACTGTTTACTTTGCCATATAAAAGGCAAAGCAAAGCAGACGGCGGAGTTAGTGAAGTTCAGTCCGTCTTGTGTGAAGACGCGGTTGCGTTTGAAAAGACTAATAATTGTCTTCCAATTGTTATTGTATATGCAAATGGTATAAACAGAGGACTAACATTGAAATGCAATTGTTGTTGTTTACATAAAGTTGTGAATAGTGGCACACAGAAATGTGCGAATAATAAAGAATTTTAATTAAAACTAAACACAAATTTATTTTTTTATTTTATTTGCAATCTACGAGCTCGTATTTTAAACGTTTTTAAAATGTAAAAACATAACAGTATTAAAAAAAGATGATAAGCACCAAAAAGTACCAATTTTAACAATTTTAAACCCTATTTTGTATAAAAAATTTCCTTTAAAAATGGCCTCTGCGTTCTTTTTAAAGATCATAAAAATAGAAAAAATAATTTGAAAGGAATATTTTTTTTTCTATTTAAAAACATAAAAGGAAATATTTTAAATTCATTTGGTAAAAAAGAGGTACATAAACTTTTCCAGCCTATTTGTGACCCGCTCCCCTTAGAAAACTAGTGTTCTTAGAGTAGCCTAAACCACATGCATGGATGTATCCTCAAACGCTGCATGTATTTGAAAACATATCTTCTGCAGCTGTTATTTGTCTTATTGTCCTCATGTTTTTAGCTTTTTAATGTCTATCCAGCCTTTCTCCAAGACATATCTTAAGGAATCTCTTACCCAAAGAAAAAATCTGCATCTTGACCTAGCCAAAGGAAGCCCATTTGAATACTTTTTCGTATTAGCATTGCCTCGTGTGTGTGTGTGTGTATAAGGACCTTATGTCTTACGAGAGAAAGAAATATTTTCTTGAAAAACATCTTGAATGGAAGGAAATAAAATAAATTTTCTATTTAATGTTTGGACAACAAACAACATATTCATTCTATGGAAAATTCTTAAATAATTAAATTTTTTCTAAAAAAAAAATACATTTTTTCATCTTCATACAGTCTATATAACATGGTACTTACATATGTAGGTTTGAAGCAGAGAGAGAGGGTAAAAAGGGGGTAAAAAGCATATGAACATTTTTCTGTTATAAGTAGCCAAAAGAAATTTATAGAAATACATATTAAAACTAATTATACATAGCAGAGATGGACACACTTGGGCTGCATAAAAAGGTTGTATTTAATGTAACTTATTTAAAAAGGTACTTTTTAAGTATAAAAAGTACTTTTTCAAAATTTTTATGCATAGTTGGGTTTCATTTTAAATTTCTTTTTTAAATTTACAATTTGTAATTACAATTTACAACAAATAAAATATTTTTTTTTGGATTTGGTACTTTTTAAAAAAGTACTTTTTTTGGAGGATGTGGTACTATTTTTTTTTTTATTAAATTTTATCTTAATATACTATTCCAACAATTGCTTTCTTAACTTCTGCTCAAAATATTTTTTTTTTGGATTTGGTACTATTTTAGAAATGGAATTTTTTTTGGAGGAAATGGTACTATTTTTTTTTTTATTAAATTTTATCTTAATATAATATTCTAACAATTGCTTTCTTGGTTGCTGCTCAAAATATTTTTTTTTTTGGATTTGGTACTTTTTTAGAAAAGTACTTTTTTTTTAAGGAAATGGTACTATTTTTTTTATTAAATTTTATCTTAATATACTATTCTAACAAATGCTTTCTTGATTCTGATTCTCAAAATACTTAATTATTTTTTTTGTATTTTAGTGCTAATCTGAAAAAGTACTTTTTGGAGCGAAAAGTGATAAATTTTTATGAAATTATTTAATTCGTTTTCTTTAGTAGTTGCTTTTATCCTTTTTAATCTACAAATTTATTCTTATTTAATGCTAATTTCAAAAAGTACTTTCTTTTGGTACAATACTTTTTTATTATTTTTATTTGGTACTTACTTTTCATTGAAAATGTAATTGTTTTTAATTTTTCCATCTTAATTCTTATGTTTCAATTTCTACTTAAAATATATACCACTTTTCTAAAAATTGGTACTTATTTGAAAAAGTACTTTTTATCGAAAAATTATATTTTTTTGGTTTTAAATGATTAATATTATTTTATTACTTTGCTTAATAGTAATCTGTTAATCTTATGTTTCAATATCTACTTAAAATATCTACCACTTTTCTAAAAATTGGTACTTATTTGAAAAAGTACTTTTTTTTATCAAAAAATTATATTATTTTTGGAATTAAATGATTAATATTATTTTATTACTCTGCTTAATAATAATCTATACAAATAAAATTATTATATTATATTTCCGTTGGTACCAATTTAAAAAAGTACTTTTTAAGCACGAAAATTAACTTTTTTTATTATAAATTGTATTTTTGTTATATCATTTTAAAATAAATAAATTAAAATAAAATATAAAAAATTGGTTGTTTTTGCCCGAAATAGTACTTTTTGTAATACTTTGGTTTTGAATGGTACTTTTTAATGAATACATATTTTAAATGTTTTAGGGACTTCTGTTGAAGTAAATAATAAAAAAAATCGTATTTGGTACTTTTTTGAATTCATTTGGTACTTTAGAGAATACTATTCTGTTTAATACACAGTTTATGTACTTCAAGATAACTCAATAAATTGAAGCAAATTTGGAAAATGTTGGTACTTTTTTAATGGTACATTCCGTACAGCTCAATTTGGACTGTTAAATAAAAGGCCGAGATAGGAAAGACAGACAAGCACAGACGGATAGACAGATATTGGCCTGATACTGCAGAAATAGTGAAGTGCGTAAAGGCTTTAAAAGGGTACTAAATCAGTTGTTTGTGAAGCTTATCACCAAAGTCATAAACAATCGATCCACTATCAAGTGCAAGAATCACGATGTTTATGTGACGGGATACATCAACTGATGAATTCAACATGATTTCAACACGAATATCAGAATAACTTTCACTGGAGTTGAGACGAGAGCAAGAACTTCAATATTCAGCAAGTGATTGTAAATGAAGCAGTAGTCTAGTAGGTAGTGTGTTGGCTTATTAGACGTAAGGCCAGGGTTCAAACCCTAAGTCAGACATCAAAACGAAAATATGAAAAAATATTTGTTCGGCGACTTCCTCTCCAGCAGATTTCTGGCAAGAACTCTGAGCGTTAAAATAAAATTGCCACGAAAAGTTTCTTAAAAAATTTGGCGTTCGAAGTCGACTTTAAACTGTAGGTCCCTTTACTCATGTATAAAAATTAACACACACAACATTAGTGGTGTAAGAAATTAGGTCCATAATCTGGCTGAAGGGTTGTATGTATGATTGAAGAAGAATCTGGTATGAAGCGTTCATGAATCGTAGTTATTCTTAATCCTCATACACATTCAGTTCCATTTGGAATCAAAATATTGTCAAAAACTTAAATTGTGAATAATTTGAATTTTTGGTACTTTTAAGCACATCATTACCGGATCATCTCAGCTAAGGAGACCTAAAACTTTCCCTTTCTCTCAACTGTACCCCAAAAACATCTTGTGATTCATACGTACTGACGCACAATTTTAATAAGAAAACAATAGGAAATGCATAAGAAATGTACGGTAAATGATAAACACATACACTTACGCACACACATACACTTAAGAGAGTTGCAATTTAGAGAAGAAAAGAAGGAGAAATTTTGAATTTTGTAAACAAACATGCAGAGAACATGCACAAACATGCATATTTACTGTTATATACGTATGGGGGTGATTCCATTTGATACGAAAATGAAGAAAGAAAATGAAATCGAAAGAGCTTTTAGTTTATCGATGCTTAGTGCTCTCTAATTATTGCTCTTTTTAATTTAAACTTAATTTACTTTGATTTAAAAAATCTATTGTTACGAAAATGAGGAAAATCTAGATACTGGTGTTTTGCTTTTACATCGCTTAACATTAAAATTATAAACAAAAGCAAACCTGTTTACAAATTATCGTACTGCTTAATACAACAACAAACACCATCATAAAAAAATGGTAAACAAGTAAACCAAAATACACAAACAACACTACAATAATACATGTAAAAAACGATGTTTACATTCATACCCAACTAGCATTTGGAAGATTGTTTAAAAAAAAATCATCTGAAAAATCAGCTGAGCCTTTTTAGAGTACTTTTAGTGATCAAAAACTTATTAGTCAGCTACACGATTAAAAAAGGACTCAAAAATGATTCGCGTCAATGAGTAAAATGAGTTCCATTTAAAATACAATAAAAAATTGTATAGCAATCGAAAATTAATCATTCAGACATTTAAAATGTGACTATTATTTCCGTTATTTATTTTTATATTGAACTTATACTGAAGATTGAAAATCGCTTAATCAAAAAAAGATCATGCAGGTGTTTGAAAAGTGATTATAATTACAAGATGGCTATGATATAAAGTACAATTTGGTTTTAAATAGAAAATGTTTCTTTGTTTTTTAACGAAAAAAAAAATATTTTTTAAATAAACTTTGATATGTGATGTATGTACACTAATATAAACCTAATATTCTTTATTTGTTACTTAACGTACATATGAACGTGATTTTTTAAATCGCGTCAGTGTAAACGTAGCACTCAGAAAACTGACTAAAAACACTTGAAGATAGTAAAATACATTTTGAAATACGATTAATAAATGACTCAAATTATAGTCCAAATTAATACAAACATGACTGATAAATGATAATAAAAGGACTCCTAAACATACTGATAAATTACTCATAAAAGACTCGTATTCGATTAAACGATGACTGAAAGACGACTCGAAAAAAATCATAAGCGAAGGTAAATAAAACTAATAAATTATCAGAAAACGATTCGAAAATGATCATAAAACTACTAGAAAAAGGGTCGAAAATTACTCTAAACTAATATAGAAAATTACACATAAATGACTTTTTAAGAAGAATCGCTCGTAGTCACTTTTTTCTCCCGACAAAAGAGTCTCTTATGATCAGAAAATGAGGGCATATTTTAGCTTTTTAATCGCGCAGAAGAATCAAAAAAGACTCGAATTTGATTTCAAATTTTCAAAAATGCTGGCTGGGATAGAGATTTCGGGAAGGCGAAGCCACGAACAATTGCCTTCAAGAACATTCATCAGACTGTTTACTCTGCTGTATAAAAGGCAAGGCAAAGCAGGCGAGTGAGTTAGTGAATTTCAGTCAGTCTTGTGTGAAGACGCGGTGTGTTTGAAGAGAGTAATCGTGGTTTGATGATCTCCGTTACAAAGATATGTAAAACAACTGACTAGTAATTATTATTGTCTATGCAAAGGGTGTAAACAAAGGAATATTAAAGAAAAGCAATTGTTGTTGTTTACATCAAGTTGTGAACAGTGGCACACAGAATTGTGCAAATAATAAAGAATTTTAATTAAAACTAAACACAAAATTTATTTTTCTTTTATTTGCAATCTACAAGCTCATATTTTAAACGTAAAAACGTAACAATATTTTATATAAGCATCTACGTGTGAAATGACCCATATATTGCATTATCATGTTGTTATGCATTTTCTTATTAAAGAAAATCTTAATTTTTGTTTTTTTTTTGCTTCTTTTTTTCGAAAGAAAATCAGGCAAGAAAATTGCATAAGACATTGGGCATTAAGAAAAACTGCATTAGAGATGTGACCTAAAACTGCAATAGACACACACACATACAAATGCATTATTTAAATACATATTAATTCATACATGCACATGCATACATATACACGTACATATTTAGGAATATTGGTACATAGAATAGTTTATTTTCCTTAATTTAAATACACACACGCACACACACTCATACACATAAAAATATTTTTATGTGTTTGTGTGTTGATGTTTATTTATTTAAATAGGCATTTTCATAAGCAGAAGAAGAAGGAAAAAAATATTTTAAAATTTTGTAAATTAGATTTTTTTTCTCTCTTTTCTCTTGTTCTATGTCTCTTTCTCTCGCTCTTTCTCTCTCTCTCTCTCTGGCTTATTCTTTGTTTTAGAAATTCTTAAGATTTCTTCATTCGAAAGCAGACACTCATACTATGGCATGCTACACACACTGACATTTATTATTATTATTATAGTCTACACAGGCATTACGGTATTACATGAGTATATTACGTCAGTCCAAGTGGTTGGCAAGTTCTAGAAATTCTCAGTTTACTGATACATGGGCTAATAATAAGTGATTTGACTTTGATTCAGTTTTGATCCAGTTTTGATCCGTGTTGAGTGAGTACATTACGTCAGTTCTATTGCTTGGCAAGTTCTAGAAACTCTGATTTTACGGATACGTGGATTAATGGTAAGTGATTTGACGTTGATTCAGTTTTTATCCGTGTTACGTGAGTATATTACGTCAGCCCAAGTGATTGGCAAGTTCTAGAAACTCTGTATTTATTAGTATATGAGCTAATGGCATGTGACTTGACTTTGACTCAGTTTTTATCTTTAAGGTAGGAAAGATCCATGATAGCAATGCAAGGAAGTATAAATCCGTGATGTAAACGTATTATTTTTTTCTTTTTCCATCGTTGCTATAAGGAGCTTAGGATCGACTTGAGGTTTCTTTAATCAAATTGTTTTAGAGGGCGGTTTATGGTTGCCTTGCATTTGTCAAGGCACTAGAGACTGTTTTCTTCTGATCAAGTGTTAAAAGTCTAATTACCAAGATATGCAAATGACGATTAACCAGGCAAGGTTTGTAGAGACACAGCATACTCGAGAGAGAATAAAAAGCGCTGCTGTAACTTGAGCTACAACGAATTAAAGTGCTGAACAGGCAGACGTTTCCGGAGGACCTTACAGACACAACTCAGCGGTAACGAACATTTCGTTTGAGTGTACCGTTCTTAGTGTCTCGCTGGCGTAATACTTAATCGGTGCATTGGGTAGACTCTTACCGTTATACAATGGCGTGGAAGACCCACATTAACTGAATATGTCGATGACTTACGTACGTCCTCGGAAAAAAGGCGGCTTGAATATATTATATGTTGCTCAGTCTATACTTCCTTATTGTCCCGGCAACTGTGAAAGAAATCATTGCACGATAGTAGAATACGCTTAAATCTCATTTTCATAACGCCTAAAGACTTCAGCATCCAAACAGTTCTCACAACGTCTGAGTGGCCTGAATGTAGTTAGGTCTGATTAGCAGTGAATAAATTGAGCGACAGACAAGTTTCTCTTCTAAGTCTGTAGCTTTAGTTGGCTTCCAATACACCAAGATTATTGCAGGAGATCCATTTGCCCGGACTCAAGTGTTTTTCTTTCTATTTTTTAAATTTAACTGTAAATGCTCTGAAGTCGCGAAAGTTTAGAAGGTAGAGTTGGTTTAGCCGTGCTTCAAAGCTCATCTCAGGCATCTCGAATAAAACAAAGTATTGAAAAATATACTTCTTTCGCTGACTGCCCGTGAATAGTCTCTGGCAAAAACTCTGCCATGAAAAGAGTCTCTAAAATCTGTCGTTCGTAGTCGACTTCAAGATACAGGTTCAGCCACTCATGTATAAAAATTAACACACACAATATGGCAGAAGTTGGGAGAAGTTAGATTGTAACACTGACTAAACCGGGTCATAATGATATTCCTGGCAACTGCAGAGCGGATGAATCGGCCAGAAGGGGCACGACCAACGAACTCACTGATGGGGATCCCTTTGGGGACCTGCAAACTTATAATTGACAATGCAACTGTAGATCTCGTCAACAGAATGTGGGCAACTTCGGATAAGGGCAGAGCGGAGCAAAAGATCTGGCCGGGGCTGGATAGGAGGCGCACGGCGACTCTGCTTAAACTCCATAGAAGTAGGCTCAGCACTGCTATTGGGGTTATTTCCGGACATTGCATTATAGGAGCGCATGCGAGGCGTATTGGTCTTAGACACTTTGCAAATGATTTCTGCTGAAGCTGTGGAGATGAAGGGGAAGATGAGACTATTCTTCACCTATTGTGCACATGTCCGGCACTTAGCCGGAGGAGATAGATACCTGGGTGCCTACTGAATGGAGGATATGGATGAACTGTCATGTATGGATATTGGCAGCCTGAGTCGCTTCATCGGAAGCTCCGAATGGTTCCTGGAATAGGGGAAATGAGGAACTGTGGTATCACAATGGGCCCTGTGTGTGGCCAAAGTGTGTCCGCTCATGACTCCATCGAGGGGACAGCCACTTCTACCGACCTACCTAACACTGACTAAAGGGTGGTAATGGTCAATTAAGTAAGCAAGGAAGTAAGTACCCTGACGTTGTTCTCCGTGATGACTAAGCCACCTAGTCGTAGGGGTTTAAAAGCAAATCCTGGTTCGTGGAATATTTCCAAGTTTGCTCTGTTGAAAGCTATCACGTATGCTACTCATTTTATTAATAGGTAGTGGCAAGCCTTATATAGATTTCAGTTCTTCCTGGGCATAAATTGTTTCGGCCTGATAAATCTCATGGAAATTTCACGCTGATGGGGATTTCTTCTTTTAAAATTTCTGAGACAGTAACATCACTTCTATTGCTTGGTATCCAAGCAATATTGGGGCATCTTGCTGACTCCGACTGGATAATATACAGTAAGGATGAAGGGACTAATCGTGGTTTGAAGATCTCCGTTACGAAGATCTGTCGAATAAATGTTTAGTGATTGTTATTGTTTATGCAAAGGGTGTAAACAGGGGAATAACAAACCAAGCAATTGTTGTTGTTTACATCAAGTTGTGAACAATGGCACACAGAATTGCGCGAATAATGAAGAATTTTAATTAAAACTAAACACAAATTTATTTTTATTTTATTTGCAATCTACGAGCTCATATTTTAAACGTTTTTAATCCTTTGACGGACACTGACGTCTATAGATGTCATAACAAGGGTTTCTGGTTTATCCATACACGTCATAAATTGTCATAAATTTTCGTATCTTGCCAAATAACGGAGATACAGCAAGTGTCCCACGGGAAGGCCTCCTAAAATTTTGGTGTCCGTCAAAGGGTTAAAAGGTAAAAACGTAACAGGTAGCCAGAGTAACAGGCCGTTTGAGAGAAAAAATTAAAACTGAAAAAAAATAGCAAGTCCAGAACACTGGCAAAGATGCTATTGCATGATGTAGGAGGTAACTACTTCCTTCTCCAGCCATCTGAAGGTCCTGTAGAAGTCATTTGAGAGAGAGGCACCGTGGGTGCTACAGTAAAGTGAAGGAGCCGCCAAATATACACATTATTGGTCACTACAACCCTTCAGTCAGGATTACAACCTAGTTTCTCACATCACTTAAGTTGTGTGTGTTAATTTTATACATGAGTGGCGGCAACTACGGCGTAAAGTCGACTCCGAACGACAGATTTCTTTGAGAAACTTTTCATAGCAATTTTATTTGAATCTCAGAGTTTTTACCAGAAATCTGCTGAGACGAAGTTGCCGATGAAATATTTTTTCAAATTGTTACGCAAATCGAAACGACCTAATATCGTTTAACAACAAAAACGATAAACAAAAGCCACACGGTACAAATACACACTAACACTAAGAATACAATGAACGTGTTGCACACACACATATGTACAACGAACCTGGTTGCGCCTGGTACCAACAACAACATGTATGTGATAAAAAGGGATAGACAACATAAGCAAAGTAAACAAACAACAATGTATTAGCAATAGAGCTCTTGAGAAGGCTAGATCACGAACCTTCCACTTCAAGAATATTCGGTAGACTGGTTGTGTCGGACTATAAAAGGGCTGGACAAAGCAGGCAGCAGTCAGTAATAAGTCGTGGTTGTAAAGCGAATACTTGTGTGAACTAGTAAAGTGAATAAACAGATTATTATTGTTGTATCGTTAAGTTGTATACGGTGGCACACAAAAGTAGTGTAAAGAATAAAGAGAGTTTAAATGAAATTAAACACATATTTGTTTTTACTTGGTTTGCAATTAACGAACTCAAATTCTAAATGTTTTTAAAAAGGTAAAAACGTAACAATATTTTTGTTTTGACGTCTGATCTGGGGTTTAAACCGTAGCCTTACTTCTAATAAACTAACACACTACCTCCTAGACTACGGCGATTACGGATACTGAGAGCTCCTGTACTTAAAATGTCCAGTCAGTTGATCTCTCTCTAGTGAATATTGCCCAGACGTGTCATCTTATTAACGAAGGGTATCACATGGTCTCACATGACCCTCAAAGTTATCAACATTTTTAGATAATTTCTGTATGTGTGTATGCGTGTGTGTGTATTTAAAATTTTTAAATATTCTCTCAATACCACCCACTTACAGTCTCCTGACTATTTCAGCAAGAAAGAGAGACAGTGTGGGTTCAATATTTTCTTACTCTTCTTAAGATAAGAAATTAGAATTTTTGTTATTGTTGTTGTGGTTGTTGTTGTACAGCATACATGTTTAATTGTTTGTTGTCTAGATGCTGCTGCAGTTTTATGTTCTAAAAAACCAAGAGGGACAGACAGGGAGAGAGAGAGAGAGGGCGACAGGGAGAAAAAGAAGGTGTGAGTATATTAAGAAAATGCAATTTTTGTGGTACCCGGATAATTATAAATTTCAATTGCATGTGTATGTTATTTGTTTAAATGTATGCACGTGTGTGTGTTAATATTTTCATACACACATATATATGAATGGGTATGTCTGTGTATGTATTTTAAATACAATTTGAAAGTGTTCTTAAATATTACTTGTGGTTTGAGTTCTTTTTTCTCTCTTGCTTGCTTTTTATGTTTCCTTAAAAACAAGATTTGAAGATGCTTAGGGGCCTCTGCTGGCAATTTCGAAGCATGAGTACGAGTGCAAGTGCTTCGTAAAGCTTCGAAATTTATTTTTAACAGTTTTAGGAAAGGGTCAACGAAGTATTGTTCGTTTCATTTGTTTATTGAAGGCATTTGGTCAGGTTAAGGATTTTTTTTTTGGGGAGAGGAGGGTTACTACTACACTAGGTATGGGTTTTTATAATAAGTTGGCTTTATATACACGAGAACATATAATATTTAAATGCACTCGTACATATGTATATATGTGTGTGTCTGATAATGTATTAAATAGCAGGCCTATTGCAAAAATATTAGAAAATTATTTACTTAACATCGTATTTATATGTACGAAAATTAAAGGAAAGAAAACAAAAAAAAATGGGTTAAGGAAAGGTGTTGAGAATGACAGACATTTAAAGATTGAATTTCCCTGGTCATTTATTAAAGAAATAAGGGAAAGATAAGTCAAAATAGAGCTCCAAAAAGGAGCACAGCTCGGGAAGCTTACATGCAACTGTAATCAGCGTGAAACTACTGCTTTATGTTACACCGTAGTGAAGATTTTTGACAGCTGTGGTGAAGTCATCTGCTTTTTACGAATACATATCGAGAAAAACTGCTCTTTGTGACCTCAAGACAATCCAGGTTTTTGTCTAACCATGCCTTAGACAAATTTAAGAGATATTCGGACCAATCACCATCAACAATATTCAAATCTAGCTGCAGATCGAATGGATCACCATGAGATGAACATAATCGGCAATGAGGATAAGTCAGGTTGTTGGAATCAGGACTGTAAATGACAAGAGTATCCAAAGCAGCAATTGGAGAGGAAAACCAAACTCCATCTGATGCTAGCAGCTGGAAACGGAGGCAAGGAAAATAAAGAAAACGTGGAATAAACAGTGAGATGTCTCATTAGACTTAAGCCCGTAGTACAAACCCCTTTTCAGGCATTTCAAACAAAACGAAACACGAAAAAAATGTTTCCTTCGTCAACATCGTCTCAGTAGTTTTCTGAGAAACGTGAAATATGTTTAAAAAAAGGACCTAAGATCGCTACAAGCGCTCCCCAAATTTTTTTCTGATGAGTATACTTAATTAATCCGGCCAAATGGAATCTGTGTCCCAAATTCATATTGAAATCTGACAGCAGAAATGATGCTGCTGAATAATATTTCAAGTACGGTTGTATTGACTGAAACCCGCAAGGCAATCGATGACATAGAGACACCAGATTGAAACAAACTCTAGCTTCTGAAAGGTGCAGGTCGTGGAACACATTGTAGAGAATGCTTGCCATCACAGAACACTGAGTGGAAATCATGATGAAAAAGTGAATCCACAATTGAGAAATGGCACGGAAGGCATCGTTGTTCAATTGTAATGCGTTCATATTATGTTCTAATAACGGGTGATTTTTTAGCTATTATCTTTTGGGCAACAGCTCATGTACGTTTCGTGTTTTGTTTCACTGTCAAACATCTTCAGTTTGGTCTATAATTTAACCATAAATCGTCTTACAAACGAACAACGCTTGCAAATCCTTGAATTTTATTATCAAAATGCGTGGCTCTGTTAAGAAAGTTCATTGCGCGCTTCTTCCATTTTATGGTCAGTTTAATCGACGCACTGAAGCGGCTATTCGGGCTATTGTGACTAAATTTCGCACCAAATTTACATTGTTGGACAGTAAACCACCTACACGCTTATGTAGAGTGCGAACTGAAGAAAATATCGCAGCTGTATCGGCCGGCCAGTGTTAACGATGACCATCAATTATCGATTCGTCGCCCTTCGCAGCAATTGGGCCTCTGTTACTCAACAACGTGGAAAATTTTGCGAAAGGATTTAGGTGTGAAGAATTTCAAAATACAGCTGGTAAAAGAATTGAAGCCGAACGATCTACCGCAACGCAGAATTTTTGGCGAATGGGCTTTTGGAAAGTTGGCCGAAGATCCACTTCTTTATCGAAAAATTGTGTTCAGCGGCGAAGCTCATTTTTGGCTCAATGGATACGTAAATAAGCAGAATTGTCGATATTGGAGTGAAGATCAGCCAGAAGCATTGCAAAAGCTGCCAATGCATCCAGAAAAAGTCACAGTTTGGTGCGGTTTATGGGCTGGTGGCATCATTGGACCGTACTTCTTCAAAGATGCTGCGAATCGTGAGATGATATTCAACTTTTTTTACCCAAAATGCAAGACCTTGACTTGCATGAAATGTGGTTTCAACAGGACTGTGCCACATGCCACACAGCACGCGTAACAATGGACTTATTGAGAGGCGAGTTCGGTGAACATTTTATTTCACGTTCGGGACCCCGGTCAATTGGCCGCCTAGATCGTGCGATTTAACGCCTTTAGACTATTTTTGTGGGGCTATGTTAAAGCTCATGTCTATACAGACAACTTTGCTTCAATTGACTCATTGGAAGACAACATTGAAGCATTTATTCGTAAGATACCGGCCGAAATTTTGGAAAGAGTATGCCAAAATTGGAATAAACGGATGGACCATTTGAGGCGCAGTCGCAGTCAACATTTGCATGAAATAATCTTCAAACATTAAATTATATGGACCGTACTATCGATTCAAATAAAGATTTCAGGCATTTTTCTGAATTTTATGTTTTTTTGTTTTGAAAAATTTTCCTATAGCTCTGAAAAAATCACCCATTATTACAAAAAGGCCCACTAAGCCATGAAGGCGGCAGTAGAGTTGCAAATCAGAGTCTCTAGGAAGAATTAAACTAACAACCCTTTCACTGAGAGAGCAATACGTTATTCCCTTAACTGCTAGGGCACCAAACTGTTATATGAAGTCTTCTAAGTTGTTTGTCAGTGTTTCCTATCTAAGATTTTATATCCTATACCCTTAGAGTCTCACCCATTTTGACAACACTTCCGTTATTACACCGAAACACGAATCTTCTTCGAGCTATCGAAAGCAGTCTTATGGGTGGTGCATGTTGACATAGTTTTCATGGGTCGTCTTTACGATTTGGCGAGGACTTAACGATAATCTTGCCAGGCCTAAAGCCATACTGATAAGCTACCATTAGTGCTTTAGTAGGTGGCTTTAGTCATTCACCCAGTACAGTCACAAGCATCTTAAATGCGATATGAAGACAGCTTGTATCCTTACTGTTGGCGCATATCATATATTCTTAGCTTTTAAGGACACTAAGGTCATATCCAGCAAATAAGCTCGTAAATTTACCCGTTGTATCTTCCCCTGAAAAACGTCTGGTCAACAGGGAAAGCACAGCTGGGCGTTGAAATCTGTCTTGTGCAGCCCTTGCGCTGACCAACTTCTTCCTCTTCCCTGATTTTGAACTTGGAACTTGGTCAGTACAGGGACTGCGTTGACCCGTGGCATCACAACTGGCCGCTATGCGTGCTCAAGTGAGCTTTGTGATATCAGAGCTACCACTCCGACCTGACCTGCCCTGATCTGATATCTCCCTCATCATTAACTTGGTGCGTTACGACATCGTTTTTAATGGGACAGAATTTCTGTTGCTATCTCTTTAAAATAGCGTAGGGAAGTATTGTTTCCAAAACATCCGAATTTTTTGGGAATCGGTAACTAAGTTATCGCTTTCATTTCTTTGGGACGCAGTACAATGGGTCAACTTCACCTCCTTCTATTGTACTTGTCTCAATGGCAAGTAAAAGTAAACCTAACACTTTCATCCTGACAGCAAAATGCTCCTGGCTTAAGATCTACGGTCAGACCCTCGGCCTTTTATGCAAATTCATTCGTAACATCATTGCTACTGCTGTAGAATTAGATTTGCATGTGCTCTTGTATTCTTGCTCCTAAAGAGGAATCTTTACTTGTTTCTCTTTTACAAAGGCTCACGCAGCAGCGGGGTGGCCTTAACCTAAATTGTATTTAAGGCCACACAATGAATTCCGTATGATATTAAAGAAAGATTTTAGGTCTCTAACAGAGCCACTTCTAGTAGCTAGTGCAGTAAATAGTGTGCTGGCTCCTAGCTCAGGCATTTCGAATAAAACGAACTATGAAAAGAACGTTCTTGTTGCGCCCTCCGCTTAGCAGTCTTCTGTTAAAAACTCTGAAAGTAAAATAAAATTGCCATGAAAAGTTCATCAAAAAAATTTAACGTCTCAGAGTCGCCTTTAAAATGTAGGTCCCACGATACTCAGGGATAAAATTAACACATACAACATAAGTGATGTGAGTAGCTAGGTTGTAATCTTGACTGAAGGGTTGTAATGACCAATTATGTATGTATGTATGTAATTGTTATTGTTGTATCGGGTCCGCCATCTAACGTTTTTTTTTAACTTGTGCTTATTTCGTGAATGGTAACACTTAGCTCATGTCTGATTTGACAGATAATTAGTTCCATCCTTCCGCTGAACGAATATAGGTTGTGTATACGCTTGAACAACGCTGGGAAATATTGCGACATTACTTTGAAAATCATGGTAATGTTGCAGAATGTGTGCGAAAATTGCGTACGGATTTTGGAAGAAGAGAAGCACCGTCAGCTCCGTATGTTCGTTATCTTGTGAAAAAAAAGTGAAAGAAACTGGCATCCTCATCGATAAACCAAAGCGTGAAAAGCCAAAAACAGTGCGTACACCCGAGAATATTGTGCGTGAAGCGCCATCAACAGCAATTCACCGTTGTTCTCAACAATTGAACATTTCGGAGACAACAGTGAGACGAATTTTGCTTAAAGACATTGGTATGGCGCCATACAAAGTCCAATTGGTTCAGGAGTTGAAGCCAATTGACCATCCAATGCGTTTCCACTTCGCTAAGTGGGCCTACGATCGACTTACAGAAGATGCCGATTTTGTTAAAAAAAAATCATATTTTCAGATGAAGCTCATTTTGATCTTGGCGGGTATGTAAACAAGCAAAATTGTCGCATATGGGTCACAGAAAACCCGCACACATATATTGAAAAGCCGACGCACCCAAAACGAGTCACTGTTTGGACGGCGCTACGTGCCACACAGCCGAAGCTACACTCAATGTTTTTCGCCGTGTTTTTGAACATCGCATTATCAGCCGCAGAGCTGATGTCGTTTGGCCACCTCGGAGCTGCGATTTGACACCGTTGGACTATTATTTGTGGGGTGCTGACAAAGATAAGTGTTACGCCGACAAGCCAGAGACAATTGACGCTTTAAAGGACAATATTCGTGAAGCCATTGGTGAAATACAGCTGCACACAATCGATAATGTGCTTAAAAATTGGACCGATCGTGTAGGCTACTGCATGACCAGCCGAGGCAGCCATTTGAATGAAATTATTTTCCATTATTAACCGGAAGGATTGTACTTTGAAATAAAAAAAAGAAATTTGAGAAAATATTCAGTAGTTTTCTTTTTAAAGCATTTTCAAAACAAAAAAAGTTATTTGGCGGACCCTTTAGTTTCAAAACAAGCTTTAGAAATTCAATTTGATTTGCTTTTTGACCTCAGATGTTTAGAAAACGTATGTAAACTTTCAAAGTTCTGCTCCTTAAGTGTACCTATGTACACTTAAAAATAACCAAGTAAGCCTATAACCAAGTAAGTATATGACTATGTATGTGTATATATAAACATATATATATATGTATGTGTGTGTAAGTATTCGTTTTATTAAGATTTTTGTAAACTTAAATTATTTATTCAAGTCCAGAAGTATTTGTGCATTATTTGTACGAGTATATGTTTTCTGTATTGAAGTACAACTTCTAATACTCATTTTTGTCTTTAATAAGCTCTTATGTACATATGTATGTGTGTGTGTGTCATTTTTTTACTATGTATTTATTGTATATAAATATTTAGAATTTCTATGTATATTATATAATACAGTTATAATAACAACAAAAATAATAATAATTTATTAAAAATCCTCATGACAAACTAATAAAAACTGCATTATCCTCTCTCCTGTTATTAATTGTTGTTGTTGTTCTTTTTTTTTTCATTTCATTTGATTATTTTTGTTTTAATATCTACAATACATAGGTATACGTACGTACATACGTACACGTATTGTGAAAATTCTTCTTATCCTTCACTGATAAATATCATTTAAAATATTTTGTACATACTTATAGGCGCAGGCACACACTCGGGCAAGAACTTTTAATATTTAAACAGGCAACCCTCACGCATTTTATAATTACACACACAATGCACTACACAATGCCAGGCAATGCCTGGAATAGTTTATTTGTTTGTATGCGTTTATGCATGCATATGTGTGTATGAATGCGTTGGTTTGTTAAATAAGGTTTGCAACTATAAAACGGGGTTTTTTTTCTTTCTCATTTGTAGAGATTGCAGAGACCCTTTCTATTGCATACGCTCTCATCTCATTATGTTTATAAGTGCAACGGTAGGTGTGTGTGTGTGTTTGTAGGCATAAATATTAAAGTAGTGACCCATATGTGGGTGGTTTCATGGTAAATTACGGGGGAAAAAATTTGAAAAATGACTTGATAAGCAATTTGCCAAAACAGTCCAATACCGTGTTCGAGTCAAACTCAGATGGCAGCTTGATTGTCAAATAGCATCGTTACATACATACATACATAGTTGATCATTACAAGCCTTCAGTCAGGATTACGATCTAGCTTCTCACACCACTTATGAGTTTGTTGTGTGTGTTAATTTTATACATGAGTGTCGAGGGACCTACAATTTAAAGGCGACTCCGAACGACAGATTTTTGAGAATCTTTTCATGGCAATTTTTATTTATTCTCAGAGTTTTCGTCGGAAATCTGCTGAGAGGAAGTTGCCGAAGAAATACTTTTCATATTTCGATTTGATCGAGATGTCTGACCCGGGGGTTTGAACAGTCTCAGAAAATTTAGATGAAGGAATCCCCATAAGTCTGAAATTCCCATGAGGTTCACCAGGCAGAAACAAATTATGCCCAAGAAGATCTAAAAGCTATACAAGGCTTGTCTGTCAGGCCATATAAATAAAATGAGGCACATACGTGATGGCTTTCAAAACAGCAAACTTGGAAGTATTCCACGAACCATGATTTGTTTTCAAACCAATACGACTAGGTGGCTTAGTCAGAGAGAACAACGTCAGGGTACTTACTTGCTTGCTTAGTTAATTGGATATTACTACCCTCTAGTCAGGATTGCAACTTAGATTTCTTCACAACCCATATTGTGTGTGTTAATTTGTATACATGGGTGGCGGTACCTGTATCTTAACGTCAACTCCGAATGACAGATTTTTGAGACTCTTTTCATGGCAGAGTTTTTGCCAGGGACTGCTCATAGGCAGTCGCTGAAAGAAATATTTTTTTCAATACTTTGTTTTGTTCGAGATGTTTGAGATGGGGTTTGAAGCACGGCTAAACCAACTCTACCTTCTAAACTTCCGCGACTCCAGAGTATTTACAATTAAATTGGAAAAACAGAAAGAAAAACACTTGAGTCCGGGCAAATGGATCTCCTGCAATAATCTTCGTATATTGGAAGCCAACAAAAGCTACAGACTTAGGAGAGAAACTTGTCTCTCGCTCAATTTATTCACTGCTAGTCAGACCCTAACTACACTCAGGCCACTCAGACGTTGTGAAAATTGTATGGATGCTGAAGTCTTTAGGCGTTATAAAACTGAGATTTAAGCGTATTCTACTATCGTGCAATGATTTCTTTCACAGTTGCCGGGACAATAAGGAAGTTTAGACTGAGCAACATATTATATCCAAGCCGCCTTTTTTTCGAGGAGCTATATAAGCCATTGACATATTCAGTTGGGTTCTTCCATCCCATTGTATGACGATAAGAGTCTACCAAAAGCACCGATTAAGTATTACATCAGCGGGCCACTCAGAAAGCTACACTCAAATGTAATATTCATTACAGTTGAGTTCTATCTGTAAGGTCCTCCGGAAACGTCTGCCTGTTCAGCACTTTAAATCGTTGTAGCTCGAGTTACTGCAAAGCTTTGTATTATCTCTCGACTAAGCCGCGTTTGCACAAACCTTGCCTGCTGAATTGTCAAAGGCATATCTCGGTAATTAGTCTTTTAACACGTGATCAGAAGGAGACATTCTCTAGTGATTTGACAAATGCAAGGCAACCATAAACCGTCCTCTAAAACCATTTGATTAAAGAAACCTCAAGTCGATCCTAAACTCCTTATAGCAAGCATGGAAAAATGAAAAAGATATTACGTTTATATTACGGATTTATACTTCCTTGCATTGCTATCATGGATCTTTCCTACCTTTAGGATAAAAACTGAATCAAAGTCAAGTCGCACGCCATTAGCTCATATACTAATAAATACAGAGATTCTAGAACTTGCCAACCACTTGGGCTGACGTAATATACTCGCTTAACACGGAGAAGAACTGAATCAAAGTCAAGTCACTTATTATTAGCCCATGTATCAGTAAACTGACAGTTTCTAGAACTTGCCAATCACTTGGACTGACGTAATATACTCACGTAATACCGTAATGCCTGTGTTGACTTTTTTTTAGCCCGAGGAGGAGTAAATGTATCTAACCGCACCATAGAGGAAGTCGTCACATTCTCCGTGTGTGGGGCTTTCACCCACTAAATCCCCCCGCCCTCGTCTCTTGGACTTGTTCTGCCCACTCCGGAACTACGGTAGTATTACTTCGGAGTGGAGTCCCTTTGGCCCTTTGGCCCCTGTGTGTTCATATCCACGTCCGGATTGCGTGTCGAAAGTTGAAGAGACATCTAAGTGTCTCCACTATTCATTTCGCCCAGTTCCCTGCTTCGAATTTCGCTTGACACGTGTGCCAGTTTCATCTATGCCGGCGTGCCCACATGTTCCGCACCCTCAAGATTCCTCTTCTTCAGTCTCAGAATGCTCTCCGCGTAATTCGCCACTGAGGTCCAATTTTCTCTAATCGGGATCATAACCCCGACAATGTTACCGGCCGTGATCGTCCCAACTATCGACGTCAGTGCAGAGCGATAGCTTTGCCAGCGTGCACACTCGAAAACGGTGTGCTCTGCGTCATCAATTACCTCCCCTCCCTCGTAAAGACAGTAAGGGGAGGCGGTCTGGCCCTGTCCTGTGCAGATATTTCCAAAAATATCCATGACCCGATAGCATCTGTGTAACGTAGTAATTTACCTCTTCAAATTTCCGAACCGTCCATAGCCTTATGTCACTGGGAAATGGTGTTTTCCCTGAAGTGACCAGTTATGTGATTCCAAGCCGATTTCGCCCTATAAATCTCCATTCGCTCCGCTGCCAGCAGATCCACAGGGATAATACACGCTATCGCCACTACGACTGGAGCGGATACCGTACGATATGCCGACGCGATACGTAATGCAGCCGTTTTCTGTACCGATACCTGTGTTAACTATAATAATAATAAATATGAGTGTGTGTGTACTGTACCATGGTATGATGTATAATGAGAGACAGATGAGTGCCTGTTTTCGAATGAAGAAATCTTAAGAATTTCTAAAACAAAGAATAAGCCAAAGAGAGAGAGAGAGAAAGAGCGAGAAAGAGACATAGGACAAGCGAAAAAGAGAAAGAAAAAAATTAGTGTTTTAATAGGCATTGTGCATTCTTGGACTGTCTTAGAGGTGATATGTTCAGATCTAATAGCCACTTTTTTGTGGTGCAAATCGGGTTTGATGATTCCCTTTCTATCAAAATCCAAACACAAAATTACGATCTTTTAGAACAGATTTGATTTGATTACAAAATCGTACAGCCAGTAGACAGTTTTAGCATTGATTCCCCAGTTGAAACCATTCTCCTGCTTAATAAAATTCTTTCAGTTTCAATGTGAAATCACCCATATAACCCAACTTAAAGTAAGAAGTAGGCACACGCACTCATATTTCTCTCTTTCTTTTGTTTTCCTGCTGTTGCTACGTTTGTTTACGTGTGTGCGAGTATGGGTGTCACTGAGCAAAGCCAAAGAGGAATACGAGTATAAGTGCGTATTAATGCATGCATGTATGTGTACATAAGTGTGCGAGTGTTTATGTACGTGTATGTAGGCATGTGTATGCTTATGATTGAGTGAATGTTTAACTCAAACTGTTTAATTTTGAAAAGCGAAGATGGGCTTTTGACAATTTACTTTCGGTGCAACTATGTTCAAGAGTGGCAAGGGCTTACCCCTTAGCATACAACTACAACAACAACAACAGCAATAAAAACAATGTTATTATTGTTATACATACTTTTCATGTAGTATATAAACACAAATACATTGACATGTAAACAACACTACATACATACATACATACATACATATGCAGAGACATATAATTATCCTGATTATATACACAGAAAACCAGTGACAGTGTAGGAGGGAGAGAGACAAAGAGAGGGAGTAGTAAGGTGTGGGTATGGGCTTGCCTAGGATAAACTTTTATAATTATATACCACCCAAAAAGTATGCAACACAATGGAACATGCACACATTCTCTTTAATATATACTCACACCACCACCACATGTGTGTGTGCGTATGAGAAGTGTTTACACCACAACACACCACACCATACCACACTTACCGAATCAATGAAGCAAATTTCAAGAAGTATGAGTTCGAAGCATTGAAAGTTAAGCAACTTGTCCAGTCGTCTTTATGGCCTGCTTTTATACACACACACACACACACATATACACACGTACTTCCTTTGTGGGAGCCTTTCAAAAAAAGGGCACCCTCTTAATACTTGTGACCATAGGCCATAGGTTCTCTTTTGCTTACTCCATCCGGCCTTATGGTTTTTTCCCGGCCTTAAAAATATACAAAATATACGTCGCCCCCTGCTGCTGCTTTCCTTTCCTCACATACACACACATACATACCTCTGTGTGCGTATATAATTATATTGTATATGGAAATATTTAAGCATGTATGTGTGTGTGTGTGCTCGTATTTATTGTTCATTTTTTGTGTTGTTGTAAAAAGCATTGCAAAAAAAACGAAAATTAAAACTGAAAAAAAAGTTCGAAAAAAAGAAAAATTGCCAACAAATTCGTTTTTTTTTCGTTTCATTTTTGTATTCGTATTTCATTCGCGTCTGATTTTCTTTTTTTTCGTTTTCGTTGCATTGCATGCGTATACACGCACTTTTCCGTATTTTTCTTTGTTTGTTTTACTGCTGTTGTTGCATGCCACATCTCTTTTTTTTGGTTTTCAGGGGGGCAGTTCAACAAGAGGCGGGAGACAGGGGGTGGTGTTGTGATTATAAAGGAAAAAAAGTCTACATCGGCAACAACATGAAATTGCAAAAAAATTTTTTTTAATGCTCGCTTGCATATGGAAAAGAAGCCAGTAAAAAATATATGGAGAGTTTTAAACGATTCAAGGATATCCTATACCGTTATATGAGGACATTTTTTAAGAGACACAGTGCATAACCCTATCAGGCCATTGCTAGGATTACGTTTTAGCTTATCACACCATATTGGTCGCTATCGTCTAGTAGATAGTGTGTTGGCTTATTAGAGGTGCAGCCACGGTTCAAAGCCCAGCCCAGACCATCTCCAACAAAGCGAAGTATGTACAAAATTTCTTCGGCGATTTCCTCTCAGCAAATTTCTGGCAAAAACTCTGAGCGTTAAAACAAAATTGCCATGAAAAAGTTTCTCTAGAATCTGTCGTTCCGAGTCGACTTTAAACTATAGGACCCCCACCACTCCTGTATGAAATTAACAAACACAACATAAGTGGTGAGATCGTAATCCTAACTTAAGGGTTGTAATGACATCATCTTTGTAAAGGGTCCGCCAAATAACTTTTTTTTTTTTGAAAATGCTTTAAAAACGAAACTACTGAATATTTTCTCAAATTTCTTTTTTTATTTGAAAGTACAATCCTTCCGGTTAATAATGGAAAATAATTTCATTCAAATGGCTGCCTCGGCTGGCCATGCAGTAGCCTACACCAGAAGATGCCGATTTTGGCAAAAAAAAAAATCATCTTTTCAGATGAAGCTCATTTTGATCTTGGCGGGTATGTAAACAAGAAAAATTGTCGCATTTGGGGCAAAGAAAACCCGCACGCATACATTGAAAAGGCGACGCACCCAAAACGTGACACTTTTTGGTGCGGATTTTGGTCCAGAGGTATAATTGGGCAATTTTTCTTCGAAAATGAGCAAAGAGTGGCCGTTACAGTCAATGGCGATCGTTATCGGGCCAT
This sequence comes from Sarcophaga variegata, assembly GCA_932273835.1. NCBI lineage: Eukaryota > Metazoa > Arthropoda > Insecta > Diptera > Sarcophagidae > Sarcophaga > Sarcophaga variegata. Next base: position 7,657,630 of record OW026361.1, on the reverse strand, counting down.
GTTGAACGAATTTTTGTTCACAAAAATTGAAGAGGAGGATATTGGCAACATTTGGTTTCAATAGGACGGCGCTACGTGCCACACAGCCGAAGCTACACTCGATCGCATTATCAGCCGCAGAGCTGATGTCGTTTGGCCACCTCGGAGCTGCGATTTGACACCTTTGGACTATTATTTGTGGGGTGCCGTCAAGATAAGTGTTACGCCGACAAGCCAGAGATAATTGACGCTTTAAAGGACAATATTCGTGAAGCCATTGGTGAAATACAGCTGCACACAATCGATAATGTGCTTAAAAATTGGACCGATCGTGTAGGCTACTGCATGGCCAGCCGAGGCAGCCATTTGAATGAAATTATTTTCCATTATTAACCGGAAGGATTGTACTTTCAAATGAAGAAATTTGAGAAAATATTCTGTAGTTTTTTTTTAAAGGCATTTTCGAAAAAAAAAGTTATTTGGCGGACCCTTTAGTTTGTGTTAAATATATCCACAGATTTCAGAAGCTTTCTCTTGCTAACAAGTTAATCTCAAAGTATTTGCCAGCAGAGGATGTCGTTTTTAAAGAAAAACAAAGCTGGTGTTTGAACCCTCAGCCCCTTACCATTGATATGTGAAGACCTATTGATCTGATAGGAAACTTAGGCTCTTAACGATTGCATTCTATTTCTTTTTATCTTCTGCGAAAGATAGTTGTGAGTTCGGGGATTTGTTAATCTTGAGTGAAGCCGCCTTCAGGGCTCTATTCAATAAAGCTTCTGTTGCATACTGGTTCACGCAATGCATGTACAAACCATCTGTCTTTGGATCCCATCATCGATAGGAGTTTGAACAGTTTTTAGAGCAACAGTATAACAAAAATTTCCAATGAAACTCTGGAAGTATAAAAGGAAACCTCAAAAAGGCTGGACCAAGTAAGCTGTGGGATATTAAGGGGTCTGACATTAGGCTTTCGTATAGGACCACTGCAATGTTAATCAGGGGGACATCATGACCATAATGAAAGTAACCCAATGGCTGGTTGGGTTATGGAATTTTCCGTATAAAAATCTTTTAATTTACTTGGACAGTCAAGCTGCAATCAAGTCCTTTACGAATGTTACCTCGGGATACATGCTTGTTTATGAATGTCAAGGATTTCTCAGAGAAATTTCGGTTTGCCCAAACGTAACTCTTATAGATGTTCGAGGACATAGGGATGTGGTTGGAAATTGGATTGTCGATGAACTAACCAAAGCTTGTATGAACATCACAATCTCCAACAGGGCATAAGTGTTTCAATAGCCTTAGTTAAACTGATTATTCTCTTGTGCTTTTACAGAGAATTTTAACTTCATTGACAGCAGAAGAGTGCCTACAATATTGCTAGCTTTTGCTAGACTTGAGTTATGGTATTCTATACTTATATCAGTTCTAACAGTCTATACCTGCCCTATGTGAAGCCATGATTGGAAGGGTATCTGAAATATTGCATATTGATACGTTTTTACCTTTTAAAAACGTTTAAAATATGAGCTCGTAGATTGCAAATAAAATACAAATAAATTTCTGTTTAATTTTAATTAAAATTCTTTATTATTTGCACAATACTGCGAGTCACTGTTTACAACTTGATGTAAACAACAACAATTGCTCTGTTTGTTATTCCCTTTGCATAAACAATAACAATTACTAGTCAGTTGTTCGACATATCTTTGTAATGGAGATCTTCAAGCCACGATTACTCTCTTCAAACACACCGTGAGTTCACACAAGACTGACTGCACTTTTACTAACTCCGGCGCCTGCTTTAACTTGCCTTTTATATGGCAACATAAACAGTTTGATGAATGTTCTTGAAGGCGAATGTTCGTGGTTTCGCCTTCTCGAGATCTCTTTAAATGTAAACATCTTTGTTTACATTTATTATTGTAGTGTTGTGTGTTGATTTTTGTTTACTTATTTACCAATTTTTTATGCTGGTGTTTGTTGTTGTATTTTTGTTTAATTGTTTACCATTTTTCAATGCTGGTGTTGGTTGTTATATTAAGCAGTACGATAATTTGTAAACAGGTTTGTTTACTGCATTGTTTTGTTTTTGTAGCTTTTGTTTATAATTTTAATGTTAAGCGATGTGAAAGCAAAACATCAGTATTTAGATTTTTCTCATTTTCGTAGCAATATGATCATTCATCGTATAATTGCCGTACTCACAGGCCACTGTCCTATGGGAAGGCATGCTAATAGACTTGGCCTTTTTACAAGTCGCTTCTGCTGGAATGAAACGGCTCTGAAAAGAATATCCTTCTTCTTTTCTCGTGACTAACTTTTACTTCATGTATTCTTGCACGACTCTTGTCATGATGAACCTTCTCATTTTGTATCAGCTTTGCTGAAGCTTTCTAAAATAACGATTTCTGCACCCGAGAGATTTATTTTGCAGATCAGTTGGTTTTCCCATATGTAATGTTTGATTACCGTAGTCGCCGTGGTCTAGTAGGTAGTGTGTTGGCTTATTAGACGAAAAGCCAGGGTTCGAGCCCCAGGCCAGACATCAAAATAAAATACAAAAAGTATTTCTTCTCGGCGACTTCCTCTCAGCAGATTTCTGGAAAAAAATTCTGAGAGTAAATAAAATTGCCATAAAAAGTTTCTCAAAAATCTGTCGTTCGAAGTTGACTTTAAACTGTAGGTCCCGCCACTCATGTATAAAATTAACACACACAACATAAGTGGTGTGAGAAACTAGGTCGTAATCCTGACTGAAGGGTTGTAATGACCAATTACGTATGTATGTAATGTTTGATTACCGGATTACTTATTGTGGTATTCCTCTGGCTTAAGTTAGAGCTTATTCTTTAAGGAGGATCTGCCAACTAATCAAACCTAACACCTCTACTATATATGCCGGCGTAGGGTGTGCAAGTGTATTCAGTATGATTGGTATGTAAGGTTGGGAGATATTTTTTTTTGTTGTAGTTGTACAACAGACTGACTGGCCATAATCATATACCCACACTCACACAAATGCACGCATGCACGCATACATAAATGGTGTGTGTCACATTATCATGGACACTCACTCACTCACATGTATTTTTAAAATAATATTCCCGATTAATTCCTGTCGTTTTTTTCTTTTTCTCTGTAACGTTTCCTCTTTTTTCCACCGTTATTTTGCTGTTTTTTTTGTTACACGCCGTTAATTTTATTTAAATTTTTGTTTTAATATTTTAAAGAAAGAAAAAAAGGAAAAAATTTTCCGTTTTTTTTGTTTAAATATGCCGCAAAATTTTATTTATTTTATAAACAATTATTTACTAGTCTTATATACAATAGATAACAGGCTTTACATATACATAATGATATACATATGTATGTATGTATGTATGTCTAACAATACATATATACTTGTTTTATTTTAGTATTTAAATGAAAAAAATTTTTTTTTTTTTTTTTTTTTTTTGAATTAATTTAGAGGATCTACGGAAAGGGTACATGGCTTTATTTATTCCGTGTTTTTTTTTGCATTTATTTTTTGCATTAATATGGTGGCTTAAATTTGTTAATTAATTTTTATTATTTATTTACGGGGTTTAGAATTTTTCATTTTATATACTCATTAAGGCTTCTATTTATATATCAAAAACAAATACTATGTGCATACATATATACTTACATATGTATGTATGTATATAGTGAGTATTAGTCTCATATTGACCGAATAAAAACCATGCAACGAAAAAAACGAAGCCTTAATTCATGCCAAATCATATTTTATGAATATGAATGTGAATGGCAATGATTTTTGAAGTTAACTGACCTATTTCTGTCTGTATTTTTGATAATATTTCGTCAGCAGTTAATGATTTCGTGAAAAATAAACTAAAATATGTACAGTCTGTTAACAATATCCTGCAATATTTGAATGTATTGGAAGCATAAATAAATTTCAGGCTTTTCTATAAAGGATAACAACACTTTAGTCAGGGTTCTCAACCTAGCTTCTCACACCACTTAGGTTTTGTGCGTTAATTTTATCCATGAGTGGCAAAACCTAATTTTTAACATCCTCTACGAACGATCAGATCAATACATACATACATAATTGATCATTACAACCGTTCAGTCAGGATTACGACCTAGTTTCTCACACCACTTATGTTGTGTACGTTAATTTTATACATGAGTTTAAAGTCGACTCCGAATGACAGATTTTAGAGAAACTTTTCATGGCAACTTTATTTACTCTCACAGTTTTTGCCAGAAATCTGCTGAGAGGAAGTCGCCGCAGAAATATTTTTTGTATGTTGTCTTTGATGTCTGGCCTAGGGCTCGAACCCTGGCTTTACTAGACTACGACGACCTCCAGATCAATAACTCCATTCAAATTCTCTGTTTGCCACTGTTTACATACATACATATGTACATAATTGATCATTACAATCCTTTAGACAGAATTACGACCCAGTTTCTCACCTCACCTAGATTGTGTGCGCTAATTTTTTTTTTACATGAGTGGCGGAACCTACAGTTTAAAGTCGACTCCGAACGGCAGTTTTTGAGAAACGTTTTCATGCCAATTTTATTCACTCTCATGGTTTTTGCCAGAAATTTGCTGAGAGGAAGTCGCCAAAGAAATATTTCTTCTCATTTCATGCGGTTGGAGATGCCTGACCTGGAGTTTGAAACGAGCCCTATCGTCTTATAAGCCAACACACTACGTACTAGACCACGGCGGCTTCGAACGCCACTGCCACTGTTTATCGGCCAGAATATTTTGAAAACACTAAGAGGGCGGCAATTAATAAGTTACTGGCAGTCAGATCCATACAGAAGCATGTGCATTAGGAAAGGATTGCATTGGACCACATTATGTCATTCGAACGTCCAAGCCCATGGCTGCTTTTATTCATTCCGCTCTTGATGATGTTTTCCTTTTCAGACTATTCTCTATGATGACCGCAGGTTGTATAACTCGCAGAACAATATTGAATCGTAACGTGGGTAAAGAACACAACCTTGTCTTTATTCGATTTAATTGAGATTGATCGAATGGCATTTCTGGCTTGCACAATACTAGGATACAGTCATATAGAATTTTAAAATATCAATTACACATCCCTGCATGGGTTTTGCAAATAAGATGGCTCCAGGTGTTTCCGAAGGCATTTTGCGCGCTGAACACGACTAATAATTATTATCCTAGTGTCCTCTTGTAACCTAATGGACAATGAGTCCTCATGGTTAAAAATGTTTTAAATAACGGAATGGAATTTGCAGTCAAAATATTTACCATAGCAAGTAACGAGGTTTTACACTGTGTGTTGGGAAGGGGTTTTCTCAGAGAGGATAACATCCTAGACAGTGTCAGCAGTATATATATGTATGTATGTAGTTATTAGAGGAGGTGGTTTTATTTGATTAAAAGCTAACGTACATTTATTGATTGATACTCTCAATTGCCGATACAAAGTTTCTGCTTTATATGCAGACAGGATAATGACACCACCCCTTGATGCTATTGAAAGCGATATTAAGATCATGCGAGCGCAACAGGGTTACATTTATGGCATCGAATTCATTCGAATTACTTTAAAGAACTCAGAACTTCCACTTCTATGGCATTACTACGATGTAAACACAATTAAAAATCAAAGCAGAAGGAGTCTTCGTTTTCGACTCATATACATAACATAATTGGCCATTACAATCCTTCAGTCAGGATTACGGCCTAGCTTCTCACACCAGTCATGTTGTGTTTGTTAATTGTATACATGAGTGGCGGGACCTACAGCTTAAAGTCGACTCTGAACGACAGATTATTGAGAAACTTTTCATGGCAATTTTTTATTTACTCTTAGAGTTTTTGCCAGAAATCTGCTGAGAGGAAGTCGCCGAAGAAATATTATTTCATATTTCGTTTTGATGTCTGACCTAGGGTTTGAATCGCGGTCTTACGTCTAATAAGCCAACCACTACCTACTAGACTACGGCGACTTCGTTTTCGACTCACTTCGATTATAAAGGGTGTTTTTTATAGAGGTATAGAACTTTAAGTTGGCATTACTTTTCAAGATGGCGACCGATTTAACAGCTGTCAAGTGATTTATTCTCAGTTTGGTTTGGCAATTCATCATGAATAGGCTCACGCCTGAACAACGCTTGCAAATAGTGCAAGTTTATTTCGAAAATAATGGTTCTGTGCGGAAAACGTATCGCGCACTACGTCCATTTTATCGTCAACAAAATCGTCCATCAGAGCAGTTAATTCGACTAACCATGGAACGTTTTCGCACCACGTTTACTCTTGTTGATAACTCGCATCCCCAGAGACGCTGTACGGTGCGTACAGAAGAAGCTATTGCTGCTGTAGAGCGTAGCATTGAGGAAGACCCGAATGAGTCCATCCGCCATCGAGCACAGGAATTGGATCTGTGTCCATCCACTTTATGGAAGATTTTGCGGAAGGATCTCGGTTTGCGTGCTTACAAAATCCAACTCGTGCAAGATTTGAAGCCAAACGATTATCAAGTAAGGCGTAGATTCGTCGAATGGGCCCAAAACGAAATTACCGTTGTTCCAGATTTTCATAAGCGAAACATGTCACACTTCTCGTGCCACAATAGATTTATTGAAAGACACGTTTGGTGACCGCCTAATTTCACGTTTTGGACCTGTGAATTGGCCTCCAAGATCTTGTGATTTAACACCGCTAGACTACTTTCTGTGGGGCTATGTAAAGTCATTGGTCTATGCGGTAAAGCCACAAACGCTTGACCATTTGGAAGACAACATTCGCCGTATTATTGCCGATATACGGCCACAAATGTTGGAAAAAGTCATCGAAAATTGGACGTCCAGATTGGACTACATCCGCGTCAGCCGTGGCGGTCATATGCCAGAAATCATATTTAAAATGTAATGCCACACGATTATCTTTCGGATGAATAAAATTCATGCCAATCGAATAATCCATCGTTGTTTTATTGCAACTTAAATTTCTATACCTCTATAAAAAACACCCTTTATAAATTAAAAATATTGTAGCGCCGCTACACCTGGTAATGAAGCAAGTTCTCAACTCAAGATTTGCCAGCATTTGTCTAACAGATTGTTAAACGGAGACAAGGGGCAGATTATCAGTAGCTTGGTTCCGTTTTCAGCAGCATTATGATCCAAAAGGTTTGATGTAGAGCAGACAAGCGACCTGAGTATAAGACAGAACGTAGTCTGAGTATAATACAGACAGTTGTCTGAGAATAAGACAGTTATCTGAGTATATGTCAGATGTCTGAGTATAAGATAGAAAATAGTCTGAGTATAAGACCTTTGACTGCGTATAAGACAGCAAGTAGTCTGAGTAGAAGACAGTTGTCAGAGTATGACAGAAACTAGTCTGAGTGTAAGATAGAAAGTAGGTTGAGTATAAGACAAACGGTAACCTGAGTATTGAATAGTTTTATAAGTATAAGACTATCAGTTTCATCATCAAGCAGTGACGAAAGTAAGTATAAAGCAGTCATCTGAGTACAAGACAGTTTAAGTAAACCATTGTACTCCGGGTATTAGGCAGAAAGTAGTCGGAGTATTGGACAGTTCTGTAACTAAAAACGAGTATAAGACTGGAGAAGGTATGAGAATGTGCATAAACGGTGTCGTATGCATCAGGAGGAGTGTGAAACTAATGATAGGAAACTATCTGTGAGAAGATGGCAAAAACATTGGGAAGGATGTTGTTCAAGCTTACATCAAACATTTTGCTGGACTGCAAGAAACATCAATCATACTCTTAGAGTTCAAGGAGAATAGAATACATGAATATGACAACACTTCCAAATGTTCGACTTGTTCAGAAAAGAAAAGTTTGCCGACTACGTTATGTTTTCAAGACTGATATTTTAAACTAAACTTGAATAATTTGATGAACGTTGCGGAACGGAATGCGAGGGATGTTTTAGATTGAAGTTGGATCTTAAATTTTATAGAAAAATCTACAAATTAAAATTCCATTATGGCGTCCCATTTTAATAACGCATGCTTGGGTGTATTACTAAGCTAGGCTTAGGCGTTTTTAATTAAAATTTTTTTTATTGAAGATTATTGTTCTGAATTCCTTATTACATTTTCCAATTATTTCATAAGCTTTAAAGACTTTTCTGTAAAGTTTTTGCTGATTAACGTTAATTTTTTTTTTCGCCCAGTGGCTTTCAACACACTCGGCAAAACGGAGAAAAAAACAAAACCGGGAGGAAAAAAATTATCAGAAAACTTTTTAATTTATTTTCATATGATAATGAGGTAGGAATTCTTTGTATTTTTGTTTGGTCAAGTATTTTGCAATTTTATTTATTAACAAAAAACAAAAAAACGCGTATTTTGAAAATATAAAATAAAATATGCACCACAAATGCCAGGCAGGCAGGCAACAAAACAGATGGGAAATAAACCCCACCACATTAATAGGGTGGAGGACAAAAGCCAACATTTAATGAGCACCAGAGGCCAGTTTTTGTCGAACTAAAATAATATAAAATAAGCAACAACAACAACAACAATATTAGGGCAGTTATAGGCCCCAAACTGATACCTTGATTTTGTGGCAAGGCAAACAGAGGTGGAGAGCAGAAGGCACCAGAGGTAAAGCAACACAATTTTTTTTTACGCGTTTGTGTTAAAGTTTATGGGGCAAAAGTATGAAATTATCAAAAGGCAACAACAAAATGAAAATTATCCGGCTACAACGATAACAACAACAACAACAATAAGAACAATATCGTCATATCACAGGCTGAACTCAACGTCAACGTGAGAGCATGAGGCAAAATGTTATAAATTAAAAGCGGAAAATGATGCAGCTGGCAAAAATTGTAAAATGCCAAACCAACAATAACAGAAACAACAACAACAACAGAAACAACAATAAAAAACTGAGTGCATTCGCAAAAAAAAACTGCAACTAACATGGCAACACTAATATTGCATTATGGAAACAAAGAGAGAGAGAGAGAGAGAGAGCGAGAGGCCTACAAATAATCACACTCGTACAGCTCAACAGCCTTAACAACAGTGCCACACACGTTCCGCAACAAAACCAGCTTATGGCACTCTCTCTCTCTCTCTTTCCTCTCCCTGTCTATCACTCTCTCTCTCTCTCTCTCTCTTTCATTCCTGGCCTAGCCTAGCCTGGCCTGGCTTGGCATTTTCAATAATTATTGTTTGTTTGACGAACACATCAGCAAAGCCTTTAAGTGGTGTGATGGGCCCCCAAAATGGAAAAGTAAAGGCATGAAGTGTCACTACACAGAGAGAGAGAGAGAGCGAGGAACTTTGGTGGCCCATTATTATCTCGTGCTTTGTATGCGTTTTGCCTGTTTGTATGCGTATGTTCGTGTAAAAGAGTGTCAAAAAGTGCGTATCATTGCCTGATAAATAATATGATTGGAGTGCAGCAAAAACAAAAACCAACAAAAAAAAAAAAAAAAAAAAAAAAAAACGAATTCCATTAAAAAACTGTTGGTATATAATAAGGCGCACAAAAAATACCATGGTTTTTTTGTTTGTTATTAATGCCCCATGCATTTTAAAATAGAATGCTTAAGGCAACCAACTATACAGGAAAAGTCTTCTCTTTTTGGGGTAATTAAAATATTTGAAAATATTTTCGTTATTGCTACAAGACTAGAAATTTTAGGTGAAATAAAATTTTTCTAAAAACTTTAGCATAGTTTAGGGGTTACCAAGAGTCAAACTATATATTTTAGAGAGAATAATTCAAATTTTGGTATTAAAATTTAGAATGCAAGAAATTAATAGGGCTTGTCTGCTAATTACGCTACGCAAAATGTATTTTTTGTAGCATAATTTTAGGCGCATAAAAATATTTTTTTATGGCTTAATAGGGAAGATGGTTTATTGTATGAGGTATGGTGCTTAAGATTTGCTCCTTTTATGGTCGAAAAAAGTCTTACCTATTATGAGGAATTATCGATAGCTTCTTTAGCTTTAATAGGGCGACGACTTGTGTAGGATCTGGCATTTTTTCAGAGTAATGTAGTTTAGATAAGATTAGATGGCGGATCTCATTTGAATGGCAAGATTCCACTAAAGTCTGGAATTAAAAACATTAAGACTTATTGACATCAGCTCAAGCCAGTGGTTCAATGTCGTAGACTCAGAATATCATATTCTAAAATATACCAAACTGTTCTTATACAAAGCCTATTTAAAGTATTATACTCAGATCGTGGTGTTATAATCAACTACTTACTGTCTCACTCTCTGTTTTTGTTTAATACTGAAACTATTATTTTCTCCTCAAAAAACTTATACTCAGACTGCTGTGTTTGGCTCCGACAATTGTCCTATACTCATATGAATGCGTTATACTCTGTCTATACTCTACTCTCTATCTTATACTCATACTATTTATTTGTCCTTGACTGCTGACTCAGACTGCTGTCTTATTCACAGACTATTGTATTATATTCAGACTCTGTTTTATACTCTGACTTCGTGTTCTCTTATACTCCAACTATTTTCTGTTTCATATTCAGTCTATCACCTGACTTATACTCAAATTATTGTGTTATGTTTAAGCTATTTGCTGGATTAAACCTAGACTACTGTCTTATACTCAGGCTACTGTTTCAGATTACTATGTTACCCAGACTACTATCATGTTATTCTCATTTTACTGTCTTATGCTCTGGATATTTGATACTCACACTGTTAAACAATTGTTAAATACTCAGATTACCTTCTGTCATATATTCAGACTACTGCCTCTTTCCAGATTATTGTTTTAAACTCAGACAACAGTCTTATACTCAGACTACAGTTTTATACTCAGACTACAGTCTTATACTCAGACTACAGTCTTTTAGTCAGACTACAGTTTTATACTCATACTACAGGATTTTACTCAGACTACAGTTTTAAACTCAGACAACAGTCTTATACTCAGACAACAGTCTTATACTCAGACAACAGTCTTATACTCAGACTACAGTTTTATACTCAGACTACAGTCTTATACGCAGACTACAGTCTTTTACTCAGACTACAGTCTTTTACTCAGACTACAGTTTTATACTCATACTACAGGATTTTACTCAGACTACAGTCTTATACTCAGACTACAGTCTTATACTCAGACTACAGTCTTATACTCAGACTACAGTCTTATACTCAGACAACAGTCTTATACTCAGACTACAGTCTTATACTCAGACTACAGTCTTATACGCAAACTACAGTCTTATACTCAGACTACAGTTTTATACTCGTACTACAGGATTTTACTCAGACTACAGTCTTATACTCAGACAACAGTCTTATACTCAGACTACAGTTTTATACTCGTACTACAGGATTTTACTCAGACTACAGTCTTATACTCAGACTACAGTCTTATACTCAGACAACAGTCTTATACTCAGACTACAGTCTTATACTCAGACTACAGTCTTTTACTCAGACTACAGTCTTATACTCAGACTACAGTTTTATACTCAGACTACAGTCTTATACGCAAACTACAGTCTTATACTCAGACTACAGTTTTATACTCGTACTACAGGATTTTACTCAGACTACAGTCTTATACTCAGACAACAGTCTTATACTCAGACTACAGTTTTATACTCGTACTACAGGATTTTACTCAGACTACAGTCTTATACTCAGACTACAGTCTTATACTCAGACAACAGTCTTATACTCAGACTACAGTCTTATACTCAGACTACAGTCTTTTACTCAGACTACAGTCTTATACTCAGACTACAGTCTTATACTCAGACTACAGTCTTTTACTCAGACTACAGTCTTATACTCAGACTACAGTTTTATACTCAGACTACACTCTTATACTCAGACTACAGTCTTATACTCAGACTACAGTCTTATACTCAGACTACAGTCTTATACTCAGACTACAGTCTTTTACTCAGACTACAGTCTTATACTCAGACTACAGTTTTATACTCGTACTACAGTCTTATACGCAAACTACAGTCTTATACTCAGACTACAGTTTTATACTCGTACTACAGGATTTTACTCAGACTACAGTCTTATACTCAGACTACTGCCTCTTACCCAAATTATTGTTTTGGACTCAGACTACAGTCTTATACTCAGACTACAGTTTTATACTCAGACTACACTCTTATACTCAGACTACAGTCTTATACTCAGACTACAGTCTTATACTCAGACTACAGTTTTATACTCATACTACAGGATTTTACTCAGACTACAGTCTTATACTCAGACTACAGTTTTATACTCGTACTACAGTCTTATACGCAAACTACAGTCTTATACTCAGACTACAGTTTTATACTCGTACTACAGGATTTTACTCAGACTACAGTCTTATACTCAGACTACAGTTTTATACACAGACTACAGTCTTATACACAGACTACAGTCTTATACTCATACTACAGGATTTTACTCAGACTACAGTCTTATACTCAGACTACTGCCTCTTACCCAAATTATTGTTTTGGACTCAGACTACAGTCTTATACTCAGACTACAGTTTTATACTCAGACTACACTCTTATACTCAGACTACAGTCTTATACTCAGACTACAGTCTTATACTCAGACTACAGTCTTATATTCAGACTACAGTCTTTTACTCAGACTACAGTCTTATACTCAGACTACAGTTTTATACTCGTACTACAGGATTTTACTCAGACTACAGTCTTATACTCAGATTACAGTTTTATACACAGACTACAGTTTTATACTCAGACTACAGTCTTATACTCAGACTACAGTCTTTTAGTCAGACTACCGTTTTATACTCATACTACAGGATTTTACTCAGACTACAGTTTTAAACTCAGACAACAGTCTTATACTCAGACAACAGTCTTATACTCAGACAACAGTCTTATACTCAGACTACAGTTTTATACTCAGACTACAGTCTTATACGCAGACTACAGTCTTTTACTCAGACTACAGTTTTATACTCATACTACAGGATTTTACTCAGACTACAGTCTTATACTCAGACTACAGTCTTATACTCAGACTACAGTCTTATACTCATACTACAGTCTTATACTCAGACTACAGTCTTTTACTCAGACTACAGTTTTATACTTATACTACAGGATTTTACTCAGACTACAGTCTTATACTCAGACTACAGTCTTATACTCAGACTACAGTCTTATACTCAGACTACAGTCTTTTACTCAGACTACAGTTTTATACTCATACTACAGGATTTTACTCAGACTACAGTCTTATACTCAGACTACAGTCTTATACGCAGACTACAGTCTTTTACTCAGACTACAGTTTTATACTCATACTACAGGATTTTACTCAGACTACAGTCTTATACTCAGACTACAGTCTTATACGCAGACTACAGTCTTTTACTCAGACTACAGTCTTTTACTCAGACTACAGTTTTATACTCATACTACAGGATTTTACTCAGACTACAGTCTTATACTCAGACTACAGTCTTATACTCATACTACAGTCTTATACTCAGACTACAGTCTTTTACTCAGACTACAGTTTTATACTCATACTACAGGATTTTACTCATACTACAGTCTTATACTCAGACTACAGTCTTATACGCAGACTACAGTCTTTTACTCAGACTACAGTTTTATACTCATACTACAGGATTTTACTCAGACTACAGTCTTATACTCAGACTACAGTCTTATACGCAAACTACAGTCTTATACTCAGACTACAGTCTTTTACTCAGACTACAGTCTTTTACTCAGACTACAGTTTTATACTCATACTACAGGATTTTACTCAGACTACAGTCTTATACTCAGACTACAGTCTTATACTCAGACTACAGTCTTATACTCAGACTACAGTCTTATACTCAGACAACAGTCTTATACTCAGACTACAGTCTTATACTCAGACTACAGTCTTATACGCAAACTACAGTCTTATACTCAGACTACAGTTTTATACTCGTACTACAGGATTTTACTCAGACTACAGTCTTATACTCAGATTACAGTTTTATACACAGACTACAGTCTTATACACAGACTACAGTCTTATGCTCATACTACAGGATTTTACTCAGACTACAGTCTTATACTCAGACTACTGCCTCTTACCCAAATTATTGTTTTGGACTCAGACTACAGTCTTATACTCAGACTACAGTTTTATACTCAGACTACACTCTTATACTCAGACTACAGTCTTATACTCAGACTACAGTCTTATACTCAGACTACAGTCTTATACTCAGACTACAGTCTTATACTCAGACTACAGTCTTATACTCAGACGACTGCCTTATACTTACATTATTAACTGATCGATGAAACCTTCTGTGACTACTCTCTTATACTCATAAAGCTATTCAATACTCAGACTACTTTCTGTCTTATACCCAGAGTACTATATTGTACTCAGACTGTCTTATACTGAGACATTTGCGTTGTAATTAAGCTATTAACTACTTGTCTTATACTCAGACTACTGCCTGTTACCCAGACTATTGTCTTATACTCCGAATACTGTCTTATACTCAGACTTTTATTATACTTATGAAACTCCCTTTATTTACTCAGACTGCTGTCATGTACATTCTTATACTCCTCTGGCGACTGTCGTATACCATTTAATGTTAAACGGCATTATACCCAGGCCACTTGGCAATACTCGTAATACTTTTTCACATATTTTGTGGGGACTACAGTTATATACGAAGGGTTTCTCTTACTCTGATAATTGTCTTATACTCGAATAATCACTTTAAGTTCAGTATACCTTCTTGTATTCAAATTTTATACTTAAGCTCATATTATAAATTAAAATTTGTTGCCTATTTTAAGGCTTTTGAAAGGCTTTTTGAAGCTGGTCTTATTTTTTTTAATTTCCAATACAAACGGCACAAACGGGAAGCAGATCTTTCAGCTTCAGCTGGTTATCATTGTTTTTCGTTTTTACAATTTTCCTCTGTTGCCTTCTTTCTCTTCTTTTTTTTCGTTTTTTTTTGTGAGCGGCAAAAACCGTGCAACTTTTGTTTCAAAATTATATAGAAAAAAGAAATCAGCTGCAACAACAACAGCAACAACAAAACGTATATATTATATACAAAAAACAAAAAATATTTATTGGCGAGAAAAAAAGAAAAAAAAATAAGGTGATGAGCCATGTCCCTTGAAAGCGTAAACGAGAGAGGGTAGTGGTAGTGGTAGGGGGTGCAGGGCAGCATAGGCCGCCTAAAAGTAGATTACATTATTTACTTGCATATGATGATGAGTTTTAATGTTAAAAAAACGAAAAAAAAACTGAAATGAAGGAAGGAATGAATATGAAAGAAAAAAAACACAATCGAAAAGAGAGACACAGAGCGAGCGACCGAGCGAGAGAGAAAGAGCGTAACAACCTATATAACAGTAAATACACACAAGCCCAAAACCAAGCGCATTTTTTCTTTTTTTTTTGTGAAGCTAAAGATAACACGAGTGTGTAAGTAAATGTTTGAGTGAAAGTGCGTATGTGTGTGTGTGTGTGTGTGTGTGCGTAAAGCAGTTTTTTACAATTTTATTTTCGTGCGTGTGCGAATGAAAAATAAAATGAAATAAAAATTGTTTTCATCAGTTACGCTGTTACCGCGTAAGGCAGTTAACGCCAGCCGTAGCGTTGGCGTTTGCGGCCGTTGCAACTGCATTCAAAGGCTGAAGAAAAATACAACAAAACCTCAATAGGTTACCAATTTGAGTTTTTCCTTTTTTAATAACAACCAACAGCAACTTTTCTGTTTTTTCCATTTTTTGTTGTATCCTGCTGCCTCAAACTCGTAGGGTTTGCTTTTTTAACTTCAGCCGTGTATGTATGTATGTTTGTTGGACTTATAAAAATATGCAACCATTGCAGCAATAACAACAACAATGGTAACAACAACAATGATAACAATAATAAAAATAATATTGCGTTTCTGTTGGGTTTTTTTTTTTCTGGAAAAAAGGGAAAAATTTTTTGTGTGCTGCTGCTCTGTATTTTTGTTGATGAAAACAGCTGCACAACAGTGATTCGTTCGTTGTGCTGGTGCGTGTGGCAAGTGCGTACATATAGATGTTGATGCGAAAAAATGACCAAAACGAAAAAGAGATGCCAGATACTTTAGCTTTAATGTAAAAAAACAGTAAAACCATAGGCATTGCAATACAACGGACAGACAACAAACAGCACATGGTTGCACACGCATACACACCAAAAAATAAAAAAAGCCAGTAAATGAGACACATTTTAGCAAAAAAAAAACGAACGAACGAACAAAAAAATCCACTCCAACATGATGCCATCCATATACGCTTTTTATACAAAAGAGGTGCCAAATATGCCAGACCTCCTTCACTTATGCACTGTTTTTTTGTTGTTTTTGTTTTAACACTCACTCATAGGCTTGTGTAAAATATCAAAAGTGGCATATAAACACAGCTCTTAAGCATCCTTCTACCCCCTCGCCCTGCTCTCTTTACGTACCCCTATAAATGCCACAAACATATACCCCTAGCCTTGTCCCTTATGGTTCGGTTTTTTATTTTATATACAAAAAAAAGTCTAGAGCTGATTAAGCCTGTTTGTATGCAACTTATATTGCATATATTGTATGTACATATGCATTGCCACACACATCTACACAGCAGATCTGTTTTAAAATTAATGTGACATTACCGTACAACAACGTTCAGTTAACAAATATAACTGATTAAATTGCATCATTCTACCCTCTCTCACTCTCTCTCTCTCTCTCTCTCTCTCTCTCCTCCTCTATTTACCCCTTTGCTTATGCTTTACATTTTGCTGCTTTAGTTTTTTCTTTTTTTTTTACAAAGCTTTGTTGGTTTTTTTTAATAAAAAATGTAAAAATAAATTAAAAAATAAAATGAAAAATAAAAATAATCGTATAAATATTTTTTATTATGCTCCTAAAAGTATACACGACTTTTTTGTTTAATTTTTTTCATAAATAATTGGGTTAGTAATTGATATACTAAAGCATACTCAAATATTGTTATTAACCCCGATTTATTTTGTATGATTTCAACCCCAAAAAATCAATTGAAGTGTTAAATCAATTTCTAAGGTTTGATTAAATCATTTTTTAAAGCATTTATAAAGGTTTCAAATTTTAAATAACATATTTTCAGGCGTTTCATAGAAATTTTGAAAACTAGAGAGTTTTCTGCGAATTAAAAAGACAATAGGAGGGAGGAGTTAAGAAAAATGTTTTAGATTCTAAACACAACATACATTTAGGGGTTCGATCCTCGATTTTGAAAATAAATTATATTACGTAATTAAAAAACTTTTGTTGAACACCGTAATTAATGTTGCTCAAAAACAAAAAATACTGCATACTTTTTGGGATTTTTAAAATAAAATACTCTTTTTAACAAAACAAAATTTTAAATATTTTTAGCTGAATGCAGCATCCTTTATATATTTGGAAAAAGCCATAAAAATCTCATATATTTAAAGGGGTTTTAGCATTGAAAAAGAAGCAATAAGACTTTCAAAATTTAGCGCCTATTTATATACTTCAAATCAAAATATTTCACTTGTTTAGGCCACCGCTGCATTGCTCTCAGAGGCGTGGCACATTCAAAGCGTCCTCAATGCGCCAAGGTGACATATCTATCGATAACAGAACTAAATATCTGAAGACAATTTAATTTTTAAAGCATATTTACCGGCTGTAAAGTTAAAAAGAATTTCTTTCCTTTTAATCCAAATCCAATGATTTAAAAAGGCTTTAAGTTGTGCTGTAGGAAACAATTTTTTTGCTCCACCTAAAATCAGCGTTGCCACACTCTTCTCATAAATTTCTTTGTAATTGAATTGATCTGATCTTTACAATAAAGAAAGATTGGATATTGTTTATGGCCATATAGGATGCTTAAGGGGCTCTAGAGACAATGAACTTGACAAACTCGAAAGCGTATTTCAATGCTCACAGGCATATAAAAGTTTATTCTTCCATCTTCTCTATCTCTCTCCTCTTTTCTTTTCTTTTCTTTTCTTTTCTTTTCTTTTCTTTTCTTTTCTTTTCTTTTCTTTTCTTTTCTTTTCTTTTCTTTTCTTTTCTTTTCTTTTCTTTTCTTTTCTTTTCTTTTCTTTTCTTTTCTTTTCTTTTCTTTTCTTTTCTTTTCTTTTCTTTTCTTTTCTTTTCTTATCTTTTCTTTTCTTTTCTTTTCTTTTCTTTTCTTTTCTTTTCTTTTCTTTTCTTTTCTTTTCTTTTCTTTTCTTTTCTTTTCTTTTCTTTTCTTTTCTTTTCTTTTCTTTTCTTTTCTTTTCTTTTCTTTTCTTTTCTTTTCTTTTCTTTTCTTTTCTTTTCTTTTCTTTTCTTTTCTTTTCTCTTCTCTTCTCTTCTCTTCTCTTCTCTTCTCTTCTCTTTTCTTTTCTTTTCTTTTCTTCTCTTCTTTTCTTTTCTTTTCTCTTCTCTTCTCTTCTCTTTTCTTCTCCACCCTTCTCTTCACTACCCTTTTCTTCTCTTCTCTTCTCTAATATATAATCTTGATAGTAGGATTACGTATTAGAGTTCCAAACAGGGAGGACAGGTCCCGAGATATGCTCCGGAACTTTTTGAACGGCTTTAACCTTTTAATCATATTGAAATACCTGGCCCCGTGCATCACTACTGATGTGTTTTTCTTACAGGCAATCTAATTCACACTGATGGGACATAGTTTCCATAGGAGTTATCCGCCTAAGGATTTGTTTTCCGTGATGGTTTGTATTTAATGACGACCCAACTTGTTCGAATTTTGAGAAACCCTAACTGACAGCTAACTGTTACTAGAGGTATTATTACACTTTCCGCGAAGGAGTTGAGAATTAAAAAAGTCTCGAACTTGCCAAACCACTTTTGTACGGTCAAAGAAGTTTGTTTCGGGAAAATTTTAATTTTTCAACGCTGATAATTTCCGAGTGATATGTGGGTGATTTGGCGATTAGTGGCTAAAGCAGCTTTCATTTCAAAAAGAAAAACCGAAAGATTTTTTATATAAAAAATATCCCAGGAAAAGAAATTCTTAAAAGTCATCGGTTTTAGCAAAAAAAAAGAGAATTTTTATTTCCCATCAAAACAGGTTTCCAGGTTTTGCTAGACAACATCCTGTCTTAATATCAACAACAGAGAGAAAAAGAACGCTTAGCATCAGTTTACTGATCATCCCGGGTAATGCAGTACAGAATTAATATGCAAATCTTTGCGATGAACGGAAGCAAAAACTGGACATTATCACGGGAAACACAATGAATTTAAGGCAGAAAAATAATTCAAGAAAATATTTTAAAGAAAAATCTATACGGGTACTTTTAAATGCAGCAACAGCATCATTTTTTATTATCCATCTGCTGAAGAAGAAGAAGAAAAGGCAAACTGACCAAATCAAAGACCACAGTTTAAAAGCAAAAACAAGTTTTGAGTCCAATGAAAAAGGGGTTGATTGGTATCTAAAAGCATCTTTACGATCTCTCTGTGCATGTATGTGTGTGTGTGTCAAAGTTCATTGGCAATCTTTTCTTTCTTTTTACTGTGCAGACAGTTAGACACAGACAAACGTCTTTCAACATTAAGATCCTGGTGGTGGTTGCTGGATTTTGTCTCTAAAAGATGCTGTTCGTTTAGATTGTTACTGGCTTGGTGGCCAGTTTTATAAAACCGGACTTTATTATTTTTTTTTTCTTTTTGATTTTTTCCAACAATTTTTATACGAAATAATTGCGATTAAAAGTGAAATAAAAACGAGATTTTTTTTTCTTATAAAAAAAACTTTTCTAATCACAACGAAATTTTCTGTTTTATATTCGATGCCATGGCGTTGAAATTTTCATGTGAAAGTTCAGTGGAAATATTTTGTGATCCTGTTTTTGTGCTGCCGAGCCTAAAAGGCTATTGATGTCCAAGCTAATGATGCTGACTGTCGTTGAGTGTGAGAAATTTTTAACTTTGAACATCAAATGTAAAAAGGAAGGAGAAGATGCTGGCCGTTTAAAAACAAACTAATGAAATGAACTTTGAACTTTGGAAATAATTTTTGAAAATTTTTCGAAATTAAAAAGGAATTAAATAACGGTTTCTTGTTAGAAAATTGAATTAAAAAGAATTTTTGACCACTTAGTCCTGCAACTTGCATTTATTTAATACAGTTCGATGATGGACATCATAAACGGCGTCTCTATGTGGGATGCTTCACCTCGAAGATGCTGGCTGCCATGAGATTAGTTGGCAAACTAAGTAACTGTGATCACCACAAGACAATAACAGGGTGGAGTCCATAGTCATGACAAAATCTTCGGTATAATTGGTTTGAATCTCCCTATTAGCTGGGGATAACTGAACTCGCCTTTGATGTTGGTTTTAAAACGAAAATATCGGAGAGATTCTATTATGGTAGTTGGTTCTCACTCGTTCGTTATAGTGTAGTTACTCATCTAGATCGCGGGGTATACGTATACTTCCTTACTTAAATTAATTGATCATTAAAACTGTCTAGTCAGCATTACAACCTAGCATCTCGCACCACCCATATTACATACATAATTGGCCATTACAACCTTCAGTCAGGATTACAGCCTATCTTCTCAACACCACTCATGTTGTGTGTGTTAATTTTATACAGGAGTGTCGGGGGACCTACAGTTTAAAGTCGACTCCGAACAACAGATTTTTGAGAAACTTTTCATGGCAATTTTATTTTTACTCTCAGAGTTCTTGCCAGAAATCTGCTGAGAGGAATTCGCCTAAGAAATATTTTTTCATATTTCGTTTTGATGTCTGACCGGAGATTTGAACCGTGGCTTCGTGTCTAATAAGCCAACACACTACCTGCTAGACTACGGTGACTTCACCACCACCCATATTATGTGTGTTAATTTTATCCTTGAATGGCGTCACTTACAGTTTAACGTCGACTCTGGACAACAGATTTGAAAAAGTTTTCATGGCAACTCTATTTGTTCACAGAGTTTTTGTCAGACGGCTGCTGAGAGGACAGGTTATGTTGGGTTAGAGGACGTGTACCTGTCAGTCAAGACAGGTACAGTACCCGGAGGTCAGATTGACCCATTGTACAACGTCCTAAAAGAGGGAAGGATAGTATAGGGGGTAGGATTAAAGGAGGGTATATAGGAAAGGGGGGAATGGGAAGCGGAGGAATCACACAGACCAGACACAACAAAAGGATGGGAGAGCGCGACTACACCGATGAAGTCCTAGCCTCTCAACCAGCCTAAGCCACTAATAAATCTGTGAAGAGCCTTGATATCGGCTCTCGACAAAGAATTCAAACTCTCAAAGAAGGGCCTACCAAGGGTCCTCAACCTCAATCTACCAAGGGCTGGGCAGTTACAGAGGAGGTGTTCGATAGTCTCCAACTCCTCCTCATCGCAACACGCCCTGCAATAGTCCGGCTGGGATCTGTTCCAGATCCCCGTCAGTGACCTAATCTCGCAGTGCCCCGTGATAAAACCGACAAACAACCTTAAGCTGGCCTTATTCAAGCCCAGCAGCCAAACTGTTCTCTTACTGTCTACAGCAGGCCATAAACACCTAGAAACAAAACAACCCGATTCGTGCCCCCAACGCCTCTGCTCTTTCTCCATGACCCATCCATTGATGAGGCCATAGAGGTGACAGACTGGGGGGTCAGGACCAACCATCAAATCGCCTACTGAAAGCGAACCTAGCCTAGCGAGGGCATCCGCCGTCTCATTGCCCGATATTCCGCTATGTCCCGGAACCCAGCATAGACGGGTACGGTCCGGTCCAAAAGTCCTCAACGACTCCTTGCACTCTAGAACAAGCCGAGATTTGCACCACACCGACGCAATGGCCCTAAGGGCAGCCTGACTGTCAACGAAGATCATGTAAGATTCGGTATCCGAAGCTGGGCCACCAACTGCTGAGAGGATACTTAAGTTTTTATTCGAGATGTTTGACCTGAGGTTTGAACCACGGGTTCACGTTTACTAAGCTAACACACAATCGTCTAGACTATGGCGACCATAAATTGGCCATTAGATTGCAAGAAAGTGTTTGCGCTGCATCTAAAATTGCCTAAGGTGTCTTTGGAGAAGGTAGTAAGAATGTTACACTCACATAGGTTTCCCGAACACGGGAACATTTACCCGGCCAATACCCATAACTCTATATTCAAACAGTTTCGCCATGTATGTCACTAGTGGATAACCTATTATTTCCACATGCGTTCATGTGAATTCTGGGCGGCAAAACACAAGTCATAGACGGTCTCTTTCTCCTCCTCAAAGTTTGCAACCTTTCCAGACGTCAATCCAAGCAGCACAGTAATTTTTTGACAGCCTAAAACTATGCCTTGATTTAAGTAATTTTGCATTTCAATTTCTATTTTGCTTTCCCTTTTTTTAATTTTCTCTGTGCAAATACATTTAAGTTTGTCGTTTTCTCCTGTTTTCCTATTAAAATTGAAATTTTCTCCTGTATTTTTTTCTACAATTTTTTTCCATTGATTTGTATTAATGAGTGCCCCCCCCCTTTTTCCTATATTCAAAAGAGAAAGCTACTCAGACATTCATTGATTTTTTAATAATGACAGTTAATGATGGTGACTGCTGTTTTCAAATGTTACAAGGAATTTTTAAAATTTAGTAGAAGGCACGTAAGTTTTATAAAAAAAGCAAAATTCAATAGAACTGTTCTCAAACTCCTAAAAGTAGACCTTAAAAAAGAACAATTCTTGTGCCCCTAAAAGTATACAGTAAAATTTGTTTAAATTAAAATGCCTGGCAATATAGAAACGATGGTTTATAAGTGGAAAAACAATGGAACAGAGGCAGGAATCAATTGGATTTTACTTCTGTGACTCAAGAAAACCCCACAAGAAAGAGTATAACGAAATCTAATCACATGATATTAGTGTCCAGTTCAAAATACCTCCAGGCAGTGAAATCGCTTGTGTAGAATTACTCTATGTGGCATGAGCCCTGTGAGAAGTAGTGCCGGCCTGTTGAGACCACATGTTGTTGGTCAGATTCAGACCTAAATGAAGTTGGTAATCATTAGCCTATAGAGCTCACTGTTAACAGTATTTGCCTGGCCAACGTCGTTTTTAAAAACATGAGTCATGGACGCCACCCGCCGAAAATCCATGCCAAACATTAACTTTACGGGACTCATCCATTTCTCTTGGATCGTCCTAAATTCTGCAATTTTATTCACTCACGTAGCCTTAATTCCAAAAATTAACTCATACCTGAAGCTGATTTTTCGATGATAACTGTGGTCAGTCGCGAACTGCTCCAGAGCCGTTTTTGCAAAAACACGTCATTGTCTATGGTCGTCCATGATGATTTGGCAAAACAAACTTAATAAATGACAACTATTTGACAGCTGTTGCTTCATCAAGATGGACGCTATCAAATGTCGAAATTCGGAGGCCGTTTTTGGACGACCCTATACATTCGGATACCTAAGTGGACCCTAATGTCCTTGAATCGAGAACCTTCTACATCATCGCGACAATTTAGGGAACTTTAAGAGTGTAAGACTGGGTTGGATTTCTGGTCAAACGTGCTATGAAGAAAGTGCGAGGACATACAGGACCGTTGTGGACGTACTAAAATGCTTAAAAACGACCCACTTACGAACTAAGGTGAGTAAAATTGCTAATTACTGGCATAATAAAACCGTCTATCATCATACAAAACAGTTTTTAATCTTTAGCGGACGAACTCGGCCAGGATAGAGCTCCCAAGAGGGATATTGTACCCTAATGGGATGGATTTGGTCTGTTGATTCGGAGTAACTGTTCTTTGTAATTGTTTTATACTCGACAAACAATGGTACAATGACGTGCCTCCACGTAAATTGTGGAAGACGAAACCTCAGAATTCCTTAAAGACCTTAGATTGGATGGCTAACGTAATAGGCAGCAGTGCTTTCTGGCTTTGAATACATACATACATACATACATAATTGGTCATTAAAACGCTGCAGGTAGGATTACGACCTAGGTTCTCACACCACTAATGTTGTGCGTGTTAATTTTTATACATGAGTGTCGGGGGAACTACAGTTTAAAGCCGACTCCGAACGACAGATTTTTGAGAAAATTTTCCTGGCTATTTTATTTTAACGCTCAGAGTTTTGGATAGAAATCTGCTGAGAGGAAGTCGCCTAAGAAATATTTTTTTCAAATTTTCGTTTCGATGTCTAACCTGAGGTTTGAACCGTGGGCTTACGTCTAATAAGCCAGCACACTACCTACTAGAATAGTACAACCCTTGCGCTGACCAAATTCCCACTCCTTGGATCGTAGGAACTTGGTTAGTACAGAGGCTGTGTTCACCTGTGCCATCACAACGGGCCGCTATGCGTGCTCAAGTGAGCTTTTTGATAAATTAAAGCTACCACGCTAACCTAGCCTAACCTAACCTACTAGACTACGGCGACTTCTTCTATGCTCGGCAAACAGAAATAGTATCTCCTTGGGACATTGTCGTGCCTCCACTTAAGTGCTGAAACATCAGATTGGAAGGCTTTCTGCCTTTGAATAATAAACCCACAATGCCGACGGTAATTTATTTTAACATTGGTTTCTTCACTTAGGGGTTTTAAAACTTGTAGTCTGACAAATTAATCATCTTTTTTCTGAAGTGCCATTAAAGTACGTTGAACGGTATGTGGTTTCACCAAAACGATGTTAGGAATTTATAGGTTAGGTTAGGTTAGAGGACGTGTACTTGTCAATTGAGACAAATACAGTACCCGGAGGTGGAATTGACTTATTGTACAACATCCTAGTTTCCTACACCACTTAAGTTGTGTGTGTTAATTTTATACATGAGTGGTGGGACCTACAGTTTAAAGTCGACTCTGAACGACAGATTTTTTTGAGAAGCTTTTTCATGGCAATTTTATTTTTATTCTCAGAGTTTTCGCCAGAAATCTGCTGAGAGAAAGTCGTCGAAGAAATACTTTTTGTATTTTATATTGATGTCTGGCCTGGGGCTCGAAACCTGGCTTTACGTCTAATAAGCCAACACACTACCTACTAGAGTACGGCGACCGATTTCCGTGGTATTGCGGCAGAAATTTACAGAAAAAGAAATTCCTCGTAGTGACAATGTCAATAGGCCACCACAATCATGCGATTTGAAGCCGTTAGAATTATTTTGTGGGGGCTATGTCAAATACAGCCGTTATGCACATTAAAGCAACATTTGTCAAGTTCGAGAATGTTAGAAGAAAACAATCGCTACAGTTTCTTTTATGGAACGCCAAAAAATACGTTACAACTGACATTTAACTGAATATCTAATAAATTACGAGAAATAAATTAAAAAAAAGGATTTTTAATAATAAAAACGTAAACAATTTTTTTTTTAAAGAAAATTTCTAACAATTCTTATGAAAATAAAAGACAATCAAAATTCAAATTCCCTAAAATAAGAGAAAAAACCAGAAATTCAACTTTATCCCAAAGCATCTTCGAAGTTTTTCGTGTTGAAAGAAGGGTAACTTGATGTATACCAACAGGACATGGCCTATAATCATTTCATTTCAAGGATCGCCTTGTTTTCTTTCTAAAAAGCCCAAATGGGGTGGTACCTCTCAGAGAATCATACAAGAAAAGAGCAGTTTCAAGACAGCCAATGATGATAGACTTCGTGTGTCTTTTTTTTCTTTGGATTTCATTCAACTCCAGGTAGTAATAAAGAAAAGATCACTACTTAGTAAAGCATTCAATGAAGACAAGGTTAAGGTAAATAAGAAATGGTGTTGCTTCATGGCATAAAAACAACCCCCTGCTATGAATTTATAAAGTCAATGGCAAGGCATGGCATGATTATTATGTACACACATACACATGCATACATGTTTTGTATATGAAATGTTTATATGTTCGGAAATACTGGCAAAAGTCTCTTGTCTTTTTTATATTCGAAAATATGCCACGAAAATCGAAAAAAAACTTATAAGTTTGAATTTAAGGATTCCAATATCCTACGAATACCCTACGATATCACTGATCCGCCTGGCTTTATGATGGAGAGATTAGTGGTATATGCTAAACAGAATGAAAAAACCTTTAAAATATGAGTTCGTACATTGCAAATAAAATAAAAAAAAATAATTTGTGTTCAGTTTTAAGTAAAATTCTTTATTATTCGCACAATTCTGGCGCATAATGAATATTGTCTCGATAGGGGTTTCCACTCTCTGATTCCAAGTAGGGACGACTGGAATCCTAAAAGAGTTGTCCCCCCGGAAGTCCTGGATATATATACCGACGGCTCTAAACTCGATAATGGGGTTGGAAGCGGTGTCTACTCTGGGAAACTGGACCTGAACATTTCTCTCCGTCTACCGGACTACTGCAGCGTGTTTCAGGCGGAGGTGACGGCAATTTACCGGGCCGCTCAATGGATCCTCGTCAACGGTGCTCCTTTCACTCGCGTCACGGTCTTTTCTGATAGCCAGGCCACGATAAGATCTCTATCGTGTTTCGTGAATAACTCTAGGATCGTTAGGGAATGTCGCCGCTGTCTCGACCTTCTTTCTGGGCGCTTCACTAGTGTCTCACTGGTGTGGGTCCCCAGGCACAGTAATATTCCGGGAAACTGTAGGGCCGACGAGCTCGCCAGAGCTAGTGTGCTCCTTCCGGAATCCTCTTCAATTGAACTGGGTATGCCACGTGCCTCGGTCAAGTTGGACATTACGCGGAAATTCTCTCGGGACGCCAAAATATCCTGGGTCAATGAGGAGTCCTGCTCCACCGCTAGACTCACCTGGCCCTTGATGGATAGAAGGCCAACCGACCAATTACTTGGATTGGTCGTGACGCCATCTCAACCACAGTGGCCGTGCTTACAGATTATTGCGTTATGAGTAGACACGCAGAGAGAATGAGGCTCCCATTTAACGGCTTCTGTCGTGGATGCAGACCCGCTGAGGAAGAGGAGACTGTTATCCACTTTCTTTGTCAGTGCCCGTCTCTTGCTAGGTGTAGATATAGATTATTTGGCTCTCCATTTCTTGTCAGCTTGACGGAGCTATCATCTATTGATATCAAGGATATAGCTTGGTTTATCAAACTTTCTGGCTGGTTTTCCAGTATGGGGTAGTCGTGCTTTTGATGTGCAGCCCTTGCACTGACCAACTTCTTCCTCTTGCCTGATTTTGAACTTGGAACTTGGTCAGTACAGGGACTGCGTTCACCCGTGGCATCACAACGGGCCGCTATGCGTGCTCAAGTGAGCTTTGTGAAATCAGAGCTACCACTCAGACCTAACCTAACCTAATTCTGGGTGCCACTGTTCACAACTTGCTGTAAACAACAACAATTGCTTTGTTAGTTATTCTTCTTTACACTTTTTTGCGTAAACCATAACAATAGTTCGGCAGATCTTTGTAACGGAGATCTTCAAAGCACGATTTTTCTCTTCAAACACACGTCTTCACACAAGGCTGACTGAATTATTACTGCTTGTGGGCGTTGTGCAGCCAATACCCACCACTGCTAGTAGAGCAGGACTTTCATAAATGAAAGAGGTTTCGAGGTTTAGGATTACAAATCAGATCAGTTACCTTGCGTCTAATAGAAGTGCCTTATTAGGAGACTGGAGACTAGGTATGAGATATTCCTGCTTTGACTGTAACTTGTTCAGCTTCAGTCTGAACTTAGGAACTTTAGGAGACGTCCTTCAGACATTGACAGAGTCCCTAATCAATAAGCCTAGTGCTGTGTAAACTCATTCAACTGTAAGGTTTTTCTTTTTTTTCGCCGAGGAGGGGTAAATGTACCTAACCGCACCATAGAGGAGGTCGCCACATCCTCCGTGTGTGGGGCCCTCGCCCACTAAATTCCCCCTTTGTCTCGTGGACTTATTGTTCCCACTCCGGAACTACGGTGGTATTACTTCGCAGTGGAGTCCCTTTGGCCCCTGCGTGTTCATATCCGCGTCCGGATTTCGTGTCGAAAGTTGAAGAGACATCTAAGTATCTCCACTATTCCTTTCGTTCAGGTCCCTGATGCGAATTTCGCTTGACACGTGTGCCAGTTTCATCTATGCCGGCGTGCCCACATGTTCCGCAGCCTCAAGATCCCTCTTCTTCAGTCTTAGAATGCTCTCCACGTAATTCGCCACTGGGGTCCAATTTTCCCTACTCGCGATCATAACCACGACAATGTTACCGGCCGTGATCGTCCCGACTATCGACGTCAGTGCAGAGCGATAGCTCCGCCAGCGTGCACACTCGAAAACAGTGTGTTCTGCGTTATCAATTATCTCCCCTTCCTCGTAAAGACAGTAAGGGGAGGCGGTCTTGCCCATTCTGTGCAGATATTTTCTAGAATATCCGTGACCCGATAGCATCTGTGTAACTTAGTAATTTACCACTCCAAATTTATGATCAATCCATAGCCTTATGTCCGGAATAAGTCTTGCCGTCCATCTTCCTCTATCTTCCTCGTTCCATCGTCGTTGCCATTCTGAAATGGTGTTTTCCCTGAAGTGTCCGGTTATGCGATTCCCAGCAGATTTCGCCCTATAAATCTCCATCCGTTCTGCCGCCAGCAGATCCACAGGGATTATACCTGCTATCACAATTACGGCTGGGGCGAACACTGTACGACAGGCCGACGTGATACGCAATGCCGCCATACTCTGTACCAATACAAGTGAGTTCGCCCGCTTTTTAACATGTAGCGTTGCGGCCCAAATTTCGCTTCCATAGAGCATAATGCTGATTCAACTGTAAGGTATGGGGTTAAAAACTAGCAGTTGGTATTTGCTCTACCTTTCTCCACCTAATGGATTGAAAAATCTGAGAATTCAAAACTTCTGGGAAAACAAGCATTGAAGATCGTAATCCTTGATGAAGACATTAGTATTCATGTCCAAAATTGTGTTTAAAAGCTTTTTAAATCTCCTAAAAAGTATTGTTATTCCTTTATTGGTTTAGTGGAAACTCTAAAGCATACTTTAAGGGGGATGGAAAAGCTTAATAACAAAATAAATACTTGAACTGCCAGCAACAAGTGGTTTTCTTATGTACATTTCCAGCAAACAGCTGTAAGACTTGAAAGATTTTTTTGTTTTACAATAAAACACGAACATATCGAGAGAAAAAATTGTTTAACACCTAAAAGTATGTTATAAAAATATGGAAATAAATTATATACATACAAGGGATATGGAGTTGCTATGTGGTATGAAGACAATTTAAATAAATATGGTGGAGGTTTATTTACTCATTTTCTGTTTTCTTTTTATTTTTCTTAAAGACATCAACCAACCCAACCCATTGAAAGAAAAACACCCTTAAGGCTTTGAATACAATTCCTTTCTATACATAATGTTGAGGTAGTCTTGTGATTTGCTTAGATTTGTAACCCCTTTTCTATGTACAGATTACGCTTTTAACCCCCTTTTTTGCCTTTTTTGTGCATTGGAAAAACTCTTTAAAGAAAGTCCGGTTTTTGCATTTGTTATCCTGTTTCTTAAAGGCTATCTCTGTGTGTGTATTTGGTTTTCTAAGGATGTTGGTCATCCTTTTTGATCACTTGTGATCAGTTCAGATTTTACTGTTCGTGGGCTTATGTGTTCGTAAACGTCGCGCGTTTTTCTTTTAATTTTTTTTCTTTTAATTTTTCAAAAAGACAAAGGACTCTCAAAATTATTGCGATTGCAATAATTTTTTAAATAAAAACTCTTTTTTTTGTTATTTTGTTTTTGTTAAGTTTCTGTTTTAAACATTTGTTGTGTTGTGTTTCATCCTTTTTTTCCATTTATTTTTTAATTTTTTTTTTGTGTTGAAAAACAATTTTTAAAATCGTTAAACTGTTGGTGCCGAAATTATAACGAAAACCAAGGATTTGTTAAGTGTTAGTATTGAAATTATGATTTTATTTAAAGAAAATTTAAAAAAAAGAAGAAGAATAAATTAAAACGAATTAAAAATAAAATAAAAAAATTTCCAAAAAAAAATTAAAAATTAAAAAAGGAGGTCTGTGATGACCAAACTATATGGTACTCCTGCTCATGTGAATTTTAGAGTGTTTCAATGGATTTATTCAACTTGAATTTGAGTGAAATTACTCGTAGGACATCTGATTATAAATGCGCTTCAATTTCCTAAATTAATATTGTGAATCGTTGTACTGACACTCTTCCCTTATACCCAGCTTTTCGGCACTTTGTAAAATTCCAATAGGATCGGCGGCTCCACAAGTATTATGCCACAAAATAAATCCGCAGTAATGGACAATAATATTGCGCCTAAAAGGCTTAGTAGAGTTCCAATCGTTGGCAGAACTTTGGCAGATTGGTGAACTGCACTGTGGTTTTAAAGATAGCCTGATATGGCCAATGATATTAAAATTGATAAGCTAATGAATTTCGTGGTGAACTAGTAGGTAGTGTGTTGGCTTAATAGGCGTGAGCCCCTGGTTCAAACCCCAGCTCCTCTTAGCAGTCTACTGGCAATAGCTTTAAGAGTAAATAAAATTTCCTATGAAAAGTTTCCTCAACTTCATCAATCGATGTCGTCGGTAAACTGTAGGCCCAGCTACTCATGAATAAAATTACACGAGTGGTGTGAAAACCTAGGTTGTAATCCTGACTAATCGGTTGTAATGACTAATTACGTAAGTAAGTAGATAGCATATCGACATCAACCGAAGAAGCTATAATTAAACGTCTGAAAAAATAAAACCCGGCATTTGGGGCTTCCAAATTATCTCAGATCAAACATTATGTGAAAGGCCGAATACTTTTGCTATATCCATTAGCAGTATCTGAGTACTTGTAAACATATGACTCAAGGGGAAACTGTCAGTTCATTGGTCTTAACATTACATTATTATTATTATTGCCGAGAAGTGATGCCTTAGTAAAGTGATCATGCGATTTATTGTACTTACCTTATGCCTTATAAAGTATGCTCATAATGTCTCCTCCTAGCACTTGATATGCAGTCAGTTGTTTCGTTCTGGGATTCACTAAATTCCCCACAAGGTTCCAATGATATGTTCTGATAATTTATTCTCATCGTTATAGAATCTAAATGTTGTTCTCGAGCCAACCCCATTCCAAAAGAATTTTTATAACCTTCTAACTGTTTTTGGATTTCCTAGGGATTTTAAAGTATTACAACGGGTGTGACATATGTTTTTTCCTCAGAACATTTGTCTTGTATGGATTTCTTTTCTCCAAAACATTCTTTTCCTGTTCAATACAGTGCACGCGCGCTAATGTGAACACCGCATTATATGAACACCGCTTAATGTGAACATTTTTTTTGCTTCATTGGGATGAAAAAATGTAAAAAGCCCTATAATTTGAACAGATTTTTTTTTAATTTGAAACGTAAAAATTCTGTGCTTATTAGTTGCGGGAATCCCCGTTTTAGGTGTTCACATATATATGTATGTGTTAATACATCTGCTTGCATATTTATTCTTCAATACCTACTTAGATACTGTGAAGCAAGTTTTTGAAGATTAAATTATAATTATTCTAAAAAAATTCTAAAAAAATAAAAAATTCATAAATAATGATTTTTGTTCAAAAGATGGTAAAATCTGTTTTAAATTTTCGGTATTCGAAAATGTGAACAATTCGCAAAAGTGAACAACGCCAGTTTTATCAGTTCACATTAGCGAGCGTGCACTATATTTGTTACTGTTTTTTTTTAATTTTCAAAGCCCTAAGATATAGTAACGGGTGTGATATCTGTATTTACCTAATATTTTTCGTTTTCAATTGATTTTAAAATTCAATGTTTTTCATGAATTTGTAACGAATGCTTGTTGTACTGGATGTGATATTCAATTTTCTTTACAGCATTTTATTAACATGGAGGATTGTGTAACAAAGCTTTCATTAAGGATTTTTTATATCAAAGTTAGTTTGTAACGGGTGTGATTTTCAAATTTTTAATTTTTTTTTATTTTTATATAATATAGCTTGGTAGTAATGAAGAATTAGAATTTATATGAATTTTTGTTTTGGAAAATATAAAAATTAGGCTTTTCGTAACGGGTGTGACATTTTTTCTTCTTATGTGGATTATAAATTTTTTTCCTTAAAACTTTCCCTTCCTGCTATATATCATTAAATGTATTTATTTTAATTTTTTTAGATTTTATGCGCAATGTACATATATGTAACGGGTGTGACATAGAGATATTTTCTTACATATTGAATACCTCTTTTTAATAGGTTTTAAAATTTGTTTTTGTCTGAAATAAATTTAAATTAATTTTTTAAAATTCATAAACTTTTAACGGGTGTGACATTTCTCTTTTTGTGAGAATTTGTAATTTTTTTGCTTTTAAAATATTGAATTTAATATCTGATACGTTTTAATATTTTCCACTATTGTTTGTTTTGCTTTATTTTCATAACGAATGAGTTTGTAACGGGTGTGACATAAATTTGTCTCAAATTTTTTTTTGAAACGGTTCCTTTGTTTTTTTTGTTATTACATCAATTTTATTTATTTTTTAAAATTATTGATGTTGTAACGGGTGTGACCATTTTTTTAATTTTAATGTAAAAAGGCTTGTTTTAAGCATAATTTAAAATTTTAATTTTAAATATTTATGATTATTCATGATTTCATAATTTGTTTCCTTATTTTTCTGTATAGTTTTGTGTGGTTCCTGCTAATCTATTATCCTGTTTCATTTCATTCATAATTTGTACATCAAATAACATTTCCAGTGTCATTGCAATCAACCAAAAAGTCACAGCAAATGCTCACTGATTAATATTGCAAGTGATTGTTATAAAATTTGTCAGAAAACGAAAAGAAATCCATAAAAATGTCGTCATCACCTCAAAATAATGATCAAAAAAGCTCTGAGGGTTGTCATACACTCTCACCCAATATGATGATGCAGCATCATCAGCATCAGCATCAACATCAGTATCAGCAGCAACAGTTGTTACAATTACAACAGCAAAAACAACAGCAGCAACAAATGCAAAACTATCAAAAACATTTGCAACAACAGCAAGACATTGCAAATTTGTCTACCTCGCCTCTACTGGAAACCGAAAGCTCTATGGCCCAAAAGCGTAAACTTTATGCCATTCAAGAACAAAC
Source organism: Sarcophaga variegata (assembly GCA_932273835.1). NCBI lineage: Eukaryota > Metazoa > Arthropoda > Insecta > Diptera > Sarcophagidae > Sarcophaga > Sarcophaga variegata. The sequence continues at coordinate 7,624,515 of OW026361.1, read as the reverse complement.
CGAAGAGGAAGAGCAGAAGGAAGAAGAGGACGAGGATAAAGAGGTTAAAGGTGTTGTACGAGAAGAAGAAGCTGGCAAATGTGTAGAAAGTAAACGTCAAAAATGTTTTGCAATTGAAGCATTGGATACAGCTTATGATGCAGATGTTGATGATGATGTACCAGCAATGCACACAACAGTGACAGCCGGTATGACAGCCATACAGAGCTCGGAGGCAGACGATGTGATTATGGAAAAAGCTCAAAAGGTTATGGATGAAAAGCAACACATTTATGAGGTAATTGTTAATGAGTTTCAGAAGTTAAATGCAGAATATTAATGCGTCTCTTTATGGGTACAGCTTTTCCAACCTTGGGCCTTGAAAACCTATGGTGACCAGGCGAAAACTAAAACCATTACCATGCGCAAAAAGGTTAGAATCTTAAAGGCTTTGGAGGGCAAAGAGCATAGTCGGCCGGATAGTTCCAAGTTTCGTTTTTGGGTTAAAACTAAAGGTGAGTTCGAAAGCTTTGTTGGAAAGCTTTTGTTAAGTTTTGGGGATCAAATGTAAAGATTTTAAGCCCGTGCTCCTACTTCAAGCGTTTTTGACAGACAAGAGGCAAATATGGAAAGATTTTTGTGCCGACACTCATGATTTTTCTGAATATTTTTTCAGGTTTCACTACCAAACGCCCGGAAAGCTTTGAGGATGCCCCATGTACTTTACGTGAAAAGAAACTTTTGCCACCCGATGCCATACTATCGGACAATCCGGCTGATGTGGATCTATATGTAGCCTCAACCAATAAGGTAAAAAAGCAACAGCAGGAATTGAACCTATAGTCACTTAATCTTACAACACTTTTATTTCTTTATCTTTAAAGGACTTTGAAAAGCGTCATTATCGTAAAGTGGCCGTGGTTGAAGAGTTCTTTGATATCATTTACAATATACACATGGAATTGGGCGGTAGGAGTGGCATGCATGCTGGTCAAAAGCGTACCTATCGCATAGTGAGTCGGACAGACAAGAAAAAATTATGAAATCGTTTATCGTTTGCATACAGAAACTCATGTATTTCTTCCTTTCTTTTCTTTATAGATTTCCGAAACCTATGCTTTTTTGCCCCGTGAAGCGGTTACAAGATTTCTATCCATTTGTCCCGAATGCAAAAAGAACTTGAGACCTTCCTCACCCTCAGCTGCTACTGGCTCAGCTCAGATTAAAGAAGATTCTGTTGGAGTAGCACAAAATGAGAGTTCTTCTGAAGTGGAAGTTCTTAACTATTCGTCACACACTGAAAGCTCTTTAGAGGCAGGACCCACAGCAAAAACCTTAACAAAACCCTTGGCACCAACGGTTTTAGCCCAGCCTTTAAAAAGCCAGGCTAAAAAACGTCGTTACTCCAATCCCGATAATAATTCGAAAGCTTTTGTTGCGCCTTTAGCAGAGCAAACGGATATGCAACAATCTTTGCCTAGGCGTAACTCAAGTCCTATTGTACCCATAACAACTAATACAGCAACAAGCTTTACTTTGCCTCAAATATCAACCCCATTGCCCAAGATACGGGTCAATCCTAACCTACAAAGACCATTTACGCCACCGCTTTTAGAATCCACTGGTTTTGTACAGCCTTCACACTTCGCTGGTTGTGGTTTTGATTTTCATAGCCTTAAGTCACGTGACAATCTAATGCGTTATTATGACTTTATGCGGCGCTTGTATACGGGTAATCTTTTAATGCCCTCGCAGGCAAATTTACAAGCCCGTAATCCCGTAGAGACAACCATAATCAAGAAAGATTCCGTAACCCAGAAAAAAACTTTTTCCAAATCTTGTGAAATTACACACGCCACCTCTTCTTCGGAGGATGATGGTGATAATGTTACCGTATTGGCTGCTAAAAGATTTAAAAGCTCTCCCGTTAGCTCTCAGAAGGTGGCAACAAAAGCTTTTGAGGCCACTTTATCATTGCAAATACCTGCAACCGATAAAGATTTCATACAAACCACACAAATCCGTGCAATTAATCTTTCCAAAAATTCTAATTCTTCTACTTTCAGCACCGCAGAAAAATCGGGAATTGAACCTAAGACACCTACAAGCATTTTGAAAATACCAACAGCTTCGTTTGCTGCAACACCAACAATGGGCGCAACTTCAACACCCACGGGCATTAAGAAAGAGGCAGTAACACCACCAAAATCATCGGCATTACGTATACCACAAATGCGTTCTGTGTCGGCGTTGCCACCATTAGACTTTGAACGCTTAAAGCCCATAACCTCAACGTATTTACAATTAACACGCAGCATGGGCTTAAGTGATGAGGAAGCATTGCGTTTTGATAATTTGGTAAGTAAAGATTTTAAATATTCTCTTTAGACTTTAAAAAATTATCGTATAAGAGACAGGGTTACCATTATTTATTTTGAATTACGCAATTTTTTTTTAATTTCTAAAAAAAACAAATTTTGTTTTTCATTTCAAATACTGTTTTTCTAATTGAAAAAAGACGAAAAAATTTTTCAAAAATATTTATATTATATGGCAACCCTTTTTCTAAAAAAGCAACTATGTTATCTACAATTGTATTGAAATATTTGAAACTACAGTTGGCAATGAAACAGTTTTTTTCCAATGCAGACTATAAAGCTGCTTCATAATATTTCAAATATAGGGCTGCCAATATAGGGTTGCCATATATATTTTTGATTATTAAAATTTTGTTTTTCATTTCAAATATAATTTTTCTAATTGAAAAAAAAACAAAAAAATTTTTTCAAAAATATTTATTTTATATGGCAACCCTATTTAAAAAAAAAAGCAACTGTGTTATCTACAATTGTATTGAAATATTTGAAACTACAGTTAGCAATGAAACAGTTTTATTTCCAATGAAGACTATAAAGGTTCTTCATAATATTTCAAATATAGGGTTGCCAATATAGGGTTGCCATATATATTTTTGATTATTAAAATTTTTTTATTCAAAACTTTTTTCCAATTTTTTAATCCCTATTATCAACATGATTTATTTATTAATTATTGTCCTATTCATGTTAAATTTATTTGTTAAAAATCATTGAATTTTTTTTAAATTTTTAAATGCTTTTTTAAACGCGTAATCACTAGGCATTTTATTTTATTTATTTATTGTATAAATATCTGCTTGCAATTGCTTATAAAAAAATCTTTACTAATCTAGTTTATCTTTTCTCTGACATGCTTGGCTTTATAAAATCACGCAAATATTTCTTATTCCCCGCTCCCAAATATATGCAACAAAAAATAAACTGAGCTTAAATAGAAATTATACACCAAAATTATGCTACAATTTGCGGATAAACGAAGCAGCTGAAAACCTATCAAAGACATCCAAAGCAACTAAGATTTAGCACTTAAGCAATTATCAATAGCCCAGACTGCAACCTTTTATGCCAGTTCAAGTTAAAACAATAGTAATTTAAGCAATATTCCTTCAAAATAATGTCTAAACCATATTAACACATATAAATATCAAAATGGTTGTTGTCTAGGATCAAAAAAACTCAATAGTAATACAGAAATTCTAGATTTTAAGACAAAGTTAATTATCAGCCCATATGATGGTTCTTGACCTGAGTAAGTCAAAATAAATTTACCAAATTTGTATCAGTGCGGTATGTTAAGTTAGGTTAGGTGGTAGACCTTTCTTGTATGGTAAGGTCCCCCTTTGGGAAGGAGTTTAGGCGCCTTGTAATACAGAAATAAATATTGAACCCTGACTTCAAACATTCATTGTTTAAAGCCATCCCATATCCAAAATCAATCTTATATTGATCCTAATTTTGTAGAGTTCAGTCGCCGTGGTCTAGTAGATAGTGTGTTGGCTTATTAGACGTAAGGCCACGGTTCAAACCCCAGCTCAGACATCAAAACGTAAATATGAAAAAATATTTCTTCGTTGACTTTCTTTCTGTCAGATTTCTGACAAAAACCCTGGGAGTAAATAATAAATTGCCATGAAAAGGTTCTTAAAAATCTGTCATTCGGAGTCGACTTTAAGCTGCAGGTCCCGCCACTCATGCATAAAAATTAATGCACACAACATAAGTGGCGTGAGAAACTAGGTCATGATCCTGACTAAAGGGTTGTAATGACCAATTATGTATGCATGTATGTCGGTCCACCATGACAGAAAATAAACCTTAGTATCTTCATGCAAGAAGAGAATAGAATACAGATTAATATCTTTGTGCTCCTCGGCCTTTCGAGGGAATGACAAGTCTATCGGCACGTATTCCAATACGCCAGAACCCTATGAGAATCCTAATAGTGTGATCAATGACGGTGCCTATTAAAGAATGGAAAATAATCAATCCAGTTCTGAAACCCTAAATGAGGATTTAACTGAAAAAATTGGAGAATCTATAAAATGGGTGATTTTTTAAGAATTATAGGAAAAATTTTCAGAAAAATGCATGAAATCTTTATTTGAATCGATAGTACGGTCCATATAATTTAATATCTGAACATTATTTCATGCAAATGTTGACCGCGACTGCGCCTCAAATGGTCCATCTGCTTAGTCCAATTTTGGCATACTCTTTCCACAACATTTCGGCCGGTATTTCACGAATAAATGCTTCAATGTTGTCTTCCAATGCGTCAATTGAAGCGGGCTTGTCTGTATAGACATGAGCTTTAACATAGCCCCACAAAAAATAGTCTAAAGACGTTAAATCGCACGATCTAGGCGGCCAATTGACCGGGGTCCCGAACGTGAAATAAAACTCGCCTCTCAATAAGTCCATTGTTACGCCTGCTGTGTGGCATGTGGCATCGTCTTGTTGTAACCACATGTCATGTAAGTCAAGCTCTTGCATTTTGGGCAAATAAAAGTTGGATATCATCTCACGATAGCGCTCACCATTCACAGTTACGTTACTATTCGCTGCATCTTTGAAGAAGTACGGTCCAATGATGCCACCAGCCACCATAAACCGCACCAAACTGTGACTTTTTCTGGATGCACTGGTAGCTTTTGCAATGCTTTTGGCTGATCTTCACTCCAAAATCGACAATTCTGCTTATTTTCGTATCCATTGAGCCAAAAATGAGCTTCGCCGCTGAACACAATTTTTCGATAAAGAAGTGGATCTTCGGCCAACTTCCCTTCGGCCCATTCACCAAAAATTCTGCGTTGCTGTAAGTCGTTGGGCTTCAATTCTTGCACCAGCTGTATTTTGAAAGACTTCACACCCAAATCCTTCAGCAAAATTTTGCACGCTGTTGAGTAACAGAGGCCAAATTGCTGCGAACGGCGACAAATCGATAATTGATGGTCATCGTTAACACTGGCCGGCCGATACAGCTGCGATATTTTCTTCATTTCGCACTCTACGCGTAAGCGTGTTGATGGTTTAATGTCCCCAACAATGTAAATTTGGTGCGAAATTTAGTCACAATAGCCCGAATAGCCGCTTCAGTAGGTCGAGTAAACTGACCATAAAATGGAAGAAGCGCGCGATGAACTTTCTTAACAGAGCCACGCATTTTGATAATAAAATTCAATGATTTTGCAAGCGTTGTTCGTTTGTAAGACGAGTCATTATACAACAAACTGAAGATGTTTGACAGTGAAACAAAACACGAAACGTGCGTGAGCTGTTTAAACCAGTGTTGCCAAAAAGATAATAGCTAAAAAATCACCCGTTACTTTCATATATCGGCGATTATAAGCTCTATACCAGACCTGAGCAGATCGTCATCAAAGCAATCACCGACGGTATCCCTATTTCTGGAATCCATTCCATAGTAACCTTTGAATGATTTTAAATATTCGGCCTTTATACACGACGAGGAACATCAAGGTGATGTTTGTAGGGGGTTTGGCTTTCAGGGACGATACCATTACTCAACAAACATTGTTCTGTGGTTTCATGATACTATTGCAGACTCAGTGCCGCTCCCCGATCTAACATGATTCCTGCGAATAAGCAGCTTTCTCTCGCAGAACAAGTTGACTATCTGAATATATTTTACACACACCCTAATTTTGTGAATCCCTGCTTGAAGAGCACTTGGCCATTTGCTCATATGTGCGGTTGTTCTTGTTTTAGGATCAAAGACTTCCGCTCCCATATCGGCATCAGCCTTTGATTCATTCATTATCCAGTTCAGCTCTCTCAGATCTACACAAGGGCTGCCTTCCAAAATGTTAGTTGCTTTGTGTTTTAACAAAGTATTGTGTTTCATAATGCCGCTGTACAAAATATATGCAACGTATTCTATTTCAAAACGTCGTCAATGTGTATTTTTAACGCAGCCAAGAAGCAATCAGGCATCGTGGTTATAGTTGATGCATTGTTTGGTTACTTTGCATATCTACATTGTTTATAAACAGTAGTAGAACTGCATACAAACTTTGTATTGATACATTGTGGAAGGCAGCCAAGGCTCATCTGACATACATTCCCTGCGACTAGGGATCACGGTCTTCCACCTATATGACCAAAGTCGTGTAGACCTAGCCGTGACATAAATTGCTTTATTCTCATGTTACAGTCTCTTGCGAAGATGTACCAAGTGTGCAGCCTAGTTATGGCCTAATGTTCGCAGTGTAGCTAGAAGGATTGTTTCTGAAGAATAGTTATTTAAATTAGGCTTGTTGCGTAGGTATTTGACAGTAAGGCGTCTTGTGGGGATCGATTAAAAATTCAATACAGCAATCCCGTTTTAAAGCTTTGGGATTTACTACTACAACAATATTGAAAGTAGTTAATCAGGCGACACACTTAGGAGGTGCTTGAGATAAAGTAGAGACTTAGCTAATTTAGTTACATAGCTAGAAGAGACTTGGTTACTTAAGCGTAGTTTAAAACCAATCAGACAGTTGCTAGGATATAAGATTACACAATTAAAAAAGAAAAGACGAGACTATCGACTAATTTCTTTAAAAATTTTAATAAAAGTTACAATAAATATCATAAAATTGCATTTTTTTAGAAATATAGTACAGTTACAAACCCAAAGTTTAGTCAACTTTAATGAATATATAATCCAGGACAACAACCATTTTTTTAAAATGAACCTAAATACATCAAATACATTATTTTTTTAATTTTTTTTTTTTGTTCAATTAAATGTTTATCAAATTTATTTATTTTCACTTTGCTTTGCCATAGTCCAGTTATCAACCTGATTATTTTTAAGTACATATTTTTGTTTATTGCTTTATTTTGTATTATTTTTAGTGCTTTAGATCTCGCTTTGCAATTATTTTTTTTGATTATTTTGTTTGTGCTTTATTTAATTCAAATTTATTTATTTTTTTCTTATATTTTTTATCTTTTTTTTCTTATTTTTTTACGTTATTTTTTTATTGTTTTTTTTTTTAACAGTTGAGTTTTTAATAAACAAAAATAATAAAATAAAAATAAACGCTTTTTATTAAACGCTGCGCAAATGCTTCATGTAGTGGCTTCTGGTATTTAAATAATTTTTTTTTGAAATTTTTTTTTAGTTTTATAAAACTATTTTTTTAATTAAATATATTAATTTCTTATCTTATTTAAAAAAAAATGTTTGAAATAAAAGATAATAATTTAGTTTTTGAAAAAAGAAAATAACGCGTACAATTTGGAAAAATTATTTTTTGGCATCGAAATTTTGAATTTTTTTTTTAATAAAAAATTTTACAGTTCAAAGGCAAGGGGTAAGTAGTTAAGTTTAAGCATTGAAAAATTCGAAATTATTTATATTATAAGAGCAATAAGGCACTTTATTGGAAGTATGATAAGAAAAATTTTTTTATTTTTTTAATCAAAAATTTTTTAAATTAAAGAAATTAATTCAAAATTTTTGAATATTTAATGCCACGATAATATCAGAAAAATTTTCTCATGGGCCACGGTAACTTTATTAAATAATTTAGTTAAAAATGTATCAAGGAAACTTAATGTATCACAAAAAAAATTTTTTTTCGTCAAAATTCCCGGAAAAACACTATTTTTTATGTCACACATATGTATATGACTGACATGGCCCTATATTAAAACTTTTTTTATTTATTTATTTATTTATTTAAAATGCGTATTTTACAAAAATAAATTTGTAAAATACAATTCCAAAATAGTGTGGACTACAAATCGCGTACGTCAGACATATAGTATGTCTGACATCGCTCATGTAGAACTTCTTAGCGTCAGACACATATGACTGACACGACTCATGTAGAACTTCTTAGCGTCAGACACATATGACTGACATGGCGATGAACGTGTTAATAATTAAGAATCAGTATAAAAATCTTAAAATTTTATTTTAAACTCTATTGAATATTTTTTTTTTTCAATTTTAAACATGTTTTTTTAACAAAATATTTAACAATTCTTAGTACATATTGTTACGTTTTTACCATTTGAAAACGTTTAAAATATGAGCTCGTAGTCTACAAATTAAATAAAAATAAATTTGTGTCGAATTTTAATAAAAATTCTTAATTATTTGCACAATTCTGTGTGCCACTGTTCATAACTTGATGTAAACAACAACAATTGCTTTCCTTTGTTTACACACTTTGCATAAACAATAACAATTACTAGACAATTGTTCGACAGATCTTTGTAACGGAGATCTTCAAACCACGATTATTCTCTTCAAACACACAGCGTCTTCACAAAAGACTGACTGAACTTTTACTAACTCAGTCGCCTGCTTTGCCTTGCCTTTTATATGGCAGAGTAAACAGTCTGTTGAATGTTTATCAAAGCGAATGTTCGTGACTTCGCCTTCTCAAGATTTCTATTAATGTAGAAATCGTTATTTCATTATTGTCGTTTATGTATTTTGTTTACATTTATTCTTGTGGTGTTGTTTGTTGTATTTTTGTTTACTTGTTTACCATTTTTTATGCTGGTGTTTGTTGTTGTATTTTTGTTTACTTGTTTACCATTTTTTATGCTGGTGTTTGTTGTTGTATTTTTGTTTACTTCTTTATCATTTTTGTTATGCTGGTGTTTGTTGTTATATTAAGCCGTACGATAATTTGTAAACAGGTTTGTTTACTGCATTGTTTTGTTTTTATAGCTTTTGTTTATAATTTTAATGTTAAGCTTTGTAAAAGCAAAACATCAGTATTTAGATTTTCCTTATTTTCGTAACAATATTTTATTTAACAAGATATCCTCTATTATTTAAACACAAATTATAATACAAACATTTTAAGCATACTTTTCGAAATTACAAAAAATTAGGGCATACTTTTATATATATATATATATATATATATATATATATATATATATATATATATGAATCTTTAAAACGGCTTATATACGACTCTTTTAAAATTTTAGCCATGAAATGACCTCATTCTGAACGATAGATTTCTGAGAAACTTCTCATGCCAATTTGATTTTACGCTCAGAGTTTTTGCCATAAGTCTGCTTAGAGGAAGTCGCCCAAAGAAATATTTTTTCATCTTTCTTACGGCAACCTTAGAAGTCGCCCTAGTCTAGTAGGTAGTGTGTCGGCTTAGTAGACGTAAAGCCAGGGTTCGAGTCCCAGGCCAGGCATATCAAGACAAAATACAAAAATTATTTTCTTCGGCGACTTCCTCTCAGCAGAGTAAATAAAATTGCCATGAAAAAGTTTCTCAAAAATCTGTCGTTCGGAGTCGACTTTAAACTGTAGGTCCCACCACTCATGTATGAAATTAACACACACAACATAAGTGGTATGTGAAACTAGGACGTTGTACAATGGGTCAATTCGATCTCCGGGTGCTGTACTTGTCTTAATTGACAAGTACACTTCCTCTAACCTAACCTAACCTACGGCGACCCATTTGCTTCGATTGTGATTCCGATAAAACTGATCTATTGATCCTATCTTCTAGAGAGTTTCCCCTTTGTTTAAGACAACCTAATTCTTTTGCTTTGGTAAGCGATTTATTATCATTGATTGGGGCAAATTCACTTCACATAATTCTGTTCAAATGCGGTAATATTTACGAGACCAAAAGTCGGATACATAATGGGAATGATATTCGAAAAATTGCCTACAAAAAGTCTATTAGTTGCAATTATAGGTACTGATTCATGCCTTAATCCAAATCGCAGCAATCAAATAAACATTGGCACTCATACAAAAGATTTCCCCTGACATTATTCAAGTAGAATTCGAAGCCAAGGACGTAAAACTAAAATTCATTGTATTTATAATTTAAAATGCCTTTTCCATTGAAAATTTACAGTGCAAAGGCCTCATTAATGCTTTGGGCCACTTCATAATAATCTAATTTATAAATTATAATAAAAAAATTCAAGCATACTTTCCGGCTTACCTGCAAAATAATAAAAAGATTTTGAAACTTTTTAAATATTTTTTTAAAATATTTTTATTAAATTAAATAAACAATCCTTATATACAATTTACATTTTAGAAGTATTTTTACCAAAAAAAATTTCATAAATTAAAAATGCATCAATTTTTTTTAGCATACTTTAGGGGCAAATTAAATATTTCGTTTATAATTTTCTAAAGCTTTTCGTAATAAGTTTGTAAATGTTTTAAATGGATTTTCTTACAATCTAAAGCATATTTTTAAGCCGTTCTTCTTAAATAACCTCACTTATATGGTTTAGGTTTAGGCTGCTCACTAGCTCCTACGCCCCTGGGAGCGCTCAATACAAATGTTGCTGTTAAAACCTCACCATTGTCATCGATAAATGTCTTGCTGTAATGATTATTACGGCTGATAATATCGTATTTCGTTATACCCAATTTGGCTAAGAATTCGTTAATAGGACTGAGACCACTACCAAAAGGCGTTAAAGGCTGTAGAGGAGCATTGGGTAGTGTCAGCGGTCTGTAGGAGTTGAAGGAATGCGACGTAAACTGGGGTGGCGTATAGTGATGCTGTTGTATTGACATCTCAGGCTGTATTGGTCTGGAATTAATTTTATAGGTTGTGGTTACTATGCGGCCATCTGGTTCGGTACGTGTTTTCGTTATGGTATCTCCCTCGATATTGGTAATATCATCAGGACTAATGCCTGCCTTACGCAATACCTCTTGCATTTGTGGATCCAAATCTTTCAGTGTAGGTTTCTCCGGGCTTGTGAGGGTTTTGCTGTAGGTTCTGATATTGGTTTCCACTTTGGGTGTAAACAGCTCAATATTCTCTTCAACGGGTTGCTTGTGCTCAATTTTTAATACCTGCTCTGTGTGCATGGTTGGCTTTAGGTGTGGGGGTAAAGATTTGATGACACTGTCATTAGCTGGCTGGCCGTTGTACAAAACCTCAGTTACTGGCAAGTCTTCAATATTTATGACCTTAGGTTTTAGGGTAGTTGAAGAGGGCGTGTCATAAGTAGGCGTGGCTTTATTAGTTGAAGCAAAAGTTTCAGTTTTTGTGGTTGTTGTAGAGGGACGGCCATATTGTGACTTGAGAAAATCATCTAATGATGGCAAAGGTCTGGGCGTCTGGGCTTTAGTTGTTGTCCTAGTAGTGGTGCTAGTGGTACTGGTGGTAGTGGGTGTGGTAAATTCCGGCCATTCCCATGTCTTTGGAGTCCACGAAGCAAATGTTTTCTTTGTGGTGGCCTCTACATTTGGATTTTCATTAACTACCACCCAGTCATCGGCGTCATCTGTATCAGGGCTGTTCCAGTCATGAGGCCAATTGGGCTCATCTAATGTAGGCCAATCAATATCTCCAATGGCAGGAAATTTATGTCTTGGTGGCTGTTCCAAAGTGGGTGTTGGACTATTCGAGGTGGTCTGTACTGTATGTTTTTCACCATTTGGTCCCGTAAAAGTTCGTGTTACTGTTCTATGACTATAGGTGTGTGGTTTAGGGTTACTCGCTAGCCAGGGATTTGAAATTGGTGGTGCATAGGCAGATGGCTGTGGCCATGAGGAGGAAAATGGTTTATTAAGCCAGTCGCCTGTAAGCTCTGGTTGCCCTAAAACACTTGTGGCCTTGGGCTTATCAATGGCTATGGTTTGGGTCACCTTATTGCCATCCGCATCGGTAAAGGTACGTGTTATGGTGCCTGTTGGGGATTTCTGTAGTTCATCTATGGGTATGGAATCGGGTACATTGCCGGAATTATAAACATAACGGTTACGTGTTTGGGTAACAGTTTTTCTGGATATTGTGCCATCATCTTCTAGGCTATAGGTGGTGGTTTTGGTAACACCGCCTGGTGTGTTAACAATTCGAACGACTGGCTTTTTTGTGCGCAATAGTTCTGCAACAGCATCACCATCCATGCCACGCTTAATGGCTGCCTCTATTATGGCTTGGTCCCTTGATGGTTGTGTGGGAGAACCAAAATCTATAGTTTCAGCATCGGGATGGCCATAGTGAGCCAGGCAACAGGCGATGAGCTGCAATTAAAATCAGAAAAAAGGTTTTTTTTTTTATTAAAATTCTCATTTTATACAGGAAATAAATACGAATTTTTAAAGTTTAGCGGCTGTAATGCGGCGTTTTTGTTTTTAATCAGTCTCTGCTTTAAAGAGCTGCCCTTATTGCCTGCCGGTTTTAAGATCATAGGAAAGATAAGAAATGAAAAAAACAAAACGAAATACTTTGTAAAATTGTTGCGCTTCTTAGAAATGATTTGAATTTTTTTCGTTTCCGATTATTTATTTCAAGGTCATACCCTATCAAACGAATAAACAAATCTTATCAATTGCGCCTTGAGGTTTAAAAATGCACACACACAAACATACATACACGTACTTAGACCAGTTGTCACCAGCTGTGAAAGGCCTATTTAAACGTTCTTTTTTCTTCTTATTCAAGAAAGTAAAGAGAATTCTTTCAGCATATCTACGCCACAATCTTTTAGTCAGGATTAAAACCCCAGCCTGTAACACCAGCCATGTTTTGTACGTTAATTTTAAGCATTTAAGTGACAGGGACCTACAGTTTTTTGAAAAAGTTTTCATGGCAAATTTATTTTCTCTTAGATTTTTTGCCACAAAGGAAAGAAATTCGTTAACTGGACTAAGACCACTACCGAATGGCGTTAAAGACTGTAGAGGAGCATTTAGTGGTGCTAGCGGTTGAAAACTAAGAATTGAAGGAACGTGACATAAACTGGGGTGGCGTACAGTAATGCTGTTGTGTTGGCATCTCATAAACTATGGCTGTTGAATGAATTTTATAGTTTGTGATTATAATGCGTCCATCGAATTCTGTACGTGTTTTCGGTATGGTATCTCCCTCGTTATTGATAATATCACCAGAACTAATGCCTGCCTTTCGCAACACCTCTTGCATTTGCGGATCCAGATCTTTCAGTATAGGTTTCTCTGAGTTCTTTAAGGTTTTGATGTAGGTTCTGATATTGCTTTGCTAAAAGAAATGTTTTTTAAATTCACTTTCTTCGAGTTGTCTGAGCTGGGATTTGAACTACGGACTCTTGGCCAATAAAACAACACAAAACTACCAAACTAGACTATGGCAGACTCATATACAAATCCATAGAAATTTTCGCGCATAGTTCAGTACTTAATCAAGCTCTGGGTGGCAGCATCTATAGGGATTCGGCCTACCTGATCAATACAGGGTTTTTCAGAAAGTTAGGTTGTAATTCTGATTAAAGGGTTGTAATGATCAATTAAGCCAGCAAGTTCACAAGGTGCATCTCACAATTTCAACTCAATAATCGTTTCCTCCATTCTTTTCCTTTCAAAATTCCACTTTGTGGAATAGCGGCCTATTTAAACTGATACTTTTATGCAAGATTTGTTTGATTTTTCAATAAATTTGAAAATATTGTTACGAAAATGAAAAATCTCTCGATACTGGTGCTTTGCTTTTACATCGCTTAACATTAAAATTTTACACAAAAGCTACAAAAACAAAACAATGCAGTAAACAAACCTGTTTACGAATTATCGTACGGCTTAATATAACAACAAACACCAGCATTGAAAAATGGTAAACAAGTAACAAAAATACAACAACAAACACTACAAGAATAAATGTAAACAAAATACACAAACAACAATAACGAATGAAAACAATGATGTTTACATTTATAGAGATTTCGAGAAGGCGAAGCCACAAACATTCGCCTTCAAGAACATTCATCAGACTGTTTACGTTGCCATATAAAAGGCAGGGCAAAGCAGGAGAGTGAGTTACTTTTTAACAATATTTTGAATCAGTTTTAGGAATCCTTTGTTTTTCTATTTTTTATCACAATGTGATCTTGAGGCCTATGTCACTATGCTTTTTTTTTTTTTTTTTTTTTTATTATTAAAATATTATGCATTTGCTAAAGGAGTTTTTAAATTTCTGTTCATTATTCAAAATCACAAACAATTTTTCATCTTGAGTTCATTTCCGTGAAATATTTTTTTTTTCAAAAAAATTTCCGTAATTTGTAGAAAAAATTTTCCATAATTTGTTGCAAAGAAAAAGTCATAACTTCACAGCATTATTTCTTTGGAAATAGTTTGTTTTTAATTTTTTTTTTGTTATTAAATGATTCACCGAATTTTTTAATGTATTCCAAGAAATATGTTTTTTAGGCTTTCATGCTTAATATTTCATTTTTTTTAAATTTTTTTGTTGTATTACCTGCACCACTAATAATATTTTAAAAACATGTTTAATATTTCCCATATTTTCAACAGAAATATTCTTTTTAAAAATTCTTTTTTCTTTTCACCACAAAAATAAAAATTCTCGTCTTCAATCTGTTCTGTATTAAGCGCGTCTTAATTCGTTGACGTTTATTTAAAAACTAAATTCATTTCATTCAATAATTTCTTCTTATTTCAAGACAATTTACATACATGTCTGTGTATTTCTGTTCTTTTTTTTTCTAAAAATTCTAAATCTTACTGATAAGCCGTACTTTGCTGTGTATGAATTCGGAATTCGTTTTATGTGATCTTAACTACATAAATACCTAGAAATATTGTCTATTTTTTTCCCCACATTTTTTTTTAATTTTTTTTTATTATTTTTTTCTTATTATTAATGAGGTTATCTGTGTTCAAATTGGAGAGAACCTTTAACGGATTTAATAACAAAATAATTATGAATCTATTCATAAATAAATTGTGCATCTCTTTCAGTGCCTTTAAAGATTATAAACTAATCATCAGTAACCCAGCAAAATTTTTTTTCTGTGAATTTGAAAAATTCTATTTTTTATGGCACTTCATGGTATCACTATTCAACTAATATAGGATCTTTCATTAAACATTTCGTATCTTTGAATTTAAATCACACATAAATATGTGTAAGATATCAATAAAAATTTTTTCTTTAGGTTCAAGGCTCTAAACTTAAGTGTGGTAAATACAACCCTTTAGTCAGGATTACAACCTAGCAATTAATTGTGAAAATTTTTATCCATGAATGGTGGAACCTACAGTTCAAAGTCGACTTTGAACGAAAGATTTTTGAGAAACTTCTCCCCGTTTTTGCCAGAACTCTGCTGAGAGGAAGCGCCGAAAGAAATATTTTTTTTTTTATATTTCGTTTTGTACGGGATGTCTTAGTCGGGATTTGGACCTCGTTCTCTCGTCTAATAATTTTATTTTATTTATTAACAACAATACAATTACAAATTATATTCTAATTACATACGACCGGAGTAACTTGACCATATGCTCGGTGTAGTGTCACAGACCAGAGTCTCGGGTGGAAATCGAATCCACGACCCTCATGCTAATAGTCTACCACGCTACCCTCTCGTCTAATAAGTCAACACACTACCTACTACAATACGACGACTTTCCATAGCGACTTACTTTACTCGCAGAGTTTTTACACGAAAACTGCTTAGAGCAACTCGGCAAAAGAAATGTTTTTTCACATTTCGTTTAGTTCTTCAAGATGTCTGAGATGTGGCTTGAAACACGTTACTAATGTAATAATTCCGAGGGAATATCAATTCTTTTCTAAGATACTTACAAAGAACCCAACATGACATATTAACGTATACAACGACTATAAAACTACAAAAAAACAAGCTGGTTTTCGGCAAAATAGGTTATGTATTGAACACATAAACACTCTTAGGATGACTTCTGAACAAAGACTTGAGTGGAAAAATAATTCATATTTTCCCTATTGCATATGGAATACTAAAATGATATCTTTTAGAAGCTCAATTAATCCATTAAAATTTGCGAGAACCTTACAAAATCCTTTTATTGTGAAATCGGATGTAGTGTTTCCACATTACAACCCTTCAGTCAGGATTACGAACTAGATTCTCACAACTTGTATCTCGTGTGTGTTAATTTTATACACGAGTGACGGGACCTACAGTTTAAAGTCGACTCCGAACGACAGATTTTTGAGAAACTTTTTCATGGCAGGTTTATTTACTCTCAGAGTTTTTGCCAGAAATCTGCTGAGAGGAAGTCACCGAAAAAATATTTCTCATATTTCGTTTTGATGTCTGACCTGGGGTTTGAACCGTGACGTTACGTTTAATAAGCCAACACACTACCTACTAGACCACGGCGGCTTCAAAAAGCTTTTGTAATATTATTTAAAAATACTAAATAAATCAGACAACAAGATTGTTTGTTAAACTGTCAATTAGTCAGAGGAAAAATTCCACATTAAATGAAATAAGCGCGAAACGTGAAGGAAAGATGAAGAATATTAAAGAACCCAAACATATTGAAATTTATATACATATAAGAGAGGGTGTAAAACGTAAGATGCCAAGTAAGGTTTATAAAAATTTTCTATTCACTGAATACAATTAGTACAGATCAAAATGTTTGTGAGTTTATTTTTAAAAATTGTTTTTAAATACATTTTTGAATTGATTATTTTCATTTTTTTAAATTTTTTATTTTCTGTTACTGGATTTGTCTTTCTGATGTTTTTTTTCGGTCAAATTTCTAAAAACAAAGTATGATTAATCATCTGAGAAATACTTCTTTCTACCTTTCTAACAACAACAACAGCAAACAATTTGTTTAGATTTTGGTTTAATTATACGTTAAAATATGACATAAGCTTGAAATTAGAATAAAAAAAGATTTTTAATAGTGTTGCCATAAAGCATGTGTTCAAATGGAAATCGTGTTAAAAACCGGCTTAAAAACCGTTTGTAATGGATAATGAACCAAGCAAGCAAGAGAGTTGCAAGAAAGTCTATACAAAAACAGCTGATATCTTCAATTCAATTTATTTTATTTTATTTAATAACTAGCTGTACCACCAACAAAAATAAATTTGAAGGAAAGGCATCAATTACTCAAATATCCAATTAATTTTAAATCAATTTATGGATTTTGTTTCCCGTTGTCCAGATGATTCAGACGAACGGGCCTGAGTAGTACGCATTCGATCAGTTTCTAATCTCACTTGTCGTTGTTCAAGTGATTCATGCGAATGGGTCTCAGCGGCTTGTACTCGAAGATTTTTCAGTCTCAATGCTTCTTGAGGTGTAGGTCGACCAATTGCTTGTCGCTTAGGAGGCGTGATTGCTCGGGAACGACGTGAAAAATTGCGTTTAAGTTTATTAGAATCTCACAATGTACCCAATCCAATTGAACCCAACAGCATTTTCAAAATTTTTCTAAAATTAAGATGTTTAAAACTTGTGATTGACATTTTACGGGAATGAGTTATACCAAATGTCATTAAAATCATAAATAATGAATCCTAAAATGTCTGGTATTTGTCCGATCAACACATATCAAATGCATAGTTTACGATTCAATTTATTTTGAATAATTCTCAGTAGCGATATCTATCGGAAATTAATCGCACTAACTTAGAAACCTCCGTCGACTTATGCGCAAATTTGCTAAAGAAGAACGATTTAATTCATTTTAAGTAATTTTCAGTGTCGCCACCTGTCGGAAATTGGTCACACCAACTTAGGAACCTTCCCCGGCTCATGCGCAACAACTTTGCTAAAGATCTTAACATGATCAAATGCACAGTTTACGATTTAATTGATTTTAAGTAATTTTCAGTGGCGCCACCTGCTGCAAATTAGTCATACCAACTTAGAAACCTTCCCTGGCTCATACGCAACAACTTTACTAAAGACCATAACATGATTAAATAGTTTAGTTTACGATTCTATTAATTACATACAAACAAACATTCATTTTTATATATATAGATTACAATACAATTAAAAATTATATTCTAATTATATACGAACGAGGTAACTTGACCATATGCTCGGTATAGTGTCACAGAGCAGAGTCTCTGGTGGGAATCGGACCCCTGATAGTCACGCTAATAGTCTAGCAAACACACACACCAGGGTACCCCAATTTAATTTAATTTCCACATTCTGCTTAGAATACCCGATTATATTATACCAGCCCAGTCTGTAAATGTTTTCTTTTTTTCAATTTCAATTTCGCTTATGGGACATCATTATTGTTTTAAGTTACAAAAACCGGTTAATCGAATAAATAAGTTTTTAACACGGTGATGCTATTAATTTTTTTTATTAAAATTTAAGAATAAAATTAGTTAAGCTACTCAAAACCACAGGTAGCATTTGTTTATCACTTTAGAAAACATATAACAATTTTGGCACATTTTTTTTCTTGGTGAATAAATTATAAATGAGTTGATAAGATGTTAAAAAAATAACTTAAATGCGTAAAGATTTAACATTAGCTTTTAAAAACGTTTAAAATATGAGCTTGTAGATTGCAAATTAAATAAAAATAAATTTGTGTTTAGTTTTAATTAAAATTCTTTATTATTTGCACAATTCTGTGTGTGCCACTGTTCACAACTTGATGTAAACAACAACAATTGCTTTTTTTTTATCGAACGTCCTCGGCCTCACACTAACCCACCCTCACCAGACCGCGGAGAGCTCGTCCCCATTACGTAGGGACACGTACACACTACAGTCCGGTCTGTAGTGGGTAAGGGAAAAGTAAGGGCAACGAAAACATAAATCAGCTACAGAACTTAATCACAAGCAGGAACTACCTATGACTAGTATAGACCATCTCCATGAGGAGACCAAGATGCTGACGGTGAAAAAACACAACGAGCTGCTCACAAAACAATTTCTCATAGCCTGCTACCAACCTTCCCATCCAAACCACCACATAGTCTTAAATGATCCCCCTCCCCGCCGCATAAGACAAGACCTCACCACATACAACTCAGACATTATACACCTCATACCCTCAATAACCGACACACTGTCCGTCAGGGAGGCACAAAATACTCTTCACAATGCCATCGTCGCGACGGCCAGAGACGAGCTCAGCCATAACAAGGTCATAAATCAGCACCCACCACCCATAGCCGATTCAGAAAGGCAGCTACCAAGAGTAACGAGGACTATTCTAGCCCAGCTCAGATCAGGATGGTCAAACTTCCTGAACAGCTACAGGGCTAGAATTATCCCGGAAATCCAAGACAGCTGCCCATCATGCAACCAAACACCACACGACACGTTGCACATTTTTAGCTGTCCAGTTAAACCGACAGCCCTGCGGCCAGTAGACCTATGGCTGAACCCTACGATGACAGCTAACTTCCTCGGACTACCTACCACATGACATTAACAACACGCACATACAACAATCCCATTTCAAACCCTTTCCATCCCCATCAAATTACACGGCACACTACAAATAGAACACATGAACTAAAATTATCTTTATTCACATACAGGGAAAAGCTTCCGGAGACAACAGCCGAACTGTTACAACAACAACTACCTATGACAAGAACGATAATACATTTTTATATAATAATTTACAAATTAATGTCAGCATATAAGCTACGTTTTATATTACAAACACTACAATTAAAATCAATAAAATCATAATACAAGTTAAAATCATTGCATAAGCGACGAAAAGGAAAATTACATCCATAGTTCGTTCTTCTATAAAAATCTAAAGAAAGAGGACAATAGTGCCGTGAAACTCTTGCTGGAATACTGAAATTCAGGTTACAAAGCAAAAACTCAGAATCGATATCACCTTTAACCAGATTAAAAACAAAACAAGCCCCCTAAAACAGACCTTCTACGTTCTAAAGTTGGAAGTTTTATCAAACCTAATCTAGGATCATATGACGGAAACCCATTGGCACAATCCCATCCTAAGCCACGTAAACAGAATAATAAAAACTGCTTCTGCACAGACTCTATTGAATCACGATGACAACGATAGTATGGATTCCAAATAATAGACGCATATTCCAAAATAGGTCTAACAAGTGAAATGTATAGCAGTCTTGTTATATAAGGATCAATGAATTCCCTAGCCCATCTTTTCACAAAACCAAGAACAGCCCGAGCTTTGCCAATCATCATACTATCAATAAAAGCCAATTTCGTATCCAATAATACTCCGAAATCAAGAAATGTAGTCACAGTTTCCAAAGGGCAAGAATCAATCACATGCATTTTCTTTGTTATTCCTCTGTTTACACCCCTTGCATAAACAATAACAATTACTAGACAATTGTTTGACAGATCGTTGTAATGGAGTCTTCAAACACACCACGTCTTCACACAAGACTCACTGAACTTCACTAACTAATTCACTCACTTGCATGCTTTGCTTTGCGCTTTATAAGGCAGGGTAAACAGTCTGATGAATGTTCTTGAAGGCGAATGTTCATGACTTCGCCTACTCGAGATCTGTATAAATGTAAACATCGTTGTCTGCATTTATTATTATAGTGCCGTTGGTGTATTTTTGTTTAATTGTGTACCATTTCTTTATGCTGGTGTTTTTGTTGTTATATTAAGTAAACAGGTTTGTTTACTGCAATGTTTTGTTTTTGTAACTTTTGTTTATAATTTTAATGTTAAGGGTTGTAAAAGCAAAACACCAGTATCGAGAGATTTTTCATTTTCGTAATAATATTGAAAACAAAACAAAGGCTTAAGACCCTAAAAATAAAAATAAAAAGAAATTTGGATACAGTTCTTGTATTTTAGAGTGTTTTAAGTGCCCGGATGCTGCTCAGAACTCTTTTTTTTTTTTTTTTTTTTTTGAAAGGTGATATATACTCTGTAGACAGTATTTTGTTAAGAAATCATTAATTTTAAAAAAGGCTTGCTGTTGTAGTATTAGTCACCTAATTTTTTTTTGATATCATTATGGATACTATTGGAAATTATCATTTTAAGGCGTAGATATTTAATTAGATTTTTTTCATTAAAATTTTTATTCAATATTCAATTAATTAAACATTTTTGACAACAAAATTTGACCAGAAAAATAAAATCCATTACAACTCAATTAATTTATTTACTTATTTATTAATAATAAAATCCAAATCATGTACGACAAGATGACAATTTTATTTTCAAAAATAGTTGGAGTTGCCATTGTGAAACTACAGTTCAGACCAAATATTAAAGAAATATTTAATATTTAAACATGAGTTGAAGTCGCCGTAGTCTAGTACGTAGTGTGTTGGCTTATTAGACGTAAAGCCAGGGTTCGAGCCCCAGGCCAGACATCAAGACAAAATACACAAAAACGCTTTTCTTCGGCGACTTCCTCTCAGCAGATTTCTGGCAAAAACTCTGAGCGTTAAAATAAAAATTTTCCAGGAAAATGTTTCTGAAAAATCTGTCGTTCGGAGTCGACTTTAAACTGTAGGTCACACCACTCATGTATAAAATTAACACACACAACGTAAGTGGTGTGAGAAACTACGTCGTAATCCTAACTAAGGGGTTGTAATGACCAATTATGTGTGTAAAATCAAGCCAGACAATCACAGATGACCTGTACCGAACGCTTGAAGCGAGCATTGGAACAAAAATAACAAGAATATCATGAGAAACATTATTTTCCATTGTCCCTCTTGGTGGCATATGCCTTTCATAAAGCATCTCCTTGTTTCCTAGATTTCCAGTGTTGTTTTTGGGTTTTCCTGCATAAAGTTGCAGTGCTCGAGGGGTATACTGTATTTGCAAGTAATCTCTGATCAACCACAAGCTGTTTAGTCTTGGAATTTAAATTCTAGAGGCATATTTGTAATGCTATTGGTGTTCCTCCTTACAGGAAGGCCAACTTAACTTCGGTTTTCTAAGTTTATTTTGCTCATTATGGGGATTCCCCAGATTGTGTGAGTTAATTTTATGCATTTAAGTGACGAGAACCTACAGTATCTTGAATAAATTTTCATGGCAAATTTATTTTCTCTTAGATTTTTTGCCACAAGACTGTTGAGAGAAAGAAATTCGGCAATTGGACTGAGACCACTACTGAATGGTGTTAAAGGCTGTAGAGGAGCATGTGGTAGTGCTAGCGGGTTATAGGAATTAAAGGAATGTGAAGTGAACTGGGGAGGCGTATAGTGATGATGGTATCTCATAGGATTCCCCCATAAAGATCGCTTTGACCTAGCACACACCCTGATAAAGTCGTTGATAAATAATTTTAGTTTCGCACAACAGAGTGATCTCTGCTTATGCATGTAATATTCAATGCCGCGAGACGAAATGCTGTGATATTACACTGTAGAATGGTTGATCATATGTTGCCATAACAATTAGAAAATATTTAGAAAATAGTCCTGACCAGGCTATATTCAACTAGCAATCACTGCGATTAAAGAAGAATACTTTGACTGGAATAAGCTTCAGCTTGGAACAGTTTATTTAAAAAAAAGCAGTTCTTACGGAGCGGAAGCCATATGTGTTAATAGATGAGAAAAGTTTAAAGCTAACAACGGCCAATATTCACAATGTATACCTAATACATACATAAATACATAATTGGTCATTACAACCATTTAGTCAGGATTACGACCTAGTTTCTCACACCACTTATGTTATGTGCGTTAATTTTTTTTTATAAAGGGTGTTTTTTACAGAGGTATAGAACTTTAAGTTGGCATTACTTTTCAAGATGGCGACCGATTTAACAGCTGTCAAGTGATTTATTCTCAGTTTGGTTTGGCAATTCATCATGAATAGACTCACGCCTGAACAATGCTTGCAAATAGTACAATTTTATTTCGAAAATAATGGTTCTGTGCGGAAAACGTATCGCACACTACGTCCATTTTATCGTCGACAAAATCGTCCATCAGAGCAGTTAATTCGATTAACCATGGAAAGTTTTCGCACGACGTTTACTCTTATTGATAACTCGCATCCCCAGAGACGCTGTACGGTGCGTACAGAAGAAGCTATTGCTGCTGTAGAGCGTAGCATTGAGGAAGACCCGAATGAGTCCATCCGCCATCGAGCACAGGAATTGGATCTGTGTCCATCCACTTTATTGAAGATTTTGCGGAAGGATCTTGGTTTGCGTGCTTACAAAATCCAACTCGTGCAAGATTTGAAGCCAAACGATCATCAAGTAAGGCGTAGATTCGTCGAATGGGCCCAAAACGAGATTACCGTTGTTCCCGATTTTCATAAACGAATTTTGTTTAGCGATGAAGCGCACTTCTGGTTGAATGGCCGCATTTGGAGTGAAGGTAATCCTCAAGTGAATGTGGAAACACGGTTACATCCAGAAAAACTGACTGTTTGGTGCGCTTTATGGGCTGGTGGAATCATTGGTCCGTACTTTTTCAAGAACGATGGTGGCCAGAACGTTACAGTCAATGGTGATCGGTATAGAGCCATGATTACAAACTTTTTCATTCCTGAATTGAATAACCATGATGTCCAGGAGATGTGGTTTCAACAAGACGGCGCAACATGAAAGACACGTTTGGTGACCGCCTAATTTCACGTTTTGGACCTGTGAATTGGCCTCCAAGATCTTGTGATTTAACACCGCTAGACTACTTTCTGTTGGGCTATGTAAAGTCATTGGTCTGTGCGGTAAAGCCACAAACGCTTGACCATTTGGAAGACAACATTCGCCGTATTATTGCCGATATACGGCCACAAATGTTGGAAAAAGTCATCGAAAATTGGACGTCCAGATTGGACTACATCCGCGCCAGCCGTGGCGGTCATATGCCAGAAATCATATTTAAAATGTAATGCCACACGATTATCTTTCGAGTGAATAAAATTCATGTCAATCGAATAATCCATTGTTGTTTTATTGCAACTTAAAGTTCTATACCTCTATAAAAAATACCCTTTTCCGAACGACAGATTTTTTAGAAATTTTAATTGGCAATTTTATTTTTAGTTTTCGCCAGAAATCTGATGAGAGGAAGTCGCCGAAGAAATATTTTTTTTTCATATTTTCGTTTTGATGTCTGACCTAGGGTTTGAACCGTGGCCTCTCTCACGTCTAATAAGCCAACACACTACCTACTAGTTGCCGTGGACTTCTAATATTTGCTAAAATCTTGCATTTTAATTAATTTTTAATTGTTTTAATTAATTTTTTTCAATTTAATTTCAATTAAATTCCTTTTCTAACGTATTCCAAGAGTTTAATTTCTCACAAAAATTTAACGGATCTGCCTGAAACTTCACACAAAATCTCTGCTTAAAACTTTAATAAACAAAATGGGAACTTTTATTTCTTCTTTGTTATTGTTGTTGTTGTTGCTGTGTTAGAATTTTCATAATTTTCGTTTCGGTTCCTTGCCATGCCTTGCCTTGCCTTGCATTGCGTTTGTGCTGCTTTATTGTAACAATTCCCTTAGACTGGCAGCGAACATTTCTTCATTTTTAAGACACACTAATTGTTTGCCTGCTTAATAATACAAAAAAAAAAATAAAAAAAATGGAAAAAAACCAAAGAAAAATTGAAAAAAAAATTCGCCGTTTTTTCTGTTCACAGACTAAGGACGTAGCATTTCTAGAATTATAAATATGTGCGGCCGGGTTATGCCCTACCCCTTGCCATCCATTTCCTATTCGAATAGTTGTCCTCAAAATGAGGCAGAAATTCATTAGTAATACGTACACACACACACACGTACACACAGAGAACTATGAAAATGAAGAAAATTATTAAAAAAAATACAAGCAAATCTCCCCCCTTTTATTTCAAAGGGGGTAGACTACAAAAAATTGTGCTGCTACTCTTGCAAGCCAAAGAAAAAATTTTTTTTCGTGTTGTTGTTGTTCCTTCCTTCTATTTCACTTGAAAACAACCAACGTAGGAGTACAAGTACTCAACGAAATTGCAATATTCCTTCAATTATTGTTTCTTCTTTCTTTTTCTATTTCTTATTATAGTTGTTGTTGTTGTTGCTGTTGTTGTTATACTGACTAGCAGTTGTTTGTTTCCTGTAGAATAACTTCATTTCAGAAAAATTATTTCTTTTTTTCTCTCTCCCCTTGCCACTATTTCTCATCATAAATGGCGAAGGCAAACTTAAAATAAAGCAAAAAAAACAAAACAAGGGAACCAAAAATAGTCATGAATTGAAATAGAAATGTAAAGGAATTCATACCTCCCAACTCTGGTTAGCAATTGTAATAGACAAGCATGGGCCTCTGCATTGAAAAACGAAAACCCAAAGACAACAACGATTGTAAGAACTTTAAATATAATGGGTAGCTAACTGTACATGCATACATACATCCATACTGGAACCTCTAGTTAAAATTAATAGGAAAAAAGTAATAAATTCTACAGTCTGTTGGAAAATTAATGAAACAAAAAATTTTTAAATCTCAAAAATTTAATTTTACTTTTATTAGTCACTGTAATAATGAAATCATTTTCTTTGCATTTCGCCAAGTGAAATCTTATTAATTACATACATACATAATTGGTCATTACAACCCTTCAGTCAGGATTACGACTTAGTTTCTCACACCACTTATATTGTGTGTGTTAATTTTATACATGAGCAGCGGGACCTACAGTTTAAAGTCGACTCCGAACGACAGATTTTTGAGGAACTTTTCATGGCAATTTTTATTTACTCTCAGAGTTTTTGCCAGAAATCTGCTGAGAGGAAGTCGCCTGGGGCTCGAACCCTGGCTTTTTGTCTAATAAGCCAACACACTACCTACTAAACCACGGCGGCTTCAATCTTATTACTTACTACACAGAATTCTTTATAGTAAAATAAAATGGTTATACTTTTGTCGACCACTGTACTAGTTAGGATCAGATAGGAGGAAGCAGCTACTTTGTTAAGTCAACGATTTTTTGATGGCACCAATAGCGGCCGTTTTGTGATACCTCGGAAACTAACGACAAAATTTATCGTTCACAGATTTCTTTATAGTAAAATAAACTAATAATACTTTTGTCGAGCACTGTACTAAAGGGCCCGGCAAATAACTTTTTTTTTTTTTGAAAATACTTTAAAAGAAAAACTCCTGAATATTTTCGCAAATTTCTTTTTTTATTTGAAAGTACAATCCTTCCGGTTAATAATGGAAAATAATTTCATTCAAATGGCTGCCTCGGCTGGCCATGCAGTAGCCTACACGATCGGTGCAATTTTTCAGCACATTATCGATTGTGTGCAGAGCTGTATTTCACCAATGGCTTCACAAATATTGTCCTTTAAAGCGTCAATTGTCTCTGGCTTGTCGGCGTAACACTTATCTTTGAAATAATAATAGTCCAACGGTGTCAAATCGCAGCTCCGAGCTGGCCAAACGACATCAGCTCTGCGGCTAATGATGCGATCTTCAAAAACAGGGCGCAAAACATCGAGTGTAGCCTCGGCTGTGTGGCACGTAGCACCGTCCTGTTGAAACCAAATGTTGCCAATATTCTCCTCTTCAATTTTTATGAACAAAAATTCGTTCAACATTGCCCGATAACGATCGCCATTGACTGTAACGGCCACTCCTTGCTCATTTTCGAAGAAAAATGGCCAAATTATGCCTCTGGACCAATATCCGCACCAAACAGTGACTCGTTTTGGGTGCGTCGCCTTTTCCATGTATGCGTGCGGGTTTTCTATGCCCCAAATGCGACAATTTTGCTTGTTCACATACCCGCCAAGATCAAAATGAGCTTCATCTGAAAAGATGATTTTTTTTTTGCCAAAATCGGCATCTTCTGGTGTAGGCTACTGCAGCCGAGGCAGCCATTTGAATGAAATTAATTTCCATTATTTACCGGAAGGATTGCACTTTCAAATAAAAAAAGAAATTTGAGAAAATATTCAGTAGTTTTCGTTGTCAAAGCATTTTCAAAAAAAAAGGTATTTGGCGGACCCTTTAGGTATGTTCAGATAGGAGGAAGCAGCTGCTTTGCTAAACCTACGATTTTTTTAATAGCACCGATAGCGGCCCTTTTGCGATGCCACATGAGGCGATACCTCGAAGACTAAAGAAAAAATCTCTCGTTCGTAGTCAACTTCAAACTGTAGGAAGAACCGCCACTTGTGAAAAAATTAGCCTACACCACATGGGTAGCGTGCGAAGCTAGGTTGTTATCCTGACTAAAGGGTTGCAATGACCAAATTACTTAACTAAGTGATCTATCCGATATCCCGTAACGATAGCTGCATTAGACCATTGAGAAAGAGTGAACCAAATAAGTGAAGTCTCTGCCGAGTCAGACAATACTAGCTGGGTCCTCAAACAATGGCCTGTGAGGTAAAGTGGTAGAAATAATTCTCAGATCCTGTTTAATTCTTTGATTAGTAGCTTTCCTATCCAATTTAGGACCCATGGGTGTGGAAATAATACATAAAAACGTTCGAAGCCTACGTTAAACTGTAGATCGCGCCACTTGTGGTCAAAATTAACTCACGCGCTATGGTTGAAGTGAAAAGCTAGGTTGAAGTCTTGGCTAAAGGGTTGTAATGATAAGTTAAGTTAGGTAAGTGGCTTGGATAACTGACTACCTGTGGATTCTTTCTACGAGTCAGGCGTGACAATGGCATTTTCTCACCGTCCACTAAAGGTGAGCACTGTAAGGTATGGTCGCCTTCTCTATGACTTAATAGAGCCAGTGTGTGATGGTAGGTCTAAGCCCATGGCTCTCTTGGAATTGTAATGTGTTATGGCTGCTTTAAGTAACCGGTTTAAAGTAACCGGTTTACATGTTGCCCTATATAGATTCCTATTCGCTAGGAGTGTGCTGCTGCAGCAAGTCCAATAGCTACCGAAGGATATTCCTGTAAACTAGGAACCCATATTAGACAGAGAAGGTACTAGGGGCATATGCCAGCCAGTTTTTACAAGACGGCCATAACCGAAACAGACCTGTTTCTTGTTTGGCTATCAGAAATGATGTATTCAATAAAATTTGAAACTGTTTTACTCACAATTTCCACAAATTTGTTCCTGAAACATGCCACAGTCATCAGAAAAGATAAGAGATATCGTAAGATCCTCCTTTTGGAGAAAATTCCGCAGTTTTTTCCAAGTTTTAAACCGTTTATGTAGACCACCATATTCTAAAAAACTCCCTGTTAAAATCTCCTAACAAAGCTAAGTTCAGACTTAGAATCACTGAGAATCAGATTGTAAAGGGTGTTTTTTTTTTATAGAGGTATAGAACTTTAAGTTGGCATTACTTTTCAAGATGGCGACCGATTTAACAGCTGTCAAGTGATTTATTCTCAGTTTGGTTTGGCAATTCATCATGAATAGACTCACGCCTGAACAACGCTTGCAAATAGTGCAATTTTATTTCGAAAATAATGGTTCTGTGCGGAAAACGTATCGCGCACTACGTCCATTTTATCGTCGACAAAATCGTCCATCAGAGCAGTTAATTCGATTAACCATGGAACGTTTTCGCACCACGTTTACTCTTATTGATAACTCGCAGCATCCTCAGAGACGCTGTACGGTGCGTACAGAAGAAGCTATTGCTGCTGTAGAGCGTAGCATTGAGGAAGACCCGAATGAGTCCATCCGCCATCGAGCACAGGAATTGGATCTGTGTCCATCCACTTTATGGAAGATTTTGCGGAAGGATCTTGGTTTGCGTGTTTACAAAATCCAACTCTTGCAAGAATTGAAGCCAAACGATCATCAAGTAAGGCGTAGATTCGTCGAATGGGACCAGAACGAGATTACCGTTGTTCCCGATTTTCATAAGCGAATTTTGTTTAGCGATGAAGCGCACTTCTGGTTGAATGGCTACGTGTATGTGGAAACACCGTTACATCCAGAAAAACTGACTGTTTGGTGCGCTTTATGGGCTGGTGGAATCATTGGTCCGTACTTTTTCAAAAACGATGGTGGCCAGAACGTTACAGTCAATGGTGATCGGTATAGAGACATGATTACTAACTTTTTCATTCCTGAATTGAGAAGGAGATGTGGTTTCAACAAGACTGTTTCAACATGTCACACAGCTCGTGCCACAATAGATTTATTGAAAGACACGTTTGGTGACCGCCTAATTTCACGTTTTGGACCTGTGAATTGGCCTCCAAGATCTTGTGATTTAACACCGCTAGACTACTTTCTGTGGGGCTATGTAAAGTCATTGGTCTATGCGGTAAAGCCACAAACGCTTGACCATTTGGAAGACAACATTCGCCGTATTATTGCCGATATACGGCAACAAATGTTGGAAAAAGTCATCGAAAATTGGACGTCCAGATTGGACTACATCCGCGCCAGCCGTGGCGGTCATATGCCAGAAATCATATTTAAAATGTAATGCCACAAGATTATCCTTCGGATAAATAAAATTCATGTCAATCGAATAATCCATCGTTGTTTTATTGCAACTTAATGTTCTATACCTCTTTAAAAAACACCCTTAGATGAAAGTCAAGCCTAACAAAGAAGGCTCTTTTGTAGAGACAAATCTAAAAAATCAACTTACAATAACAAAGAAAGAATTACAATAACAACTCAACAGTAAGATTCTAGAAGTTGTCAGAGTGAAAATGAAAATAATGAATTGCAAGTGTCCAGAGGAAAAACTTGGCTAAATATTGTGTTGTCAGTTAACAGAAATGAAATTATGATCCCAAATACAGAAACAAATTATTTTAAGGTCCTCAGAACATTCATTTTATTGAAGACCATTACATAGGATATAGATTGCTTTCTTATCTATTTTTAAACCCTAAAATTTATGAAAATTTATGGAGGAAAAAATTAAACTCTTCCTGCCTCTAAGCCTGCCTTTATTTGCTTAAAATTTTCTCTTTTCTGTTGTCCTTATAATACACACCCTGCTTCTAGACCATACTCTGCAATAGTCTTCTGCTTTTTCTATGACTATCGCCATTATCATCATCATGATGAACCTAAAAACTGAAACAGAAAAGAAGAAGAAAAACTACAAAAACTCGAATGGAAAAGATAAAGACGAAACACTGCCAACGTTGTACGAGTATATTGGAAAACAGACAAAAAAAGAATGGAAAAATTACAAACTAAATGAACTCTTGATATTAAAGGGAAGCCAACATACATACGTACATACATACGTACGTATGTACCCATTACCCGTTAAGATAACAAGTCCATAGCTTAACCACCCTTTTTCTTCTATTTTTTACGTCTGCTTCTGCTTTACTTTAGCTTTTCTTTGCCACTTTTCTATGCAATTTTGTTTGTGCAGTTTTTCATTTGTGAAAAACTGAAAATGTGTTGCCGTTGTTATTGGGGAAAATTTCTTGTATACAGGGGTCCCCCTTTTTGTTTTTTGTGTTTTTTGGATGAGAATTTTAAGACAAGGGCCCGCTTTTTTTTGTTGACGTTTTTCTTTCACTATTTTTCTACTGATTCCTCTTCTTCTTCTTCTTCTGCTTGTTCTTGTTCTCTTGCTATTGCTTACAAAGCCAGTCAAAAAAAACCATGAGATAGACAGGCATTCGTTCATCAGTTGGAGTTTTCTTTTTAAATTTTTCTTCCTTTTTTTTTATTTGTTTTAAGGGAAACTAAGCATTGCTGTAATAGTAGTAGAAATTGGTCTTGTTACAGTGCTTAATAAAAGTTGTCATACACATATTTTGCTTTAAGCGATTCCCTATTTAACAAATCACTAATAAACTGGATTTTATATGAAACAGTGCTGAACAAAAGTACTCTTATTATACATTCCTTTTACCATAGAAATCAAACTTCATTGTGCTTATAGGTCGCGCCTTTTTACTACAATTTAGTGTAGATATGCATCTTCTCACACCACTTATTTTGTGTGTGTTAATTTTGTACGTGAGTGGTGGGACCTACAGTTTAAAGTCGACTCCGAACGACAGATTGAGAAACTTTTCATGGCAATTTTATTTACTCTCAGAGTTTTTGCCAGTAATCTGGTGAGTGAAAGTCGCCGAAGAAATATTTTTTAATGTTTCCTTTTGTTCGAGATGTCTGGCCTGGGGCTCGAACCCTGGCTTTACGTCTAATAAGCTCACACACTACTTACTAGACTACGGCGACACTCCCCTATATCCTCTATATGTAGTTTACCTTTGGTTTGGCAAGTTCTGGAATCTTACTGTTGATTTGTTGTTATCACGCTTTTCTTGTCCATCATATGTAAACTTTCTATGTAGTTTCGCTGTTGCAATTTGCTATTCCTCTAGCCTACTCCCTTAGTTTCTTTGTTGCTGTTTGTTTTTCTTTTTAAAATTGTAAAGGGTCCGCCAAATAACTTTTTTTTTTGAAAATGCTTTTAAAAAGAAAACTACTGAATAATTTCTCAAATTTCTTTTTTTATTTGAATGTACAATCCTTCCGGTTAATAATGGAAAATAATTTCATTCAAATGGCTGCCTACTGACATGCAGTAGCCTACATCAGAAGATGCCGATTTAGGCACAAAAAAAAATCATCTTTTCAGATGAAGCTCATTTTGACCTTGGCGGCTATGTAAACAAGCAAAATTGTCGCATTTGGGGCACAGAAAACCCAAGCACGCATACATTGAAAAGCCGACGCACCCAAAACGAGTCACTGTTTGGTGCGGATTTTGGTCCAGAGGCATAATTGGGCCATTTTTCTTCGAAAATGAGCAAGGAGTGGCCGTTACAGTCAATGGCGATCGTTATCGGGCCATGTTGAACGAATTTTTGTTCACAAAAATTGAAGAGGACGATATTGACAACATTTGGTTTTAACAGGACGGCGCTACGTGCCACACAGTAGAAGCTACACGCGATGTTTTGCGCCCTGTTTTTGAAGATCGCATTATCAGCCGCAGAGCTGATGTCGTTTGGCCACCTTGGAGCTGCGATTTGACACTGTTGGACTATTATTTGTGGGGTGCCGTCAAAGATAAGTGTTACGGCAGACAACAGCCAGAGACAATTGACGCTTTAAAGGACAATATTCGTGAAGCCATTGGTGAAATACAGCTGCACACAATCGATAATGTGCTTAAAAATTGGACCGATCGTGTAGGCTACTGCATGGCCAGCCGAGGCAGCCATTTGAATGAAATTATTTTCCATTATTAACCGGAAGGATTGTGCTTTCAAATAAAAAAAGAAATTTGAGAAAATATTCGGTAGTTTTTTCTTTAAAGTATTTAAAAAAAAGTTATTTGGCGGACCCTTTAGTACAGTGATTAACAAAAGTATTTTTTACAGCTTTATTTATATGTGAGGAATGTTGTGGTTCACTAGAGAGATGGGATGTTTATCGAACGAAATCTATTTTATGGAGTTGGCTGCTGGTGGACTACTATGTTCCTTAAAAAAGTGTGGAGATCTGTTGCTGGACGCTGTCAAATTCATACAAAATTACTTTCGCCTATATAACCAGCTAGATAGCGTGCTATCACAGTGCCACATAATTCTCGCTGGGCACATCTCTATCCAATCTGACCCTAATTGAAATTAAGTCTACCCCAACTGAATTTAGTGTCGTTAGGATATTTTAAATATGATTTCGAAGCAGTGAGGACTGGTCCTCGTCAAGCTAGCCTCTCACATCCCAAATTGTTTTAGTCTTAGATTGCTTCTAAGGCTGTTAAATCCTGGGATGAGAAGGAATCTTGCTTTACCGCTAGACCCAATGGACCTTAATTGGTTAGGGAGGATACCAATCAACATAAATAGATCGTAGGAACATCTCTCTTAATACATCTGTTACCACGGGTCATTGCATAATGGATAGGTGCGCAAATAGAGGCAGCAAGTATTGCCCATTTTAGTTGTCAGTAGCCGTTTCTTTTTTGAAGTCGCGGTAGTCTAATAGGTAGTGTGTTGGCTTATTAGACGCAAAGCCAGGGTTCGAGCCCCAGACCAGACATCAAGACAAAATACAAAAAGGATTTCTTAGGCGACTTCCTCTCAGCAGATTTCTGGCAAAATATCTGAGCGTTAAAATAAAATTGCCATGAAAAGTTTCTCAAAAATCTGTCGCTCGGAGTCGACTTTAAACTGTAGGTCTCCCGACACTCATGTATAAAATTAACACACACGACATAAGTGGTGTGAGAAACAAGGACGTTGTACAATGAGTCAATTCGACCTCCGGGTACTGTGCTTGTCCTAATTGACAAGTACACGTCCTCTAACCTAACCGAACCTAGCCGTTTCTAGCTCTGTAGAGACTGATCTGCTTTGGTTCACCCTTTCTTGATAGTGTAATGCAGCTGTGTTGGCCCTGTATCGATTCGTTTACAAAATCCTGTGAACTTTCAGACGGGGTTTCAGCATGATTCCAAGGAAGTCATGTTTTATTTGAGAATCCCTGATGCTGAATCGATTTAGCAAGACAATTATTTCTGGATCATCGTCTTATAGGAGGTCAAATGACTTTAACTGATTAAAGCATATCCTATCTCTGTATCAAAATGTTATCTTTCTCTCTGTGTTTTTGGGACTCTGGGCCTAGTGTTCTACTATCTTATAAGACCACTTCAATAAAGTGGGAATGAAAATTGACAAACAAAATCCAACAAAAAAAAAAAAAAATGCAGGCGTTATAATTTGCATTACAACTCCACCTTTCTATCCTAAAAAGCAAAAGAAACAAGAAAAACTTATAAGAGTAGGGGCATAAGAGAAAATAGAACACAATCTAAATTTTGTAAAAAGGAAGTTTTAAACTCCTTCCAGGAGAAGGTGGAAAAGATTGTGAGAAATTAATGAAGTTTCTTGCTTTAATCGCCATGCAGCTCTACCCAAAAGAAAATGAAAACTCATAACTACGTGCTCTTAAATAAGAAATCAAAATTAAAAAGAAAAAAAAATGGAAAACCAAACAATTATTAACGATTTTTTTTGTTTTTATTGCTTAACACTTATCGATTATAAGTCTCTTTACAAGAAAATCAAAAAAAACCCACTAAAATCGGTTTTTTTATTGAGCGCCTAAATGTATGCCCAACTATTTTTTACCATATTCATGAGATTTGCTTTGTTTTGTTGTTTTTTAACCCTTGAACACCTTTTCTATGGGCGGCCGCCATAGGTACTTTCTTTTCATTGCTTTGCTTATTCAATGCTTTTGTTTGTTTATTATTTGCTTTGAATGCCGGCGACGATGATGATTGCATTCAGTTTTGAGTTTTTCAATCTTTACATGTTCTCTTCTTTGTCCCCCTTTTGGTGTTACAACAATTTAACTAACCTCTGGTATTTAGTCGCTCTAACTGCAATTTTACATGAGTTTAAATTCGTTTTTTTCTTTCTGTTTTTTTTTGTCATAAAGCAAGTGAAGGGGTTTTATGGGTTCACGCACACCCAAAATGGTATGCTACTCAATGCCCAAAAGTAGGCAATGGATTTGGAAATGTAGAATTGCAAACAAAATAACTTTCCAACTATGAATATGGTCTCGGGCTTATGGCATCAGCATTTAAGTATTTAACAAACCCTAAAAGTAGGCAACATTTTTTATAGGAGATGCTATGAAATGAAAAATAATTTGGAAATAAATTGAATAAGTCAGTGTTTGATTCGAACGCTGGCAGCCTATACATATTTCTGTGACAATGCTGAGCATATATGTATATTAATTTCGAAAAACCTAAAAGTAGGCAACATTTTTTATAGAAGATGTTATGAAATGAATTTTTTTGGAAATAAATTGAAAAAGTCAGTGTTTGATTCAAACGCTGTTAGTATATATTTCTGTGACAATGCTAGGCATATATATTGATTTCGAAAAACCTAAAAGTAGGCAACATTTTATGCTATGAAATGCAAAGATTTGGAAATAAATTGAAAATTCAGTGTTTGACTCGAAGGCTGGCAGTATATATTTCTGTGACAATGCTGGGCATATATATTGATTTCGAAAAACCTAAAAGTAGGCAACAATTTTCGAAATAAATTGAAAACGTCAGTGTTTGATTCGAACGCTGTTAGTATATATTTCTGTGACAATGCTAGGCATATATATTGATTTCGAAAAACCTAAAAGTAGGCAACATTTTGAAATGAATTTTTTGGAAATAAATTGAAAAAGTCAGTGTTTGATTCGAATGCTGGCAGTACATATTTCAGTGACCATATGCCTAACAATCGGCAATAATATTTTTGTATTTTGAGATCCATACATATTTGAAGCACTGTGAGAAGATCCTGAAAATAGGCAGCTTTATTTAAAATATAAAACTATAAAATTAACTGTTTTACAGGACATGCGAAAGCTGTCAGTGTCTTTAGCAAACGCCTAAATGTAGGCAATAGTTTTTTTTCATAGAATAAGGAAATTGTATGTAAACTCTGGCAGTATTTTCTGCTTGAGCTTCTATCAACTTATGTTTCTAAATAAAAAATTACGGAAATCTGTCAGCATTTTAAGTAAAATTTTTTAGTATTTTCTTTTCACCAAGATGCTGAACTGTTCAAACCATTTTATTTTTTCCTTTCTAAACTGTAGTGTGCCTATTCTCTGGCTTGATGCCTATGCTACTCAATTGCAAGAGTAAAGAGTTATGATTTCATTTTTTATAGATTCCATACCTTTTAGTTTGATTACCAAGGCCTCTATACACCAACAGTTTATATGCTGTGTGTGGTTCTGTATACAATTTTTTTCCTCTCTTAGAAAAAAAAACACACTAGATTTCATACATTTTTAGGCTTGTTTTGCTGGTTTTTATCTTTGAAAAGAAAAAATTGGGGAAAAAAATTGGTTTTTCTGCCACCCAAAAGTTTGAACTTTTATGGTCAGTGGTGGTATACGTATGCATAGGCATTACAGTTGGTCTGCATACTGCATTCCTACCTTTAACCGTTAAGTGGTCTAAAGTTAATTGAAGTTTTTCTATAGCTGCCGTTCGACTCTTGTATGGCTGACTGGCTGCCTCCTCTCTTTTTTTCTCGGTTATTAAATATGGTTTAACAATTAAAAGCTTAAAAGTTCAATTTAACAAGATTGTTGGGTGGGTACACGGAAAAGGGGTGGATACTTGAGTTATTTTTTGTTTTTTAGTGTGTATATTTTGAATAGGGATTTGAATTGAATGCCATGCTATCATACAAATCAAAACAAATTATTATGTTTTATTGCTTTTTTAATGCATTCCTTCTCTCAAAATGAAAAGGTGTTGTAATGGAAAGAAATCATATTTGTTGTATGATTAAAGGGGGTGAGCATTTTAAAAGATTTTAAAGCATACTTAAAGGGCGGCTAAAAAAGATAAAAATATTTGTTTGAATATTGTTAAGAGTATATTTTTTAAGACAGCAGGTCTTAATTTTTGTACAATACTTGTATTCACAAAGTGATATAATATTCAGCCTTAAGATAGGCTTTAGATTTTACAAAATAATTGTATTCGAAATACACGGTAGTAAATAGGACTCTAATATAGTGTTCAGCCTTAAGATAGGCCACAGTTTTTATAGAACAATTATCTCCCAATGAGACTGAGTAGAAAATAGCCTTCTTAGTTTAAAATAATTTAACTTTCCTTGAAAACAAACAACAAACTTAGAAAAGAAGTTCGAAATTTTTTTAGTCTTTGAACTCATCGATTAATTGATAAATATTATTTTTTTATAAGCCACCAATTACGAAAATAGGCCTTCAATTAAGCGGAAATACCAAGTACACAAAGGATCGTTCATCTGTGCTGAGATGTCGTGGCAATTCGTATACGACCGACTTGGTTAGGTCATCAGGGATCATGGAACAACATGGCTTTAACCTAGTGCAGCGCAATACCTATTCTTCTAGCCAAACTGACTACTTGAGTCATTTGCTTCCTTTAGAAAGTAAAAATGTCGACAACACACAGCTTATTATGCGAAGATAGTGACCTGCCGCTGATTCCAAATGCACAATAATTGGTTGTTAATAATGTAGTGTCCAATGTTTGCGCAGACTATGAGTCTAGTACGACTGCTTTGATTTAAGGTTTACTTTCTCATTAATTTGTAAACGTATAAAAAATTAATTCCCAAATGCGACTCCAAAAGCTGGCTTGATTGGTTGACAAACTAAAGAATTTACCATTGGCATTCGAGAAGAACCCACAAGCCACCCGGCGATGCAGGAATCCCAAAACTACATGAAGCGGGAACGGCACATCCTTCAATTTACCTCTATTCGTCATCTATTTGTCAAATAAAGGGTTCCATTTTACACTGCATTTGTTGGTTTTTAACTCATTTGAATGTTTTTAAGATTTTTTATTTTTCGAAATCAACAGGTTTTTTTCTGCAATTAATTGTTAATACCTTTGGAGATTAGACGTTTTTTAACTTATTAGAGGTAATACTTCATTTAAATTAATTTTTTTATGAGTCAAATAGGGTTTTAAATGGTTTTTTTTTAACAGTTTTAGTTTCAAATTGAATTTGTTTTTAGTTCCTCTTCAAATTTCTTAATTTTTGTACAAGAAATTCATAAATAATTACCTATTTTTAGGCGTTTTTTATTCATGCACACTTCATTTTACTCACACACATAAAAAATGTGTTTCCGTTTACGCTTATTTTTGCTCTCCCTTGTAAAAAGTCTCTTAAGTTTTTTTACTTTTGTCTTTGCTTTTGTTTTGAATACAAATTGATCTATAAATTCATTAATAGAAACAAACATGCCTCCTTTCTCTTTAAAAACATCTCTTAAAAACGAGAACAACAGAAACAAAACTCACTCTCTTTTTTATTTGTTTATTTCCGTTGCTTAATAAAAATACAAGACAGAGAGAGAGAGAGAGAGAGAGTGAGAAAAAACGAACATGAGAAAATAAAAAAAAACTGAATAACTGACTTTTATTATTTTGTTTACATAGTATTTTTTATTTTATTTTTTATGTTTTGTTTGCTGTCATTATTATTTTTGTTGTTGTTGTTTCGAACGGAAAAATAAAATTAAAACAATTAACGTCCTTGTGAAATACTAAAAAAATAAATAGACATGAGCAACAAAACAACAACAACAACAACAAAAAACGGCATAAAAAAAAATAAAAAAAATATTCAGACAATAACAGACAGAAGCAAACAGACTTATAAACACTTACACATGCACACACTTATAACGTTACTCTCTGAATTACAGACTCTTTGGTAGAGAAAAAAAAACAAGAACAATTTTTACTCTCATACTCAAACATGTACAAGTAAAAGTATAAGAGAAAGGCAGAGAACAACGACAAAAAACAAAAAAAAATAATACCTCCAGCAGACAAACAAGCCAAATACAATTGATACACACACACACACACACACACAGTGAAAGAACGACGAATGAATAACTGAATGAGCGAATGACTAACGACTAACGACTAAAGAGATGTCGTGAAAATTTTAATAATGATGTTAAAAATAACGATGATGATAATGATGTTGCTATTGTGCTGATGTTGTTGCTAAAAAAAAAATAAGCAAAACAACGAAACATTTTTACACACAGGCAAACAAAATGAAAATAAAAACCAAAAACAAAAAACAAAAAAATAAAATACAAGAAACAACAAAACTTAAGACATAAAAATGGCAATTGAAATGAAAACAAAAAAAAATAAAAAAACACGAGCAAAACCAAGAAATAAAGTTACAAAAGCAACATACATATGTAAACAACCACTGAACGACAACAACAACAATATAAAACAAATAAGTAAAGCAAGAAAGAAAGAATGAACGAAAGAAAGTAAAGAATGAAATAAAAAAATATAAAAAGACTGTCATAAAAGCACAAAAAAAAATGAAGAAAATAAAGAATATAAATAAAATTAACAACAACAATAATAACAATAACGGCAAGCACAACAACCTGTTGAATGACCTCTTTTTAACAAATGACTAATAGAACGTCATGGTGGCAGACAAAACAGAAAAAAAAATACCACGCAACACGAAGTCAAGTCTTAAAAAAATAATAAAAGAATCTAAAATCATGTGCTTTTTTTTGTTTTTCGTATAAAAGTATTAAAAAACAAACAAAAACAACAAAAACAAAATGCCTAGACATTTACAATGAATTTGTGTATTCATAACGGCAATAAATGAATGCATGATGGCTGGATGGCAGAATGGCTGGCTGGCTGGCTTGTTGTTGCATAAGAAAGAGAGATATATAGAGAGTAAGAGTATGAGTAATATTTTTTATGCTGAGCATAACGAAAACAATAATAACAATAACAATAATAATATGGCGTATGAGTGTTGATTTAAAAGAGTGTGAATACGTTTTAAAGGAATAACGACAACTAAAACGATTTCAAACGACTTTAGCAAACGGGCACAGACATTTAATACGAACCTTAACAAGTAAATGCTTACACATGTGTACGTGTTAAAGTTTCTTTTTGTATTTTTTTATTTCAACCATAATAAAGAGAAATAAAACAAAACAAAACCTGTTTTGCCTTGTAAAAAGGAACATAAACAGGCGGTTTTTTGAGGAAAAAAAATGATAAGAGAGTAAGAAAAAACAAAAACTTGTGCTTTTCTTTCATAGCAAAGTAAGTTAAAAGAGGGAGAGAGAGAGTGAGAGTATTAAAATAAAACAAAACCTGTTTTGTTTTGTAAAAAAGAATGTATGCATGCGGGGTTTTTGTAAAACAAAAACAACAAAAATAGGAAAAAGAAAGCAAAAACGAATGCCATACGCACTTGTAACATACTTTTACTGTAACACAGAGACAAATTTGCCTTAACTTATAAATTAAAAAACAAAAATGAAGACAGAAAGAGAGAGCGAGAGAGTATGAGAGATAGAAAGTGTTGATAAGTATCAAATTAAAATAAACATGGTTTTGTTTAAAAAAAAAGGACATAAACACGCGGTTTTTAGGACAATTAAAATAAAAAACTCAAAAAAAGGAGAAAGAAAATAAAAAACTTATGACATTTCTTGACACTAAAAGAGGCTGTAAAAAAGATTTGAAAAAATAGTAAAAATAAACAATACCAAGCTGTATAAAAGAACGTAAACAAGCGATTTTATTATCTTACGGTTTCAAGCTTCTAGTATGAAGACCCAATTGAAAATGTCCAAAAAGTTTGACAATGTTAAGCATTGCCATTGACTCTAATACACTGATTTAAAGCCTATTTCTAGAATTTAAAGCAAATGTTTTAGATATCGTTTGAGGGTATGGAATGTCCTTAAATGGAATCCAATTCTCCATAGTTCAAACATGATTTCAAAAAAGTTCGCTTAGAAACTAGTTTTGAAATTTCTGGCTGATTATTAATGATGTTGAAGACTTTGAACCGTACTATAGAGACGTATTCAAGCTTAAATATTACAGAACAAAAGTGCGGTTAGGAGTAATAAATGCTGGAAATTGTTATTTTTCAATTAAATAGGAAATTTTATTAACAAAAGCTTTCATTATTATTTTTTTAAGCATTTATGCCATAAGCTTAACAAAAAAAATTATTTAAATGCTTTGGGAATTTGTTTTTGGTTGCCTTTTTTTTATAAAACTAGAATAAAAAATTCTTTTATTAAAAAAAACAAAAACAGCTTTAAAAATATTATAAAAAATTATATTTTAAAGCAAAGAAAATAATGAATTATATTTTAAATAAATGACTGGCTATTATAACAATTGAACATGATGTTATTATTATTTCAACAACACTCGAAAAAATAAATTCGTAAAAAAATAAATTACAACAAAAAAAATTATTTTTTTTTAATTTTACAAAAATCAAAATTTGTTTAGAAGTTTATTAAAAAAGAATTAATTGAATTAATTAGAAGAATTAATTAAAAAATCATTGTTTTGCTTTTGTTATAATAAAAAGTAGTAAAAAATTAGAAAAAAATAAATAAAACAAAATGCTTAGAAATTTATTAAAAAATAATTAACTAAATTAATTAGAAGGACTAATTAAAAAAATCATTGTTTTATATTTGTTATAATAAAAATTCGTCAAAAATTAAAAAAATAAATAAATAAATAAATGACTACAAATAC
Organism: Sarcophaga variegata; assembly: GCA_932273835.1. Taxonomy (NCBI): domain Eukaryota; kingdom Metazoa; phylum Arthropoda; class Insecta; order Diptera; family Sarcophagidae; genus Sarcophaga; species Sarcophaga variegata. Next base: position 7,583,418 of record OW026361.1, on the reverse strand, counting down.
ATAATAAAAAAATAAAGAAATAATTATAAAAAAATTTTAAAACAAATTCTTGAATTTAAAAAGAAAATATTTGAATTAAAATCAGTAAATTTTTTAAATTAAAAAAAACAAACAAAAAAACAGCTTTAAAAATATTATAAAAAATTATATTTTAAAGCAAAGAAAATAATGAATTATATTTTAAATAAATGGCTATTATAACAATTGAACATGATGTTATTATTATTTGAACAACACTCGAAAAAATAAATTCGTAAAAAAAGAAATTACAACAAAAAAAATTATTTTTTATAATTTAAAAAAAATCAAAATTTGTTCAGAAATTTATTAAAAAATAATTAATTGAATTAATTAGAAGGACTAATTAAAAAAATCATTGTTTTATTTTTGTTATAATAAAAAGTCGTAAAAAATTAGAAAAAATAAATAAATAAATAAATAAATGAATACAAAACATAATAAAAAATAAATAAATAATTATAAAAAATTTTAAAACAAATTCTTGAATTTAAAAAGGAAGAAAAGGGTAAAATCACTAAATTTCTTAAATTAAAAAAAAAAATAAAAAAATATAAAAATATTATTTATGTATGTATTATATACTTATTATTCAAATTTTATTCATATATTATATATATTATATATTTAATATTTATATATTATATATTTATTTATATATTAAATATAAAAATATTTTAAAAGTTTTTTATTTAATTTTTTTAATATAAGTATAAATAATACTGATTTTATTATAACAAAAATAATTCAAAAAATTAAAAAAAAGAAATTTTTATAAAATTTTTAAAATACTATTTGTTTGACGTGAAATACTTTAAAATTTTTTTTTAAATTAACGACAAAATTTTTTACTATTCTTAACATTTTAAAAAATATTAATAAAAATTTTTTATTAAATTTTTAAGTTAAATATTTTTCTAGAAAAATCGTAATAAAATACTCCGATTTTCTAAAACTTTTTAAAAAAATTTCCAAATATTTTTTAAAAAATTAAAAAAAAATAAATATTTTTACTAACCAAAATTTTTCGAGTGTAACTTTCAATATTTTTAATAAGAAAAATTGAAAAAAATAAACAAAAAAAAATAATATGATTTAATAAATACTAAAATTATAATATATGCACAAAACTAATGCATTGAATGCATACATAGCTTAAAATATGCATTTTGAATAAAAAATTTATTTCACAATCAAAAACAAAAACAAAAAAAAAAGAAGAGAAAATATTTTAAACAAAACATATTTAACCAAATACAACCAAATATTTATTTTAACAGCAAAAAAAAACCTGACGATTATAAAAAATTTATACACATTTTTTGTTAATAATTTTTAATTATATTCCCCCAGGGGTTAGAGGAAATTGGGCCTTAATTTTTGGTGGATACAATTCAGTTCATTAAAGAATTTTATTTTTGTTTTTTTTTTGTTTTTGTTCATTTTCTTTATGCTGTGGGTCACAGTTGTGTGGGTTTCTACGGGGACCACTATAAACTTTAAACATTTCATAAGTATTCCTCTTTAGATTAGATTTTATCGGAATGAATGTTTTCCAATGAAGGCAACAATTCCAATAGCCTACATGGCTTTATGTAGGAGTTCTTTAATATATTTTTTGAAATGATATGTTAAGCAGTTATAATAACCCGTTATTACAAGCTTTTAGTCAGGATAACAACTTAACTTCTCACACCACAGATGTTATGTGTGTTAGTTTTATAAAGGGTGTTTTTTTATAGAGGTATAGAACTTTAAGTTGCAATAAAACAACGATGGATTATTCGATTGACATGAATTTTATTTATCCGAAAGATAATCTTGTGGCATTACATTTTAAATATGATTTCTGGCATATGACCGCCACGGCTGGCGCGGATGTAGTCCAATCTGGACGTACAATTTTCGATGACTTTTTCCAACATTTGTGGCCGTATATCGGCAATAATACGGCGAATGTTGTCTTCCAAATGGTCAAGCGATTGTGGCTTTACCGCATAGACCAATGACTTTACATAGCCCCACAGAAAGTAGTCTAGCGGTGTTAAATCACAAGATCTTGGAGGCCAATTCACAGGTCCAAAACGTGAAATTAGGCGGTCACCAAACGTGTCTTTCAATAAATCTATTGTGGCACGAGCTGTGTGACATGTTGCGCCGTCTTGTTGAAACCACATCTCCTGGACATCATGGTTATTCAATTCAGGAATGAAAAAGTCAGTAATCATGGCTCTATACCGATCACCATTGACTGTAACGTTCTGGCCACCATGGTTTTTGAAAAAGTACGGACCAATGATTCCACCAGCCCATAAAGCGCACCAAATAGTCAGTTTTTCTGGATGTAACGGTGTTTCCACATACACTTGAGGATTACCTTCACTACAAATGCGGCAGTTTGCAGTTGTTGACGTAGCCATTCAACCAGAAGTGCGCTTCATCGCTAAACAAAACTCGCTTATGAAAATCGGGACCAACGGTAATCTCGTTTTGGGCCCATTCGACGAATCTACGCCTTACTTGATGATCGTTTGGCTTCAATTCTTGCACGTGTTGGATTTTGTAAGCACGCAAACCAAGATCCTTCCGCAAAATCTTCCATAAAGTGGATGGACACAGATCCAATTCCTGTGCTCGATGGCGGATGGACTCATTCGGGTCTTCCTCAATGCTACGCTCTACAGCAGCAATAGCTTCTTCTGTACGCACCGTACAGCGTCTCTGGGGATGCTGCGAGTTATCAATAAGAGTAAACGTGATGCGAAAACGTTCCATGGTTAATCGAATTAACTGCTCTGATGGACGATTTTGTCGACGATAAAATGGACGTAGTGCGCGGATACGTTTTCCGCACAGAACCATTATTTTCGAAATAAAATTGCACTATTTGCAAGCGTTGTTCAGGCGTGAGTCTATTCATGATGAATTGCCAAACCAAACTGAGAATAAATCACTTGACAGCTGTTAAATCGGTCGCCATCTTGAAAAGTAATGTCAACTTAAAGTTCTATACCTCTGTAAAAAACACCCTTTATATGAATACTGGGACCCATAGTTTTAATTCGACTCTGAAGAAGAAATTTTTGAGAAGATTCCCAAAGTTTTAGCTAAAAAACTGCTGAGAGGAAGTTGGTGAAAGAAATATTTTTTTTAATTTCGTTTCTAATCTCGAATGTGTTAGCCGAGACTTGAACCATGGCCTCTTGTCTAATAAGCCAACACACTACCTACTAGACTTTGGCGACCTCATGGTATACATTTAGTGCATAATGCCAGGGTTATATACCCAGGATTTCTTTGCCAGCCTTCTTAAGATAATTATGTTGCTAAGAAAAAAGAGAAAAAACCATTAAAAATACTGGGTGTTAATAAAACGAATGAACTTATGACTTAAAAAATTGCAAAAAAAAATATTTTTTTTCATACAAAAAGATTTAAAATACACAAGAAAATATAAAATCTTCAACAAACTAAAACTCCTCTTGCATCCTACACCTTTCTCCGCTAGCAATCTAAACACAAAACACAAAACTCAATAGAAAATGGAATAGAACTGGTCAGTAGAGAAGAATTTCAAATGAAAACTTAAGGCAGGATTTCATAAAAAATAAGAAAAAAAAATAAGACGAAAAAAAACGGTAAAAGAGAATTTATTTTCTTTAGACAGAGAAAAAGAGAGAATGATTTTCTGTATGAATATTAGAGAAGAATATTGACTAAGCACAGACACACACACATATACAGGCATGCATAAATCTATACTATAAGCATGAACTAGTATATGCTGTACTAAAATACTAAAATGTCTACATGTTTACTTAAGTGTATGTGTGCTTGCTTGCTTGCTTGCTTGCCTGCCTACTCTTGTCGTATGCTTAAATGCAAGAAGTGTTTCTGTTGTTGTTGTTTTTTGTAGTGTATAAATTTTAAAAGACAAAATGTTAATATATGTACACATTCTAAGATGTCTTGCACACAAACACACACACACATACTTACTTATATGCATACGAACAGTCAGTCACTTCGTATTTCTTGTTGTTATTATTGCTGTTTAGAAAACTTAGAAGAAGAACAACAAAAAAAAAACACTGCCACCTCTTGTTAAAGTCTTAAAAAAGGAAATTTTCATTTTGAAGACCTCACTCTCACTCTCGCTCTCTTTCTCTGTGCTCTGTTCGTCTCTGTGATTTTTAATCATGTGTGTGAGTTTAGATACATGGAATGGAAAGAGAGTGTGTGAGAGATTGTGAGTATGAGTAATCGAAAACTAAAAACAACTTCAAGATTTTACAGTTTTACACTCATACTCCTACTCCCCCTGCACATAAGTAGTTACACTTATGTACGTACTCTTTTACTGATTTTAAGACGCCATTCACAATCTAAGTAAGTAATGAATGAAGGAAGGCCTGATATTATCAAAAAGAGAAAAATTAACGCAACCAACTAAGGAAACTTTTGTTATTGGTTTTGAAAGTTAATATGGTCTCTTCTAGTTGGTAACCTTTTGAAGAGGTTAATATGTACGTTTAATTTTTAAAACAAACCTTTAATGTTACAACTTTAAATTGTCTTCGGCATACTGTAACCCTTCATTGCATCTATTCTTGCTCTCTCTCTCTCTCTCTCTCTCTCTCTCCCTCTATTCTTCCTTTCGTTTGTATTAGAAAATAGAAAATGTTTTGCTTAGAAAACTTCTTCCAAGAAATCTTTCTCAAAAAAAAAAAAAAAAAAAAAACTGGAATTTTTTTTCCCATCTTGAGTTCTTCGTTGCTCTTTGGCGAAGGGGCTGCTTCCTGCATTGATTGTTGGTGGGCATGGCATTGGTGTATAGAAATTAAATGAAAATTTTCTTTAAGATTTCCAAAAACATTCTTCATATACACAGACAATCTCATGTGTATCGAAAAGTAAGCATGTAGTACGTATGTGTAAGTGTAGGATATGCTAATATATGTATGCAAGCATATAGGAACTATGTATGTAAGCCAGTGTACAGTGTACTTGTTTATTTGTGGGTATTTAAAGATTCTTTAGGACGAAAAACTTTAAAATTTATTTATTGCGTACAAAATAAGGCATTATTTTATATTAAAATGTACGTTTTCTTTTTGTATTTCGTTTGATGAGTGTGCTTCATTCATTGTTTTCCTGTTTTGTAATAGAAATTAAATAATTATCGAATGCCATTTTAAGCTAAGGGATAAATAGAAGTATGGTACTAAATCCAAGGAATTATAGAGAAGAATTTATCAGCCAGGAACTATGTTATATATCGGCCAGTTTCGGTATAAAAATTTTTTTTCAATGTCGTTTGAAAAAAGAAAAATTTGTTAAGAACTTAATCGATAACAAAATTTTTTTTACAAAATTATATCGATTAAAATTTTATTGAAAAAACATTGACAATGATTTCTATGCTAAAAAAAATATTTCTAAAAATCTTATCGCTAATAAGCACAGCAGTGAAACACCTCTAATATCTCAAATCTTAAAGAGGAGGTGCCTCTGTCCAACACACTAGTTCTTGCTCTCAAGGTTCAATCATATCAGATCATATCTTCATCCAAATAAGTTTAATACTTATTTTGTTTTAGAACTGTAACTTAGTTATCCTTGACACATTTTAGTTTTAGTAAATTCGGTTTCTTTCATTTTTTTTATTGTATTTATCGATAATTTGTTTTTAATTTATATTTATATTTATAACAGTAATTTAATAACATAATTTTTCAAAATCTTTTGAATCGATGACGATTTTTAATAAAAGATATTGTTATCGTTGAAATTGTTTTACAAAAATTTTAGTATAAAAATTTATCGATTACAAATTTATCGATTACAAATTTATCGATTACAAATTTATCGATAACAAATTTAATATCAAAATTTGTTATCGATGAAATTGTTTTACAAAAATTTTAATGTAAAAATTTATCGATTACAAATTTATCGATTACAAATTTATCGATAACAAATTTTTATATTAAAATTTTGGTAAAACAATTTCAACGATAACAATAACTTTTATTAAAAAACGTCATCGATAACAATTTTAATATAAAAATTTGTTATCGATGAAATTGTTTTACAAAAATTTTAATGTAAAAATTTATCGATTAAAAATTTATCGATTACAAATTTATCGATAACAAATTTTTATATTATAATTTTGGTAAAACTATTTCATCGATAACAATAAATTTTATTAAAAATCGTCAACGATAACAATTGTTTCCTTCACATTTTTTATAAAAGAATGTTATCGATAATTATATTTGCCATTAAAAATCTTATAGATAAAAAAGATCAATAACATACAATAATTTACAACAAATTTATGCTTAAATATTTTTATCGATAACAAATTTTTATATTAAAATTTTGGTAAAACAATTTCATCGATAACAATAACTTTTATTGAAATCGTCATCGATAAGAAAGGTTTCTTTCACATTTTTTATAAAAGAATGTTATCGATAATTTTATTTTCAATTAAAAATCCTATAGATAAAAAAGATCAATAATATACAATAATGTACAACAAATTTAGCCTTAAATATTTTTATCGATAACAAGTTTTTATATAAAAATTTTAACAAATTAATTTTATCGAATAAACATTTTTTCGATAAGGTATGTAATTTGTTATAAATTTACCAGCGACAACAAATGTTTTTTTCACATTTTTTACAAAAGAATGTTATCGATAATAATATTTTCCAATACAAATCTTAAAGATAAAAAAGAGCAATAAGATACAAAAATTTACAATAAATTTTTACTTAAATATTTTTATCGATAACAAATTTTTGTGTTAAATAATTCTATCGAAACAACATTGGTTTCGATAACATAATTTGTTATAAATTTACCAACGACAACAAAAGTTTCCTTCATATTTTTTACAATGTTATCGATAATAATATTTTCCAATAGAAATCTTATAGAAAAAAGATCGATAACTTACAAAAATTTACAACAAATTTATCCGTAAATATCTTTATCGATAACAAATTTTTGTGTTAAATAATTCTATCGAATTAAAATTTTTTTCGATAACTTAATATGTTATGAATTTACTAATAAATTTATCGATAATAAATTTTTCCATGAATATTTTTAACAAAAAATGTTATCGATAATAATATAACGCATTAAATGTTTTGATAAAAAAAAAGCTTGGAAAAATTCTTTTCGCTTACAGATAATTTCTTTATGAAATTTTTAATAAACGAGAGTTATCGACAGCAATATTTTGTAATTAACATTTAAACAAATAAGAGTTTTTGTTATAAATGATCGTAAATAATAAGTAATTACCATAATATTGAATAACCTGTTATTAAAGAATTTTATCGATAACAATAATTTCCATTACAACTGTTATCGATAACAAAAGAAAATTTTTAAAACATTTTTTAGGCATTTTTTTGATAACTTTTCTCTCTTTTAAAAATTTGTATCGATACCAATAGTTATCATAGCAAATTGCATCAATATCCAAACCCTTCCTATCGTACTACTAACTTTACACTAAAAAAATCGTTTTCAGGAGTTAAGTAGAAAAAAAAGTATTTCCGCCGAGGTACAACAACAAATTTGGTGTCTTTAGCTAAACGGGTGGATTTTTCCCTTCGTATAGTTGTATTGGTTCCATATTTCATCGCCAGTAATTGCAGAAATTAAATCTTTTTGTATGACACAACATATGCAAAATTGTATTCAAAACTTCTCGTCTTTAGAGGGTCACCGAAGAAATATTTTCTTTCATATTGTTCAGTTTGAACCGTGGCCTTACGTCTAATAAGCCAACACACTAACTACTATACTACGGCTACTTCGAGGAAACCTATTGAGATCCATTTAAAGTTATCTGTATAATGAAATGATTTCCACTTAAAGATTAATTTCTAATCGATAACAAAAATTCTTTAAAAAAGTGGTTTCCAGACAATTTTTATAATTTTTTTTTTGTAAAACTTCGATCGATATTTTGTAAAAAATATTCTTATTTTAAAGGAAATTTTGCATAATATTAGCCTATCAATGAAAATGTTATCGATTTTTTTTGTATTAAAAAACTGTCATATAAATATTCTTTCATTATAAAACTTTTCTAATATTTTCGTTTAATTCCTAAAAAATGTGCCTAAAATACTGCCACCCATTTCTTTAAATTTTAAAAGAAATAAAAATTCCTTTTTCCCTACTCTAGCTATTTAAACAGCTCTGCCGGTTATTCTTTTTTTTTAAATTTTAATTTCTAATTTTACCTTTAAATTATGAACCCCTATCAGCCGCAATTGTTGCTGCAGCTGCTGCTGCTGTGACTGCCTCACAAATGCAGTTGCATCGGCTGGACTGCTCATTAAAATGTCAATTTTTCGTTTCTTGATTATTATGAACACACCCATTTCGTATTTAAAATTTTTGATTTCAAACCAAAGTCAACAAGAAAAGAAAACCTAAACCTTAACGCATCATATTCATATTCAATTGGCCTGCACACACACACACACACAAGGAATTACCATCACCATTACCATCATCAGCAAACAATACCCACAAAAGTTTTCCGATTGACTTCTACGCAACTGGTATGAAATTCTTCATTGTTTTCATAAGCCCAAGACATTTTTCTTAAATCGTTTGTACATTTTTTTTCATTCGTTTCTTTTCTTTATCTTCGTCGTCTTCGGTTGTGTTTACAGTACTTTAGACTTTCTTTTACATGTTGTTGCTTCTGTTTCTATTGTTGTTGTAAATAATTATCAAATAAAAGTCCTTTAAGTAGGTTTACATACACTCTTCTTATATACAAACATAAATAATTTACTCTCACTCTCTCTCTCTCTGTCTCTCTCGTTCTCTGCTACATTTATGCGCACACACAGAGACATTATGTTTCTAATAATGACCAAAAAATTTTGTGTTTAAATAATACACTCACACAAACACACACACATATACATATATAGACTGAAATATTGTATTTTATTTACCTATAAATGGACGACAACAACTATAATAACAACAACGGGCAATACAATGGTCAAAAATTAAATGAGCCTTAATTTTCTTATTCCAAAAAGAAGAAGAATAAAAGAAAGAAAGAGTGAAAGGGTAACTAAAAGTGCACACCAGAACACATCAAAAAAAACATACACACAAATAAGCATGTGCTCTGTATGTATATATAGATATGTATGCGTGTGCGCCCAAGGAGGATGTAGTATATTATGCAGCCTATATTTTAAAGTTGTAACACTGGTTATGCTGAAATGTTTGGAAATTCAAAAGAAATATATTTTAAAGCAAAGTTTATCGATAAAATTGCCAAAATAAAAATGAAAAGAAAACAATAATCGATAACACAACAATGTTATGAAAATAAGATTTATATCGATAACCGGTTTGAAAAAAATTATCGATAGCAAATTGTTACGAGAATAAAATTTTTATATATTTTTTTATCAATAAAAAATTTGTAATCAAAAACGAAATTTATCGATAACAATAAATTTATATATCGATAACCATAAATTTATTTATCGATAACAATAAATTTATTTATCGATAACCATAAAAAACGATAGCAAAACCTTATGAAGTTTAAATTTATATCGATAACAAATTTTTTGTTGAAAAACTAAATTTATCGATAACCATAAATTTGTTTATCGATAACAATAAAATTATTTATCGATAACTATAAATTTATTTCTCGATAACAATAATTTTTTTTATCGATAACCACAAATTTATTTATATAAAATAAGTTGAATAGACACACTTAGACTACATAAACCCTTTATGTTGTCGCAGTGTTCATTTTCTCCTATTCTCTGAAAAATTCAGAGCTTCTGATGAAATGACTCAGACTGCCAATGACCTGACAGTTCATTCAGATAGTCCATGTGGTAGACATCAAGATAGCTTTCCGTCTCCAGCATATAGGTTGGCCAATAGGTAAGGAACAACATTCTTATCTTTATCCTCTCTACAGCTTCTATCGTTTGCCAAGTGCTCAAAATCCATGAGCCTTGCATGAATGTTCGTAATGCAATAACCAGTAATAACTCCAACAATGACAACGAGTGTGCTCCTTTCGAGTTTAAGCAGACTTTTTGTCCTCCTCCATCCGTCCATAGGGCGTTGATCGAATCCATGACATCCTGATCAATTCATATGCTCTACAGTTTTCTGCATGTCACTGTGTCCTGATACTCATATGATTTGTAAATAACATCGTTTCGCTACTTCAATGAAAATGAAATCTAATAACAATAATCGATAATAACAGTAATCGACAACAACAGTTATCGACAATAACTGTTATCGACAATATCGACAATAACTGTTATCGATCATAAAAGTTATCGATAATAACAGTAATCGATAATAAAAGTTCTCGATAATAATAGTAATCGATAATAAAAGTTATCGATAATAACAGTAATCGATAATAACAGTAATCGATAATAACAGTAATCGATCATAAAAGTTATCGATAATAACAGTAATCGATAATAAAAGTTATCAATAATAACAGTAATCGATAATAAAAGCTATCGATAATAATAGCTATCGATAATAAAAGTTATCGATAATAACAGTAATCGATAATAAGAGTAATCGACAATAACCGCTATCTATAATAACAGTTATCGATAATAACAGTAGTCGATAATAACAGCTATCGATAATAAAAGTTATCGATAATAACAGTAATCGATAATAAGAGTAATCGACAATAACCGCTATCTATAATAACAGTTATCGATAAAAACAGTAGTCTATAATAACTGCTATCGATAATAACAGTTATCGATAATAACAGTAATCGATAATAACTGCTATCGATAATAACAGTTATCGATAATAACAGTTATCGATAATTACAGTAATCGATAATAACAGTAATCGATAAAAACAAGTATCGATAAAAATAGTTATTGATAATAACAGTTATCGATAACGATAACGATAACTGTTATCGATGAATAAATTTTGTATTTTATTTATTTTTTTTTTGATACACTGTTGCCCAGTGTAGTAAAAAGCTAAGACGTTCGGAAGAAACTTAGCAAATATTAAATGCAATAAAAAGAAAGAAAATATATAAAAAAATTCATCGATATACATACATACTACATACATATGAAGAGTAAATGAATTACTCTTTTGAGTAAAATTATGGTCCTGGTCAAATAATAAAATTCACCCAAGTGTACCCAAACAAAGAGAAAAAAAAACATTACCAAAGACAAGAAGAAAAAAATGCAAAATTATAGGAAGAAAATAAACACACACATACGCACCCGAAACGCACTTGTACACCAACACAATACAAAATGACATCAACTTACTGATGCACACACACACAAACACACACACATACACTGTTGGCATTGCATTTCTTATAAAATTTTATTACAAATCTTGTGTGCACAGAGAGAGAGAGAGAGAGAGAGAGAGAGCGAAGCATTTTGCCTACAACAACTGCATTATATAAACAAAAAACAACAACAACAACAATAACAAATTTCTATTGCTACTACAACAACAACAACAGCAAATTGCAATAGATTTTGAAAGAAAATTTTTAAACACAAAACCACCTGCCCCCTTGCCCACAAAAAGAAGTAACCCATGGGGGTAACATGGCTTTAGTTGTTGATGCAACTGCTACTCCATCTGTAATCAGGAGTTTCTTAGTTTTCAAAAAGTCCTTAAGGAATGGTTTCTGATGTAGAGTGTGCGGTGGGGGGGGGGGGGTTTTCTTGTTAAAAATGCATTCGAGTCTTCCAAGAAATATCGATTATTTGTTATCGTTTGTAGTAGGCCTACTGCTAAGAAAAACCATTTTTGATTGGTACAAAAATCTTTTGTGTGTGCGTGTGTGTGTGTGCATGTGTGTGTGCACAATATTTCTTATTTTAAATAACAAAAATGCATTTGCATTTGCATGTGTATGTGTGTGCACATGTACGTATATGTTGTACTTGCATTGCCTTGCCTTATTCTAAGAAGAAAGTAGTGTGTGCTTTTAGGGTGCAAGTTTTATAATGACCATCTTGAAGTGTATGCGTATGCAATAGGCCCCCAAGTAAGAATTTTAAGAAAATCAAATAATTTTTTTTTTCTTCTTTTAGATTATAAGCAGAGCTACATACATACATACATAGACTTTCTTTAAAACACAACCAAACATTGAAGATTTCTTATTAAAAGCTTCTACAGTCTTGGAAAGTTTTCAGGAGATAAAAGCAGCTTAAGAGGGAATTTGGCCAAAAAAGGCCTTTTAGTGAAGTACAGTTAAAATTTTACAGTTTTTTATGATTTTTTCTTTTGCCACATAACGTCGATAATTTGCTGAGTAGGTGAGAAGTCGTTTATACCCTTGCTCGTGAGTGCAAATCCTGCACAAGTGATTGACTACATGACCAAGTCCCCTACGCATGACTTAGTATATGATATCTAGTAATGGTTGCCACAAAACACAGAGTATGCATGTATTTGGAATCTGTACACCTACGATTTGGCTTTTGCAAGATTTTCTGGCATATCATGCCGGTAACTGAAGACCATACATAACATAATTGGTCATAACAACACTTCAGTCAGGATTACGACCTAGTTTCTCACACCACTCATGTTGCGTGCGATAATTTTATAAATGGGTGGCGGGACCTACAGTTTAACATCGTCTCCGAACGACAGATTTTTTGAGAAACTTTTCTTGGCAATTTTTTATTTATTCTCAGAGTTTTTGCCAGAAATCTGCTGAGAGGAAGTAGCCGTAGAAATAATTTTTGTATTTTATTTTGATGTCTGGCCTGAGGCTCGAAGCCTGGCTTTTCGTCTAATAAGCCAACACACTACCTGCTAGACCATGGCGTTTATCTGAAGACCACAGTGCGGAATATTCGTGCGGTGGTTATGTAAGGTCTGGCCATTCAGCAAGCGCGTTCAAATGTCTGAAACATTATGTTATCGACCTTATACCACGCCCTTCTATTCGAAAGAGTTATAAAGGGTCCACCAAATAATTTTTTTTTTTGAAAATGCTTTAAAAACGAAACTTCTGAATATTTTCTCAATTTTTTTTTTTTTTTATTTGAAAGTACAATCCTTCCGGTTAATAATGGAAAATAATTTCATTCAAATGGCTGCCTTGGCTGGCCATGCAGTAGCCTACACCAGAAGATGCCGATTTTGGCAAAAAAAAAGCATTTTTTCAGATGAAGCTCATTTTGATCTTGGCGGGCATGTAAACAAGCAAAATTGCGGCATTTGGGGCACAGAAAACCCGTACGCATACGTATTGAAAAGCCGACGCACCCAAAACGAGTCACTGTTTGGTGCGGATTTTAGTCCAGAGGCATAATTGGGCCATTTTTCTTCGAAAATGAGCAAGGAGTGGCCGTTACAGTCAATGGCGATCGTTATCGGGCCATGTTGAACGATTTTTTGTTTACAAAACTTGAAGAGGAGGATATTGGCAACATTTGGTTTCAACAGGACGACGCTACGTGCCACAGAGCCGAAGCTACACTCGATGTTTTGTGCCCTGTTTTTGAAGATCGCATTATCAGCCGCAGAGCTGATGTCGTTTGGCCAGCTCGGAGCTGCGATTTGACACCGTTGGACTATTATTTGTGGGATGCCGTCAAAGATAAGTGTTACGCCGACAAGCCAGAGACAATTGATGCTTTAAAGGACAATATTCGTGAAGCCATTGGTGAAATACAGCTGCACACAATCGATAATGTGCTTAAAAATTGGATCGATCCTGTAGGCTACTGCATGGCCAGCCGAGGAAGACTCTACGCTTGTCAGGTACATTGAAAAAGGAGCTCCACCTACTGATCCATGTAGTCTAGAGTCCCAGATAGAAATTGGTTTGTATTCGCTCTCTAGAACTTGTAATCATGTTTGCCACAGTCAACGCTGACTTATTTTACGCATCAAGCTTCTATAGGTCCAGCAAGAAAGATGTAGATTCGCTTTTAAAGCTGATGGATTTTTGTATTCGATGTTGGGTTGACTTTTTCTGCCAAGCGGCGTTAAATCATATGATCTGGGTGGCCAAATGAAGCGGTTTAAACATGGAATTATTATTGAATTATTATTCTCGTGCCATAAAGATAAAACCCGTAGTTTTGTGAAGCTTATGGCATCCTTATCTTGAAACCACTTGCCGTCCAGTTCATATAGTGTAAAATATGCCAGAAATATTGCTTCTAATTGGGAAAGTATGGCGGAAAACTTAAATTTTTGCTGATTCCACAACGATATCAGCAACTGGCCCTGTCTTACGGCTACTTATGGAGAATTTTTCATTTGTATTTATTCCTTCGACAATATTGATACGTTTTTACCTTTTAAAAACGTTTAAAACATGAACTCGTGGATTGGAAATAAAATAAAAATAAATTTTGTGTCGAATTTTAAATAAAATTCTTTATTATTTGCACAATTCTGTGTGCCACTGTTCACAACTTGATGTAAACAATAATAATTGCTTTGTTTGTTATTCCTCTGTTTACACCCTTCGCATAATCAATAACAATTACTAGACAATTATTCGACAGACCTTTGTAACGGAGATTTTCAAACCACGATTACTCTCTTCAAACACACCGCATCTTCACACAAGACTGACTGAACTTTTACTAACTCCGGCGCCTGCTTTGCCTTGCCTTTTATATGGCAGGTAAAACTGTCTGATGAATGTTCTGTTCGTGACTTCGCCTTCTCGAAATCTCTATATACAGGCCACGAATTTAAGACACGACATTTTACTTATACATTTGTGATAATTTTTACATCTTATCAAAAAAAATTTTAGGGCCATGATATTTTTCTTAAGATTTTAGTAATATTAGGAAGAAAAATTAATAATATTTTGCTACCTATATTTGGTTAAGAATTTTTATTTACATATTATATAGATCAAGACAAAATGCTAGTCGGGATTTGATATTTTCTTTGACACAAGTGGTTTACGTTGTGCAATACACCCACGCAAGTTTTTCTCATTTAGACATCTTCTTATTGCCCTAGACGAAATATCAGTACCAAAATCCAATGCAATTTTATTCTTTATTTTACTTGAACTCGTGAAAAGGTTGTTAGCAGCTATTCTAGGGTGTAGTTTTTCGGGCTCTAGGTTGCTGTTTGACATTTTTGGTGGTACCATATTGCTTGATGTGTTCCAGCGCGTTGTAAATCTTGCATGTAGAGCATTTAAGCAGCTTGGATATCTCCATTATTATTTTTCCATCAAATTTTAGTTGTTGGATCAGTTTTCGCTCGGCATCGGTATTCCAAGTACCTCTGGCCATTTATAATTAAATATTTCTATGTATTCCAACATAAAATAAAATAAAACATTCGTTGCTCAACGTTTAGCTTCAAAAATCACTAAAAAATCACTTAATAACCAGATATTTCTGAAATGTCTTAAATTCGTGGCCAATTTCAAATAAACGTTTTTACAATAATATGATCAAAAAGCAACATAATGTAAAAAGAAACAAAATACAATAATGGTAATTTTTCTTAGTATTACAGGGTACATAGAAGAATAAAAAATATCAAATTTGATATTACAGGATTGTAAATATTATCACAACTAAGTCAGTCATATGTCGTGTCTTAAATTCGTGGCCACCACTGTATGTACATATGTAAACATCGTTGTTTACATTCATTATTGTTGTTTGTGTATTTTGTTTACATTTATCCTTGTAGTGTTGTTTGTTGTATTTTTGCTTACTTGTTTACCAATTTTTCAATGCTGGTGTTGGTTTTTACATTAAGCAGTACATCAATTTGTAAACAGGTTTGTTTACTGTATTGTTTTGTTTTTGTAGCTTTTGTTTATAATTTTAATTTTAAGCGATGTAAAAGCAAAACACCAGTATCGAGAGATTTTTCATTTTCGTAACAATATTGTTTTATGTTTTTAGTGTAGATTTTAGGCCAGAAAAAAAATCGTTTGTCTTACGACCATAGCTCTCTGGATTTACGGCAACAGTTTATCTGGTGCATTTTCGAAGCAGTACATCACACAACAAAATGTCTTACGGGATCAAAGTCCACGGTCTTGTTGGCGCCATGACAATGCTCTCAAATTGCTCGTGTAGTATATTCAGTGTGGCACGAGTTGTATGGCATGTATGTAGATCCGGCCTGTTGAAATCGCATGTCGTTGTAATCCTAAGCGATCCTGTAATACCCGAAAAATCGTATGAATTGCCACTTTTGTATGCAATTTGAGCGTGTTCTTTGATTGTTAAACGATATTTTTTAGCTGACAGCCGTGTCATAACGCTCAAGCATTTTATTTCATAAAATCATGGCCCTGCTGTTTTAATCCCTTTTAGTTTGATTCTGTATTATCTTGCTTTGCTTTGCTTTACTTCACTTTACTCTTTAATGAATTCATTTATAATAAAATATACTTGAGTTTTTGGTTTTTCCTTCTTCATAGTGAGGCATAGTTTGTTGGTTTTTTTTTGTTGTTGTTGTATTCTTTGCCTCATTTTATTTAAATAGAAAATTTTATAAGAAATATTTCTTCAACAACAACTTGACTTGACTTGAGAGTAAGGCACACATACCAGTATATATATATTTACACATGCACTCATACACGCATGTAAGTTAGCAATGCATTTAACATTAAGAAGAACAATTTATAGGCAAATCGTAGGCAGCAAAAAGGTTTAAGTTTTGTACGCACATCTACATACTATGTACACATACATAGCATAGTACTGTTGCGTGATATATTTACCTTCTTAATATATCCGAAAACACACACACACACACACATACATACACTTATGTATGTATGTATGTACATGCATATATTTGTTGCATTTCATATTTAAATTCTTAAAATATAATTTTACCAAAAATTTTTTTATTGTTCTGCTTCTCTTTCTCTCTCTCTCTGTGTGTGTTTCGCTCCCTTTCTGGCTCTCTTATTTGTTGTTATACTCTTTTGTTTTATTTCTTTATTCATCTTTAGCAAAAATATCATTTTTGTGTTGATAATAATGTACTTAAACAACAATAAATATGTACTTTAATAACAACAACAACAAAAATAATAATAATAAGAAGAAAAGAAAAAAAAATCTACAATATATTGTGTATACATAAGCAAATATTTGCAAATGTATTAAATACAGTGGATATGCATGCATTCATATGTGCATATGTGTGAATGTGTTTTACTGATGCTATACAGTGGTGGAAATTTATATGTATGTGCCTTAAAACACTGGAAAAAAATATAGAATAGCTCATCTTGTCCGTATTCTTTCTGCTTCAAATTTGTTTAGATTTCAAGGCGCCTTTTCACGAATACATATTTCAGCATATTTAGATTTTAAAAGCATATTTTGCAATCTAAATCGTATAATTTCAATATTGAATTGAATTTTTGTCTTAAAAATCGATAATTTTTTAGGGCATATTACTGCATATTGCATATTTTGCATTTTAATTGCATATTTTATTATTGATTGAATTTATGGCTTAAATATTGCAAAATTTTTAGGGCATATTTCAGCATATTTGGGTTTTTAAATGCATATTTTGCAATTTAAATCGTGTACTTTTAATTTAATTGTATTTTTCCTTAAATACCCTCAATATTTTAGGGCATATTGCAGCATATTGCACCATATTACGGTGGTAAAAGCATTTTTTTCTCATTTTAAATGTGTTTAAACTTTTCCCTTAAATTTCTTAAATACTTTAGGGCTTATTGCAGCATATTTGGGTTTTAAAAGCATATTTTGCAATTGAAATCGTATAATTTTAAAATTGAATTGAATTTTTTCCTTAAATATCGTAAATTTTTAAGGCATATTGCTGCATATTGCAGCATATTATGATTTTAAATGCATATTTTTTCAATTTAAATGTATACTTTTAATGTTAATTGATTTTTTTTAATATTGTAATTTTCTAGGGCCTATTACAGCATATTGCGGCATATTTAGGTTTCAAAAGCATATTTGCATTCTAAATCGTATAATATCAAAATTGAATGAATTTTTTTCTTAAAATCGTAATTTTTGTAGAGCATATAACGTCATATTTAGGTTTTAAGAGCATATTTTCCATTTTAATTGTATATTTCAATATTGATTGTATTTATGTCTTAAATATTGTAAATTTTTTAGGGGTTATGGCGGCATATTTGAGTGTTCAAAGCATATTTTGCAATTAAAATTGGATAATTTCAATATTGATTGAATTTTTCAATATTTTAGGACATAATTCAGAATATTGTGGCTTATTTGTTTTTCAAAAGCATATTTTCCAATTTAAATAGTATCATTTCAATATTGATTGAATTTTTTGCTTAAATATCGTAAATGTTTAGGGCATATTCCAGCATATTCTGGTCCTAAAGGCATATTTTGAATTCTAATCAATAATTCGTACTTACATAACTCAATTTATATCTCTAATTAATTACTTTTCACAAAATTTTCTAATTTTAAACAGAATTTTTAAGGCATATTTTTGCATTTTTTTAGTTTCGAAACTATGTTTCGAAAATTTAATACGAAAACTAACTATTTGACATAGTTGTGTCCCAGTTTGATTCCATTAACAAAATTTACCAACTTAGTGTACCATTTTTAAGGCATATTTTTGCATATATCAGTCTTAAAGGCATATTTTACATTATAATCAATAATTCGCACTTATTTAACTAAATTTTTGGTTTGAATTAAATATCTGTTGTCAAACTTTCTTATTCTGTGTTTTATTTCTAGGGCATATTTTTGCATATTTTGCTTTCAAAAGTATATTTCGTATATTAAATTAAAAAACTATTGATTTATCATAAATCTGTGACCTACTTTAATTCATTTATCAAAATTTTCCATTTTAGTGGCATATTTTGAAGGCATATTTTTGCATATATTTTACTTAAAGACTTATTTTGTATTATAATAAATAATACCAACTTATTTACCTAAATTTATGGCTTAAATTACATAAATTTCATCAAGTTTTCTAATTTTAAATTTTATTTTTAATGCATATTTTGCATTTTTTTAGTTTCGAAAACAAATTTCGAAAATTAAATACGAAAACTAATGATTTGACAAAAAAATCTGTAGCCTACCTTGATTCCTTTAACAAAATTGATCAATTTAGTGTATCATTTTTAAGACATATTTTTGCATATATTAGTCTTAAAGGCATATTTGACGTTATAATCAGTAATTCTTACTTATTTAATTAAATTTATGGCTTGAATTAAATCTCTGTTGCCAAACTTTCTTATTCTGTGTTTTATTTCAAGGCCATATTTTTGCATATTTTGGTTTTGAAAGCATATTTCAAAATAGAAAGCGTAACTCTTGCTTTTTTACATATTTTTACATATTTTTACACATTTCACTTTTTTGACAAAAATTTTCTAATCGAGGGCACCTGCTTTTAATGCATATTACTGCATTCTTTGGTTTTAAGAGCATATTTCGCAATATAAATCAAAATTCATTGATTTTAAATAAATAAATGGTATAGTTTAATTCGTTTGTCTAGAATTTCTAATTTTAAGCATCTTTTTCGTGAGCATATTTCTGCATATTCTGGTCTTTAAAGCATATTTGTGCAAATTTTGTTTTTAAATGCATATAATGCATTTATAATGTTGTAAATTGTCATATTTTCCTTTGTTTAGTATAAAAAGAAATATTATTCCGATTTCTTCTTTGCGGTTTGTGGTTTTTACAGCATATTTAAGCATATTTTTAAAGAATATACATTTTCTCCAGGTGTATATTTAATTTTCCATTTTTTTAAATTTATTTAAATTTATTTATGTCTCTATAATGTTTATATAATTTATGTCTTATGGTATATACATATGTACATACCCATATACATACAATATAATGTATTTAAGCATATGCAGTAAGAATTTTTTCTTAATTTTTTTTAAATTTCTTGCCTTTAAAATTTTGATTAGAAATTAATTAGAAATTTTTCAATTTCTATTTTTCTTGTTGTATTGCATTAAAAGGGATTTTCAAAATGCATATGCCTCGTTGCATACAGCAAAAAGCATGTCAATATGTGTAGATTTTAAAGCCTAAATGTATGCAAATATTTTAAGAAAACTTACTTTAGAAAAAAGAGTGGCATGAGAGAGAGCCTCTCTCTATTGTCAGCAGGCATTTTCTTAAAAGTTTTTGTTGATAATTACGAGCCTACGTACAATATATAATTATTTCAGGTGTTTATATACAGACGTACATATGTACAATGATAGATATTGTATATGACTGGTATACATATGTATATTTATGTATTAGTTTGTTTGCTTTGTATTATAATTTTATTTACTTTAATATCGTTCGTATATGCTTTCGAAAACCTTTCAAAGGCATTTACAAAAAAAAAAACTAATTTTTATGAGAAAAAAACGACTCAAAATAATTGTTTAATAATATTTATGCATACTTAAAGGAGCATAAACACAACTATACCTATACATATGCACAACTATATATGCACGTATGTATGGACATATCAGGTTCTCCATTTGAAGGTTTCATAACCGTTCAGCCTTTCGGCTGATCTAGGAACCGAAGAACGTCTAAAAATATTTAAAAGTGCTTATAAAGGGTGTTTTTTATAGAGGTATAGAACTTTAATTTGGCATTACTTTTCAAGATGGCAACCGATTTAACAGCTGTCAAGTGATTTATTCTCAGTTTGGTTCGGCAATTCATCATGAATAGACTCACGCCTGAACAACGCTTGCAAATAGTGAAATTTTATTTCGAAAATAATGGTTCTGTGGGGAAAACGTATCGCGCACTATGTCCATTTTATCGTCGACAAAATCGTCCATCAGAGCAGTTAATTCGGTTAACCATGGAACGTTTTCGCACCACGTTTACTCTTATTGATAACTCGCATCCCCAGAGACGCTGTACGGTGCGTACAGAAGAAGCTATTGCTGCTGTAGAGCGTAGCATTGAGGACGACCCGAATGAGTCCATCCGCCATCGAGCACAGGAATTGGATCTGTGTCCATCCACTTTATGGAAGATTTTGCGGAAGGATCTTGGTTTGCGTGCTTACAAAATCCAACTCGTGCCAGATTTGAAGCCAAACGATCATCAAGTAAGGCGTAGATTCGTCGAATGGGCCCAAAACAAGATTACCGTTGTTCCCGATTTTCATAAGCGAATTTTGCTTAGCGATGAAGCGCACTTCTGGTTGAATGGCCGCATTTGGAGTGAAGGTAATCCTCAAGTGTATGTGGAAACACGGTTACATCCAGAAAAACTGACTGTTTGGTGCGCTTTATGGGCTGGTGGAATCATTGGTCCGTATTTTTTCAAAAACGATGGTGGCCAGAACGTTACAGTCAATGGTGATCGGTATAGAGCCATGATTACTAACTTTTTCATTCCTGAATTGAATAACCATGATGTCCAGGAGATGTGGTTTCAACAAGACGGCTCAACATGTCACACAGCTCGTGCCACAATAGATTTATTGCAGGACACGTTTGGTGACCGCCTAATTTCACGTTTTGGACCTGTGAATTGGCCTCCAAGATCTTGTGATTTAACACCGCTAGACCACTTTCTGTGGGGGGCTATGTAAAGTCATTGGTCTAGGCGGTAAAGCCACAAACGCTTGACCATTTGGAAGACAACATTCGCCGTATTATTGCCGATATACGGCCACAAATGTTGGAAAAAGTCATCGAAAATTGGACGTCCAGATTGGACCACATCCGCGCCAGCCGTGGCGGTCATGTGCCAGAAATCATATTTAAAATGTAATGCCACACGATTATCTTTCGGATAAATAAAATTCATGTCAATCGAATAATCCATCGTTGTTTTATTGCAACTTAAAGTTCTATATCTCTATAAAAAAAACACCCTTTATTATAAGAAGTATTTTTCTAAATACGTATGAATCTGAATGAGTAAGGCTTATGAATCAAACATATTTCGAATGTTATGAGTTTGATGTCAAAGTTGTTCGCATACTCATTGCAACCTGTAGTTATAAATCAACGTTGAACTGAGTATGAATGAAGCAGAGTAGTTGGATTTCAATACTCATGACTCACTCATACTCAAAATTGCATGAGTTTTCATGAGTAGCGAAAAAGCGATTCATTGCTGATCTCTAGTCCAAACCTATACACGGTCAGTAGATACTTCCGGCAAAAGATATCGCTTCTAAGGGAGAAAGTATGGCAGATAATTATAAAACAATTTTTAGACACAGAGAGAAATTTCAAGAGCATAACAGATGTGCTTATTCCTGTACATTGACTTACCAGAAATATTGCTTCTAAGAGAAGAAATCAGAAAAATGCATGAAATCTGTATTTGAATCGATAGTGTACGGTCCATGTAATTTAATGTTTGAAGATTATTTCATGCAAATGTTGACCGCGACTGCGTCTCAAATGGTCCATTCGCTTAGTCCAATTCTGGCATACTCTTTCCACAACATTTCGGCCGGTATCTCACGAATAAATGCTTCAATGTTGTCTTCCAATCCGTCAATTGAAGCGGGCTTGTCTGTATAGACATGAGCTTTAACATAGTCACACAAAAAATAGTCTAAAGGCGTTAAATCGCACGATCTAGACGGCCAATTGACCGGGGTCCCGAACGTGAAATAAAATGTTCACCGAACTCGCCATTATTATGCGTGCTGTGTGGCATGTGGCATCGTCTTGTTGAAACCACATGTCATGCAAGTCAAGCTCTTGCATTTTGGGCAAAAAAAGTTGGATATGATCTCACGGTAGCGTTCACCATTCACAGTTACATTACGATTCGCAGCATCTTTGAAGAAGTACGGTCCAATGATGCCACCAGCCAGCCCATAAACCGCACCAAACTGTGACTTTTTCTGGATGCATTGGTAGCTTTTGCAATGCTACTGGCTGATCTTCATTCCAAAATCGACAATTCTGCTTATTTACGTATCCATTGTGCCAAAAATGAGCTTCGTCGCTGAACACAATTTTTCGATAAAGAAGTGGATCTTCGGCCAACTCTCCAAGAGCCCATTCACCGTTCGTTCGGCTTCAATTCTTGCACCAGCTGTATTTTGAAAGGCTTCACACCTAAATCCTTCCGCAAAATTTTCCACATTGTTGAGTAACAGAGGCCCAATTGCTGTGAACGGCGATGAAGCGATAATTGATGGTCATCATTAACATTGGCCGGCCGATGCAGGCTGCGATATTTTCTTCAGTTCGCACTCTACGTAAGCGTGTTGGTGGTTTAATGTCCCCAACAATGTAAATTTGGAGCGAAATTTAGTCACAATAGCCCGAATAGCCGCTTCAGTGGGTCGATTAAACTGACCATAAAATGGAAGAAGCGCGCGATGAACTTTCTTAACAGAGCCACGCATTTTGATAATAAAATTCAATGATTTGCAAGCGTTGTTCGTTTTTGTAAGACGATTCATGGTTAAATTGTAGACCAAACTGAAGATGTTTGACAGTGAAACAAACACTCGAAACGTGCGTGAGCTGTGTTAAACCAGTGTTGCCAAAAAGATAATTGCTAAAATAATCACCACAGCGATATCAGCAACTGGCCCTGTCTTACTGCTCCTTATGAAGTATTTTCCATTGAATTTCGACAATATTGATACGTATTTATCTTTTAAAAACGTTTAAAACATGAACTCGTAGATTGCAAATGAAATATAAAATAACTCTGTTTGGTTTTAATTAAAATTCTTCATTATTCGTACAATTCTGTGTGTATCACTGTTCACAACTTGATGTAAACAACAACAATTGCTTTGTTTGTTATTTCTCTGTTAATAAAGGATGCGCCAAATAACTTTTTTTTGAAAATGCTTGAAAAACGAAAACTCCTGAATATTTTCTCAAATTTCTTTTTTTTATTTGAAAGTACAATCCTTCCGGTTAATAATGGAAAATAATTTCATTCAAATGGCTGCCACGGCTGGCCATGCAGTAGCCTACACGATCGGTCCAATTTTCAAGCGCATTATCGATTGTGTGCAGCTGTATTTCACCAATGGCTTCAAGGAATTTTGTCCTTTAAAGCGTCAATTGTCTCTGGCTGTTGTCTGGCGTAACACTTATCTTTGACGGCACCCCACAAATAATAGTGCAACCGTGCCAAATCGCAGCTCCGAAGTGGCCAAACGACATCAGCTCTGCGGCTGATAATGCGATCTTCAAAAACAGGCCGCAAAACATCGAGTGTAGCTTCGGCTGTGTGGCACGTAGCGCCGTCCTGTTGAAACCAAATGTTGCCAATATCCTGCTCTTCAATTTTTGTGAACAAAAATTCATTCAACATGGCCCGATAACGATCGCCATTGACTGTAACGGCCACACTTTGCTCATTTTCGAAGAAAAAAGTGGCCCAATTATGCCTCTGGACCAAATTCCGCACCAAACAGTGACTCGTTTTGGGTGCGTCGGCTTTTCAATGTATGCGTGGCGGGTGCGTTCTGTGCCCCAAATGTGACAATTTTGCTTGTTTACATGCCCGCCAAGATCAAAATGAACTTCATCTGAAAAGATGACTTTTTTTCCAAAATCGGCATCTTCTGTAAGTCGATCGCAGGCCCACTTAGCGAAACGACAACGCATTGGATCGTCAATTGGCTTCAACTCCTGAACCAATTGGACTTTGTATGGCGTCATACCAAGGTCTTTATGAAAAATTCGTTTCAATGATGTCTCCGAAATGTTCAATTGTTGAGAATGACGGTGAATTGATGTTGATGGCGCTTCACGCACACTTTCTGCCACAGCAGCAATATTCTCGGGTGTACGCACTGTTTTTGGCTTTTCACGATGCCAGTTTCTTTCACTTTTTTTTCACAAGATAACGAACATACGGAGCTGACGGTGCTTCTCTTCTTCCAAAATCCGTCCGCAATTTTGCCACACATTCTGCAACATTACCACGATTTTCAAAGTAATGTCGCAATATTGCCCAGCGTTGTTCAAGCGTATACACAACCATATTCGTTCAACGGAAGGATAAAACTAATTATCTGTCAAATCAGACATGAGCTAAGTGGTGTTACCATTCACGAAATAATCACTAGTTGAAAAAAAAACGTTAGATGGCGGACCCGATACAACAATAACAATTACTAGACAATTGTTCGACAGATCTTTGTAACGAACATCTTCAAATCACGATTATTCTCTTCAAACACACCGTGACTTTACACAAGACTGACTGAACTTTTACTATCTCCGGCGCCTGCTTTGCCTTGCCTTTTATATGGCAGGGTAAACTGTTTGATGAATGTTCTTGAAGGCGAATGTTCGGGGCAAAATGAAAAAATATTTCTGCGGCCACTTCTTCTCAGCAGACTGACTGACAAAAATTCTGATAGTAAATAGAAAATTGCTACGAAATGTTTCTCAAAAATCTGTCGTTCGGAATCGGAATTACCACACACAACATGGGTGCAGTGAGAAACTAGGTTGTAATCTTTACTAAAATGGGTTATAATAAATGTATAAGTAAACTTTCAGTTGGATTTTGTGCTTGATTCTGAGGGGGATGAGGCTTTAAATCATAAGCTATGAAGCTGATTGTCAAAACCTGTTGCTTAGGACTTGACAGTCAGTCTCTGGGGTAACGCTTCTTAAAGGATTTGATTTAAATTGCTGCCATGTCCTTCTATCGTATCCTACCCTCTTATGCTTTAAATCCTAAGCTGTGATGCTGATCGTTAAAATCTGGTGCTTAGGACTTGACAGTCAGTCTCTGGGGGCAACGACGCTTAAGGTAACACGTCAGAGGTATTTAGTGTGTTCAACTAAGCTTTGATGTCCTCTTTGCTTGTAAAATCTTGTCTGTTATTTTTGAGTCATATTGAGCCGAATGTAGCTCTTGGTCCACTTTACTAATGGTATGGCAGGGTCAACGGTCTGATGAATGTGCTGTTCGTGACTTCGCCTTCTCGAAATCTCTATATATGTACATATGTAAACATCGTTGTTTACATTCATTATTGTTGTTTGTGTATTTTGTTTACATTTATCCTTGTAGTGTTGTTTGTTGTATTTTTGTTTACTTATTTACCATTCTTTTTATGTTGGTGTTTGTTGTTGTGACGTCGCCGTGGTCTAGTAGGTAGTGTGTTGGCTTATTAGACGAAAAGCCAGGTTTCGAGACATCAAAATAAAATACAAAAAAAGTATTTCTTCGGCGACTTCCTCTCAGCAGATTTCTGGCAAAAACTCTGAGAGTAAATAAAATTGCCATGAAAAAGTTTTTCAAAAGTCTGTCGTTCAGAATCTTAAACTGTAGGTCCCGCCACTGATGTATAAAATTAACACACACAACATAAGTGGTGTGAGAAACTAGGTGGTAATCCTAACTAAGGGGTTGTAATGACCAACTATGTTATGTTTGTTGTTGTATTTTTGTTTACTTGTTTACCATTTTTTGTGCTGGTGTTTGTTGTTGTATTTTTGTTTACTTGTTTACAATATTTTTATGCTGGCGTTTGTTGTTATATTATGCAGTACGATAATTTGTAAACAGGTTTGTTTACTGCATTGTTTTGTTTTTGTAGCTTTTGTTCGTAATTTTAATGTTAAGCGATGTAAAAGCAAAACACCAGTATCGAGAGATTTTTTATTTTCCTAACAATATTGTTTTCGATAACATTTTATGATTTTACATAACATAATTGGTCATTACAACCCTTCAGTCAAGATTACGACCTAGTTTCTCACACCACTTATGTTGTGTGTGTTAATTTTTATACATGAGTGGTGGGACCTACCTCGACTCCGAACGACAGATTTTTGAAAAACTTTTCATGGCAATTTTATTTTAACACTCAGAGTTTTTGCCAGAAATCTGCTGAGAGGAAGTCGCCGAAAAAAAAACATTTTTTTGTATTTTGTCTTGATGTCTGGCCTGGGGCTCGAACCCTGGCTTTACGTCTAATAAGTCAACACACTAGCTACTAGACTACGGCGACTTTTTATGATTTTAGGGAATTAAAATTATTCCCAGGAGATATATTTTTATGGGCCTCCATAAATCAGTGAATAATTGGCAAATGAGCGAAAGTTCAAGCATTCATGTGATATTCCAAAAATTAATTCCAAAATAATTTTTTTTTGTGATGAGGCCGAACAGAGAGAAACCTTAACGTATTTTACTGGAAAGTTTTCTTTTAAAAAATTTATGAAAATACGTTAGAAAATATGGCCATAATTAAAATCGTCTTTACCTCTTAAGTTTACTTCGTTGAGAGAGAGAGAGAGGAACATTAAACACCATGTGGAGACTGCTTACCTATGACCAGGGCTTCAACGAAGTTTTAGACAAAAAAGAGGACAAATGAAAATGAACCCTGCTGCCCCACCACAGAGCAGACCAGCAAATATTCTTGCCTAGACAGTGGCAAGGTATTTAACCGGGACGGTTTTTTTTTTTTTTTGGTTGATGAGATGATGAAGAAAAAAAATAAATTTTTAACCCTTTTTGGGACAATTGAGGGAAAAAAGAAAATGAGAAAAAAATGCAAATTTTCTTTTTTTCTGGTTTTTTTCTGTTTATGGAAACGGATACACTCCCCCAAAAAAAATAATCAAAAAAAAAAAAATATTTTTTTCATGAGTTTAGCAAACTTTTTCGAAAACAAATCCTTTTGCCTTAAAAAATACGCCGGGAATAGGGCTGGTGGTGTTGGAGAAACGCATGAAAATTTATTTTTGATTAAGTTTCTGTCATCTTTTAAGCAAGGGAAGGTGGTAACTGTATACCAGGAGCTTAAAAAGTTGGTACGAAGTTGGTAACTCGTTCCTTTTCTTTCCTTTTCTGCACACAACACTCATACGAAAGAAGGATTAACACAAGAGTGTCCTTGTTTTTTTTAGGAAAAAAAGTATTATGACCCGTTTCATTGTCTAATAACTGTCTTTGGCTAGCTGTTGTTGTTCTACTCCTACACATACATACACACACTCGCATACTGTACTGTATGTAGTCCTTATCATGGCAGTCCTTCATGGCCGTTGTTTAACTCCTACGCGTTTTGTTTTTTATTTTATTTTCCTCTTCTTCTTTTTTTTTATAAATGCGAGCATGAGGTCCTAATGCTTTTTCATGTTCCTTTTAAGGTTGTGTGTTTTCATTATTATTTTTATATTTTTGTTGTTGCTGTTGTTGTTTTTTTATTATTTTACTGTGTTGCTTAACATTCTTTGGAGTCCTCTTTGGTTGCTAGACTAACTTGCTTGCCTGCTTGCCCGCTTACTTTGCCAGGACTTGGTTATAACCATGATTATAACGTTGTTTGGCAGTGGTAGTGGTAGTGGTGGTTGTGATGATGATGATGATGATGATGATGATGATGATGTATGTGGTGTCACAATGTTACCCGTTTTACCTTCAATGAAAATGATACGGTTTCGCTTTTTATAAAACGCCACTTGGGGCATTGGAGTGACTTTTCTTAACGCCTGCCATAAGGGGAAGCATAGCCATCTTAAATAAATAGAAACCTTTGAAATTAAAAAGAAACAATTTTGATGGAATTCTTTTTGTATTAGAGTTCTAAAAGTATCATAAACTATGTTTTGCATCCGAATTTTGGAACTTAGGCCTATGTTTTTAATGCATATTTTTGCATATTTTTGCATATTTTGCAATAGAAGGCAAATTTTATTAATTTTTTATAACTAATCATTCATTAGGGAATATTTCTGTTTTTTAAGAAAATTTGTATAATTTTAGCAGACATTTTTTGAGGCATATTTTTGCATATTTTACTTTAAAAGGCGTATTTTTTAATTTTTTTGTAACTAATCATTCATTAGGGATTATTTCTGTATTTTAAGAAAATTTGTATAGTTTTAGCAGAACTTTCTTGTTGCATATTTTTGCATATTTTACTCTAAGAGTCATATTTTATTAATTTTTTATAACTAATCATTTATTAGAGATTATTTATGTATTTTAAGAAACTTTGTATAA
Source organism: Sarcophaga variegata (assembly GCA_932273835.1). NCBI lineage: Eukaryota > Metazoa > Arthropoda > Insecta > Diptera > Sarcophagidae > Sarcophaga > Sarcophaga variegata. Next base: position 7,554,343 of record OW026361.1, on the reverse strand, counting down.
TTTTAGCAGAACTTTTTTGATGCATATTTTTGCATATTTTACATAAAAGGCGTATTTTATTAACTTTTTTATAACTAATCATTTATTAGGGATTATTTCTGTATTTCAAGACAATTTCTTTAATTTCAGCAGAATTTTTTTGGGGCATATTTTTGCATATTTTACTCTAAAAAGCATATTTTAATAATTTTTTATAACTAATCATTTATTAGGGATTATTTCTATATTTTAAGAAAATTTGTTTAGTTTTAACAGAACTTGTTTGATGCATATTTTTGCATATTTTACTCTAAAAGGCATATTTTATTAATTTTTTTTATAACTAATCATTTATTAGGGATTATTTCTGTATTTTAAGAAAATTTGTATAATTTTAGCAGAACTTTTTTGGGGCATATTTTTGCATATTTTACTCCAAAAGACATATTTTATAAATTTTTTATAACTAATCATTTATTAGGGTTATTTCTGTATTTTAAGAAAATTTATATAATTTCAACAGAACTGTTTGAGGCATATTTTTGCATATATCACTCTGAAAGGCGTATTTTATTAATTTTTTTATAACTAATCAGTTATTAGGGCATATTGCTGTATTTAAAGAAACTTTGTATAATTGTGGCAGAACTTTTTTGGGGCATATTTTTGCATATTTCACTCTGAAAGGCATATTTTATTAATTTTTTTATAACTAATCATTTATTAGGGATTATTTCTGTATTTTAAAAAAATTTTTATAATTTTAAGAGAACTTTTTTAATGCATATTTTTGCATATTTTACTCTAAAAGCCATATTTTATTAATTTTTTATATAAATAATCATTTATTAGGGATTATTTCTATATTTTAAGAAAATTTGTATAGTTTTAGCAGAATTTTTTTGTGCATATTATTGCATATTTTTTTCTAAAATGCATATTTTATAATTTTTTTTAACTAAACATCTTTGGGGAATTATTCGTGTTTTTCAAGACAATTTATTTAATTTCAGCTGAAATTTTTTGGTGCATTTATTTGCATATTTCAATCTAAAAGGCATATTTTATTAATTTTTTTATAACTAATCATTTATTAGGGATTATTTCTGTATTTTAAGAAAATTTGTATAGATTTAGCAGACGTTTTTGGGGCATATTTTTGCATATTTCACTCTGAATGGAATATTTCATAAATTTTTTTTATAACTAACCACCTGTGTGGAACCATTACTGTATTTCAAGACGATTTCTTTAATTTTAACAGAACTTGTTTTTGATGCATATTTTTGCATATTTTACTCTAAAAGGCGTATTTTATTAATTTTTTTATAACTAAACATTTATTAGGGATTATTTCTGTATTTCAAGACAATTTCTTTAATTTCAGCAGAACGTTTTATGATGCATATTTTTGCATATTTTAGCATATTTTACTCTAAAAGGCATATTTTATTAATTTTTTTGCAACGAAACACCTGTGTGTAACAATTTCTGTATTTCCAGACGATTTATTTAATTTCAACAGAACTTTTTTGGGGCATATTTTTGCATATTTCACTCTGAAAGGCATATTTTATAAAAAATTTTATAACTAATCATTTATTAGGGATTATTTCTGTATTTCAAGACAATTTCTTTAATTTCAGCAGAATTTTTTTGGGGCATATTTTTGGCATATAATTGAAGGCATATAATTGAAAGCCATATTTTATTAATTTTTTTATAACTAATCATTTATTAGGGATTATTTCTGTATTTCAAGATGATTTATTTAATATTAACAGAACTTTTTTGAGGCATATTATTGCATATTTTATTCTAAAATGCATATTTTAATAATTTTTTTGCAACAAAACATCTGTGAGGGCTTATTTCTGTATTTTAAGTGAATTTATTAAAGTTCAACTGAAAATTTTTTAAGGCATATTTTTGCATATTTTAATCTAAATGGAATATTTTATTAATTTTTTTATAACTAACCACCAGTGTGGAACCATTACTGCATTTCAAGACGATTTATTTAATTTTAACAGATTTTTTTGAGGCATATTTTTGCATATTTTACTCTAAACGGCTTATTTTATTAATTTTTTCATAACTAATCATTTATTAGGGATTATTTCTGTATTTGAAGAAAATTTGTATAACTTTAGCAGAACTTTTTTGGTGCATATTTTTGCATATTTTACTCTAAACGGCTTATTTTATTAGCACTGCTGATTACAATCAATAAACTGTATCGGTTTCTGTAAGGAACCGCTCATACCCAACTGTAGAAACAGAAGACCGAAAAGAACGTGCAAGTTTCAGCCCGGGAAGGTCTTTTCGGACCTCATAAATACTGTACGAATACAATGGCAGCTTATACCTGCAGTTTAATGTTTCTGTTCGTTACCGTATCACGACTACCAAGCAGCGAGAGCATTCGGCCGAAAATTTAATTTCTTACACGCCAGCTTTTTACAGATTCAAAGGAGAGGAATGTGCGCCTCTCAAGACCAGCCCGGAGGTAAAACGTAGGCATGATTGGACACTAACAAGTCATGTGATTAGAAGGCTAGCTGGAGACATTGCTAGACAACTGTTCGATTGGAATACATTGGGCTGGAAATATATCGATTCGGATAGTAAAGAACGAAGGCTCATCTCGCAATATCATCTGGAACCAAGTGAAGACTTTGATAAATGACCGCTTAAAGTGAAAAGACTTCGTTGACGCCCATTGTTCAGCATGAATATTCATGTTTTCCTTTGAAATACTAGAAAAATATAATTTTTCTTAACTTTTTAATACTTTGTCTTTCGGATACCTTCCCCTTAATTCCCATATTTTTTTTCTTTCGTATTTTTCGTAACATTTACTAGAAGCTCTCCCGTTTGTTTGACTGGGCTTAACTTGACTGGCTATTACCCCAAACTTGCTTACGGTATCATCCATAACTTTTATTATTATTTTCTGTGTGTTTGTTTGTTTGTTTGTTTGTATATAGGTGTGTATGTGTGTGTGTATGTAAGTTAGCATAGTCGTGGGTATTTGCCGTTAAGTTTAGTTTAGTAGACACGCCGGAAACGTAAGAGCATAAAAATGGGTGTGAGATTAACAACAAAACGCACAATTTGTTGTTGTTGTCGTTGTTGTTGTTGTTGTCGTTGTCGTTTCTATAATTTTCTGCGTCGTTCATCTTTATTTCAAAAGTATTTGCTTGAATTTGTGTATGTGAGCGTGTGTGTGTTTGTGTGTGTGTATAGCGGACTTGGAACTTTGCCGTTCCCCGTTTTCCTTCTTTTTTTGTGTTTTTTTTTCGAATGAAATTCTTCTTTGGTCGCTGGGGCAATGGGAGCAGCCATGGCAGTCAGTTGGAGTTGGTGTTCAGCCGTTTTGTTCATGTTTATTGTAGTTACCCTGGGACAGTATTTTTGGGCTTATGTATGTAATTTCCAAGAATCTAATTACTTTTTGACGACCACTGTGCTATTGCCTGAGACCCTTCCCATTTGCCATTACCTATCCATTCCCCCCCATAAGCATTAACCTTCTCTTTCATTTCGTTTACTTGTGAACGTTTGAGTCTCTCTTTTTCTTTTTTTTTCTAGCTTTCGTCGTTTATAGGGAACCGTTAGAGGGGATTGTTTTCGGTTTGTATTGGAAATTATTGCCTGTTTTTTGGATTTTCACAAGGTATTCTAACAGCGAAATCAAGAAAAAATTAAATTTAGAAAGAAAGCAAAAAGAAAACACAGAGAAAAACTGATTGTTTTGTAGAAAATAAGATTTATTGTGAGCTTGGTGTTGTCTTTATATAAAGAAAAGATGGGAAGGGAGGGGGACAGATAAAAGAAAATTGTTTTGTTCTTAAATTTTCTACGGAAAATGTAAAAATATGCCAAGTTATGCTTTAATGTACCTTCAGTATTGGCCACTACAACCCTTTAGTCAGCTTTACAACCTAACTCCCCACACCATCCACGTTGAGTGTGGTAATTTTACCCAAGGAAGGCGCTACCTACAGTTCAACTTTATCTCCAGGCTTAAGAAGTATTTTCATAGCAATTATTTACTTTGAAAGATTTTTTTCCGGAGATTGTTGTGTGCAGGTCACCTAAAGAACTATTTTTTTAAGTTATCAAAACAAAGATTATCACACGCAGCTCTTGTATAGCAAGCTGGTACACTAACCTACTACTCTACTCCGACCACATATAATTTATTTATAATTTATGGAATCGATAACTTTTCTATAGAAAATTTATAATCGATATATTTTTTATAGAGAATTAGTAATCGATAACTTTTCTAAAGAAAATTTCTAATCAAAAAATTAAAACAATTTTTTTTATAATCGATAACTTTTATAAAGAAAATCTCTAATCGGTAACTTTTCTAGAAAAAATTTATATAAGCGATAACTTTTCGAGAGCAAATTTATATAAGCGATAACTTTTCTACAGGAAATTTATGGAATCGATAACTTTTTTGTAGGAAATTTATGGAATCGATAACTTTGCTATAGAAAATTTATAAACGATAACTTTTCTATAGAAAATTTATAATCGATAACTTTTCTATAGAAAATTTATAATCGATAACTTTCCTATAGAAAATTTATAATCGATAACTTTTCTATAGAAAATTTATAATCGATAACTTTTCTATAGAAAATTTATAATCGATAACTTTTCTATAGAAAATTTATAATCGATAACTTTTCTATAGAAAATTTATAATCGATAACTTTTCTATAGAAAATTTATAATCGATAACTTTTCTATAGACAATTTATAATCGATAACTTTTCTGAAGAACATTTCTTATCGGTAACTTTTCCAGAAAAAAAGCGATATCTTTTCTAGAGAAAATTTATATAAGTGATAACTTTTCTGCAGGAAATTTATGGAATCGATAACTTTTTTGTAGGAAATTTATGGAATCGATAACTTTGCTATAGAAAATTTATAATCGATGACTTTGCTATAGAAGACTTCTAATCGATAACTTTTCTATAAAAAATTTCCAATTGAAAAATTATAACCGATAACTTTTATATAGAAAATCGATAACTTTTCTATAAAAAATTTATTATCGATTACATTTTTACAGAAAATTTATGTAATCGATAACTTTTCTGTAGGAAATTTATGGAATCGATAATTTTTCTGTAGAAAATTTATGGAATCGATAATTTTTTTGTAGGAAATTTATGGAATCGGTAACTTTGCTATAGAAAATTTATAAACGATAACTTTTCTAAAGTAAATTTATAATCGATAACTTTTCTAATGAACATTTATAATCGATAACTTTTCTGTAGGAAATTTATGGAATCGATAACTTTTCCAGAAAAAATTTATATGTAATCGATAACTTTTCCAGAGAAAATTTATAATCGATAACTTTTCCAAAGAAAATTTATAATCGAAAAATTATAATCGATAACTTTTTAAAGAAAATTTATGGAATCGACAACTTTTTAAAGAAAATTTATGGAATCGATAACTTTTCTGTACGAAATTTATGGAATCGATAAATTTTCCAGAGAAAATTTATAATCAAAAATTTATAATCGCTATTTTTTTGCAGGAAAATTATGGAATCGATAATTTTTCGGGAGGAAATTTAAGGAATATTTATAATCGATAACTTTTCTGTAGGAAATTTATGGAATCGATAAATTTATGGAATCGATAAATTTCCTTTAGAAAATTAATAATTGTTAGAAATTAGATCAATAGAAAATATAAAATCTAAATCGAAAAATCGTACAGAAAATTTATGATATCGATAACTTTTCTATAAAATTTTTATAAATTTTCTTTAGAAAATTTACAATAACGATAACTTGTCTATGAAAGATTTAGAAATAAAATAAATAAATAATAATAAAGAAAATTTATAAAATCGATAATTCTGTGAGAGAGCTCTGCGAGAAGTAGATGTAAAAGATGATTTTTAATTTTCAAACACTTTGACATGATTTTTAGCGATAAACTTGTGTGTGTTCATTTTACAATTTCACATTTTCACTTTACATTTACCGCAGTCATTGTACTCCTTTTTCTCTGTACACCTTCTTTTACCTCTTTTTCTTGGTTATATTCTTTGGCTAATATTTGCATGGAATTATAATTTTTGTGTTGTCATACCAAAATTGTTACAAAAAAAAAAAACCTTGAAAAGGATGATGAAAATCAATGGCAAAAAAAAGTTACGAAAGAGCACTGTCGCCCCCCCTTTAACACAATCACTCAAATTCTTACAAAAAAAACAGAAAAAAGAAATAAGAAGAAAAAAAACCAGACGTGAAATGAACCCTTAACGTTGCAAATGTTAAGAATAAAACCCCAAGAAAATGTCTAATAAAAGTCCTGCAAAAAAAAGGATTTTTTTCTGTTTCTCGTATACGAAATAGGCATTAACTGGGCTTAACTCATGCACACACAGAGATAAATAAAAATTGTATACAAAATGGGAATACATAGGAATGGAAGACAAGAGAATGGCATGGAATAACGGGAGTGTAGTGGGACGAGGAGATTATTGTTGGAACGCACCCACTCGTCTCGATAACATGTTACCATAGCTGTCAATCAAATCTAAGAATCCAAGAAGTAGACATGAAACGAACTGACACTGAGAATGAGATGGTTAAAGAAAAATTAAAACACACACCCACACACACACACACATACGTACTCCACCCATTGCTCTTTAACATAGTAAAGTAGTATAAATGGGGGAATATTTCTCATAAAATTATGGTCATTGAAATGCCTTTTCGAAACCAGAACAAAAAAAAAAAACAAAAATCCACAAAAACACAGTCGTTTTGGCAAATGTTAGAAGGGGGGATTCATTGAATGACTGAATGAATGACGGATAGTCAATCTTGTTTGGCCTTTAAGTGCCTGAAAACTAAATTGTTTTCTTCACCGCTAAGCAGAAGAGCCCTGGTGTGGCGGTGGAGTGGGTGTGTGGTGGGTGGCTGGACTTTGTGGTGTGGTAAACAAACATAAAAACATAATTTAGCAGATGAATACGTATCAGTGACGATGAATTTCATTTATATTGGCCAAAAAAAAAAACGGCCTTAAGAAATCGAAAGAAGAAAGAAGGAAAAATCTATAATCAGTTGCTAAGCATAAAATATTAGACAACTTAAGATCAAAAAGGAAAAAAATTACGAGGGCTGGTTGTTTAAGTTGAGAAAAGAAAAACAAATGTATTTTCCAAACAAAACGTTTTCGTTTAGAAAATTTTATTTTAAAAAAATATCGATAAAATTTTCGGTAAAAATTTCGATAAAATTTTCGATAACATTTTCGATAACAATTTCGATAAAAATTTCGATAAAATTTTCGATAAAATTTTCTTTAAAATTTTCGATAAAAATTTCGATAAAATTTTCTTTAAAATGTTTGATAAAATTCTCGATAAATTGTTATCAGTTAAATTTTTTTTATCTTTGTGCAGAATATTCAATGTGGCATGAGCTGTGTGGCATTGAGAAAAAAACAAATGAATTTTCCAAACAAATCGTTTTCGTTTAGAAAATTTTATCTTAAGAAAAATATCGATAAAATTTTCAATAAAATTTTCGATAAAAATTTCGATAAAATTTTCTTTAAAATTTTCGATAAAAAATTCGATAAAAATTTCGACAAAATTCTTGATAAATTGTTATCAGTTAAAAAATTTTTATCTTTGTGCAGAATATTCAATATTTCTTTAAAATTTTCGATAAAATTTTATATAAAATTTTCGATACAATTTTCTTTAAAATTTTCGATAAAAATTTCGATAAAATTTTCGATAAAAATTTCGATAAAATTTTCTTTAAAATTTTCTATAAAAATTTCTTTAAAATGTTCGATAAAAATTTCGATAAAATTTTAAATATAATTTTCGATAAAATTTTCGATAAAATTTTTGATAAAAATTTCGATAAAATTCTCCATAAATTGTTATCAGTTAAATTTTTTTATCTTTGTGCAGAATATTCAATGTGGCCTGAGCTGTGTGGCATTGAGAAAAAAACAAATGAATTTTCCAAACAAATCGTTTTCGTTTAGAAAATTTTATCTTAAGAAAAATATCGATAAAACTTTCAGTAAAATTTTCGATAAAATTTTCGATAAAATTTTCGATAAAAATTTCGATAAAATTTTAAATAAAATTTTCGATAACATTTTCGATAAAATTTTCGATAAAATTTTCTTTAAAATTTTCGATAAAATTTTCGAAAAAATTTCGATATAAATTTTGGATAAAAATTTCGATAAATTGTTATCAGTTAAATTTTTTTTTATCTTTGTGCAGAATATTCAATGTGGCATGAGCTGTGTGGCATTGAGAAAAAAACAAATGAATTTTCCAAACAAATCGTTTTCGTTTAGAAAATTTTATCTTAAGAAAAATATCGATAAAATTTTCGATAAAATTTTCGATAAAATTTTCTTTAAAATTTTCTATAAAAATTTCGATAAAATTTTCATTAAAATTTTTTATAAAAATTTCGATAAAATTTTCTTTAAAATTTTCTTTAAAATTTTCGATAAAATTTTAAATAAAATTTTCGATAAAATTTTAAATAAAATTTTCGATAAAATTTTCGATAAAATTTTCCATAAAATTTTCGATAAAATTTTTGATAAAATTGCGATACAATTTTCGATAAAAATTTCAATAAAATTTTTGATAAAATTTTCAATAAAATTTTCGATAAAAATTTCAATAAAATTTTCGATAAAAATTTCAATAAAATTTTCGATAAAATTTTCGATAAAAATTTCAATAAAATTTTCGATAAAATTTTCAATAAAATTTTCGATAAAAATTTCGATAAAATTTTCTTTAAAATTTTCGATAAAAATTTCAATAAAATTTTCGATAAAAAATTCGATAAAAATTTCGACAAAATTCTTGATAAATTGTTATCAGTTAAAATTTTTTTATCTTTGTGCAGAATATTCAATGTGGCATGAGCTGTGTGGCATGTTATGTTGAAACCACATGAAGTTAGTGTCCAAATTATCGAATTCAGGGAGAAAACGGTTAGTAACCTTTGATCTGTAGTGCCTACCGTTGACAGTGATGACCAGGCCAACGTTGTTCTGATCGAAATATGGAACAATGTCATCGCCAGTCTGAAATTCCAACCAAAAAGTGAGTTTTTCGGCATACATTGGACGTTTTTGGATCTCACAGGGATTGGTAGCGTTCCGAATTCCGCCAATTTGTTTCTTTTCGAACTCACACATGCGAAAATGGGTGTCATATCATTGAGGATGATGAAATCTAATATCAGTTGCCAACTGCCTCAGGCCTCATTCAATAAAAACATATCGTTTGCTTTCAGTTTCTAAGTCAGTTGAATTTTGTACGGGTGCTGGCGCAAAGTTGTGGTCTGGCACATGCCTAGTTCTTGTAAGCAACGTGTAATCGATTACCTCAGTCTTCAGCACACTCTCACAGAAATGTTTCCGAAGTTTCGACAACGTACGAGTATTGGTCGATAGAGTACTGATCCAGAGAAATCGAATTTATTCACTTAGGACGATGATTAGATGGAAGCACGCAGTATGTCACCATTTACCGATTTTGAAGTGATTTGAATCGAAAGTATTGGCCAAGAAACTGACAATTTAAACAATTTCAAGAAAATATTTTCCATTTTCAAAGTTACGCCCCTCTCCCTCATCTTTTTGTAGGATTAGTTAATGTCCCTTGCTTAAGAGTTTCAAGGCATAATGAACTTGTCCAAAAGCATACAAAACAAAAAAAACTAACAACAAAAAATAGAATTTTCTATATGGATTAAGACAAGGACAAACTTATAAAAGTACACACACATATGTACATACACATACTTAAGTTAGATTTGAAGTAACGGAGCATAAGTAGAAGAAGAAGAGTATGATGCCTTAAAACGAATCCCCACATAAATTTCATGTTTGAAGACACTCTGACTACTTTTGTTGTCAAAAGACCTCGAAATTCATGTTCATGAGTAGAGAACAGAACAGAGAAAACAACTCAAAACCAAACCATTAAAATAGACAATAACAACAACAACAATCACACACATACATACATATGTAGCGACATACTTAAGGACTTGTATGAATTACTGGTTTAAGGGTCTACGAGAGTTGGTGGATGTGAAGTGTGTTCCCAGCGACAATGTTTAACAAGCGATATGCAATGGTAACATTAGAGGGACTGTTTTATATGGGTTTTTTACAATCATTTTTTCTTTTACTACCATTACCGCCATTGTTGCCGCCGCCACCTCTCTTCTTACACCATAAAGTTCAGGGCACAACACTAAATGCATACATTATGCCCCCCATGTTAAATTACAAAAAAAAGAAGGCAAGGCAAGAGAAAGAAAAAAAACAGACACTGAAATTTAACAGAAGAACAAGAAAACAGAGAACAAAACTATAAAAGCCACAATTTGATGTGTCCATTGTATGTCTTATCAGTATGAAAAATATCGCACGACAACAACAACAATAAAAAGAACTTCTCTTTGGGAAAAAAAAGCACAAAGAAATACAATGTAGTTAAATCGTCAGAAGAGTCGTCAAACCCTTCACTTATACTCGTACACTTACACACACTCATAGAAAGAAAAACACGCACTTACAACTCCCATATGAATCCGTCACAAATGAACTGAGAGAAGGAGAGAGGGTGAGTGTGCACAAGCCCAAGAAACGTTAGATGTTCCACAATAATTTCGTATATTTTTACACGCCAGAGCTTTGGTATGGGCAAAGCGAAAAGAACTCACACAACACAAAAACAAAACAGAAAAAAAACTCAACTGAAAATAATAAATGAAAATATAACCCACACAAACACACACACAATCGCACTCTTATAAATGCATACCTCATAGACAAACAAACCCAAGTAACCACTCTCCCACTCTCTATCTCTCTCAACAAATTTTAATGGTAATCGCAGCAGTGCTAGTGGTAGTGGTAGTGGCAGTGGTAGTAGTAACCTAAAACGCGAATCCCTTTTGGCATTCAGTTGTGCTGGCAGGCTTTAGCAACAGCAACAATAAAAAAGAGGGCAATGTTTAGGCACAACACACACACACACACACGCATACACTTTTGTACACTCACACTCTGTCCCTGCTTCTCTCTTTCACTGTTTCCCTTTCTCTTCATGCAATCAAACAAAAATTCTATACATCATTACACACCCACTGTTAAGCTTTCCGTTTTTATTATCGTTCCCTTTTATTTCTATTTCAATTCTTTTTTCTTCTTCTTGTTTTTATTCATTTTGTTGTTGTTGTTGTTGTTGTAGTCAGTAAACTTTCGGCCAACGTTGTTGTTACCCAGTCATGTGTTTTTTCTTTTTTTTTTCGTTTCGCTTGCTTTTATTTGGTATGGGCACCATTACCCCATACACACACACACGCACAGCCAGTCTATATGTGGGATATGAAAAGAGAACAAAAACACAAAAACAGCAACTCATGTCGTGCTTTTTTTTGCAATAATAAACGACGAATGATCGAAATGTTGCTCTTCGTTTTTTAATTTAAATGGTCACAACAAATAGAATTTTACACGGTAAAAGAAATAATTTCGATAACTGTTCTAAAATTACAGCATAAGTTTTGAAATGAAGCTTTTATGTGGAATTCGTGGCAAAATAGAAATTACAATTTAAATTATCGATAATTTTTCCAATATAAAATTTCTTTAATTAATATCTTTTCAAAGAAAAGTACAATCGATAGCATTATTTTATCGATATTTCTATAAAAATTTTGGAAGAACTTTTTTAAGATTTTTTAGAAAATATTTACAATCGATAACTCTTTAATAACAAAATTATACAATCGACAACTTTTCAATAGAAATCGATACATAATCGATAAGTTTTCTTTAAAAAATGTATAGTGTCGATAACTTTTTTTATATACGATATAAACGATAACTTTTCCATAGAAAACTTATATAATCGATAACTTTTCTTTAGAAAATTTATATAATCGATAACTTTTCTTTAGGAAATTTATATAATCGATAACTCTTCTTAATAAAACTTATATAATCGATAACTTTTCTTAAGAAATCTTATATAATCGACAACTTTTCTTAATAAAACTTATGATCGAGAACTTTTCTTAATAAAACTTATATAATCGATAACTTTTCTTTAGAAAATTTATATAATTGATAACTTTTCCTTAAAAAACGTATAAAGCCGATAACTTTTCCTTAGAAAATTTATATAAATGTTAACTTTTCCATAGAAAACTTATGTAATCGATTATTTTTCTTAAGAAAACTTATATAATCGATAACTTTTCTTAAGAAATCTTATATAATCGATTATTTTTCTTAATAAAACTTATGTAATCGATAACTTTTCTTAAGAAAGCTTATATAATCGATAATTTTTCTTCAGGAAATTTTGTAATCGATAATTTTTCTTAGGAAACTTGTATAATCGATAACTTTTCTAAATAAAACTTCTATAATAGATAACTTAACTTTACAAAACTTATATAGTCGATAACTTTTCTTTAGAAAGCTTATAAAATCGATTAGTTTCTTTAGAAAGCTTATATAATCGATTATTTTTCTTAAGAAAACTTATATAATCGATAACTTTTTTACAAAACTTATATAATCGATAATTTTTCTTAAGGAAACTTATATAATTGATAACTTTTCTTAAGAAAACTTATATATACGATAACGTTGCTTTATAGAACTTATAGAATCGATAATAATCGATAACTTTCCTTAAAAAACGTATAAAGCCGATAACTTTTCCTTAGAAAATTTATATAAACGATAACTTTTCTTTAGGAAATTTATATAATCGATAACTTTTCTTGAGAAAACTTATATAATCGATAACTTTTCTTAAGAAAACTTATATAATCGATAACTTTTCTTGAGAAAATTTATATAATCGATAACTTTTCTTGAGAAAACTTATATAATCGATAACTTTTCCTAAGAAACTTATATAATCGATAATTTTTCTTAAGGAAACTTATAGAATCGACAACTTTTCTTAAAAAAAACTTATACAATCGATAACGCTTCTTTAGCCAATTACGTTTATCGTTTCTGTAAATGATAATTTTTTATTTATGTAAACGATAACTTTTCTATAGGAAATAAATAATCGATAACTCTTCTATAGAGAATTAATAATCGATAATTTTTTTTAGAAAATTAATAATCGATAAGTTTTCTTTAGAAAATTATTAATTGATAACTTTTCTTTAGAAACTTAATAATCGATAAGTTTTCTTTTGAAAATAAATAATCGATAACTTTTCTACAGGAAATTAATAATCGATAACTTTTCTTTAGAAAATAAATAATCGATAATTTTTGTTTAGAAAATTAATAATCGATAAGTTTTCTTTTGAAAATAAATAATCGATAACTTTTCTACAGGAAATGAAAAATCGATAACTTTTCTTTAGAAAATTAATAATGGATGGCTTTTCTATAGAAAAATAATAATCGATAACTTTTCTATGGAGAATTAATAATCGATAATCTTTTTTCGAAAACTTTTCTACATAAAATGAAAAATCGATAACTTTTCTATAGAAATTTAATAATCGATAACTTTTCGATTCCAATCACCTTTAGAAAAGTTTTGTTGTTCTAGCAGATATTTGTTTGTAATTCTTTTTGCATTACCTTTCCAAGTCTTAGTCTAATTTGGCTTTGAAAATGCATTCCAAAAGAAAATAAACGCGGAGTACAAGGAAAAGAGGACTTTGACTATTGACGCCTTCTGTCGGATTGCATGTCTCTTTTTTAAAAAATTCCATTTCTTTTGTTTGGAACGAGTGTTTGTTTAGAACAGAGTGTGTCTTTTTTTTGTGAGTCGTTAGTGTTTCGAACTGTTCATTGCCTGGCTTGGTTGGCATTTGTGTTGCCAAGAAATGTTCCCCAGTTTGCTTGTGTGTGTCTCTACATTTCTTTGCTGATTCCGATTTCTTTTATTTTTTTTCGTTCTTATGCTGCCACTACTGATGATGATGATGGGTTTGCTTTTCATTTGAAATTGTTATTTTGGGCCAAAAGACTAAGAAAGAAAAGAAAAAAAGAAGAAGAAGAAAAAAGGGAATTGAATAGAGAAGAAGACGTGTAGAAAGTAATGAAAACAAAAAGACTGTGTGGTGTAGTAGTCTCGCAGTGCAATCATAGAAAAATATTTTTTCCAGGGAAATCCATATCTCCTCCTCGTTACTTGTATTTGCACCCCCTTTCACATGGTCGCCAATATATGTACGTACGTATGTAGGTTTTTCTGGTATCCTTTGGATATGGTAGAGGCAGCAATTACTGGCAACTGCCAGTGCCGCTTTTTTAAAGTCATTCACTTGTGCTAAGCCAAGACATTACAGTTGAAGAGGGTCACCAATAGCTGTACAACACACACTAGCGTTCTAAACACCCACATGCCTGCTCCTTGCTGCCTTTAAGTTTTTTGAGTATGTCAGTACGTTGTAATCTTCTCACACCGTGTTCAGAAGGCTTGTAAGCAAAGAAAACTTGAAAAAAACAGGGAAATTCCAATTTAAGTGTCCTTTTTTATTCTCATATCCTTTTCTGTTTCTTTTTCTTTTTTTTTTGTTACAGAAAGGGGGGCCTGCTTTACTTCTTTGTTTTTTTTTTGCTTGTTTTTGGCTGGCGTCACTTTTGATATGAAAGTGAATGAATTTCTCATACCCCAACAGTAGATTTCTAATGTCCTGGCTGGTTGCCTGCCTGCCTGCCTGCCTGCCTGCCAGGCTGTCTCTATGTCCGTCTGTCTATCTCGTGTTTGTTTGTTAAGGTGTCTCATTTTTCTATGTCCTCCATTTGTTTGAGTTGGTACCCTTTTTTTCTGGAAAAAGAAAAAAAATTTTTTTCATTTCGAATCCTTTTTTCTTAATGGGGTGTGCGGGGTTCTTGTCTTCTTTCCATTGCCAGCCAGTCTTAGATTTGAACAGAATTTCATTTCACTTCGTGTTGGTTTTTCTTTTTTCATTCTGTTTCTTTGGTTTGATTTGTTTCCAAGTTCCCTTGTCCTCCCCCGTCCTTTCATTTCAAAAGAATTTTATTTCTTATCCTGCTCCTGCTGCTTTTCATTACAAATTTTATACCCGTACTGTACTGTATACCGTGCGACTAAGAAAGTGTGGTCGCAGTGCAAAAGGAGGGGGTGGGTTAAAAAAGGTTTTGAATTTAATTGAAGTTGAGTTTTACAATTTCGCAATAGAAGGAAAAGGGTTTTCTAACTTGCGTATCTCAAAAGAAAACAAGGGTTCCCATACTCCCCCTTCCTCCCAAGCATATCAGAAGACAGAAGACGTATTTAAAAGGAATTGAAATGGAAGTTTTAAAATGTGACTGCTTCTAGCAGCATACCACCCTTCCCTCTCTCCAAATAAATGTATAAAGAATGTCACGAAGTATACAAAATTGTTGCTCATATGAATACGTGTACGCAGCCAGCCAGCCAGCCAGCAATGTGTTCAAAACTTTTTGAAAACTTTTTTGAAGGGATTTTGCAGAAAGTAGTTCCTTTGTTCGCAAAGCAAAGCAAAAAAGAACCTGTGGTTTATATTCATCTTCTAAGAGAAAATTGTCTTATGAATTATGCCCTTTAAAATGATAATCGGGTTTGCTGTACCCACCAAATGGAATGGGTTAATGGCTTAATGACAATTTCGTATAAATTTTATAGATTGAAAGCGATATCAATAACAAAATGAGACAGGAATTGCAAAACTTTGCCATGGAAAACTTGGGGGTATAAAAATTTGTGTAAGAGAAACATGATTATCGATAACGTAGCTTCTCTTAAAACTACCAAATTCAATTCGACAAATAAATCAAAAAGTATAAGTTTTTTTCAGAAAAGTTATCGAACGCATAAGTTTTCTAGAGAAAAGTTATCGATTATAAATTTTTTAGAGAAAAGTTATCGATTATAAAAGTTTTCTATGGGAAAAGTTATCGATTATAAATTATTTAGAGAAAAGTTGTCAAATATATAAGTTTTCTATCGAAAAGTTATCGATTATATAAGTTTTCTATCGAAAAGTTATCGATTATATAAGTTTTCTATCGAAAAGTTATCGATTATCAGATTTCTATAGAAAAGTGATCGATTTTCAGTTTCCTACAGAAAAGTTATGGATTATAAATTTTTTTATAGAAAAGTTATCGATTATATAAGTTTTCTATCGAAAAGTTATCAAATGTGTTAGTTTTCTAGAGAAAAGTTATCGATTATATAAGTTATCGATTATATAAATATTCTATTGAAAAGTTATCAATTATATGCGTTTTTTGGAGAAAAGTTATCGATTATAAAACTTTTATAGAAAAAAGTTATCCATTATATAAATTTTATATCAGATTCCTCTTGAAAAGCCATCGATTATATAAGATTTCTATCGAAAGTTATCGATTTTTTAAATTTTCTTTGGAAACTTTATCGACTATACAAGTTTTCTATTGAAAAGTTATCGATTATATAAGTTTTCTATCAAAAAGTTATCGATTATATAAGTTCTCTATCGAAAACTTATCGATTATAAAACTTTTCTATAAAAAGTTATCCATTATATAAGATTTATATCGAAAAGTTATCGATTATAAAACTATTCAATTGAAAAATTATCGATTATATCAGATTCCTCTTGAAAAGTTATCGATTATTTAAGATTTCTATCAAAAGTTATCGATTTTATAAATTTTCCATAGAAAAGTTATCGATTATATAAATTATCGATTATATAAATTTTCTTTAGAAAAGTTATCGATTTTACAAGGTTTTCATAGAAAAGTTGTAAATTATATATGTTTTCTATCGAAAAGTTATCGATTATATAAGTTTTATATCGAAAAGTTATCGATTATATGAGATTCCTGACGAAAAGTTATCAATTATAAATTTTCTAGAGAAAAGTTATCGATTATAATTTTTCTAGAGAAAAGTTATCGATTTTTTAAATCTTCTTTGGAAAAGTTATCGATAATACAAGTTTCCTATTAAAGAGTTATCGATTATAAAAGTTTTCTATGGAAAAGTTATCGATTTTATAAGTTTTCTATCGTAAAGTTATCGGTTATACATTTTCTATCGAAAATTTTTCGATTTTATAAGTTTTCTACAGAAAAGTTATCGATTACAAATTTCTTTGTAGAAAAGTTATCGACTAGACTAGATCCTTTTAAAGATTCCTATCGAGATCGTTGTGTACCTTACTGAGAAACAAAAGTTTCTTCTTTCGTATGTGGCAACGTGTGATTTTCTTTTTTCGGTCATTATCTCAATAAAGCTCCTTAAATTTGATGTTCCCTCTGAATTCTCCCTCTTTTGAGGGAGAATGGAAAATGTTGGCTCGTTTATTTCGTGGGTATTTGGTAGTCAATGAAAGCCAATTTCTATTATAAATATATGGTGTCAGCCTTGTGTTGGTATGACCCTGTTGGTGTAAGTTGGCCAAAAACGAAGATGAATTACTTTTTCTTTTTAGCTGGACTGTGGCTATCAATTCCTCTTTTTTTTCTTTCTTTTATTTTCTTCATATACTTACACCAACTTGAGGAGAAAGAGAACAATTTCTTATAAGAACGACAACAAACAGCAGCCCATGTGACTTAAGAATAGAAACCCTTAGTCTTCTCACCCCCACTTCCCACTACACATAACCATAAGGTGTAAGTAACAACCCAAAAGCAATATCCATTTTATTAAGGAAACTATATTTGTCTGTCTGTCTGTCCGTCTGTCAGTCAGCCAGTCATTTGGTTTTAGATTGTAAGACGCGAGAGAGTGGGAGAAGGGTAAGCCGTGGATACGATTGAATGGGGGTCATAGTAATTCATAAGTAAAAATACTCCGTTACAAAGTAGTCAGTCAATACAAGCACAGAAACAAACAAACAAACAAACATGCGAGCCACATACACACATGCATACACACTCATCTATCCTCACATGTGTACATATATGTACATACATACATACATATGTACGCATACATCTCCTTACAACAGACACAAAGATCCGTAAATGCTTCTAAGAAATTAGATTTTATTGAACAAGACAAGCCAAGCCAAGAAAAGCCATTTGGGAAGGAGGGAGTGAAACAACAAACGAACGTGTGGATGAGAAATGATTACTGGCCAGAGGTGGTGAACATATTAAAAGAAAAGAAGCAATAAATCGGTAAAGAATTCAAGTTTTACGAGCGAAAGTAATTTAAAAAAATTTACTGAAAATCTTTATTTTAAACATTATCTGCGAGAATTCTCAATAAAATCGATTAATTTTCTCTGTGCAGTAGGAAATTAATAATTGATAACATAGATAGAAAAATTATAATCGATAATGTTTTCATAGAAAAACTGATAATCGATAACTTTTCCATAAAAAAACTGATAATCGATAACCTTTCCATAGAAAACTGATAATCGATAACTTTTCCATAAAAAACTGATAATCGATAACTTTCCTTTAGAAAACTGATAGTCGATAACTTTTCCATAAAAAACTGATAATCGATAACTTTTCTACAGAAAACTGATAATCGATAACTTTTCTATAGAAAACTGATAATCGATAACTTTTCTACAGAAAACTGATAGTCGATAACTTTTCAATAAAAAAACTGATAATCGATAACTTTTCTACCGAAAACTGATAGTCGGTAATTTCTCCATAAAAAACTGACAATCGATAACTTTTCTACAGAAAAATGATTATCGATAACTTTCCTTTGAAAAACTAATAGTTGAAAACTTTTCTACAGAAACCTGATAGTCGATAACTTTTAAATAAAAAACTGATAGTCGATAACTATTCTACAGAAAACTGATAATCGACAACTTTCGTATAGAAAACTGATAGTTGAAAACTTTTCTATAAAAATTGATAATCGATAACTTTTCTACAGAAAACTGATAGTCGATAACTTTTCCACAAGGAACTGATAGTCGATAACTTTTCCATAGAAAACTGAGAATCGATAACTATTCCACAAGAAACTGATAGTCGATAACTTTCCTACAGAAAACTGATAGTTGATAACTTTTCTACAGAAAAATGATGATCGATAACTTTCCTTTAGAAAACTGATAGTTGAAAACTTTTCTATAAAAAACTGATAGTCGATAACTTTTCTATGAAAAATTGATAGTCGATAACTTTTCTATAAAAAACTGATAGTCGATAACTTTTCTACAGAAAACTGATAATCGATAACTTTCCTATAGAAAACTGATAGTCGATAACTTTTCTATAAAATACTGACAGTCGATAACTTTTCTACAGAAAACTGATAATCGATAACTTTCCTATCGAAAACTTATAGTTGAAAACTTTTCTACAGTAAACTGATAATCGATAACTTTTCCATAGAAAATTGATAGTCGAAAACTTTTCTATAAAAAACTGATAGCCGATCAATT
This sequence comes from Sarcophaga variegata, assembly GCA_932273835.1. Classification (NCBI taxonomy): domain Eukaryota; kingdom Metazoa; phylum Arthropoda; class Insecta; order Diptera; family Sarcophagidae; genus Sarcophaga; species Sarcophaga variegata. The sequence goes on along the minus strand of OW026361.1, from coordinate 7,534,892 downwards.
TTCTACAGAAAACTGATAATCGATACCTTTTCTACAGAAAACTGATAATCGATACCTTTCCTATAGAAAGCTGATAGTCGATAACTTTCCTATAGAAAACTGATAAACGATAACTTTTCTACAGAAAACTGATAATCGATACCTTTCCTATAGAAACCTGATTGTCGATAACTTTCCTATAGAAAACTGATAGTCGATAGCTTTTCCATAAAAAAACTGGTAATCGATAACTTTACCACAGATAACTGAGAATCGAGAGCTGATAATCGATAACTTTTCCATAGAAAACTAGTAATCGATAACTTTTCCATAGAAAACTAATAATCTATAATTTCTATATAGAAAACTGATAATCGATAACTTTTCCATTGAAACTGATAATCGATAATTTTTCTATAAAAAATTTTAGAATCGATAACTTTCTTTAGAAAATTTATTATGTTAAAAAATCTTTCTTAATAAATTGTATGTATCGATAACTTTATTATTTACAATATATCGATGACATTATATAAGAAATGTGTTTTGTCCGATAACTTTATTACATTTAAAACTGTTTGAAAATTACAAGAATGCATTTCGATAACTTAATGATGATCTAAAATTTTCTTAAACTTTTTTTTTAGCAAAGGAACACAATTCGATAACTAAAGTACGTATGAAAGTTTGTTATTTGTTATCGTGGTTTCTCTTTATGAAATTCTTTAACTTTTTAGCTAAAAATAAACTCATGTTCTATTCTGTTGTGTTTGTATGTAAAGGAAAAGCCTCGTTTTAATTTAAAATGTCCTTTTAAATAATAATCGACAAACAGCCGGCAATGGCATGATGGCGCCCTAGCGAAACGGGGTTGCAGAACAAAAAAAAAAAAAAAAAACTCAAACAGAACCAAAACGAAACGAGCTGAAGCAACTTTTTTTTGCTGTTTTTGGTACCGGCGGTTTTGTGAGGGAACTTTTGTATTTTATGTGTGTTTTTCTAGTAGAAAAAAAACAAGACAGACATGATGATACCAACTCAGCAACAACAATAGCAACAATAACTAGTAGAAGAACGGGAACATTTGAAATAAAAATCCTTTTTTTGGTTGCCATCTCTAACACAACGAAAATGTTTATAAAATTCATAGAAAAATAAACTCACACCAGCAGACAATCCAAAGCTGGCGGAGGAGGAGGAGAAGGAAAAGGAGGATGAGGTAAAGTAACTTCTTATCCTGTGGAGATGTAAGACAAGGAGCAGGAGGCAAGACAAGCGTCTGTACGGATTTGGCTGGTTATAGAAACAGAAACAAGAGGAACATGGGTGGTTTTGGTGTTTTTTTTTTGCGTTTTTTTGTTTTTGTGTGGGCGTTTGGATAATGACTTGAACGAAGAAATTGTTGTTACTGCCATCATTTCCTTTTAAGACCCTTACTCACATACACATACACACACCACGTACCCATTTACCATGGAGCAAGGCTAACATTTGTCGTCTTACTCTACCCCCCCACTCTAGCCAAAAAAGCATTCAAAATTCTCGTTGTTTTCTGCAAAAGATAACAATTTGCGCAACGGAAAAAGGTAACTTTGGTTGAAGCATCCTTTTGCGATACTTCATGTTGCCAAAAATACTGAAAAACCGAAAAATAATGAAAAAAAACAGAAAAAAACAGAAAAAAACAATCGACAACGTCGGTGGAAAAAAGAAGAAGAAGAAGAAAAATTTTATTCCAACAAAAAAGTTTTTCGTTTTTTTTTTCTGAGCAGTACCCTTAGCATAGAATAAAACAAGGATAATAGACGCTTCTTCTATACCAACAACAACAACAGCAAACATGGGTAACAACTACAGCAACAACAACAACTGCAACAATATTCTTAAATGTGGAAGGGAATTGAGCAAAAAATTTCGTTAGAAGCTCTTATTGAGGGAAGGAACAGCAACGAAAAATAAAAAGAATAAAAAAATACGGAGAATAAAATGAAATAACAGACCAGACCATCTCTAGATTCAAAGGATTCATATGAACGTTGTTGCCCCAACTCAATCTTCTTCATGCTTAGACATCAAGGCCAAGAAATGTGACCAACTATCCGGTACAGAGATTTTGCAAAAAGAAAAACAATTTCGGATTCAATGGAAGCCGCAGGATTTCTCAGGCGGAGATCTTTGAAGTTTTGCAAGCTCTGGCGTTCACAGTTACTTAATTACTTACTTAGTTGCTCGCTGTTATCGTTTTGTAAGGTTTACAACATATCTTCTCCCACCAACCATGTTGTGGGTGTTAATTTTAACTATGTGGACTAATAACGACAGATTTGGGACAGTTTTCATGGATTTGAGACACTCTCAGAGTTTTTGGCAGAAGTTTGCTGAGAGGAAGTTGCCGAAGAAATATTTTTTTTTCATAATTTGTAGTGTCTTAGCTGGCGTTTGAACCACGGGTTTGCGCCGTACAAAAGAACACATTACCTACCACCTTGTGAGTTCCCTAACTGTGAGCACTTCATGAAAGTCTTTCTCTATTGCATTCCAGGCCGTAGAAGTATTAAAATGAACGAGAGGATAAGTTTGTATGTAATTTTCGCTGTCAGTCAAGCGTCCCTGACGAAGGCACCTTCGGTCTGAGAACATTGCATGGTTTTCGACTGTAAGGCAGGCTTTGAATAAGATCGGGTCAGTCTCTGTTGCATTCCAACCTAACTAGTATACATTATATAAGTTTTCTATCGAAAAGTTATCGATTATATATATATTCCAGAGAAAAGTTTTAGCTTATATAAGTTTTCTAGTTAAAAGTTATCGATTATATACATTTTCCAGAGAAAAGTTTTAGCTTATATAAGTTTTCTATCGAAAAGTTATCGATTATATAAATTTTCGAGGGAAAAGTTATCGATTACATAAGTTTTCTAGGGGAAAGTTATCGATTATATAAGTCTTCTATCGAAAAGTTATCGATTATATAAGTTTTCTATCGAAAAGTTATCGATTATATAAATTTTCGAGGGAAAAGTTATCGATTACATAAGTTTTCTAGGGAAAAGTTATCGATTATATAAGTCTTCTATCGAAAAGTTATCGATTATATAAGTTTTCTATCGAAAAGTTATCGATTATATAAGTTTTCGAGGGAAAAGTTATCGATTATATACGTTTTCGAGGGAAAAGTTATCGATTACATACGTTTTCGAGGGAAAGTTATCGATTACATAAGTTTTCGAGGGAAAAGTTATCGATTATATAAGTTTTCTATCGAAGAGTTGTCGATTATATAAATTTTCCATTGAAAAATTATAGATTATGTAGGTTTTTTGGAGAAAAGTTATCGATTATATAAATTTTCTATTGAAAAATTATCGATTATATAGGTTTTTGAGGGAAAAGTTATCGATTATATACGTTTTTTATCGAAAAGTTATCGATTATATAAGTTTTCTATCGAGCACTTAATAACTATATAAGTTTCCTATCGAAAAGTTATCGATTATATAAGTTTACTATAGAAAAGTTGTCGATTATATAAGTTTTCTATCAAAAAGTTATCGTTTATGTAAATTTTCTAGAGAAAAGTTAGCAATTATAAGTTTTCCAAAGAAAAGTTATCGATTATAAATTTTCCAAAGAAAAGTTATCGATTATAAATTTTCCAAAGAAAAGTTATCGATTATAAATTTTCCAAAGAAAAGTTATCGATTATAAATTTTCCAAAGAAAATTTATCGATTATATAAGTTTTCGAGGGAAAAGTTATCGATTACATAAGTTTTCGAGGGAATAGTTATCGATTATATAAATTTTCTATCAAACACTTAACAATTATATAAGTTTCCTATTGAAAAGTTACCGATTATGTAAATTTTGTAGAGAAAAGTTATCGATTATGTAACTTTTCTAGAGAAATGTTATCGATTATGTAACTTTTCTAGAGAAATGTTATCGATTAAGTAAGTTTTCTATCGGAATGTTATCGATTATATAAATTATTATCGATTAGGTAAGTTTTTTATAGAAAAGTTATCGATTATAAATTTTTCAATGGAAAGTTATCGATTATGTAAGTTTTCTAGAAAAAAGTTATCGATCATGTAAGTTTTCTAAGGAAAAGTTATCAATCATGTAAGTTTTATAGGGAAAAGTTATCGATTAGTAATTTTCTGTAAAAAAGTTATCGACTAAATTTTATTCATAAGTTAATGTTAATTCTATCGTCATCCTTATCTTGTCTGGTTTATTGAGAAACAAAAGTTTCAGTCTCTGTTGCATTTCAACCCAGCTAGTATTGATTAGTTTTTGTGCTGCTTAAATAGCCTTTTAATGATTTCGTTGTGCTATCGACTGCTTAGGCTCACCTCACCTCAGTAGATAACGAAATTCCATGGCTGGTTGTGTTAAGGAAAAATATATTTGAACGAGTCCAAAAATTTTACAGTCATCGTCATCATCATCATCATCCTAGCCAGGCAACCATTTATTTAGTCAAGCTTAAACTTTGTAAATACACACATACATACATACGTAAACATATACTTACATACACCCCACACCCACACACATTTCACAAACATTTGAACTGACATTCTATTACACAGTCAGAGTCAGAGTCAGCGTCCTTTTTCTGTAATTTTTCGTTACTTTTTCTTGTGCTTGTGCCACACGACTAAGGCAACCATACATCTTCTTCTGCCCCCCTCCCCCCCCAACCACCATCAACAACAATAACGCTACAATGTTCCAAATGAAGGCGGAAAATAAATAAAAAAACGAAACGAAACGAAACGAAACGAAAGAAAAAAAAACACAGCCATTTGAGGCAAATGAAGGAAAGTAAAAAAGAAAAGAAGACGAGAAAAAAACACGAAATTCTATGGCACTTGCCAACATTTTGTACGTTTTCTTGTGCTTGTTCTTGTTCTGCTGTCGAAAAAAATTACAGCAGAAGAGAACAAAAACAAAAAAGAAAGAATTTTTGTTGTTTTTTCTGTTTTTTTTTTTCTTTGAAGGAGCCAAGGACTACTGTATCTTGGTTTACTTTGTTGTTGTTGCTGATGTTGTTCTTGCTTTTGCTATTTTTGTTGGCTACAATGAATTGGTTTTAGCTTGTCTTTAGAAATATGAGTGTGGGTGTATATGTGTGTATGCAAGTAGGTTTGAATTTGAGTCTGCTTTTGTGTAAGTGTGTGTGTATTTTAGAAGAGTACCTCTAGTTCCCTTTTTCACTGGCTGTGTGTGCGTGTGTGTGTGCGTTTGTATGCCAGCTTAGCCAAAGAGTAACGGTTTTGTATTCCATCTTCCATTATTATTACAACAATTCGTCTTCATCATCATCAACTCGTACAACAGATTTTAAGTTTGGCGAGTGGAGGGAGCGGAGTGCAGAAGCTTTATTTTATGAAGTCCTTTTCTGTTGTCCGTTTGTTTGGTGGCGGCGCATCCTTCAAACAATGCCGTAACATAACAGCGAAATACTTTAAAAGTTTGTGTGTGTGTGTGCGCACATTTTTACATTCCCATTCGTTTTATTTGTTTAACTTTCCCTTGCCTTTTTTTCGATCTTTTTTATCCTTCTTCTCTCAGTTGTTTAGTATTTCTTCTTCTTTTCGTTTTTTTTTTTCTTTTTTTTCAAACGCTTTCTGTCTTTTGATGGTTGTTACATGACGATCTGCCCCCTCATCTCTCATTGTTTTGCATTTGAATTGAAATTTTTGTTTTTTTTTCATTCGACTGTTTGAAGAATAATTTTTCGCTTCTGCTTGTTTTTTCTACGACATTTTCTCATGTCAGCTGGATTTAAAAAGGAATTGCAATTCCAAACACTTACTTCAAGACAAAATGTTTGCTTAATGGCAGCCTCGATGACATGCTTGCGTTTTTATATTATCGATAAATTTCATAATTAAAATCTTAATAATCGGTTTCCCGCTACACAGTCACCGTTTAAGAATGTTCCCCATCTGTTGTTATATGACAGGCATGTTATTGATGATTGAAAAGGTATTTGAAAATTCTATTGGAATTGGAAAATCTAATGATTTTTGATGTTCCTTTAAAATTTATTGATTCTGATTTATTAATTTTTAATTATCGATAAATTCTCTTTATAGATTTGCATGGAATTCTATTGTATTTTCAGTATTAAATGAACTTAGCAAAATAGATTCTATCATAGTAATAGTAATCGGTGTCATTTTGATGTTATTTAAAGTTATCGATAATTATCGAAAATACATTTTTTTTTGTAAAATTATCGTACTTGAAAGACATTCTAAAAAAACTATTGTTTACATTTTGATTTAAATTTATAGTTATCGATAAATATAAAAAGAATCTATTAAAACAATTATCCAAACATTTTTTAAAAATTATTTTTAAAAAAGTATTTTTTCCTTATCAACATACATGTTTTCTATAAACAATTGAATTTATTTAAAATAATTGCAATCTGTTACCGATATATAAACGAACAAAATAATTATCGATATATTATCGATATATTCTCTGTACAAAATAGTTTTCGATAACAATATTTTACAGTAACTAGTAGTTATCGATATACATTCTGAGTTAATTATATAGCTTTCGATTAATTATCGATAAAGTTTTTATAGAAAAATGATAAACAATTTATATAGAAATTAATAGTAATCATTTACAATTACTATCTACAAATTATCGTTAATTAGCTTTAAAGAAAAATTATAACTATTAAAATATTTATCGATAAACTTAATAGCAATAATGATTTTCAATATATTTAGAATTATCGATAATTTTAGTATAAACTTGTATAAGTTTTAATAATACAATTTTTATAGTTATCGATAAAGATTTTGCATACATTTATTGAAATCGATAAAAAAAATTTAGTAATCGATAAAATTATTGTAATCGATAACAATTTTTATATTAATCGATAAATTTTCTATTGTAATCGATAAAACAATAGTTTTTAAATGTAATTAGTAGTTGAGAATATTCGATAACTATTTCAAATTAAAACAATTTATATAGAAATTAATAGTAATCATTTACAATTACTATCTACAAATTATCGTTAATTAGCTTTAAAGAAAAATTATAACTATTAAAATATTTACAATGAAAAACAATGTTTTTTTTTATCGATAACCAGTTGTTATCGCTAAACTTTCTTTGTTAATAATAACAATAATGTAATTTTCTATGTATTTAGAATTATCGATAATATTGGTTTAAGCTTGTATAAGCTTTTAATCGAATTTTTAGAGTTATCGATAAAGATTTTTGTAATCGATAAATTTTCTATTGTAATCGGTAAATCAATATTTTTCAAATATGATTAGTAAATGATTAGTAATTAAGACAATTCGATGACTATTTAAATTTAACGATAACTTTTTTATTACAAATTTATAGTTATCGATATATAATAGCAATAATGATTTTCAGTATATTTAGAATTATCGATAATTTAAGTATAAACTTCTATAAGTTTTAACAATACAATTTTTATAGTTATCGATAAAGATTTTGCATATATTTATGGTAATCGATAAAAATTTCATAGTAATCGATAAAATTTTTTATACATTTATTCTAATCGATAAAAATTTTTATATTAATCGATAAATTTTCTATTGTAATCGATAAAACAATATTTTTTAAATGCAATTCGTAGTTGAGAACATTCGATAACTATTACAAATTAAAACAATTTATATAGAAATTAATAGTAATCATTTACAATTATCTATAAATTATCGGTAGCTTTAAAGAAAAATTATAACTATTAAAATATTTACAATGAAAAGCAATGTTTTAGTAGAACCAGTTGTTATCGATAAACTTAATAGCAATAATGGTTTTCAATATATTTAGAATCGATAATTTTGGTTTAAGCTTGTATAAACTTTTAACAATCAAATTTCTACAGTTATCGATAAATATTTTGTATACATTTATTGTAAACGATAAAAATTTTATAATAATCGATAACAATTTTAATAATAATCGATAAATTTTCTATTGTAATCGGTAAATCAATATTTTGATTAGTAATTAAGTCAATTCGATAACTATTTACAATTAACGATAACTTTTTCATTGCAAATTTATAGTTATCGTAACTTTTTTAAAACAAAAATTTTGGTTTTAAATTCAGTTTTAAATCAGTTCTTAAATTTTTAACTGAAATTAATAATTTTAAACTTGGCATAGGTCTCTTTAAAATTCTTTAAAATAAGATGATACTCCCTCCTTCTCCTCCTTTTATATGCTTTAGCATAAGCATATAATTTGAAAGGAAAATTTAAAGAAACAATGACCCCTTCAAATGCAATTTATTCAACGTCTCCAAAATACCCATGAACACAACTGAGAACACACTAAGTGAGGAAAGAGAGAGACAGAGAGAGAAAAAGAAAAAATAATGCCTCAATGTTTCAATAAATATGTATGCACACACCTATAATGTACTTACGTATGTATGTATATATGCCTGTGTTAGTGTATGTGATCTAATACACATACTTACGTACATACATATATATGTATATGTACATGCATGCATGCGTATGCATGCGTAATAAAACAAAAATTTTCATCTTCGTAGAAAGCTTAACTTTAAGAAAATTTTCTTTAAATCTTAAGAAAACTCACACTACACTGCTGCAATGCCATCCAATCAATTTCAATCAAATCTATACACACACATATAAACACTCTCATACTTGTCGCACACCATACCAACAAAAATATGAAAAACATAGCAACAACAACAACAACCACAGCAACACATCTTGCATTAGAAGACGAAGAGAACACAAAAAAAGGTAAAATTAAATGAAACTGAAATAAAACGTAAGAGATGGATGCTAACACATACCAATATACTCACATATGTGTGGATATGTGTGGTACACATAGAGAAGAAAAACAATCATTATTTTTGTTCACCTACAAGCAAACGCACACATACATATATTTTCTATATTAAACTTAATTTATAAGTAGAAAACAACAAAAACAATTCAACCAGACTTGGTACAGACTCTCCCTACACTCTCACTCTATAGAATCGGTTTTTTTCCGAATACCTACACTCCTGCCGAAACGAAAAGAAATTCAAGAAATAATGCATTAAAACGGTATTTTGACCAAGCAGGCGGCCATGACAAAAACAAAACAAAACTAAACAAAACATAGAATGGCAAAGGCAAAGCCAAGGCATAGTCAAGCAGAAATAAAGCAGCAGCAGCAGCAGCAGACAAAGACAGTACAGTACACGTGGAAAGAGTAAAACAACAACACAAATAAAATAATATACAAGTTACAGCAATAACAACAACAACAACGACAATAACATTGAAATTATTCTTGTTTTAAATGAAATACCCATTTGAGGGTATTGCTACTGTATGTGTGTATGTACGAGTATGTGTACATTTTACAAGAGAAGACATTTGTGCCGAAAAGAGGTACTGACAGTTGCCATTTAATAAATGCAAGTAAACACTCACACATACATGCACGCACGTATACTCAACAACAGAACACTTCTTAAGGGAGTCAGAGATTTAAACTCATTGTGCCGATTTTTACTCTTTTTCTGTGTGTTCTTGCGTGTGTATGTGTGTGTATGTTTAAACTGAACCGAAAACAAGAAAATATAAAATATTTATTGCTTAAGAAACAGCTAAGAAAATCTATGGAAAGAGATCGAAAGAAGAGTGTACGTGTATGTACGTAAGTGAATGTGTTTCGTTGTTTGTCGTTATAGTAGGCCTAGGCAAGCAAAAGCATGAGAGATCTATGCAGCATTATTCTGTATGTAGGTGTTCGTTTCTTTTAATGTTAAGTTTTGTAAGAAACTGAGATTTTCTAAGAAATTTTGTGAAGCACAAACACAAAGGCACACTTTTACACATAAGCACAGGCACTGGGGCATACATACTTATTGAGAGAAAAATTAAAAACACACTCAAAGAAATAATGTTAGAAAGTGAATTGAATTTTAATGATTACAATTACAATATAAAGTAACACTTAAAATAAACAATTTATCGATTATTTTCAACGAAATAAATTTATGAACTTTTCTATAGAAAACTTATCGATTATGAAGAAAAGTTATCGATTATTAAATTTTCTGTAGAAAAGTTATCGATTGTGAATTTTCTATAGAAAAATTATCGATTGTAAATTTTCTATAGAAAAGTTATCGATTATGAATTTTTCTAAAGAAAAGTTATGGATTATGAATTTTTCTAAAGAAAAATTATGGATTATGAATTTTTCTAAAGAAAAGTTATCGATAATTAAATTTTCTATAGAAAAGTTATAGATTATTAAATTTTTTATAGAAAAGTTATCGATTATAAATTTTCTATAGAAAAGTTATCGATTATGAATTTTCTATAGAAAAGTTATCGATTATGAATTTTCTATAGAAAAGTTATCGATTATGAATTTTCTATAGAAAAGTTATCGATTATGAATTTTCTATAGAAAAGTTATCGATTATGAATTTTGTATAGAAAACTTATCGATTATGAATTTTGTATAGAAAACTTATCGATTATGAATTTTTCTAAAGAAAAGTTATCGATTATTAAATTTTCTATAGAAAAGTTATCGATTATAAATTTTCTATAGAAAAGTTATTGATTATGAACTTTGTATAGAAAAGTTATTGATTATAAATTTTATATAGAAAAGTTATCGATTACGAATTATCTATAGAAAAGTTATCGATTACAAATTTTCTATAGAAAAGTTATCGATTGTAAATTTTCCATAGAAAAGTTATCTATTATAAATTTTCTGTAGAAAAATTATCGATTATAAATTATATTATAAAGTTACTGATTGTAAATTTTCCATAGAAAAGTTAACGATTATAAATTTTCTATAGAAAAGTTATCGATTATAAATTTTTCTATAGGAAAGTTATCGATTATGAATTTTTCTAAAGAAAAGTTATAGATTATGAATTTTTCTAAAGAAAAGTTATCGATTATTAAATTTTCTATAGAAAAGTTATCGATTATGAATTTTTCTATAAAAAAAAAAAAAAAAAAAAAAAAAAAAAAAAAAAAAAAAAAAAAAAAAAAGTTATAGATTATAAATTTTCTATAGAAAAGTTATCGATTATAAATTTTTCTATAGGAAAGTTATCGATTATGAATTTTTCTAAAGAGAAGTTATCGATTATGAATTTTTCTGAAGAAAAGTTATCGATTATGAATTTTTCTAAAGAAAAGTTATCGATTATTAAATTTTCTATAGAAAAGTTATCGATTATAAATTTTCTATAGGAAAGTTATCGATTGTGAATTTTCTATAAAGAAGTTATCGATTGTGAATTTTCTATAGAAAAGTTATCGATTATAAATTTTTCTATAGGAAAGTTATCGATTATGAATTTTTCTAAAGAAAAGTTATCGATTATGAATTTTTCTATAGGAAAGTTATCGATTATGAATTTTTCTAAAGAAAAGTTATCGATTATGAATTTTTCTAAAGAAAAGTTATAGATTATGAATTTTTCTAAAGAAAAGTTATCGATTATTAAATTTTCTATAGAAAAGTTAACGATTATGAATTTTTCTATAGGAAAGTTATCGATTATGAATTTTTCTAAAGAGAAGTTATCGATTATGAATTTTTCTAAAGAAAAGTTATCGATTATGAATTTTTCTAAAGAAAAGTTATCGATTATGAATTTTTCTAAAGAAAAGTTATCGATTATTAAATTTTCTATAGGAAAGTTATCGATTGTGAATTTTCTATAAAGAAGTTATCGATTGTGAATTTTCTATAGAAAAGTTATCGATTATAAATTTTATATAGAAAAGTTATCGATTATAAATTTTATATAGAAAAGTTATCGATTGTGAATGTTCTATAAAGAAGTTATCGATTGTGAATGTTCTATAGAAAAGCTATCGATTATGAAATTTGTATAGAAAAGTTATCGATTATGAAATTTGTATAGAAAATCGATAAATTTCTATCACTATAATATTAATTTGTTGCCGTGGAAACTAGTTTAACTAAAATGTTTTGTCTCTATGCACAATCTAACTCTTTCTCCTTAAAGTATGCTTTTAAAATATGCTCAGCCTAAATGTATTTAAGAATTCTAAGGAAATTTTCAAATTTTCTCTTGTTTACATAAGTCTGTGTGTGCGTGTGTTTATATTGCTTTCATGGTATGAGTTTTCTTGGGCTTTTAAAAGGTGCTGCTATCACTCAAATACACAAAACTGTGCTACGATTGCAAGCCGAGCAGAATTTTGAAGATATTTTTCAGGGGGGTGTCTAAAATAGGTGTTCGTATCGAACGAAATAACTACGAATAGTAAGAAAAAATGTTGAGTGTTTTTTTTATTCTTCTGAAGATGCTTTTTTAATTTTAATTTGTCTTTCTTAAACTAAAAGTTGCAGTTGCAATTTGTTCTTGCTGCTGCTGTTGCAACATGCATATCACAGCACTTGCTGGAGGGAGAGGGGCAGGGGGTTCAATAAATGCATTTAAAGAGAGCAAGTGCTAGTGCAAGGCATTTCACAGCAACGTACATACATAAGTACATAAGAAATTCGAATAAAAAAAAGAAAACGAAAATGCATGCATTTTAAATGGACCAAGACCAACAGGGAGGGAGGAGGCACATTTGCATTGTCTTGCAAAAATACCTCAGAGATATACTTATCATTGGCAAAGAAACAGAAAAAATGGGAAAAGAAAACAAATGAGAGAGACTTGTTGTATATGTTTAGGCTTCAATGTATGCCTAAATGTAGGCAAAATAATCTTTAGTTATTGTCTTGTACATAAATGAGTGGATGATGTCTTATGCTTCTTTTTAAATAGAGTTCTGTGCAGTTGTTGTTGTTGTTTGTTTACAAAATTTTAATTTTTAGGCTGTTGCCAAGCCTTACGCCTGAATTTAAGTACTCAAAAGGGAGTTGCAGCATTTTTTCTTTTTTCTTTTTTTTGCTTTACAATTATAAATTATTTATGCAGCATCTTATCTGATTTCTAATTATTTCCATTTATATGCATGCCTAGCTCTGCTAGCTTTGCTCTTCAATGGTCAGCACATCTTCAAGTGGCTTGGCAGATTATTTACTAATTTTGCAATAATTTTTCATTTTTTTTTTAATGATTTTTTGCAATTGGGAAAAATGTTGTTGTCTTTGCTCTTAGCTAATAAAACATAGAAACCTTTTTAGCAAATTTTGTATTTCATTTTATTTCTACAGCGTTTCAAAAGTGTATTGAAATTTGACATAATAAATCTGACAAGTTTTTTTGCTTAAAATTTTTCTTAAAATCCAATGCAGAGAAAGAGAAAGAAATTGTCGTAAGATTGCGTTAAGGGATTTACGTAAATTAGCAGCACAAATGAAAGAAATTTATCTTAAAAAACGTTCAAAATACATAACTTGTCTCAATTAGAAGCCAACCACAATAAAAATTGCAATTAAATGTATTGTGAATTTTAAGAAAACTTTAAGGGAAATGCAAGGATAACAAACATAAATAATAAATGATTTAAAAACATTTAAAACAATTTTAAATTTTTAGTTATCGAAAAATTTTCTATAGTTATCGATTTTTTTTTGGTTATCGAAAAATTTTTGCATATAGTTGTAAGTATCGATATCTTGTTTTTAGAAAATTTTTGTTATCGATAACTTTTTTTTACAATATCGAAAAATTATTGTAAAGAATTTCAGTTTTTTTGTTATCGAAAAATTTTCTAAAGTTATCGAAAAATTATTGCATAGAGTTGTAGGTATCGATATATTTTTTTGTAGAAAATTTTTTCTATCGATAACTTTTTATACAATATCGAAAAATTATTGTAAAGAATTTAAATTTTTTAGGTATCAAAAAATTTTCTAAAGTTATCGAAAAATTTTCAATAGTTACTGAATTTTTTTTTCTGGAGAATTGTGGTTATCGAAAAATTATTGCACAGAGTTGTTGGTATCGATATCTTGTTTTTAGAAAATTTTTGTTATCGATAACTTTTTTTACAATATCGAAAAATTATTGTAAAGAATTTCAAGTTTTTTAGTTATCGAAAAATTTTCTAAAGTTATTGAAAAATTATTGCACAGAGTTGTTGGTATCGATATCTTGTTTTGTAGAAAATTTTTGTTATCGATAACCTTTGTTACAAAATCGTACAATTATTGTAAAGAATTTCAATTTTTTAGTTTACAAAAAATTTTCTAAAGTTATCGAAAAAAACTTTGCATGGAGTTGTAGTTATCTACACATATCTTGTTTTGTAGAAAATTTTTGTTATCGATAACTTTTTTACAATATCGGAAAATTATTGCAAAGAATTTAAATTTTTTAGTTATCGGAAAATTGCCTAAAGTTATCGAATTTTATTTAGAGAATTGTGGTTATCGAAAAAAACTTTGCATGGAGTTGTAGTTATCTACACATATCTTGTTTTGTTGAAAATTTTTTGTTATCGAAAACTTTTTTTACAATATCAAAAAATTATTGTAAAGAATTGTAATCCTAAGTTTTTTTCAATAAGTTTTTGGAAAATTTTTGTTATCGATAATAATAATATAATAAAAAATAAAATAATAATTTGATTATCAAATACTTTTTTGTAATGTTATCTGAAAATCATGAGTTTTTCGCTCAAATTCGCTAAAAAAAAACACACAAAAATTCACTCAAAAGCGCGCTTTAAATACCTACAGTAACGTTGAACCGCTAACGCAAATCTTATTGATGGTTGTGTTGGTCAAAATACTCATCGAAAATATCGATAATTTCCCAAAATAATACTCTCCACCACTCACACCACTTTTATGCTGAGAAACGTTGTCATAACTAACGGTCATATCATCATCATCATCATCAACAACAACAATAACAATAACAACAACAATCTTTAAGGAGTGTAAATATATACTCATGAGCGAGTGCGTGTAAGCATGTGATGTCTGTGTATGCATGTGTAACTCTTAAGTATACGTGTATAGACGTTACGAGTGATATGAAAATTAAAGAACATCAACAATAAAAGTGATGAGAACTGAAACATTTTCATGTCTTATGGACCACTTGACCGCTAAAGCATAATTTCACGCCACAAAAAGTAACGTGACACCAAGGCGCTCGTTTATATGCACAACACAAATACAAAAATGCATACTGCGGGGTACTGCTTTAAACACACAGCGTTAGCGGGTTCAAGATAGGAGAGTAGATATTTAATACAAGTTTGTTTCTTTGTTTGCATGTGTTTGTGTGGACATGTAAAAGAAGAGGCTTAATAAGAGAACATAAACATGAGAATGCCTGCCTGCGTGTTTACACACACATACAAGTCATTGGAAACCAAACCAAACCAAACCAAAATACTTAAAAGACACACAAAAACAATAATGACAGCGAAGTAGTATTACAACGAAGATGATGACGACTTAAAACGAAGACGGTGCTATCATAAGCATATGTTAGTGTGGGTGCGCTTGTGTTTATTTACAAGTAGGAAAACAACAACAAGTAACAAAGCCATCAACAGCGAAGAAGAAGACAAAAAAAACCAAACTTCACTGAGTATAGCAGCAGTAACATGAATATTAAAAGCAACAATAACAACAACAACAACTTAAGCATTTACAACAATTGAATAGAATTGTATGAATGGGTGGGTGATTATGAGCATTTGTAAGAATATGTGTGTGTGTGTATAAGGAGGGTAGTATGTAAGGATGCATGAGAATTTTATACTGCGAGAAATGAATTGAAAATAAACATGACATTGACTGTATTTTAGGAAATATACAAGTTATCGATAAAATTCTTATTGAATTTTAAGCTTATAAATTATTGCATTATGGAAACTATTTTATTGAAAATTTATCAAATTTTGATTATAAAATATCGGTATAGATTATAGTTATCGATATTTCTCCTTTGACAATTTATTAATTTTAGTTAAAAAAAAAAATTATCGATATATTTTCTCTTAAAAATTACAGATATCGAAAAGAAATTAAATCAAATTTTGCTTATAAAATAAAGTTATCGGAATAGATTATAGTTATCGATATTTTGCTTTTGACAATTATTAATTTTAGTTTTTAAAAGTAGTTATCGATATATTTTCTTTCAAAAATATCAGTTATCGAAAAAAAAAAATTAAATCAAATTTTGATTATAAAATAAAGTTATCGGAATAAATAATAGTTATAATTATTTTTTTGTGTGAAATTTTTGCAATTTTGATTATTAAAAGAAGTTATCGCTTTATTTTCTCTTTAAAAATACAGTTATCGAAAAAAAATCAAATCAAATTTTTATTATAAAAAAAAGTTATCGGAATAAATAATAGTTATAATTATTTTTTGTGTGAAATTTTTGCAATTTTGGTTATTAAAAGAAGTTATCGATATATTTTCTTTCAAAAATATCAGTTATCGAAAAAAAAATTAAATCAAATTTTGATTATAAAATAAAGTTATCGGAATAAATAATAGTTATAATTATTTTTTTGTGTGAAATTTTTGCAATTTTGGTTATTAAAAGAAGTTATCGCTTTATTTTCTCTTAAAAATTACAGTTATCGAAAAAAATTTAAGTTATCGAAAATGTTTAATTAACAATTTACCAACTTTAACTATTAAAAGAAGTTATCGATATATTTTGTCGTAAAAATTACAGTTATCGAATTTTTTAATGAAATTTTTATAGAAAAAATTGTTTTTTAAATAAAAATTTTCCTTGAAATCTAATTTCATTGATAAAACCTTCTATGTACCGGAGGATTTAATGTTTTCTTCTTGTGTAAATGAGTGGGTATGACACTTTTATGTGAGTGAGTAGTGGCATAGGAACTACCTATCATCTTCCCTTAGTTAACTAAGCCATAAGAAGGCACCAAAAGAGTAACAAAAAGTAGGACTAGAGTAAGCAAGAACGGCATCAACAAAACCAATAACAACTTTAGTGAATTCTGAAGAAGGGTATGTCAATCAAAGCATCAAAAACAAATGATGACAATGATTATAATGACAACAACAACAACAACAACAACAACAGACGACAAAATGAAGGCAAAAGACGCCGTCTACAACAATAACAATGATGAAGAGAGGTTGTTTAAGCTGATGGCTGCTGATGTGAGTACGCAACCAAAAATTAAATGAAAAAAAAAAAGAAGAAAGAAAACTGTGTTGAAAATTTCTAACAAAATGCGAAAAATTTTGGACTGATAAGACGCTTTCTTTTGTAACGAACAACAACAAATTAAGGGTGGGTTATACCCCCCTGAGGAAACGGTTGTAATTTTCCTCTTACACACAGCTTTGTCACAGCACTCACGTGTGCTCAACTGAAGCTAATGATGTTTAAGCCGAATCAAAGCAACCCATCGTTTTTGTTACAATATTGTTGACACTTTTGTTTTACATACTCGTACCCACACCCATACATTGTGGAAAGACATCACTTGATACCATTAAATCCGCCAAAGGAAAATAATTTCGAAACAAAAAAAAAGAAAAAATCCCAAAATTTTAAGGTAAAAACTTTATTAGAAAAGTTTTCCTCTTTTTTTGGGTGGAAAAATTGATGTGCTTTTCTCGGCAGCAATCTAAAGGGGTTGTTGGCACGCTAAAAAATAGCCCTCAACCCTTCTGTTCCCCCCTTTTTTTGTGGAACTAATTCGTTGGCGTTTTATTCAAGTTGAGCATGTAATTGTACAAAAGCAAAGAAACGAACACAAAAAAAACACGAAAAAAATACTTTCAAGTTGAAAATTTTAAACCCAAAACAAATAAAAACTGCTTCAGACTGTTACAAAAATTTGTTTACCATTCATCCACCTCCCCTCCCCTCTCCTCTCCAGTGGAGTTGGAAAAGTTTTTGCTCTACTTACGGAACTCAGGTTAAGTTCGCTTACCGCTTACTGAGCAAGGGGATGATGGTCAAATGCCTTTTTTCCCCGTTCCCAAAGACATGCTGAGTGCCTCCTTACATTTGTTAATTTTTATTACCACAAGTATAGCCCCCTCCCCAGAAAAATCTCGAATTACTTGCTTAAACACAGCGTTTTACACTTAAAGGTTCGGGGAAAAAAATGTAAAGAAGGAAAACATATGAATATTTTTTCAATTACCGTTATCGTTGGTACTGAGAAGTTGTATTTTTTTATAAATTTTTTCTTTCGATAAATTTTAAGGCCTATCGATAACTTTTCGATAACGATAACTTGGATAACGTGGATGCTGAGAAGTCGTATTTTTTATACATTTTTTCTTTCGATAACTTCTGAAGGCTATCGATAACTTTTCGATAACAATATTTTTTCTACATTTTTTATTTGATATCCTCACAAATATGGTTTCTGTTATCATTTGCTTTAATTTTCTAAACAAAATAGCAGTTATCGAAGCATATTCTGGCGACAATAGCTCTCATTAATGAATTTTTTTATATAAAGTGAAGTTATCGATATTTTTTCTTGGTAACTAGATTTATCGAAATTTATTTCTTCTAAATATTACAGTTATCGATATTTTTTAGTAAATATAAACAAGAAATTTTCGCAGAATTTTGCTTATTAGCAGTTATCGAAAAATGTTCTGGCGAAAGTAGTTTTCATTATTGAATTCAACATAAACATAGTTTATCGAAATTTATTTCTATTGAATATTGTGTTTATCGATGTTTGTTTTTAAATACAAACAAGAAATCTTTGCAGAATTTTCCTTTTTATTAGCAGTTATCGAAATATGTTTTGGCGAAAGTAGCTTTCATTATTGAATTCTTTTTATAAAGTGCAGCTTACGATATTTTTTCTCGATAACTATATATAGTGAACAGTAGCTCCCATTAATAATTTTTTTAAGTGAAGTTATCGATATTTTTTCTCTATAACTATATTTATCGAAATTTATTTCTATTGAATATTGTGGTTATCGATTTTTTTTAAAATATAAATAAGAAATATTGGCAGAATTTTGTTTTTTAATTGCAGTTATCGAAATATGTTCTGGGCAAAGTAGCTCTCATTAATAATTTTTTTATAAAGTGAAGCTTTCTATATTTTTTCTCGATAACTATATATAGTGAACAGTAGCTCTCATTAAAAAATTTTTTTTAAGTGAAGTTATCGATATTTTTTCCTCATAACTAGATTTATCGAAATTTATTTCTTCTAAATATTATGGTTATCGATATTTTTTGATAAATACAAACAAGAAATTTTAGCAGAATTTTGCTTTATATTAGCAGTTATCGAAATATGTTCTGGCGAAAGTAGTTTTCATTATTGAATACTTTTTATAAAGTTCAGCTTACGATATTTTTTCTCGATAACTATATATAGTGAACAGTAGCACTCATTAAAAAAATTTTTTTAAGTGAAGTTATCGATATTTTTTTTCGATAACTATATTTATCGAAATTTATTTCTATTGAATATTGTGGTTATCGATGTTTTTTTAAATATAAATAAGAAATATTTGGAGAATTTTGTTTTTTAATTGCAGTTATCAAAATATGTTCTGGCGAAAGTAGTTTTCATTATTGAATTCTTTTTATAAAGTGAAGTTAAAAAAGTAAACATATCGATAACTATATATAGTGAACAGAATTTTGGTTTTTTAATAGCAGTTATCGGGATATGTTCTGTATCTCTCAATAATAATTTTTTTTATAAAGTGAAGCTATCGATATTTTTTTTCGATAACTACATTTATCGAAATTTATTTCTTCGAACGTTCCCGGCCTCTATAGAATATTGTGGTTATCGATATTTTTTTTTTAATATAAACAAGGAATGTTGACAAAATTCTCATTTTTATTAGCAGTTATCGAAATATGTTCTGGAGAAAGTAACTCCCATTAACAAATTAATGGATAATGTGTTGTTATTGATATTTTTTATGCATAAATATAGTTATCGAAATTTATTTCATATGAATAGTTCAGTTATCGATAACTTTTTAATATATAAACAAGAAATGTTAGCAGAAAAACTTGTTTTTTCATGGTTTTTCCAAGAAAGTCACTGTAGCTCTTGATAAAATTCAATACCCAATTTATCGATAACAAGTTTTTTATCAATTGCTAGAATTTTGTAGACAAATATGATGTCATCTGGAAAACAAGCTTATTTTGTGTCTTATATGCCCAATTGTAATATAAAACTTAACTTCAAGATCACTGGGCCACAATTAATTCAATGCTAAGTATTGATAACTCTTGTGTAATCGATTTATTTATCAATTAACTAAGATTCTTCGTTACTGATTATTAATTATAACGATAAAGAAACGATAAACGAAAGAAAAAAGAAAACAAAATTCAAGAAAGGGAACGTTTTACTTGTTAAAATTAATAGGAAACGTTTGTTTTTTTCCCACCCCTACACCTACTTGAAATACGTTCTCATTCACTCACCCTTTCTTTTTCTCTCTGCAAATCACCCACTTTCGATTACTTAACAACGAGTATGGCTGGCATACGGCAGACCATGGAAGAAAACTTAACTCGAAAGGGATGGAGGGGAGAGTAAAAGCAAAACAAAAAACATTGTGATTAATTTTGTGGATATTTCATTAATAAAATAGAAAAAGAAGAAGAAGAGGAAGGAAAACAACAAGAAAAACTATATAAAATAAAAGAAAAATTCATGGAAAACTAGAAAAACTTAAGCAAAAATCAACAAAAAAAACACTGACTCGTACTCATCCTCATAGGGAGATAGATAGACAGACAGCCGGCTAGAACTACGGCCAGGCGAAATGGGGAAAACGGCAAATGAAATTGAAATGAAATGGCAAAAGTGGAATTGAAGAAAAGAAAAACTCATCAACAAATGAAAATCCAATTTTTATCTTTTACGAAAGCGAAAACGATATTCTTAAACGACACTAACGATGTCATGGCAAGCCAAGCCATGCCATGCCATGCCAAACCAAGCCATGGTGTGCAGTACACATGCACAGAACACATACAACGAGGTCTGTGCGGCTAACAACAGCGACGGCAACAGAATTTGAAAAATTATGGTAACAAGGGTTAGTCAACTCCTTTGCCTGTGTCTCAAGAAGAAACAAGAACTGGGGGTTATATTTCATCACTTCACAGCACAGCAGAAATTTGCTGAAATTATGGAAGAAAAAAAAATGAAAAAAGCAAAGAAAATTGAAAATGAAAATAAAAAAAATCAAGCGTAGGCACTCCAATAGTTGTAAGACTTAAGGGTTTACAGCAATAAGTAAGCCGCAGACCCCTTTCATGGTTAATAAATCGAGTTTCAATCACTTTAGATGGACGGCAAACAGTTAAGGTCATAGAGGAAAGCCTTGTAGTACTTCAGATTTCCTATGAAATTTGTGATTGATTGTCCCGACTGTAACAAGCCGTGTAAATTCCCTTGAATTGTTTGCAGCCTTTTATGTCACCAATTTTCGATAACTTTAAAAGTTATACCCAATCGTTTATCCTCAATGATTAATATGATATAAAGTTGCGGAAATTCAGCTGGGCTTTCATTTAATAATTGAAATTATCGATAACAATTAAATGCAATAATAGGACAATAGGCTGAGGTGGAATAATTTCCATCTCAGCCTATTGTCCTATTATTGCATTTAATTGTTATCGATAATTTCATACAAAATATTTGTTGTTATCGATACTGACTAAATCAATTAGTATCCATTTTTTTAATTAAATTCGTTTAAAATTTTTTGTTATCGATAATCTAATACACGGTTTATTTTAAAAATCATAAAAATTAAACATTTTTATTAACGATTTTTGTTATCGATAATTTAAAATATATATTCGTTTAAAATTTTTTGTCATCGCTAATATAATACACGGTTTATTTTAAAAATCATAAAAACGAAACATTTTTATTAACGATTTTTGTTATCGATAATTTAAAATATACATTTTTGTTATCGGTTATTTGGTTTAAAAATATTTTGCAATAATTTGTTACAAAGGTTGCTTGCTAACAATTAATTGAAACAGTATGTTCGATAGAAAAAAAAGAAAAAAAATGTTTCACCTATAATTGGGTCAAAAACGAAATTTGTTATCGATAATGTAATACAAATCTTTTTTTTTTTGGTTCATAATTATTTGTTATCGGTAATTTAATGCAAAAACTATTTTCTATGTAATTATCGATTACTAATTATCGATAGCTCATAAATTGTAAAATATTGTTTCAATAACAGCAATTTTTTGACATTGTTTGTTTGATTCAAAAATTATTTGTTATCGATAATTTAGCTCAAACAGTATTTTGCAACTAATTAGCGATAATTAGTTATATTGTTTATTTTCTTGTGAAAATATTTCGATAACTAAAGATTTCGAATGTAAATTTGTTGGTTTTCTATACAAAATTCAGTACAAAAATATTTTACAAATTCATAAGCAAAAATGAAAAAATTATATCGATAATTATCGATAACTTTATAAAGTTTTTAAAGTAAAACTAGCTGTATTATATACACATTTAATTTATTTGGTTTTGGTATTGTAAAATATATTTCGTGTAGAATTTTGTATAGAAAATTATAATTATCGATAAATTGGCCTAGAAATTTATACATACATACATACATAATTAGTCATTACAAACCTTCAGTGTGGATTACAATCTAGTTTATTTTACCATATTTATGTATATTGTGTGTGTTAATTTTATACATGAGTGAAGGGACCTACAGTTAAAGTCGATTACGAACAACAGATTTTTTAAAAACTTTCCATGGCAATTTTATTTTAATGCTCAGGGAGTTTTTGCTGGAAATCTGCTGAGCGAAAGCCGCCGAAGAAATATTTTTCCATATTTTCGTCTAGTTGGAGAGGCCTGATCTGGGCTTTGAACCGTGGCCAACACACTACCTACTAGTCGCCGTAGTGACTTCAAAAAAAAATTTGAAAAAATTAAAAAAAATTTGAATAGAATTGCAGTTATCGAAATAAAATTTTACAACAGCTTCTTTAGCTTACGAAGGTTTTTGGTCAACGAAAGATTTTACAAATATCGACATATATTTCTTTATACAAATTTGTTGCTATCGATAATTTTAAATAAATTTTTTTTGGATTCGAAAATTAATTCCAGGCTAATTTTTATATAAAATCTCCTTTTATCGATAATATTACGTATAAAAAATTTTTGAATAAAATTACAGTTATCGAAATAAGATTTACAATAGCTTCTTTAGTTTAAGAATGTTTTTGTTGTTATCGATAACTTTAAATATATTTTTTTTGTATTATCTCAGCTATATTTTTGTTACAAAATGGAAAAATTATAAAAATTTTATTAAGTTATCGATAATTTTTTTTTATAAATTTTTTATCGATAATTTTAAACAAATTTTTTTTTGTATGCAAAATTCATTTCCAAGTATATTTTTGTTTTAAAATGAAAAAAAAAATAAAATTTTGCTTTCTTTTCGATAATTTGTTTTTTTTTTTATAAAAAATATCTTTTTATAGACAATATTATATATAAAAAATTTTTGAACAAAATTACAGTTATCGAAATAAAATTTGCAGTAGCTTCTTTATTTTAAGAATGTTGTTATCGATAACTTTAAATAAATTTTTTTATGAAATGGAAAAATTATAAAAATTTTATTAAGTTATCGATAATTTTTTTTTATAAAAAATTTTTTTATCGATAATTTTAAACAAATTTGTTTTTTTTTGCAAAATTTAATTCCAGGAATATTTCTGTTTTAAAATGTAAAAATTATATTTTTTTTGTACTACCTTAGCTATATTTTTGTTATAAAATGGAAAAATTATAAAATTTTTATGTTATCGATAAATTTTATTACAAAAAATTTTTTTATCGATAATTTTAAACAAATTTGTTTTTTTTTTTGCAAAATTATATTACAGGCATATTTTTGTTTTAAAATGCAAAAATTTCAAAATTTTGCTTTATTTTCGATAATTTTTTCTTTCATGGAAAAAAACTAATTTTTTATCGATAATTTTATATATTATTTTTTTTAAATAAAAATTTACTTGTTGTATAGTGGGAGTATAAAAATAATTAAAAATTTTATATTTAATTTTCTTAACAAATATTTTCTTTATTTTTTTATGGGAAACTGTTTTATGGAAAAAAAATATCTTTTTATCGATAATTTTATATATTATTTTTTTTAAATAAAAATTTACCTGTTGTAGAAACGACTTATAAAAATAATTAAAAATTTTATTTTTAATTTTCTTAAAAAATTTTTTATTTTATTTTTTGATGGGAAACAAGCATCCGTCGCCCGACGGCATTTAAACGGATTCAATTTAATTTGAAAATTATTTACAACCATTAAATTAGTTTTTAATTTTTCTTTTCTGAATGTTTTTGTTATTGTTTTTGTTGTTATTATGATTGTGTTTAAAATGAAACTGAAAAAAAAGAACAGGAACAACAGAAACAAAACATCAACAAAACATTTAAACAATTAATTTTTAATTACTTATGGGGGGAAAGGAAGAAAAAAAAAAACGAAAAGAGTGTAAATTCCGGCAATAAAACCAGAACCTGGGTCAATATAATAATTTCAAAACGTATGCCTCAGGTTAGGGCATTATTATTAGTTTTGAATACGCGAAAGTAAATACGAAAAAAAAATACGCGAGAGAAAGCAAAGAAAAAAATTTGAAATTGAAAAACAAATACTGACTGACTGACAACAGCAGCCAATATGTGTAGAGAAAATATGGAATTTTGAAATAGCCACGCAAATATGGTACGTACATATGTACGTACGTGGTGGTACACCTACAATAAGGCTGCTTATTTAACCCCCCTATCTGAACCGTCATCATCAATGAAAATGTCAGCATAACGCCAACATAAAATGACACATACAGGCCATAGCCCACAACCCCGTACCATTTGAGAGCCCTTAAACCACTTGCTAATGTATGTAAATAGCTATGTATTGTATATATACTATTTTGTATATAGTTTCATATATGTATACATAGCTAGTGTGTAGCTATGTATTGCTATTCCCTTTTTTTGTGCCCGTGTTTTTATAATTGAAAAAAGTACACAAAAAAAGTCCACAAAAAAAAACTTAAAATAAATATGAAATAAATTTTAATAGATACTAAAACAAAACATGATTTTTTTCCAATGGCTTATAACGTTGAAAAAAAATTGTACATTTACACCCCACTTTTCCCTGCCCCTAGAGGAAGCACGAAAAAAATGGGGTCTAAAACCCTTCACTCTCATCACCACTGACTGCTGGCAATGTTTTTTTTTTTGGTCAATATATTGTATTATTTGAGCCAATTTATGCACAATATTTTGTACATAAAAAGTGACCAACTAATGCATGAAATACAACAAAAACCAACAACAACAACAACAATATTTTTATATAAAAAAAATTTTTTTTTTTACAAACATTTTTAATAAAAATTTCATGGAACCAAGGAATTTATTAGAATTTTTAAACTGAAACAATTTTTCATTAAAGTTTTCTTGTGTGGCCATTACAATCCTTTTAATCGGGATTACGACCTAGTTTCTCACACCCCTTATGTTGTGTGTGTTAATTTTATCCATGCGTAGCAGGACTTACAGTTTAAAGACGACTCCGAACAGTAGATTTTTGAGAAACTTTTCGTGGCAATTTTATTTTACCTTCAGATTGTTCCCTAGAAGACTGTTGAAAAGAGAAGACGCTGAAAGAGATATCTAAGCTGGGCTTTTAACTACGGCCTCATATCTAATAAGCCTATTGCCCTGACAAACTTCAGCGTGATGCTTAGTGTCAACAATGGCTATACCCTTGGTATGCTAGCAATTTTCTATTTACTACCACAGTTTTCTCCAGAAGACTGTTGAAAAGAGAAGACGCTGAAAGAGATATCTAAGCTGGGCTTTTAACTACGGCCTCATATCTAATAAGCCTATTGCCCTGACAAACTTCAGCGTGATGCTCAGTGTCAACAATGGCTATACGCTTGATATGCTAGCAATTTTCTATTTACTACCACAGTTTTCTCCAGGAAACTGTTGAGAAGAGAAGACGCTGAAAAAGCTATCTAAGCTGGGCTTTTAACTACGGCCTCATATCTAATAAGCCTATTGCCCTGACAAACTTCAGCGTGATGCTCAGTATCAACAATGGCTATACCCTTGATATACTCGCAGATATTTCTTTCTGGGATGCATTAATGCTTAGCAGATTCCAAAAATGTGTTCCAGTGATTCAATCTCATCATCACAGAATCTGCCTGTTGAGCTCGAAATAAGCCCCTCACTCAGAGTCTACAGTGGCCTGTTAAAAGATCGATTATCCACCACACATTATTCCTGCATAGTCTAACGCATGAGTCCGATCTTCACTTATTGTAGTTTTCCAACTTACTTGCTTTGATAAGCGCCTTTTACTATGTTCAGATATGCACTTTTATTGCGTCAATAATCGGTTTATTGAGTACAATATTTTAAGTGTTCATACACAATAATTTACACAGTTCACCTGCTTATCCAATATTCGTTTGACAGGCGGTAAATAAATGTTACGGTTGTTTCTATGGTTTTTTTTTGTTTGTCGTTCTTGACATTATAGTTGTCAAATATCAACGGAAAGTTTTCGGATAATTGTAATATGCGCCCTGAAGATACTTATGACAGTGCTGTATTTTACTCAATATTATAACAATTTGCCTATTTATTGCGCAATAATTAATTGAAACTTTATATGGAATATTGAGCTCAATAATGGCGTTAATTGCGATTTACGCAATAAAGGTGCATATCTGAACACAGTATTTGCCTCTCTTTATCTTGCCTTTCATCCAGCGTACGTACGTACGTAATTGGTCATTACAATCCTTCAGTTAGGATTACGACCTAGTTTCTCCCGCCACTTATATTGTGTGTGTTAATTTTATGCATGAATGGTGGGACCTACAGTTTAAAGTCGACTCCGAACGACAGATTTTTGAGAAACTTTTCATGGCAATTTTATTTTAACGCTCAGAGTTCTTGCCAGAAATCTGCTGAGAGGAAGTCCCCTAAGAAATACTTTTTTTGTATTTTATTTTGATGTCTGGCCTGGGTCTCGAACCCTGGCTTTACGTCTAATAAGCTAACACACTACCTACTAGACTGCGGCGACACTCCCCTATATCCTCTATATGTAGTTTACTTTTGATTTGGCAAGTTCTGGAATCTTACTGTTGATTTGTTGTTGTCATTCTTTTCTTGTCTTTCGTTTCTGAATTTTCTGTTCAGTTTCGTTGTTGCAATTTGCTATTCCTCTAGCCCTATTCCCTTAGTTTCGTTGTTGCTGTTTGTTTTCCCTTTTTAAAGTTGTAAAGGGTCCTCCAAATAACTTTTTTTTTTGAAATTGCTTTAAAAAGAAAAAACTACTGAATATTTTCTCAAATTTCTTTTTTTATTTGAAAGCACAATCCTTCCGGTTAATAATGGAAAATAATTTCATTCAAATGGCTGCCTTGGCTGGCCATGCGGTAGCCTACACCAAAAGATGGCGATTTTGGCAAAAAAAAATCATCTTTTCAGATGAAGCTCATTTTGATCCTGGCGGTTATGGAAACAAGTAAAATTGTCGCATTTGGGGCACAGAAAACCCGCACGCATACATTGAAAAGCCGACGCACCCAAAACGAGTCACTGTTTGGTGCGGATTTTGGTCCAGAGGCATAATTGGGCCATTTTCCTTCGAAAATGTGCAAGGAGTGACCGTTACAGTCAATGGCGATCGTTATCGGGCCATGTTGAACGAATTTTTGTTCACAAAAATTGAAGAGGACGATATTGGCAACATTTGGTTTCAACGGCGTTACGTGTCACACAGCCGAAGCTACACTCGATGTTTTGCACCCTGTTTTCGAGATCGCATTATCAGCCGCAGTGCTGATGTCGTTTGGCCACCTCGAAGCTCCGATTTGACACCGTTGGACTAGTATTTGTGGGGTGCCGTCAAAAATAAGTGTTACGCCAGACAACAGCCAGAGACAATTGACGCTTTAAAGGACAATATTCGTGAAGCCATTGGTGAAATACAGCTTTGCACACAATCGATAATGTGCTTAAAAATTGGACCGATCGTGTAGGCTACTGCATGGCCAGCCGAGGCAGCCATTTGAATGAAATTATTTTCCATTATTAACCGGAACGATTGTACTTTCAAATAAAAAAAAATTTGAGAAAATATTCAGGAGTTTTCTTTTTTAAAGCATTTTCCAAAAAAAAAAAATTATTTGGCGGACCCTTTAGTTTTCCAACTTACTTGGCCTTTGCCGCTCTTTATCTTACCTTTCATCCAGCGTCCCTTGCCAAAAAATTCCGCTCCTACTCCTGCAGAAGAGTTCTTTCCACATCGCAAGCTCGTCTGTTTACTCATCGTCGAGAACTTGCCAACCAAGCTGAATCATCTTCTTGAGTGAGTCCCATACCATCTTCGATTTAAGAGGCATGACTTCCAGATAGCATTGCTATTTCCTATCTTTTCTACCTTCTATCCAAATTAAATTAAATCACATCTTTCGATGACATAGACTTTGAATTGGTAGATACCATCGAGTTTCCCTATGGGCTTGGAATATTTCATTCTGAGATCGAAAACTTTTGTTTGAAGATCCTTTCTTGAACCACATACTTGTCACTCTTCCAGATTACTTCACTAATTTTTGTCACTGATTGCCGTTGTAAAGCATTTCCTATAAAGGTCATGCAATCCTCTCACGAAATTCTGTAACGAATTTCAAGCCAGATCTGTCTCCCATCAACCTAATCATCGACTTAAAATCTTTAATCTTCAATATCATATGCAGCAGACTAAAATCTAACGGATAAGTTGTTAGTTGAAGACACTCTGTCTGTATGCACTGGATGTATATCCTTCTTATCTTACGCCTAAGTAAACCGTTCTCAACAAACTTGCGCATGCCATAGAAAAGTTGTAGTCTAACTAAAGGCGTGCAAGCCCGGCAAACTTATTTTGTGTTAATTTCCTATTTTTTTTTTTTTTTTTTAAGCATAATTTTCAATAAATAAAAATAGGTTGGTGATTGCTAAACACTTTTTATAAAAAAAGTACCTAAAGAATCCCTTTAAAAAAAGTACCACAAAAAAGTACTTTTTTTTGAAACATTAATATTTAATAACTGAAAATATTACGATTATTAATAACTACTGTTTATAAAAGAAAACTCAAAAGGTACCAAAAAAATCCCTTTAAAAAGTACCACATAAAAAGTAATTTTTTTGAAAAGTAATATTTAATAATTAAAAATATTTCCAGGATTACTAAAAACTTTTTATAAAAGAAAACCCAAAAGTACCAAAAAATCCCTTTAAAAAAGTACCATATAAAAAGTAATATTTTTTTTGAAAAGTAATATTTAATAAATAAAAATATTTCCAGGATTACTAAATACTTTTTATAAAAGAAAAATCAAAAGGTACCAAAAAATCCCTTTAAAAAAGTACCATATAAAAAGTAATATTTTTTTTGAAAAGTAATATTTAATAAATAAAAATATTTCCAGGATTACTAAATACTTTTTATAACAACAAAAAACCAAAAAGTACCAAAAAATCTCTTTAGAAAAGTACCCCATAAAAAAGTACTTTTTTTGAAATATTAATATTTAATAACTAAAAACATTACGATAACTACTAAATACTGTTTATAAAAGAAAAACCAAAAAGTACCAAAAAATCTCTTTAGAAAAGTACCCCATAAAAAAGAACTTTTTCTGAGAAATGTTTTAATGACTAGTGAACACTTTTTATGGAAATTTTTTTATATGAATTGACTTAAAAGTGTCGGTATTTAAAAAGTACTTTTTTCCAATTTCTAGATTTAAAAAAAGTACCCCATAAAAAAGTACTTTTTCTGAAAATGTTTTAATGATTAATAATGAACTTTTTATGGAATTTTTTTATATGAATTGATTTAAAACTGCTTGTATTTAAAAAGTACTTTTTTCCAATTTCTAGATTCCATATGCAGTTATTTAAGCCTAAGTATTGGTCTTCGTTTAACTGCAGTTTCATTAATATTTACAGTAGTTTTCTATACTACTTTAAGAGGTTTGAGTATTTTTCTAAATTCTGTATTTATTACAGGCCCTTTATGGCCTTTAATTAACGCGTTTGACCCCCTCCCCACACATTTGCTTAACTAAACATAGTCTGAAGTAAAAAAATAACAGAAAATAGGCACGCCATCATGGAAAAAATAGGTGAATTACAACAGCACAAAGGCTTATGGGTAACAAAAGGGCACAAGAAAAAAAGAACAGGCAAGAATAGAATAAAAAGGACACACACCATAATTTACATGTGGATCCACACACACACATACACACACACCAGGCACACTCCTTTTAATAGGAAAACACACATACACTGGCATATACATAAACACACACACATTCTAGTTATACATACTAAATATATACACTATTTTTAATATACCGTTATATTCTATACATACATACATATGTATTAAACTAAATACATATACACATACACATGTACATACATACGTACATAGAGACCCTGCAAGAGAGTGTATGGGTACCTTATGGTGGTTACCATCAAAGTTGGCCATCCAGGCCGTTTTACCGTGCCTGTTTGAAAAAAAAAACACGCCGAGAACATCATTGTAAGTGTGTTACACGAAAGGCTTCAATTGAATTGTTTTGTTTTCTTTTTTTTTTGGTTAGAATTGTTGTGTATTTAATGTTTCGCCCGTGTTTTTTATTTTTCACATATTTTTCCAACAATATTTTAATTTTATTTTATTTTCAACGCATTCTTTTTTCTATTCCTCCCCCTCCACCCTGCACCTCATGGGTGATTGCCTCACAAACTGGCGCCCCCATTATTTTTCTATTTTTGTGGCCAATCCACAGACAAACAAACTAACAGTTGTTGTTGTTGTTGGGTTAAAATTGCATACAAATAAACAACAAGAACAACAACAACAACAACAACAACTACAGTAACAGGAATGAGCAGCAACAACTGCAGCAGCAACAATTATTTTTTTTCCAGTAGCAATTTAACCATCAAAACTAAATCAAAAATGGATGCAACCCGAGTGTTCTATTACCCGCTGGTACTTTTTTCTGGCTGTTTTTTTGTATTGTTTTCCATTGCGTCATTCTCTTTTTCTAGTTTTGTGTTCCACCTACACTAGAACAGGGTAACTTAAAAAAAAATGCAATTTTTTTTACAAAAATTAACACAAGTGTAAAAAAGTACTTTTTGGGTACTTTTTTTAATAAAAAATTATAATTTGAAATTGAGTTGAAATTTCTTTGCCTAGAAGCTTATATAAAGTTGTTAGATAGCCGAATATGGAAGTAAAAGTACTTTTTCACATTTCTAAAAAAGTACCAACAAAAAAAGTACCTTTTAAAAATCCAGTTAAAATTCTTTGTGGAGAATTTTCAACACAATAATTTTAAGAAAACAAACTAATGTTTATTTAAAAGTTGTTTTTCATTTGAATAAAACCATTTAGGTAAGGTGAAAAAGTACCAACAAAAAAGTACCTTTAAAAAAAACAGTTAAAGTTCTTGATGGAGAATTTCCAGCACACAAATTTGAAGAAAACAAACTAATTTTTATTTAATAGTATTTTTTCATTTAAATAAAACCATTTAGGTACTTTTCAAAAAGTTTAGGTACTTTTTAGAAAGTACCTTGTCAAAATATAAGGTATAAAATATACTGATATAAAATCTTCTGTACATAATTGTTTACGAAAATACTACAATCATTTAGAAAGTACCTTTTCGATATCTTTTTCATGGAAAGAGTACTTTTATGGTACTTAAAAGGGTATCTCCTTAAACAATAAGTTTAATATCTCTAAATAAAGCCTTAAGTACCTTATTTACATACAATTTGTAGGAAAGTAACACAAATTTTTTTACAAAAATAGTTTTTGGTACCTTTTAAATACTTTTTAAAAATCAACAAAAAAGTACTTTTCAAATTATTACTTCGAAATTTATTTATGTAGAATTCCTTGTAACTAGTATATTCTAAAAATATTTGTGTAAAGACAAAGGTAATTTTTGTGATACTTTTTCAAGGAAATGGTACTTTATGGTACTTAAAAGAGTACCCTCTTAAATAATAAGTATAATATCTGTACATAAAGCCTTATATTTGATTTACATAATATTTTTAAGAAAACAAAACACATTTCATACAAGAGTAGTTTTTGGTACCTTTTAAATATTTTTGAAAAATCTTTAAAAAAGTACTTTTCAAATTATTAATTCAAAATTTATTGACCGTAACCTAGTGTTTCTAAAAATATTTGTATAACGGCAAAAGTACTTTTTTTATACTTTTTCAAGTACAAAGTAGTTTTATGGTGCTTAAAAAGATTCCCTTTTATTAAAGTTTACATTTTCCTATTTAGTACTTTATGGATATAATTTTATATAAGTTTTTTTTTATAAAGAAAACATGACTTTCATTTAAAAATTTGTTCTTATTCCAAAGGCACCTTTTAGGTACTTTTAAAATAGTTGCAAAAAGTACTTGACAAAATATAACGAACAAAATTTTCCTTTTTTATATTTAAAAATTAAATAAAAAAGTACTTATAAGAAAGTACTTTTTATATATTTAAAAAATAAATAAAAAAGTACTTTTTACATTTAAAAATTAAATAAAAAAAGTACTTTTTGCATTTAAAAATTAAATTAAAAAAGTACTTTTTATATTTAAAAATTAAAAATTAAATCAAAAAAGTACTTTTTACATCCGAAAATTACTTATTATAATGCAAAAGTACTTTTTGCATTTGAAAATTAAATTAAAAAAGTACTTTTTATATTTAAAAATTAAAAATTAAATAAAAAATTACTTTTTACATCCGAAAATTATTTATTATATTGCAAAAGTACATTTAATATTGAAAAATAT
Source organism: Sarcophaga variegata (assembly GCA_932273835.1). NCBI lineage: Eukaryota > Metazoa > Arthropoda > Insecta > Diptera > Sarcophagidae > Sarcophaga > Sarcophaga variegata. The sequence continues at coordinate 7,501,936 of OW026361.1, read as the reverse complement.
CCGTTTTTATAAAAAAACGTACGTTTTTAAAACGTTTTAAAACCTTCAAACGTCCTATACTTATAGAAACACATTTTTACGGAATACCCTGTGTTTTGTTATGTCTTTTTTCCCTTCAAAATAATGCTGCTGGTTATTATGCATTGGTATGAGTGCGTTGCACATGTGTAAAATGCAATTTTTGTCTACATTCGGGCATAGAAAAATTGCATTTTAACATTGAAATGATGGTAAAAAACGATACACATACGCGAACATACTTTAATACCAATACATACGCACACAAACACATGCTATTGCATATACACATACTTTATCATGCACACTCTAAATTATAATAGAGAGAGCGAAGCAAAACAAAAAAAAAACTGCAACGAACAAAAACATAAAAATGCACTACAACAATAACAACAACAACAAAATATGCTTTACTAACTGGTCAATATATAGAGTAGCAATACAACACACGGATTGTATATTTTGTAGTTGTTGCAGGATGGCAAATCGAAAAAAAAACAAAGAAGAACGAAAAGAGAGAGTAGAGGTTTTGTTATTTAGTTTAGCTGGTGAAAACAAAAAATAACGGGCCAACAAAATTATAATAGAGGTACTACTACTGTAGTTATCAACAAACAACACCCGCTCACCTAACACTCTTGCTATTTTCTTTGTTGTTTTGTTGTGTTTTTCTCATGTTTTTTTTTTTTTTTGTTTATAATAAATAATAAAATACAAATAGGCGTTTACTTTCTATCATAGTGTAGGTGAAAAAAATTGTGCAATGGAAACAAACACACACGCATGCACACATAAATAAATACAAATGTAAAGGAGAACAAGAAAAATGCGGAAAAAAAACAAACGAACCCATCTTACTTTGAATCAAAACAATACCGACCATACCATATGGGGGACGAGAGTAGTTAAACTCTTACTTATGCTAAGGCCACCCGAAGGCCTTTGCTCGGCTATTTAGTTGTTGTTTTTACTTTTTTTGTTGCTTTTTTGATTTGATTTTTGCGCTTATTTTCTGGTTGATCGAAAAATTGCATTTTCTATGAGCTCTACAAGGGGTTTGTCACACAAAGCATGTGTGTGTGTGTGTGTAAGCTTATAGAGTGAGTGAGCGTGAGTGCAGCGTATGTGGAGAGTAGTGTGGAGAATTGTTTGATGCATTCAAAATGATTTGTTCGCCAAAAACATCAAAACAAAATAGATACAACAATGATAACAACAATAACAATAGCTATGCCATACATATTTTTGTAATTTTTTCTTTTTTATTTTAATTTCCCTACTCACTCTACAACTTACATAAATACATACCCTTTATCTCAATCATATTGCCTATTGCTGTGTGTGATGGTAGTTTGTATGTGTGTTGTTTCTCTTTGTTACTCTTACCCCCATGCAGGGTTTTCAAATGATTTTTTGTAAATTAACATTTAAATTTAAAGTAGTCGCCTGCAAAAAAAAAATTTCGAATTTTTTTTCAAATTCAAATGAAATCAAGCCCTGTTTTTTTTAATTTTTTTTGCCAAATTTAATATTTAAATTTTGATTTAATTTCCATTTGAAATTTATTTAATCATGTTTGATGTCTGCGTTAATGTTGAATTGCAAGATAATGGAACTCAAAGCCAGCCTTTATTTATTCAAAATGTGAATTAAAATTATTTTTTGGTTTTTTCCTAGGAAGGATTTTGAAGGCTTATTTAATGAAAGCAAAATAATAACAAAATTAAATAAGTTTTCATTGATTTTATAAAGCATTAGGCTTAAATTGGATATGAAATAAAAAAAAATTTCAATATTTTTTAACGATTGATTTTGATATACCACTTCATACTCCGGTTGTTGTGCAATTGGCGGATGTCAGATTGAAGTGGGGTCACAGAATTATTAGGCCAATTATTAATTATCAGCTTTAGTATGTTTAAGTTCATAACTGGTCAGTGTAAATAGCAAAAAGTTTCTGAAAATCTCGGCTTTGTGGTAGAGTACTCTAGGAACCCAGAATATCACTCACTATACTACAAACCAATATATTACGTCTTGAAATTCAAACTATTAACTGCTTTCGCTATCAGACATGGCTATATTTAAGCAATATCCGATGGTGGAACCACGACCAATGACTAGGTCATTGGCTGACTTTGATAAGCTAAAATCCCATGTTCGTCATAATTCTCCCTGTAACCACAACGCGGCTAGCTGATAAAACCTTTGTTAGTCGTGTCTGTACTAGCAGTGTTTTGCATTCTCTAGCGAATAATTGACCAACATTCAACTTTCAACAATCGATAGGCACAACTCAATAACAGAATTTTCATTTTCTATTAAAAAAAATCTCTACGAAGCAGACAACATTCTTCCCTGTATCATTCGTAATTGAACTTTGCTGTTTCTAGTTCAGTCGTGAAGTTTGGACACATGCTACCTTAAATCCCAGCAGGTGTTGTCTGAAACACCCAAGGCAGAGCGCTAACTGTGTCACCCTTCAATCTTGTAATTCACATTTCAAGTGCATATGTGTCCTATGAGACCAATTCAGGCTGAGAACGGCTTAAACGGGTTGCCTAGAAAAACATTCTTGTGCCATACAGTAGAATATGCCTGGCTCCACTTTTTCATGGTCTGATAAGCGAAGGACTGGTATGCAATCCATCCCAGTATCTCTGTTGCCGTGTATACAAATCGGGCTGTGTAGTTTCTCCCCTTTGTCTTTGTCGGCACATTTTCCAAGACATTTTGCAAGATTTCACGTCCTGTGACTTCCCATTCGTGAGGGTTAAATATGTAATTTAATAACTTCTGTGAAATTATCAATGGGAAGAGTGCGATAATTTGGAAATGCAAATATTTTTCCTAAACGGCTTTTTCCCTCTGTTGCCTCGGCCAGCCCCCTCTGTCAGTAACTACTCATTTTTGCTTAAACAAGACTTTAAGTCCTTGGGGATTACTTAGAAAATAAACTTAAATGTTTGCATCAGTAGATGCTTTTGAATCGACCATTCGACCATTTTTTCGCATATTTCGGGCAGTATCTGATGGGCAGCTATCAGCTGATGAATATAAGTTTTTACATTTTCCAACGGTAAGAGATTATTCACATAGACATGGTCCTTGCAGTAGCACACAAAAGAAAACTATAAAAATTGATCTCCCCAAAATGTGAAATTACTCCTCTGTGGAAGCTGCCATTGCAATGAAGTCAAAATTGGTAATATTGTAGAACTGTGGCACCATCTTGTTGAAACCATATGCCTTCCAGTTTCTAATCTTCAACAGCGGAATAAAAAAAAATCGGTTATCACATGGTTTGAGCGCTCTAAGTTGACATTAACTTTCTTCCGGCGACATTTTCAACAAAATGAGTGCAGATTACACCTCCAGACTACAATTTACTCCAAACAGCCAGTTTTTCCGGATGGAATAGCTTTTCCACAATCACTTCAGGGTTCTCCGAACCATATGTGCTAAAGTTTTGCTTGTAATTGTAACCACCGAGTGCGGAATGAGCTTTAATGCTAAAGAAAATTTTGTTCGAAAACTCAACCTTGAAAGCCAGTTATTTTACAACCCTAAAGTCTTATTTATAACGTTGAAAATGGTCAACAGGCTTTGTTTGTTCTCATATGACTGGAGGTACAAATCTAAACTCAAAATTTGTCATAGTGAACCGTGAGACAGGCTCAATTGCTTTGGAAGCCATGGAAACAATGAATTCGAATTATCACCCATATTTTCTTTAATAGAAGCAATATTTTCAGCACTGCGTACATAAAATAAATTTTTTTCATTAGTTTTCATAAAAAATCTGATATTTTTTCCGTCGCTAAATAATATTTTTCATGAATTCGTGTTGTAGTCAAAAAACAAACAGGGATAAATGGTTACTCTGCCATCTAACTCATACATGTCATTACAATAACGGTATAAATTTTAAAAATTGTCATCACTGACATTAAAACCACATGAATTTGTCAACATCTTACGAGAAGATACATGTATATGCTCTTTAACCCCCGTACTCTTTTAATTTGTATGTAGAGAAAAAGAAAGAAAGAAACGACACACATACACATCCTCACTTAGAAGTTATAAAAGAGACAAGTACAACAATAACAACAAATGAAAAACTAAACTCATATCTTGCATACAGCAAGTGCATTAAATGAAAATAACGGTTAAAAAAGAAAAATAAAAAAGAGTATTAACCACGCATACAACCACTTGTACAAAGAAAAACAAAAAAAAGTTTGCCAAAAACAAAAACAATAACTGAACGACAAACTCTTTAACATGAAACCTAAAAACGAAGCCGTTTTTTTCTTTTTTTGCTTCTACATTGTTTAACTTACTCACACTTTACTTACAAACACATACACACGCATACATATTAACATACATACAATATAATAATGATGATGATTTAAATTTAAAAACATTTTTTTGTTGTACAAATTTTCCTAAAAACATCTACACTTACATTAATGTATACATACATACATATGTACATGCACAAGCAAATTTGTTTGCCGTTTTATAAACTTGACCATACTCTCACTTACTCACTTGCTAAACAATGATAAATTTACTCTTTAACAGCAAAAAAAAACCCCAAACTCAAGCACACACAAACTACTCATCATCATTATCATTATGATGTTTTTAACATCATTATTATGTTAAATAAATATGCAGGCAAAAACAATACTTGCTTGCATGCTTTTTTCCATTTCTTGTTTGCCTTAAATAAGTGTGAGTTTGTTTACAAAAAAAAAATATTTGTGTTTTTTGTTTTTGGTTTTTAAAGCAAAAACAAAAACAAACACACACACACATTTTAGTTACACATTTTGTGTCCACACACACTCTATTAGAACTGGTTTTAGTTCATGGGATTTTTCTATTATTGTTTGATAGAAAAAAAAACCCTTTCTCTCTCTCTAGTAAGTAAACCATACTATACACTACGCTCTCTTTTAGTTTCATTAAAAACCCAACGAAAGTTTTTTTGTTTTGTTTTGTTTTTGCTTAACACAGACCCTTTTGTAGGTTTCTTTGCAAAAAATAAAAACAAAAAACACGAATATTTCGTACTCCCGCGTGCTTTTTGTTACGCTCTTTTTGTTTCTCTATATTTTTTGTTGTTGCTGCTCTTGTTATTTATACCTCTTGGCAAGCATTGTGATGTATTATATGTGTTTTTAACCTCCACTTCTCGCCTTTCCTGTGTTCGGGAAACATGTGTGTTATTGTTTTTGTTTTGTGGTGTTTTTTTTCGGGGTTTTCAAGTCCGAAACGCCGACACCGGTGTTTTTCGTTTCTTTTTTTTTTTGTTTGTACACGACAACCCCGTCTCATTCTTATTATGGAAAAAAAACTCTCTTATTATTGTGTTTTTCATTTTATTTTTTTCTCTTTATAATTTTGCATCGTTTTTTCTTTTTGTGTTTTTCAAAACCGTTATTTGTTGCTGTATAAAATTTTACGCGCGCTCTCTCATACTCTTGCAGTTGTTGTTTTTTTTATGGCAAAACAAAACAGCCTGCTTAATATTACTACTACTCTGTGAATGTAGAGTAAATTGTAAGAGTGTTAGTATACCACCCAAAACACTTATTATGTTTCTCCACCATACTGTTACTACGTCACTACAGCTGTTTTGCTTAACACCCCATCATATTTACGACTCTCTTTTCTACACTCTCTCTCTCTCTCTCTGTGATTCTCTGCGTATATGTTTTCGGTTTTTATAATTTTTTTCCAGGATTCTCTTTTCAATGTATTTTATTTTATTTTTTTTCTTATATGGCTGCCGTACAAGTGTATGTCACTTTGACATTTCGCCGCTTATCAGCCATTCTGTGTTTTTATCCTTGTATACGGCTCTCACAACCTACTCTTAATGCCTAAACAGGCTCTCTGTTATAAGTTCAACTGGCTCTCATACTTATTGAACACGCACTTACACACATACACATGCACATACATTTTTAACACACTAAGTTTTTGTTTTTGTTTTTTGTTTTTTTCTTTGTTTTTTTGTTATTAATTTAGAATAAATTTAGAGCTTTAGTTGTTGTTGTTGTTGTTTTCATATTTTTTTATTATTTCTTCTTCATCTTCTACATCCTGCTGATTTATCACATGGTCTGTTTTGTATTTAATTTGAATTTGGAAAAAAGAAAGAAATATAACGGTATGTGTGTGTGTGTGTGTGTCTGTGTTTTAGCATGCTTTTATGCGTCCCACATTTGCCTTTAATCACTGTCATCATCATCACCACGATTTGGCGCCCACTGACAGCGCATGCTTGAACATGTTTTGTGAAAAAGGAACACACAACAAACGTAAAGGAAAACAAAACACACTACGAGTCATCTCTCTCTGTAATTGAAGCAAGCAATTGTTTTTGTGTTGTTTTTGTTTTTTTTTGTTTTTTTTTTTTGCCTGCCATTTAAGCTTGTGTTGTTGTTTAACTTTGAAGAGCAACAAAACAAAAAATAACGGCAAAAAAGAAAAAACAAACAAAAACAACAACAACAACAAAAACCCGAAATGAGGCACCATAATTCAAAATCTATTCGCATGTTACTGTTTTGATCAGTTCGCTAAGAATTGTCGTGGTGATAAGTTGTCGTCCTTGTTTAAGAGAAAAAAACGAAAAAAAGAAAAGAAGCAGAAAATAAGCTGTTAATGTGCTAAACACAACAACAACAACAACGCAATAATTAATTAAAAGGATTAAAATAATTAAAAATTGAAGCAAAAAAGAGGAAACCAACAAAATAAATTTAGAAATTAAAAAAAATAATTAAAAATATTCAAAAAAAAGAATAAAGTAACAATAAAAAGAGAAGAAAAATAGTTTAAAACCGTTACAAAAATTCAAATAACCGTTACTAAAGGCCAAGCAACAAAACCTAGTTTTGAAAGTGTGTGTGTGTGTATGTGTTTTATTTGAAAATTTTTGTTTAAAAACGTAAAAGTTTTAACAAAAAAAAAGTAAAAAAAAAATTCAATTTAAATTATCCTCCTGCCCGGTATTGATAAAAATTTTTCAAAATTCCGAAAAATCCGAGAAAAACCCCCAAAACATCGACACGTACTGCGTCGTCAACTGGTGGCGGTGGTGGTGGCAGCAGTAAAATGGCTTCAAAAAGAAAAGCCTCCGTGCTTTTGCATAAGGTAGGCTTGGTTAAAGAATTCTTAAAAAAAAAAAAAATTCAAATTCAACACCATAAAACCTTACATTGATCTTTACATATACAGACAGCCTTAGCATACTTTTAGGAGGCTAAAACAAAATACGTATACTAAACAATTTACCGTTCAGGATTGAAGCAAAGTCATCTTTAGAATGTCATTGTTAGATTAAAATACCGAATACTTTCAATCAATGATTCCATAATTGAAAACTAGAATTTTGTTGGCACTACCTTATAACTCATAACATAATTTTAGGGGCATAATCAATAATTCGAAAAGCCATATTTTTTAATATAACTTATCTACAATAAAATTTCATTATACATTCGAGCCTAATCTTTACTAAAAAGCCATTGCTGGCCTTGGGAAACTATTTGGAAGTTTAAAATTTGCTATGATTCTCTGTCTGAAAATTAGAAGTAGTTAATAAACAACTGTATACTTTTAGGAGCTAAAAAATGTAATCTGAGTTGCAAGCTGTTGCCAACATTAAACTCATAACCATTTTCTAGCGCAGATTCAATAAAAAACATCATCAAACATCTGTTATTCACCCCGGAAAAGAGTTTGCTTAATTACATCGTCGGCGATTCCAAATATTGTTCGAAAACTATAATTTTGCTGGCATGATTTGTTAATCTTTTCTTAAAAATTTTGATGCTAAAACCTTTCTTCTCAAACCTTTCGGTTAAAACTCCTTTGACCTTAAAACGAGAATTTAATTTTTTTAAAGATTTTCCATGCGAAGTTCGTTTCTGATTAAAAATTTCTTCTTTTCCTTTATAATTTTTCATGACCTTTGACCTTAAATTTTAAATATTAAAATATCCAAGTTTTCACAGTTATAATTATTAACATTCCATAAGATATTCTCAACTTTTGACAGGGTTTTCCAAGTTCTCAATGTTGTACTGTCGTTTACAACTCTTCCACGACCTTCGACCTTAAACAAAAAATTTAAATTTTTTTTAATTTTTTATGTTTTCTCGCGGTTTTATTTTACTAACTTTCTCTGTTCGGGGTATTTTGGATAAATTTTTTTTTACATATTTTACATGACCTTTGACCTTTAGCTTTTTAATTAAAATTTCCATGTTTTATTGTTATTATATTTCGAAGTTCCTATTATTTATAACTATTTTTAATTATTATGTTCGTAGGCCTTATTTTCTTTTATTATTTTTGATATGACCTTTGACCTTAGTAATAAAACCTAAAGAGATTTTGGATTTTTATATTTTATTATTGTTTAAATATAAATCTTATGTTTTCTAAATATTTTATTTAAAAATATTGAATTATGGATAAGTCTCACCTTTGACCTTTGATCTTATAACTACAATTTAAAGGTTCTTAATAGTTTTGTATTATTTTCTTAGTTTTCAGCGGCTATTTATACTTTCTTTATTTAAATTTATGGTTTTTATCAGTTCGTTTTTTAAATTTTAGTTAATATATCTTCCACGACCTTTGACCTCAAAGTAGAAATCTTATATATTTGAAGATATTCAGGATCTCTTTATCTTTTTCAATAAAAAGTTTATGTTTTCTATATTATTCTGTTCTATTTTCATATAAAATGCTTCTATGACCTTTGACCTTGATTTTAAGGCCATTGGGTTCATCACTTTTGATGTTGAACTCCTTTAATTTTGAGGAAAATTTCTCTTACAAATCGAGCTACTAAATAATGCAAAGTAGCAAAATCTTCTATATTTTCTTAGTGAAAAGTTTGTAAGCCTCTTAAGGCATTGGACCATGTAAGACACATGCTTTCGATAGGATATACATAAGTGTAGTACTGAGTTAAGAATCAACTTAGTTGTAGCATTCCCTGGACTGTTTTAAAAAGCCGAAGCACTCGAAAATTATTCCGCCGACGCCATAATCGCTTGATGATTTCGGTGTATTCGGTTCTCCGGTTTAGAGCATCCATACTTTCGGTACCAAAGCGTTTAGGCTATGCGAAGCATCAAGTTACTTTGCTATTCTACCCTGTACACACATATTTAATATTTTCTATTACACCCTGTGATTAACGGATTATATATGACACACTTTGATAGCAACATTGCTATTATCTGCAGTAGATAGTGGCAGTCGCTATACCTTGAGAGTGCGGCCATGAAAAGTTTCTCAAAAATTTATCGTTCGGAGTCGATTTTAAGCTGTGGGTCCCGCCCCTCATGTCTGAAATTAATACACGCAACATGGTTGGTGTACGAAGTTAGGTTGCAATCTTGGCTAAACGGTGAAGTGTAGCACGCTGCTTTAGAACGATCAACACTTGGTCAATTGGGGGCTTGGTAGACCCTGAACCACTTTACATGAATGGTGAGGCTCATTCAAATGCAAAATAAGCCATAATGAGCCGCAAATGCGAACAATTTCTTGAAAATGCTCCATGGAATCAACAAATTCGTATTAACCAACACACTTTTTGAAGTCGCCGTAGTCTAGTAGGTAGTGTGTTGGCTTATTAGACGTAAAGCCAGGGTTCAAACCCCAGGTCAGGCATCAAGACAAAATACAAAAATTATTTCTCGGCGACTTCCTCTCAGCAGATTTCTGGCAAAAACTCTGAGTGTTAAATAAAAAATTGCCATGAAAAAGTTTCTCAAAAATCTGTCGCTCTGAGTCGACTTTAAACTGTAGGTCCCCCGACACTCATGTATAAAATTAACACACACAACATAAGTGGTGTGAGAAATAAGGACGTTGTACAATGGGTCAATTCGACCTCCGGGTACTGTACTTGTCTTAATTGACAAGTACAGGTCCTCTAACCTAACCTAACCTATCACACTTTTTGTAAAAGAAGTAGTATTTTCGGCATTGAGTATAATGATGGGACTACGATCATCTGCAATGCCTCCAGTTAGGCGTTTAGGATGACTATAACCATCCCGTAATGCTGCGAAAGTGATTCCATTTGTATTATCACTTTTATAGTGGTACTCGAGTATTTCTACGCGTTCATCAATTGTTAAAGAACCGTAAATGGCATACAGATTGAAGGCCCTTCTATTTACAATACTTCTATGCAATCAAATTCGGAATAGAACTCTCATGTCTGGACCTTCAAGTCGCACTCTAATGTGAGGTTTCCTAATCACAATCGGTTGACAGCAAATATGATCGTTATACTATGTTCATATATACACTTTTATTGAGTCAATATTCGGTTTATTGAGTAAAATATTTTAAGTGTTCAGACATAATAATATACGCAGTTTAGCTGTTTATTCAATATAAAGGGTGTTTTTTTATAGAGGTATAGAACTTTAAGTTGCAATAAAACAACGATGGATTATTCGATTGACATGAATTTTATTTATCCGAAAGATAATCGTGTGGCATTACATTTTAAATATGATTTCTGGCATACGACCGCCACGGCTGGCGCGGATGTAGTCCAATCTGGACGTCCAATTTTCGATGACTTTTTCCAACATTTGTGGCCGTATATCGGCAATAATATGGCGAATGTTGTCTTCCAAATGGTCAAGCGTTTGTGGCTTTACCGCATAGACCAATGACTTTACATAGCCCCACAGAAAGTAGTCGAACGGTGTTAAATCACACGATCTTGGAGGCCAATTCACAGGTCCAAAACGTGAAATTAGGCGGTCACCAAACGTGCCTTCCAATAAATCTATTGTGGCACGAGCTGTGTGACATGTTGCGCCGTTTTGTTGAAACCACATCTCCTGGACATCATGGTTATTCAATTCAGGAATGAAACAGTTTGTAATCATGGCTCTATACCGATCACCATTGACTGTAACGTTCTGGCCACCATCGTTTTTGAAAAAGTACGGACCAATGATTCCACCAGCCCATAAAGCGCACCAAACAGTCAGTTTTTCTGGATGTAACGGTCTTTCCACATACACTTGAGGATTACATTCACTCCAAATGCGGCCATTCAACCAGAGGTGCGCTTCATCGCTAAACAAAATTCGCTTATGAAATCCGGGAACAACGGTAATCTCGTTTTGGGCCCATTCGACGAATCTACGCCTTACTTGATGATCGTTTGGCTTCAATTCTTGCACGAGTTGGATTTTGTAAGCACGCAAACCAAGATCCTTCCGCAAAATCTTCCATAAAGTGGATGGACACAGATCCAATTCCTGTGCTCGATGGCGGATGGACTCATTCGGGTCTTCCTCAATGCTATGCTCTACAGCAGCAATAGCTTCTTCTGTACGCACCGTACAGTGTCTCTGGGGATGCTGCGAGTTATCAATAAGAGTAAACGTGGTGCGAAAACGTTCCATGGTTAATCGCATTAACTGCTCTGATGGACGATTTTATCGACGATAAAATGGACGTAGTGCGCGATACGTTTTCCGCACAGAACCATTATTTTCGAAATAAAATTGCACTTTTTGCAAGCGTTGTTCAGGCGTGAGTCTATTCACGATGAATTGCCAAACTAAACTGAGAATAAATCACTTGACAGCTGTTAAATCGGTCGCCATCTTGAAAAGCAATGCCAACTTAAAGTTCTATACCTCTATAAAAAACACCCTTTACATTTGACAGCTGGTAAACAAAACAGCTGGTTGTTTCAACAATATTGTTTTTATTTTGTTTGTCGTTGTTGACATTTGATTTGTGTTCGGATAATTGTAATATGCTCACTGAACATACTTAAGACAGTGCTGCTTTTTAAGTTTTACTCAATATTATAACAATTTGCGTATTTATTGCGCAATAATTAATTGAAACTTTATCGGAAATATTGAGCTCAATAATGGCGTTTATTGCGATTTACGCAATAAAGGTGCGTATCAGAACACCGTATTAATGTCTTTAGAATAACGAACCCTATTGATCCATTAGGTATCCATCGCCATATGATTTGTGTTTCATTGTTTTGTTGGTAATTCAAGGCATTGTCTTCGAGGGAAATAAAGTTTCCCTCAATGAGAGTTCTTCTCCTTTGAGTTTGAAGTGAATTTAAGCAGCGGTTGTTAGCAAAATTCGTATGTTTTTAATGACATTTAGGAAAGTAGGCATATTCCATAAGCTAGGCGCTGAGTTTTTTTTCCAGAGACACTAGGCTCTTGGCTAGGGACTGAAGAAGCTTAAATAATTACCGAAATCTAGGCATTCTAAGTCACAAACCATCTGCAAATTGATCAAACCATCATGGATAAAGAATGGTATCTTTTACCAAAAAATTTTACACTTTAATTAGAAGTGTTTGAAATATTTTACAGCCTTCTCCCCTAACGCCGCAAAGCCCCTATTTGGTTGTATAATAAAAGTTAACAAAACTAGTGTTACCCTGGGTTACCCACCCAAAAAAAGAAAAAAGCGTAACCATAAATGTTCTTATGCCTTGAGATGTAAGGAATGGCTTTGCACACACATGTCATTGCAAATATGAACTCCTACTCCCCCATATCACCCCCCGTCCTCCATTATCTATATTACGAGCCCCAGCAATTATTTATAAGAAAATCACATACGAAATGAAAATCTAGAAAGAAAAGAAAAGAAAAAAAACCAAAGAGGGAAAACTCAAATTAATCATGCCCGTTCATAGAAGGGAAAGGAAATAAAAAAAACCGAAGAAGAATCCTTAAAATCCTTAGAAAGAATAAAACTAATGAAGGATAAGCCAAAGGATGTTACCGGGTATGGTGTGGTCACTTTGAGCAAAACATCTGTAGCAATACAGGAGGGAAACTTATAGTTTTAAAGAAAGAAAACAGCACAGAGAGACAGAGATAGAGAGACAGAGAGAGAGACAGAGACAGAGAGAGAGTAACATTAGGCCAACTTAATGGGGCAAATATTACTCCCTCTTGAGCTGTATGCTGTAAGGCAAGGGTAACAAGAAAGTGATGCCAAGTATTTCTAGTTTTTTTGTTCCTTTTGCTTTGCTTTCCCTTCTTGCTTTTAACGTCGGTTTCTAATGGCTTGTCTCTAAGACAAGCGGCAGCAACAACAACAACAACAACAACAACAAATCATAGCTCAAAGGAGGCAAACAAAAAGCCAGCCAAGGGAGTTAAGAAATGAAAAAGTAACGTCATGTAGGTGTGGGGGTATACAATAAACAAACTTAAGCCAAAATATTCTTACGAATCCTGGTGCCTCCTTTACTTACTTTTCTTCGCTTTCACAACTTCAAATGAAACATACACACACACACAACACACTACAGCAGCCATTTAGTCATCCAGCCAGCCAGCCAGCCAGCCAGCCAGCCAGCATAGAAAATCAAAACCTCACACTTAAGCCACAGGCACGTTCATTTATATTTTCTTCCTCATCTTCTTCTTTATATTTAAGCGTGAATATATATACGTGTGTGTGTTTGTAAATACATATGTATTAGCGTTATATAGATATGAGTACACAGACATACAAGCATATTTACAACAACAACAACAAAAAAACATTAACTGGGTCTTAGCTATGTCGGGTGTAGTAGGTGTAGTAAGGGCATCAAGAAGTTTAACAATGAGCTCCTCTAACATTCTACATGTTACTCATATGCTCGCATATGAGTGCAGGAGTGTGTAATACACACATACACACACACACACACTCATGCATACATTGTCTTACAAGCAGCAGAAATAGTCGTGGTTAACTAATTAGTAAGCAGCTTAAGGGAAGACATTGAAACTATAAGCGACGGATTGGCAAACGTTTGCTCAGTTTGGGGGTCTTTTCTGAAGGCATTTGTCAGGCCTTTCCTGCATAAAGAATTCAAGCTCAGCTTCAAAGGTCACCTTCAGCTGACCTTCTCTCATTACAGCTGCAAGTCAACTACAGTGACAGCGTTTCCTACATAAAGAATTCAAGTTCAGCTCCAAAGGTCACCTTCAGCTGTATTCTCTCATTGCAGCTGTAAGTCAACTACAGTGACAGCCTTTCCTACATAAAGAGTTCAAGTTCAGCTTCAAAAGTCACCTTTAAAGTCACCTTCAGTTGTATTTTTCCTCGATTAGGTCCTTCCAATGCAATCAAAGGTCGCCCTCTCCGCCGACTTCTGCAGATCTCCGTCTCACCGGAGCTTGCTCCTCCATTCGCAAGACATGGCCGAGCCAGCGCAACCGCTGGATGTTAACAATCCGATTAACGGATTTCGGCCTGCCGTTATACATCCTTTCAGGCGTCTCTATTTCTTGCGCGCCTACACCAGTTGGTCACACCAATCGATGACAGGGCTTCCCCGATTGGGTCCTCTTCGCCGACTTCCGCAGATACTCGCATCAAATACTCGTCTCGACGGAGCAACCTCCTCCAACCATATGGTCGAGCCAACGCAACCGCTGGATGTTAATACGCTGAGGAGCTGATACAGCTCACTGTTGGATAGGATGCGAAAATCATCGCCAAGTCGCGCTGGATTTTTGCTCGCTTAGGCCCTTAAAATACAAACAAGATCGTCCTCTTCGCCGACTTCTGCAGATCCCCGTCTCACCGGAGCTTGCTCCTCCACTCGAAAGACATGGCCGAGCCAGCGCAACCGCTGGATGTTAACAATCCGATTAACGGATTTCGCCCTGCCATTACGCATCGTTCCAGGCGCCTCTGTTTCTTGCGCGCCTACACCAGTTGGTCACACCAATCGATGACAGGGCTACCTCGATTAGGTCCTCTTCGCCGCAGATCCTCGCATCAAATATTCGTCTCGGCAAAGCATCCTCCCCCAACGATATTGCCGAGCCAGCGCAACCGCTGGATGTTAATACGCTGAGGAGCTCATACAGCTCACTGTTCTGGATCGGATGCGAAAATCATTGCCAAGTCGCACTGGATTTTTCCTCGATTAGGCCCTTCCAATGCAAACAAGATCGTCCTCTTCGCCGACTTCTACAGATCTCCGTCTCACCGGCGCTTGCTCCTCCATTCGCAAGACATGGCCGAGCCAGCGCAACCGCTGGACGTTAACAATCCAATTAACGGATTTCGGCCTGCCATTACGCATCGTTCCAGGCGCCTCTGTTTCTTGCGCGCCTACACCAGTTGGTCACACCAATCGATGACAGGGCTTCCTCGATTAGGTCCTCTTCGCCGCAGATACTCGCATCATATACTCGTCTCGGCAAAGCATCCTCCCCCAACGATATTGCCGAGCCAGCGCAACCACTGGATGTTAATATGCTGAGGAGCTCATACAGCTCACTGTTCTGGATTGGATGCGAAAATCATCGTCAACTCGCATTGGACCGTAGACATGAGCGAGCCAGCGCAGCCGCTGGATGTTAATATGCCGCACAACTTCCATGTCATTGAGGAGCTCACGCAGCTCACTGTTCTGGATCGAATGCAGAAATCATCGCCAACTAGCACTGCAGCGAAGATCTTACGTAGGACTTTTCTCTCGAATACTCTCAAGACTGATTAATTTTCTTCTATTCCCAGATGCATGCGGAAGCAATTAAGAACGGCAATGCCTGCCCGGACAGATTAGTTTAGATTATCCAGGTGCTACGCACCAAGATGCGTTTCCTTCTCCAGGTATAAGGTCTCTAAAGATCTTAGAACCAGTACCGCCATCCAGTTTTAATCAACTCATGAAAACGGTGGCATCAACTCGATTTGGAAGTCCTTTACTATTCTAAGTAACTCTAGACGGTATGAGAGAAGCCTCAAATCACAGTAAAGATGAGGATCGGTAAACCATATGGTCAGTGATTTGTTTCCAAAGTTCTCTCCCCAAAACTTTTAGAATATCAGACACATCGCTTGAATGCAACAGCCATAGAGACTTGGTTTCACAGGCAATTCGACTGCCATGTATTCAGATATTGTCACAAGCATTTCAAGGGTCTTTGGCAGGTCGTGTCGGATATATAGTGCAGCTAAGGCTACCAATAAACTCACGACTGAAATCGGCTGAAAACCCCTAAGCGGAGTATTTGATTTCTTGCTGCTCTGTAGTGTTTCCGGAATTTCTATTGCCTGCTGGATGCGGAAGCGTATGTTAGCACTCGGTCAAGCTCTTTGCAGCACGTAGGACTCTCTGCCTTAATCTTTCTTTCTCTTCTTTTTATTTTACAAAAATTACGTTCAAATGCTCTTTTAGATTTCTAATTACCGCTGAACAGCTGTTCTAATGCCTGCGTGAGTGAGTGTTTGTATGTATGTAAGTATGTCTAGCAACAAGCCGTCATTATTTATTTGCCTTGGCGTTTAGAAGATGTCGAATGAATGAATGGATGGATGGATGGATGGATGGTGGAGTTTCGTTGGAGGATAATGTCTCAAAGAGTAACACCGCCGCTGCCATCGCCTAATGCCATAAATAAGTGTAACTTTGTTTAGGGCTGCGCTTGTGTGTGTGTGTGTGTGTTTCTTACCACCACCACTCCCTACGTGAGCATAATTGTAAGAAAAGCAGTGGCACCTGTGTGTGTGTGAATGTGTGAAAAAGCCGTGTGGCATTAGCAATTTGAAGGATTTCGGCTGTAAGAATACAAGAAAATTTTTTGGCGATGGGTTACAGAGGCAGTCGTAGTCCCTTTTTCTGTTTTTTGGCAAAGCGAGATGTTTAAGATGGTAGGGGGGGAGGGGTAAACCCCCCTAAGAAAAAGAAATGCCTAAAACTCATTCTAACAACAACATCAACATCATCATCATCATCAGCGTCATTGTCATCATCATCGTCATGCTGTGCTGTGTGTGCGTGTTACCCCAAAAATAATTTCAGTGAGTGAGTGAGTGCAGGGGGGGCGGGGAGGGGCTCTCACGATAATTCATCAAACGCAACAAAAGACGAAAAACGCTTTTCTTGGGCGTCTATAACAACCGCACAGTGAGACATAAATACATACAAATTTGTATACATACTTACATACGTACACATACTTAGACGCACATATATCAACATACTTATGTATGTAGATAGGGCTACAGCTGTATACTCATCTCTAAACAAACTGCGTTAAAATACAAAGCCCTACACACACACACACACACATATGTGTAACGGTATAATAGCATAGCGGCTACCACCCCCTCCCCCCTTCTTAAACACTGACTCACTTTAGTTCTCGTGTAGTCACTGTGTTACCCTCACTTCAAATTACGAAAAATTCAAACCAAAACCAAGCACCGTAGCTGGCGTAGAAGGGGGAGAACAAAAATCGTTTGTTCTTCTAATAAAAGTGAGCGGGTAAATGGGTGACTGAGTGAGTGAGTAAGTGAGTGTATGTCTAACATTCTTCTTCTTCTTCTCTGCCAGGCAAGAGTTTTATACGTGGCTTGGTATCCCCCTCCCCCTTTTAATAACTTTTACTTGCTATTAAACTTTGTTGTTGTTGGCTCATGGTGGTGGTATTAGTGGCTTTGTAGAGAGGGGGCTCTCTCTCTCCCTCTCGCTCTCTGGGTATTCATTTTTGTTATCCTTAAGCTTGTGCTTGTTCTTGTATGTGTGGGTTTAATATCCTTTAATATTGGGTACGTCGTTGTACCTTTCCTTTCCCATTTTTTCTGTCGTTTTTCAGTTTTTTTTTTCTTGATTTCCTTTCATTTCTTTAACTATCCCTTCAGTATTCTTAAAAGTGGGTGGGTCACTGCAGAATTTTAATGTGACTGTATTGTGCCTGTGTTTGCTGGCATTGTGTGTTCATTTTTCATTTCGTTTTCCTTAGCAAAAGATAGAAAAAGAAGAAGAAAAGAGAAAAAAAGAATATTTTTTCCGAATGTTTTTCTTTGGCTCAACTTGCTGGCTTCAACGTTGCCTGTTCCTTCTATTTCTTGTACTGTTTGCCACTCTTAGAAAGAATTTTTCATAAGTTTTGAAAGGCCTTAACGTGACCAGCTGAAAACGAAGAGTTTTCAAACCAAGACCTCAAACTCAATGGGAGTCTGTTTCGTTTGTAGTCGTAGTTGATTACTAGTGATAGGCCAGACAGGCATCTTTTGAGAAAAATCGAACAATTCTGAGGCCACAACGCCTTACATTCCATGATTCGAAACCGTAGAAGGTTAAAAGAAGGTTAAACCACCAGAAATGATGTCAGTCTGGAGATCAAGCACAGGATCACTCTTGCCAACAGGGGCTACTATGGTCTCAATAGGCAATTGAGTAGCAGAGACCTCTCTCGTACGACAAAACTCTACAATACTCTGCAAGACACTCATCCTACCCGTGCTTCTTTATGGCGCAGAGGCATGGACCCTATTAAGTACTGATGCAGTAGCCTTGAGAGTGTTCGAGAGAAAAGTACTGCGTAAGATCTTCGGTCCAGTAGGAGTCGGCGATGATTTCCGCATCCGATACAATAGTGAGCTGTATGAGCTCCTCAACGACATAGACGTTGTACAGCGTATTAATATCCAGCGGCTGCGCTGGCTCGGCCATGTCGTTCGAATGGAGGAGGATGCTCCAGCGAGACGGGTATTTGATGCGGGGATCTGCGGAAGTCGGCGAAGAGGACGACCTTGTACCAGTTGGAAGGACCAAATCGAGGAAGCGCTGTCATCAATTGGTGTGCCCAACTGGCGTAGGCGCGCAAGAAGCAGAGGCGCCTGGAAGGATGTGTTGAGGCAGGCCGAAATCCGTTAATCGGGTTTTTATGGCCAGTTAAGTAAGTAAGGAGGTTAAAATCCTCAATTTAGTCCAGCGCTTCATAAGCTGGGAGTTCCACACCATGTGTAGTTGACCTTAGAATTGCCGAACTCTGTTAAAGGTGTTCCGTAAACTCTGTGTACTCTCCGCTTATTGTAACAATGCTTTCCAGATAGCATAATTCACTGGCGCAGCCAATTTGCCGTTGTTACAGTGTAAAGTGTACGGTGTGTGGGTACATTTATCTCGTGGCAACAAAGGGCCGCTTTAAGGCACAATTAGCCGAACGTAATGGAACGTACATCCGTTTCTAGGCAATATGAAAGTCAATTAGAACGATTACCCAATTGTAATGGAAATTCAATAAGCATTTGCATTATTTTCGTATGCTATTAACAAACATACGATCCGTTACGTTACGTTCGGCTAATTGTACCTTAAGCCGTTACGTTACGTGAACGTTTGGCTAATTTGGCCTTTAGCCTCTATTTGCCTCAGTTTCAATTGGAGTTATATTTAAACGTAAGACTGTGCCCATTGTTCTTAATGTACGTTCAATGATCACGTTCAAAAGCAAAGGCAAAACCAGCAAACAGCGACAATTTCAGTAATGGAATCGCTTGTCCTATCCAAGGGCAGCAGGCGCAAAAATTTCAACAGATAACCACTTGAGATGGAGTCGCTTAGATCTTGTGATGCTTACTCCAATTGCTGTGTTCGCAGCTACTTGTATAGCTAGCATGTCTAATAGTGGTCAATTAAGGCTTGTAAACAGGGCCTCAAATGATGTAATTCTAGGAGCACCTTTGTAATATGCTCAGACGGAGTTTAACGATTTTTTTCTCCCTGAAAACAGACTTCATTTAATGAGAAAATCGTACAGTTAGCTCTAGGTTTGATACCCTAGACCTTAAGTGACATTGAATCACGTCTGATCAAAGTGTTTATAGAACTCTAAGCGGGGAAGTTTAATTTTCTCAGAAGCTCTAATAAGGGGCTTCTGTCTGCATTGACGTTTGCATTTGACGTTTCTTTGAGAATGAGTTAGACTGGGTATTTTGTCCGAAAATCGAAACCTGGAGATATCTATACGTTTCCGTGACTACTGTATAGTGTGTTGGACTGAGGCAATGGTAATAAATCACGTTGCGTGACATATTTTGAGTAACACGTCTCCTACTAGTAGTATTTCTAACCTCTCCGAGCGGCAGGAGGCAATCAAATGTGCTTTCAATGCAATCTTTCGGTCAAAATTTACTGATTGACTCTCGCGGCAGTTTTAGGTGAAACTTATACGGATTATTGACCAAAGAGATATCCCGGGTTATCGTGCAGTTGAGAACTTGCTACAGTAGGCACACTCCTATCGAATATAAATCCTCACATGAATTTAGGCTGGATGGTATGATGTATCCATTGGCAGTTAACATATCCTAGGCTAATTAAGAAGCTTTCCTTATTGCCAGAGTACTCAGTCCTAAATTGGGAAGTAAGCATGGTGATCAAATACTTAAACTAATCGTTGGGACTCTCGCACGGTATCTATTCCCACGGATCATTGTGTAATGGATAGACATGAGAAGAGTCTTCGTTTATATGCAAAAAATTCGACAAATTTTGCAAATTAAAGGACTAAGAAGCCCATCTCGTGTTCAACGCAATTTTTCCCATATGGTTGAACCTTCCTTGATAATTTAAGGAAACTAATGTTACTAGACAACGAATCGAAGTCTGGTAGGTAGTGTGTTGGCTTATTAGACTTGAGCTGATGGTTTAAGTCCCAGCTAAGACATCTCGAACAAAACGATATTTGAACAAATCAGTGTTTCGGTTACTTCCCCTCATTTAGGATAGGATTTATTCAATGAGCGCTGTAGCTTTTGGGAGTGTAAGCTAGGCTCCGAGATGAACCTAGAGTATTTCAAGCCTATCATTCTATCTTGGACATGAACCAGGCAGAATCAAATTGAAATCGAGTTACATGTGCTGAAGTGAAGACGAGTGAAAAAAGTCCTGAGCAAAGCTTGGTTACAATCAGATTTGTAATCCAACAGAATACCCAAAGCAACTATCGCGTATAGGACACGCGCAATCCAATACTGACACCAATGGCTAGAAAGAGAGGCAACAAAGATAGTCCCCGTAGTCTAGTATGTACCGTGTCGGCTTAGCCGTGAGGCCGCGGTTCACGCCCCAGGCCAGACATCGAGACAAAACACAAAAAATATTTCTTCGGCGACTTCCTCTCAGCAGATTTCTGGCAAAAACTCTGAGAGTAAATAAAATTGCCATGAAAAAGTTTCTCAAAAATCTGTCGTTCGGAGTCGACTTTAAACTGTAGGTCCCACCACTCATATATAAAAATAACACGCACAACATAAGTGTTGTGAGAAACTAGGACGTCGTACAAAGGGTCAGCTCAACCTCCGGGTACTGTACTTGTTTTAATTGACAAGTACACGTCCTCTAACCTAACCTAACCTAACCTAAGAAATGAGCTGATACTGCTTTAGAAGCAAATAGAAGAGAAATGAGAGAGAGCAACTGTGAAGGCACAATTATATTGAATCCTTTTAGTAACGAGAAAGTCATCGTAGTCTACTAGTAGGTAGCCAAGGTTCAAACCCCAGGTTAGATTCAAAACAAAATATTGTTACGTGTTTATGTTTTACAAACGTTTAAAATATGAATTCGTAGATTGAAAATAAAATACAAATAAATTTTGGGTTTAATTTTAATTGAAATTCTTTATTATTCGCACAATTTTGTCTGCCACTGTTCACAACTTGATGTAAGCAACAACAATTGCTTTGTTTGTTGTTCCTCTGTTTACACACTTTGCATAAACAATAACAATTACTAGACAATTGTTCAACAGATCTTTGTAACGGAGATCTTTCAACCACGATTATTCTCTTCAAACACACCGCGTCCGCATACAAAACTGACTGAACTTTTACTAACTCAGTCGACGGCTTTGGCTTGCCTTTTATGTGGCAATGTAAACAGTCAGATGAGTGTTCTTGAAGCCGAATGTTCGTGGCAATATGAAAAAATATTTCTGCGGCCACTTCTTCTCAGCAAATTTTTGACAAAAACTCTGAGTGTTAAAATAAAAATTGCCATGAAAAGTTTCTCAAGAATTTGTCGTTCGGAATCGTCTTTAAATTGTAGGTCCCACCACTCATGTATAAAATTATCACACACAACACGGCTGCAGTGAGAAACTAGGTTGTAATCTTTACTAAAAGGGTTGTAATAAATAATGGGTGATTTTTTAAGAGCTATAGGAACATTTTTCAAAAAAAAAAACACATAAAATTTAGAAAAATGCATGAAATCTTTATTTGAATCGATAGTGTACGGTCCATATAATTTAATGTTTGAAGATTATTTCATGCAAATGTTGACCGCAACTGCGCCTCAAATGGTCCATCCGCTTAG
Organism: Sarcophaga variegata; assembly: GCA_932273835.1. Classification (NCBI taxonomy): domain Eukaryota; kingdom Metazoa; phylum Arthropoda; class Insecta; order Diptera; family Sarcophagidae; genus Sarcophaga; species Sarcophaga variegata. Next base: position 7,479,726 of record OW026361.1, on the reverse strand, counting down.
TCCAATTTTGCCGTACTCTTTCCAACATTTCGGCCGGTATCTCACGAATAAATGCTTCAATGTTGTCTTCCAATGCGTCAATTGAAGCGGGCTTGTCTGTAAAGACATCTGCTTTAACATAGACCCACAAAAAATAGTCTAAAGGCGTTAAATTGCACGATATAGGCGGCCAATTGACCGGGGTCCCGAACGTGAAAAAAATGTTCACCGAACTCGCCTCTCAATAAGTCCATTGTTACGCGTGCTGTGTGGCATGTGGCATCGTCTTGTTGAAACCACATTTCATGCAAGTCAAGCTCTTGCATTTTGGGCAAAAAAAAGTTGGATATGATCTCACGGTAGCGCTCACCACTCACAGTTACATTACGATTCACAGCATCTTTGAAGAAGTACGGTCCAATGATGCCACCAGCCAGCCCATAAACCGCACCAAACTGTGACTTTTTCTGGATGCATTGGTAGCGTTTGTAATGCTTCTGGCTAATCTTCACTCCAAAATCGACAATTCTGCTTATTTACGTATCCATTGAGCCAAAAATGAGCTTCGTCGCTGAACACAAGTTTTCGATAAAGAAGTGGATCTTCGGCCAAGTTTCCAAGAGCCCATGCACCAAAAATTCTGCGTTGCGGTAGGTCGTTCAGCTTCAATTCTTGCACCAGCTGTATTTTGAAAGGCTTCACACGTAAATCCTTCCGCAAAATTTTCCACGTTGTTGAGTAACAGAGGCCCAATTGCTGTGAACGGCGACGAATCGATAATTTATGGTCATCATTAACACTGGTCGGCCGATACAGCTTTAATGTCCCCAACAATGTAAATTTGGTGCGAAATTTAGTCACAATAGCCCGAAAAGCCGCTTCAATGGGTCGATTAAACTGACCATAAAATGGAAGAAGCGCTCGATGAACTTTCTTAACAGAGCCACGCATTTTGATAATAAAATTCAATGATTTTGCAAGCGTTGTTCGTTGTTTGTAAGACGATTCATGGTTAAATTGTAGACCAAACTGAAGATGTTTGACAGTGAAACAAACCCTCGAAACGTGCGTGAACTGTTTTAACCAGTGTTGCCAAAAAGATAATTGCTAAAAAAATCACCACAGCGATATCACCAATTGGCCATGTCTTACGGCTACTTATGAAGTATTTTTCAATTGAATTTATACCTTTCACAATATTGTTAAGTTTTTACCTGTTAAAAACGTTTAAAATATAAGCACGTAGATTAGTTTTAATTAAAATTCTTTATTATTCGCACAATAATGTGTGTCAGTGTTCACAACTTGATGTAAACAACAACAATTGCTTTGTTTGTTATTTCTTTGTTTACACCCTTTGCATAAACAATAACAATTACTAGACTATTGTACGACTGATCTTTGTAACGTAGATCTTCAAGCCACAATTACTCTCTTCGAACACAACGTGTCGTCACACAAGACTGACTGAACTTTTACTAACTACGTCAACTGCTTTGCCTTGCCTTTTATGTGGCAATGTAAACAGTCAGATGAGTGTTCTTGAAAGCGAATGTTCGTGGCAATATGAAAAAATATTTCTGCGGCGACTTCCTCTCAGCAGATTTTTGATAAAAACTCTGAGTGTTAAATTAAAAATTGCCATGAAATGTTTCTCAAACATCTGTGGTTCGGAATCGACTTTAAACTGTATGTCCCACCACTCATGTATAAAATTAAAAAAGGGTTGTAATAAATATATAAGGACACTTTCAGTTGGATTTTCTGCTTGATTCTGAGGGAATTATGCTTTTAGTCCTAAGCTGTGCTGCTGATTGTCAAAACCTGTTGCTTAGGACTAGGCAGTCAGTCTCTGGGGTAATGCTTCTTAAAGGATTTGATTTAAACTGCTGCCATGTCCTTCTATCGTATCCTATCCTCTCTTCTTTGTTTGTAAAATCTTGTCTATTATTTTTGAGTTGGTCCTGTTGAGCCGAATCTATCTCTTGGTCCACTTTACTAATGGTACGGCATCGGTTCGTTGTTTTGCAATGCTAAACAACTTCCTTTAAGGATCCTTTTCTTTTCCGTTACGTTCTTCTCTGCATTTACTCTACTTAAGTCATTGTTGTTGTTCATGTTGTTGTTGTTGTTGTTGCTATTGCTGTTTGGTTTACTTTGCCAAACAATTTTTCCAACATCCATGGTCAAGCAGTCAAGTTAAACACACACACACACACACACAAACACTTGCAATGCTTGGAAGAACGAACAACTCCTTAACGAGAAGGTTTTTAAAATTTTTCTACAATTTCTTTAGACACACACAGACACACACTGGCAAATACACTTCGTACGCCAACAAACAACTGCTAAGCTTAGACGTACATATGTGAGTGTGTATGCACGCATGTATGCATGATGGGCAGTAGAGCCATAAAATAAAAACTTAAGTTGTGTGTGTGTAAAGTAATGACTACTGCCCTTATCCTGAAACCTTCTCTAGTTTTCTGTGTATGGTGCTGGTCTTTTCAAAAAAAAAGTATGGGGAAGGGGGAAATTTTTCCCTCCTTTTATTTTCAAATGATTTTTATTCGTTTTTCCTCTTGTTTTTTTTTTTTGCTTTTTTCTTTAGTACATTTTAAGTATTGTTTTACGAGGGTGGTGGTATAATTTTATGTTTCTTCTAGCAATTTTTTTTTCCTTCTTTTTTTTGATTTTGTTTTGAAGCTTAAGAAAGTTGTATTGCCTTCTACATCAACAACACATCGGTACAGCAACAGCAACAGCAACAAAAAGGGGGAGAAGAGGAACTAATGTTATGGCATGGCCTCGTATGTATAAGCCACATACACAAGTAGAACAAGAAATACAAGAAGAAGTAGAAGAAAATCCTTCTTTTTCGACAACTTTGTTGCCATTTGAGTATAAGGTCTGAGCACTCAAACACTCACATAGCATTTGTATTGTCTTTAAGTATGTGTATATGTATGTATGTATGAATGTATATGTGTATGTATAAATGTGTCTATTGCCAAATGCTTTAGTTTTCCTTTTTCTAAATCCATAAGCATGTGTGTTGTAACGACATCACAGAGTTTTCTCTTCAATATTCTGGAGACTGCAGTCTCACAAAATTATGCTTCTTTTAAGTCTACGTATGTAGGTGTATGTGAGTGTGTGTGTGTGTATTTTCGGCTAAGTGTTGGTATTTTGTGTACATGTATGTATGTATGTATGTATGTATTTTAGTCTTAAGATTTTCTAATTTAACTTAGAATTTTCAAAAAATTTTCTATTTTCACAAGTCGTCTTCAGCTACTAACACACACTCTACTCTTTTCAACGTCTATTTATACAAAACTACCTCCACCCCCCCTCCTGCAGATATATTTTGTTTGAAAATATTCTCCCCCAAAAATAAACTATGAAATGCAACAGCCTGAGAAATGTTGGAATAGAAATTAAAATTTAAATTGAAATGCATTGGTGTTGGGTTTTGGGAGTTTTCTGCAGAATCTTGTATCCTGTTAATATTTTTCTCGTATCTTTCTTAATCCGTAAACAATAAAATTACAAGGAAATGTTATATAATGTTAGCCTAAATGGCTAGGCAGCCGTTAACAGGTTGATTCAAGTTTCAACCTGGCTTTGCAATTCATTACAGGGCGCCTATAACAATTCGTTACAACTAGTGTTGATGATGCTTAGCATAACTGGAAACAAAATTGTCCCACAAGAAACCCGGATTAAATACCCAGAAAAGCCAATATACAACTGAAGGAAATGGCCATTCTAGGGGCACTGAACAGCCTTCATGTCATTGAGGAGTTTATTGTTGATTCTGAAGCAGAAACTATCGATAACTTGCACTGAAACAAAGATCTTGCGAAACACTTTCTTTCGTATGGCTCTCAAGGCTGCGGCATCAGTGCATTACAGTATCCAAGCCACTGAATAAGAATACACTCCATGGGCATTCTAGCGGCACTGAACAGCCTTCATGTCATAGAGGAGTTTATTGTCGATTCTGATGCAGAAATTATCGATAGCTTGCACTGAAACGAAGATCTTGCGAAAAACTTTCTCTGGTATGGCTCTCAAAGCAGCTGCTGCTGTGTCCTACAGTATCGAAGCTCCACGGCCTAAAGAAGGCCAGGAGTATAAGCGAATAGTGAAATTGCCGTGAACTCTCTACTTCCACAAGAATACTCTCCATGGCGTAGTTCAAGAGGTAGGATGATAAGGAATCGTCGACTTGTCTAAACGATTTTGTCTTGCACGATTTTAAAACCTTCAAAGAAATCTTTCTTGAACTTGTTGGAGCTCAACATCATATTATAAAGCCTTATCAATGAGCCCAAACAATGCCACAAAACTGTAATGGCCTATAAAGCTGTCTGCCCCAGGATCGATGTTGGACTTCAGGCATTTAACGCAATACATTCGCAAAAAAGGATGAAGAGGCTTTGCTCCTCTTCTTTTCAGGCTACTTTGAAACCACTGAAGAGACAGAGAGAGAGAGAGAGAGAGAGAGAGAGGGAGAGAAGTCGCCTTAGTCTAGTAGGCAGCGGGTTGGCTGTATTTTGAACCACGGACTCCTGTCTAATAAGCCAACACACTACTTATTACAATACCATGGCTTCATAAGAGCACAGGGCCTTCAATGGACTGCAGAGGCGTAGTCTAGTACACGCTACAACCAACACACTACTTATTAGACTACCTTGGCTTCATTAGAGTACCCAACCTTCAATGGACTACAGCGGTGTAGTCTAGTAGGCAGTGTTTTGGCTGTGGTTTGAACCACGGACTCCTGTCTAATAAACCAAGACTTAGCTACTTACTTAATTGGACATTAACAACCTGATTAATGGATTTCGGCCTGCCTGAACATATCCTGCCAGGCTCCTCTGCCGCTTGCGCCCCTAGGCCAATTAAAGCACAAATCGATGACAGGGCTTCCTCGATTTGGTCCTTCCAACACAAACAAGGAAGTCCTCTTCGCCGACTTTCGCAGATCCCCGCATCAAATACCCGCCGGAGCATCCTCCTCCATTCGAACGACATGGCCGAGCCAGCGCAACCGCTGGATGTTAATACGCTGAGGAGCTCATACAGCTCACTGTTCTGGATCGGATGCGAAAGTCATCGCCAACTCGCACTGGACCGTAGACATGAGCGACATAGCGCAGCCGCTGGATGTTAATATGCCGCACAACTTCCATGTCATTGAGGAGCTCATACAGCTCACTGTTGGATCGGATGCGGAATTCATCGCCAACTCGCACTGGACCGAAGATCTTACGCAGGACTTTTCTCTCGAATACTCTCAAGGCTATTGCATCAGCCTTTCAGGAACCCATTTTCCTTACCATTTTTGAAAAGAACATTTTTGGGGTTGCAAGTTCGATTCTTGGTGATTTTAATTTTAGTTTCTTTAATTTATTAGAATTCTAAAGGTCTCTGAAAAATACGTATAGCAAACAGTAGAGCATGTTTAAACTTGATAACAATATTTGAAAACTTTTACTCATTCGCTATGACCCCTTGACCCTTGACCTTACTTCATTTACTTCTTCTATATGGGACTGTACCGTACCATCAAGCCAAGTTAAATAATTGTAATCGTTTCCAATACATTTTTTCCTTGCTTTTTCTCTACTCCCTTGACTGTAAAGCATTACGGCACCTCAGAAATCCTTAAGGATACTGCAGGGGAGAACATAACTGCAGAGAAGACATTAAAGGTGAAACGTAGAGTAACAGGGTGGCTGGCTGGCTGTCTATTTGTCTCTTCTTAACGTGCATATGTTTCTTTTTTTTTATTAAAAATGAAAGAAGCTTCACTTCTAATGTCTTATCCAAGACATTGGGAAAATGGAAATATTTTTGGGTTCATTTTGTTAAAGCAAGTTGAAGAAGGAAACAGTCAGGCCGGGTGCCTTAATGTTCCAGAGGGGAAATTAAAAAAAAAAAAACAAAAAAAACAAGCCAAAGAAATGGTTACGAAATGTAATGAAAAATGATGAAGAAGTTTACAAAGAAAACTACACACAAAAACTTAAGGCTGCCGGAAGATTTCTATGGATGAAGGAAGGGGAAGGTAACCCAAAGGAAAAATATTAAAAATTTCATTAAACTTTAGAAAGAAAATTCAGGAGAAGCATTTAATCGGTAATTAATTGCAAAGAAATTTTGCTTTACTTTATATTTTCTAGTGGGGTATACTTCCCTTTGCATTGTAACCTTAAATTTATGAATTAGAAAATTGCCAAGTCTTTTAGAAAACCGAAGGGTTTGAGTTATAAAATTTACAGACAAGTTTCGTAAAACATTTCAGAAATATTGAAAAGGGTACCCTTAAACGAGACATGGGTGATGAAGGTGGTGGTGGTGGTAAAGCACGACTAATTGTGGTTGGTAAGGCAGGCAGGCAGAGGTAGTGTAACGTTGTTACCCTTTTTAAAAGCCAAAAAAGAAAAGGAAAATGAAAACCTAAAGCAAGAAAATTTCCAAGAAACATGACAAGAGCAAAAGAAATGTGTTTGAAGAAAAGAAAGAGCACGCAGCCTTTGCCACCCACCCATCCATCTTCTCTTTTTTGCTCCTGCTCAATAATCATTGTATCCTTCAGTAAATCTAAGTTTAAGCAGACCCCCCACCCCCATTGCCCCAAAAATCTAAACAAAATACCCGGCATGAATTCTAAAAATCTAAATTGTTGCAGCAAGTATGTGCAAATGTATGTATGTGTGTGCCTTATAGTGTTGCACATACTTTGCCTATAGTCCTTCTCCTTCTTCTCCTCCTCCTCCTCCTCCTCTTCCTCCTAAATTTATTAACGTTTTGCCTGTTCGTTTTAGATTTTCTGTTAATTTTCTTTAGTTTTCTAAGACTTTTATTCACTTTTTTGTTGTTTTATTTGTTTTGTGGCACATAAGAGTGCCTGCCTGCCACACGATTGTAAACTGTAGACATAGACTCCATGTCTTTAAATTTTCTAAAGGTTCCCTTATCCTTCTTCTAGAAGCACAAGCACAAGCAAAACTATGTGTGCCTGTGTTCTGTGTTGCAAGTTTTCTATGCCTGAACATTGCTGTTGTCGTCATCGTTGTCGTCGTCTAACATGTGCCAATGTTAACAAATGCCTTAAACTACTACCCCTCTTCCTAACATCCCCCCCTCCCCTAACACCCCCTTATTTTAATATCTCAATGGGGTAATGGTAACAAATTTTATTTCGTTTCTTAGTTTTTTTCTTGTTCTCTTTCGTTTCGTTCTCGAAAAACACAAGGAGTGCCTAAGCCTAGCGTCTCAGATTATTTTTGAAGACCTCCTGTAGAGTTGCTTGCAAATTCGTAGCATTTTATTTGGAATACATTACGTTGTATATGTTGTTGTTGTTGTTGTTGTCTTTTCCTTTTCTAATAGTGGTTGTTGGCATACATCAGGTTTAATGAAAAGAGAAGGGTTAAGCAATAACCCTCCTCCTACACATAGAAGGCAATGGATCTCAGTCGTAGTAAAGGTATGGTAAAGACTTTGTTTTCGATTATTTAACTAGGCAAAGTTAGATTTGTTTAACTAAAGGGTCCGCCAAATAACTTTTTTTTTGAAAATGCTTTTAAAAAAAAACTACTGAATATTTTCTCAAATTTCTCTTTTTTGATTTGAAAGTATCAGCCTTCCGGTTAATAATGGAAAATAATTTCATTCGAATGGCTGCCTCGGCTGGCCATGCAGTAGTCTACACCTGAAGATGTCGATTTTGGCAAAAAAAAATCATCTTTTCAGATGAAGCTCATTTTGATCTTGGCGGGTATGTAAACAAGCAAAATTGTTGCATTTGGGGGCACAGAAAATCCGCATGCATACATTGAAAAGCCGACGCAACCAAAACGAGTCACTGTTTGGTGCGGATTTTGGTCCAGAGGCATAATTGGGCCATGTTTCTTCGAAAATGAGCAAGAAGTGGCCGTTACAGTCAATGGCGATCATTATCGGGCCATGTTGAACGAATTTTTGTGCACAAATATTGAAGAGGAGGATATTGGCAACATTTGGTTTCAACCGGACGGCGCTACGTGCCACACAGCCGAAGCTACACTCGATGTTTTGCGCGCCCTGTTTTTGAAGATCGCATTATCAGCCGCAGAGCTGATGTCGTTTGGCCACCTCGGAGCTGCAATTTGACACCGTTGGACTATTATTTGTGGGGTGCCGTCAGAGATAAGTGTTACGCCGACCAGCCAGAGACAAGTGACGCTTTAAAGGACAATATTCGTGAAGCCATTGGTGAAATACAGCTCTGCACACAATCGATAATGTGCTTAAAATTAGGAGCGATCGTGTAGGCTACTGCATGGCCAGCCAAGGCAGCCATTTGAATGAAATTATTTTCCATTATTAAGCGGAAGGATTGTACTTTCAAATAAAAAAAAGAAATTTGAGAAAATATTCAGGAGTTTCGTTTTTAAAGCATTTTCAAAAAAAAGTTAATTGGCGGACCCTTTAGTTAGTCCACTATTACAGAGGTCTGTACTTGTATTGTGTTTTCAGAAACTATGAGAAACTCCTCCAGGTGATAAACTTTTCCGCAGTGCTCGCAACTTTACCTCGCCAGTTCAGTTACAGGCCCTATGACGCAGTATTATTCCATTGTGGTGTCCTTCGGAATCAACCAGTACTCTTGAAAAATTCTTTGTCACAAATTCTTTACCAACTGATATCCACAACCATAATTGCCCAGATTTATCAGTACATAGCCTTTAGTCTGTCCAGATCAACGAAGAGACATGCTTTGAGCATCTTAGTCAACTTCTATCGCAATAATTAGGCATATCCATCCATATAGCGTCCGTTAAATTCTTTAGGAGGCGCCTATAACAATTCGTTACAAAAATTGGTGATGATGGCTAGCTTAACTGGAAACAAAATTGTCCCACAAGAATCCCAGATTAAATTTCCAGGACAGCCAACATACAACTGAAGGAAATGGCCATTCTAAAAGCACTATACAGCCTTCATGTCATTGAGGAGTCCATTGTTGAATGTAAAGCAGAAATCATCGAAACGAAAATTATGCAAAAAACTTTCCTTCGTATGCTTTCAAGGCAGTGGCAAGGGTACTGTAATGCACCATCCAAGCTCCACGGCATAAAGAAGCCCGTGAACAAGAATCCACTCAATGATGCGGATGAAGAGGTTGCATGATAAGGAATCGTCGTCTTGTTTGAAAACTTGCATGATTTTAAAACGATCGAGGAAATCTTTCTTCAACTTGTTGGAGCTTAACATCAGCCTTATCAACGAGCTCAGACAATGCCACAAAATCGTGCGCCCCTATGAAGCTGTCTTTCCCAAGAGCGATGTTGGACTTCAGATATTCACACAAAACACTCGCAAAGAGAATAGGTTGAAGAGGTTTCGCTCCTTTTGTTTTAAAATTTGAAACCAGAGCACTCAACGTAGATAATAGTTTACAGTCGATACAGTTTAAAGACGACTCCGGACGACAGATTTTTGAAAAACTTTTCATGGCAATTTTTATTTATTCTCAGAGTTTTTGCCAGAAATCTACTGAGAGGAAGTCGCCGCAGAAATATTTTTTCAGATTTCGTTTTGATGTCTGACCTGGGATTTGAACTGCTGTCTCGAGTCTAATAAGCCAACAAACTAACGACTAGACTACAGCGACTTCAAACTTAGTACACTTTTGTTTAATTTAAAACAGTAACGTAGCTTCCAGGCCTTCGAAGTTTTATGGGAACTTATACGCGGTCAAGTTGGTCCTTGCAGGTTCTAGTGCGCTTGCGAAAACATTCTGGGCTTGAAGGCGTCAGATATGGCCTCGATTAGAAGACGGATTCTCTGTTATTATTAGGGAAGCCCAAACTGCAGAAGGAGCGCTCTTAGATCTTGAGACTTATCTGCTGAAAATATGACATCGGGTACTCTATAGCACTTATATGCCACATTACAGGATATTCCTTAAGACCGGTAGCTGTACTTACCGATTGGAGATCATTTCTAAGGGATTGCACTACAGTTTCGTAACTTCAGTCATATCTGGAACTATATAGAAACCTGGGCGATTATTTTCTACATAAAGGGGAGCTCCGTATTAACACAGGTTTTTCCGGTCCTCATAATAGGCGGACACACAAACAGCACACTCAAAAGGATTAGGAACGATTGCTGTACAGTTTTCTAGACCTGCCTACCCTGGGGTTCTTTCTCCTTTCATTAGTCCTACAATTGCAGTACATAACAGCTGTTCTGAGAAGAATTCCCAGACTGTTTTTTGCTTATTAGTCTGATATCCCCAAGTGTTCGCCAGAGTTTATACAAGAAGATCGACTTCTCCGCTGAAGACAATTTTTTTTTTCAAATCTCACTTTGATCAAAATGCCTGGACCGAGAGTTTAAACCACGGCCTCACGTTTAATAAGCCAACACAATACCAACTAAGCTACGGCGATTATATGATCTAGTAGAAGGGTATTACGCTGTTAAGTCTGACAACAACATTGCAGAGTTAAGGGCTTCCGGTATTATAAGAAATGACCTAATGTCGTTTAACAACAAAAACGATAAACAAAAGCTACTAGCTACACCAATACAATACACACGACACAAATACACACTAATGAACGTGTTGATTATCTAAAGCTGCACACACACATATGTACAACGAACCTGGTTGCGCCTGGTACCAACAACAACATGTATGTGACAAAAAGGGGTAGACAACATAAGCAAAGTACACAAACAATAATGTAGCAGCAATAGAACTCTTGAGAAGGCGAGAATACGAACCTTCCACTTCAAGAATGTTCATTAAATTGGTTGTGTCGGACTATAAAAGGGCTGGATAAAGCAGGCAGCAGTCAGTAAGAATTCAGTCAGCCTTGTGTGAGGTTGCTTGAGCACAAAATAAGTCGTGGTTGTAAAGATCCAGTGAATAGTTGTGTGAACTAGTAAAGTGAATAAACAGATTATTATTGTTGTATCGTTTCACTGCATTTGCAGCCAAAGCCTGTAAGAATTGCTGCTGTATGTGATTGATTTAAGTCACCGTGGTCTAGTAGGTATCGTGTTGGCTTAGCCGTGAGGCCGCAGTTTAAATTCAAGGTCAGACATCAAAACGAAACTGCGACTTTCTCTCAGTAGTTTTTTGGCAAAAACTCTGAGCGTTAAAATAAAATTGCCATGAAAAGTTTCTCAAAAATCTGTCGTACGGAGTCGATTTAAAACCGTATCGTAGGTCCCGCCAATCATGTATAAAATTAACACACACAACATAAGTGAGAAGCTAGGTCGTAATCCCGACCGAAGGGTTGCAATGCCCAATTATGTGTGCCGTTCAGTTGGTTGTTATAAAAGTGGGTATCATATGTCTAGAAGACCAAGGCCTGTCTTAACTTTCCTGATGTTTAATTAATGCCAAAGGAGAAATTTTATAACGCTTCTGAAGAAATCCCTCCAACACCCATGGGGAATTCTAAACATTCGTCGTCAAAATAGCAAAATTCTACAAGCATTTAATGGCATTTGGTTTTGTGCTTTCTTTTTTTCGCCGAGGAGGGGTAAATGTACCTAACCGCACCATAGAGGAAGTTGTCACATTCTCCGTATGTGAGGCCCTCAACCACTAAATCCCCCCTCGTCTCCTGTGGACTTGTTCGTGCCCACTCCGGAACTACGGTGGTATTACTTCGGAGTGGAGTCCTTTTGGCCCTTTGGCCTCTTCATGTTCATATCCGCTTCCGGATTGCGAATCGAAAGTTGAGGACTCATCTAAGCGTCTCCACTATTCCTTTCGTCTAAATCATCGTCTCGGTCACGCTTGGCACGTGTGACAATATTACCTATGCCGACATGCTTACTCATTCTGCAGCCTCAAAATCCCTCTTTTTCCGCCTTAGGATGCGCTCTACGTAATTCACTACCGAGGTTCAATTTTCACTACTCGCAGTCATAACCCCGACAATATTAGCAGCTGTGATCGTTCCACCTCTTGACGTCAGTACAGAGCGATAGCTCTGCCAGCGTGCACACTCGAAAACAGTGTGCTCTGCGTCATCAATTACCTCCCCTTCCTCGTAAAGACAGCAAGGGGAAGTGGCCTTGCCCATTCTGTGCAGATATTTCCTGAAATATCCGTGACCCGATAGCATCTGTGTAACGTAGTAGTTCACCTATACAAATTTCCGACCATTCCATGGTTTTGTGCTTAGCACCCCGTATTTTTTTTAGTGATGTCCAGTAAAACTGTTTGTCCGTATATTGTGTTCCCCTAAATCCTTATCCATAATATTTGTAAAAAGAAGAAAAAAGGTTTTATTTTTTATTTCTCTGTGACTCCTTTCTCCACTAGCCTCCCCTCCCCCCTACACCAGTTTAATATGCCATCGGAATCCTTGTCTAAGACTAAGGCTGATGAGTGTAGCCTGTCGCTGTCGCTTTTACTGGCAACATCTTAAGGGGTAATGAAAAACTTTTACTATGTGAGTGTTGGTGTGCGTATATGTGTGTATGTATGTATGTATGGAGACGGTTACCATTAGAAATTTTAAGCTAAAAACAAAAGCAACAAAGGAACAGCAATAGAAATAACAACAACAACAACAACAACATCTGAAGTTAAAATACGAAAATAAATATTCCATTTGAATTGGCAGCTTGATATGCAGCATTTCTGTACATCCAGCCCCCTCCCTCTCCCCCTCTCCCTCTTACTCGCAATCCATCCACAAAGTCTTCAAATGTTCGTGTGTGTGTGTATGTATGTTTGCCATGCCATTGTCATCTTTAAGTTCTTGGCAAATTTTTTTTCTGTCTGTCTGTCTGCTGAATTGTTGTTGTTCGAACATGAAGATGAAACTGACGCTGATGCTAATGCTGATGCTGATGCTGAAGACGAAGATGAAAACGTAGACGAAAATGTATACAAAGTTACCATATTTCTCTACACCCTCTCTCTCTGTCGCTGTCTCCCTCTCTCTCTATTTTTCTTTTCTTTTATTTCTCTCGCTCTCTTCCCTTGCTAGGCTTCATTAAAAGTAAGGAGTGTGTAGGGAGGTGGTGGGGGTGGGGGAGTTACATTAAAACCATTCCTGCTGTTTTAGCAGTCCTTGGCAGCTTTAGTGCCTGTTTTCTAGTCCTTGTAATTGTGTGTGTGTCTGTGTTTGTGTATTCGTTTGTATCCTTTTGCCTCGTTGCTGTGTTCATACTCATCAAAATCAACAACTTGTTACAGTTATTTTCTGTTTTCTTTCTTCCTTTTGTTGTTGTTGTTGTTGTTGTTTTCTTTATTACTTTTTCATTTGCTTCTATTGCGTTTCTATTTCTTAGACTTGAGGTGTTTTTGTTATATCAGCACCTCCCCCTAACCAATCTCCTGCTCTTGGAGTTTCTTCATTTCTTAAATATGGCCAAAAACGCTACAACAGAGGGAAGGTATCCTAAATGAAATACATTCTAAAAGGCACATTGAAGTTTGTGTTGTAAAACGTACATTAAATCATCGTGGTAATATCCACAAACTGGTAAAGCCTCAGTCAATCAAGTGCAAGGCAATCACAAAAGATGTGTTCGTTGAAATGGTACCCTGCGGTTGCAATGGCCTAAATGTTACGAGGCTGAAGACAGACAAACATATCCTCCGTTTCAACAGATAATTACGACCTTATTTCGGGTCACATTCAGGAGCCAAAGCCAATGTAAGAGTATCAATGTACCAAAACATATCAAGGCACTCTAGGCACTCACATACCGCTTTCGAAGTAAATTTCAATATTTTTCCTCACACATACTCCAATGACATGAGCAGGTATCCACGGCAATTGATTTTCTAAGGCTTTATCTGCAACATTACTGTGCCCGTGTCTAACCCGTCATGCTTGATATCCAATCACAGTCACCAATCTGGATAGTCAACAACTACTGTGACCTATGATAGTACTTACGGGCCATGACAGTTGACAGTTGAAATCGCAGTCGGGAAAAATCCGCTAAAATTTAAAAATGTTCAGTCTTCGGAGCCATTAGATCAGGAATACCAAAACAGTTTTCGTTACGGTCCGGCATTGTTATTTCAAATAAGTTAAAAAAAGTTCTCTAAGTCGGGCTAAATCAGATAAAACATGAACCTGTGGAGTAAATGGACCTAGTGAGCTGGATAGCCATGGCTTCCATTGTTACGTTCGAGCGTTACTTGAAATGGAAAATTTAGGCAATAAAATCATAAGAATGCAAATCTTCGACTAAAAACTGCAATTCATCGACCAAAAAAGTACAAGTCATGGACCAAAAACATGCAAGGCATCGTTAAAACCTGTAAGCCATTGTCCAGGGAAATGCAAGTCATCGATCAAAAAGTTGAAGTCATCGTCTAAACGATTCACGTCATTGTTCCAAAAGAAATGCAAGTCATCGACTAAAAAATGCAAGCAATCAACCAGAACTAAGTTATCGTCCAGAAAATGTAAGTCATCAGTCAGAAAATGGAAGTCATCGTCCCAAAAAAATGCAAGTTATCGTCAAAAAATGGAAGTCATCTACTAAAAATGCAAGTTTATCGATCAAAAAAAAATGCCAGCCATCGACCAAAAAAATGCAAGTCATCGACCAAAAAAATGCAAGCCATCGTTAAAGAAATGCAAGTCATCGTCCAAACAATTCAAGTCATTGGTGCAAAATGTAAGTCAACGTCTAACAAAATGCAATTCAGCGACCAAAAAATGCAAGCCATCGTTCATTAAATGCAAGTCATCGTCCAAACAATTTAAGTCATTGTTCAAAAAAAAAAGTCAACGTCCAACAAAATGCAAGTCATTGACCAAAACAAATGCTAGTCATCGACACAAGAACTGGAAGCCATCCACAAAAAATGCAAGTCATGGACAAAAGATTGCATTGCGACAATTATGACTGCTTTTTGTTGCTCCCATATCTCCGGTCATAAACAAGCCTGTTTTGGATTCCTTGATATCATGGCTATCCATCCCATGACTATGACTTTCCCTGGAAGATTTTTTCGGCCTGATTGCTAAGGTAGTCAATAGGAGAGTGGGACTCTTAATGGTGAAATAGAGGAGATTGAATTATTTCGAGGGTACTAAGCCGCTACTACGTTTCGAGTTTTAGTACAAGGACTAGGTCCCCAAACTGGGAAGAGAATCATTTGAATTATTTAAAATCGTTTTTGAGGGGACATTGTACCTTAAAGGCAAAGATTGTCGTGTGGGGCATTCTTTCATTCTGTAGGGTTGGCGATATTATAGAAAAATCAGGGTCTGTTGAGCCTATTCTATATCTCCGACACGGTAGAAGCCAGAGGTTTTTTATATTAAATTCTTTTACTTTTACTTTAGAAGAAGTAGGGAATTTCAATGCCACACACCTATTCCTTGCGTGTTTTTTTCTTATTGTTTTTCCATTGACCTTAAGGGTATGGAGCGTTTATGGTCTCTTCATTGATGTATTTTTCATTACCTACCGCCTTCAATTAATCCTACCATTAGTTTTAAATTTAAATTGAATTCGGGGAGACAGAGAAGAAGGCATTAAATAAACTCCTCTTTGGGTTGTACGCCACCTAATCTTTGACTACCTACCCTAGAAGAAGAATTATTTCTCTGTAATGTTATAGAACGATCAATAGGTACCTTTCTACGCTGGCCTAGTAAGAAGACGGTTGTGGAAAAATATGAAATTTTCGACAACAAGTACCTTCGGTTCATACATACATACATAATTGGTCATTACAACCCTTTAGTCAGGATTACAACCTAGCTTCTCACACCACTTATGCTGTGTGCGTTAATTTTTATACATGAGTCGCGGGACCTATAGTTTAAAGTCGACTGCGAACGACAGATTTTTGAAAAACTTTTCATTGCAATTTTCTATTTACTCTCAGATTTTTTGCCTGAAATCTGCTGAGAGGAAGTCGCCTAAAGAAATTTTTTTTCATATTTTCGTTCAATTGGAGATACCTGACCTGGGGTTTGAACCGAGGCCTCATGTCTAATAAGCCAGCACACTCCTGACTAGACTACGACGACTTCATTTCAGAAGCATGACTTATTGGAATTACCCCGAGGTGAAACACATTTTACCAGTCAGGAAGGCGGAAAGATAAACCCTTCGGCGTAAACTTCACTGCCAAGCTCTTTCTCAACTTTAAAACTGTCCTGTAGATTTCTGCAGCATTATCAGTGCAGACCAAGTCAGAGGGCCAGACTTCTCTGATGGAAATTCCAGAACAAATTATCTATGCAGACTAGATTCACACGAGGACTTTTTTTTGAAACAAATGCTCGGTTATGTTGGTTTGTGACGGTTCTGACTCTTGCGAAAACTTTCCGGACTTAAAGGCGTCAGAGATATGGCCTCGATTAGAAATGTTATTCTCTACTAGAGCACGGTTCCCTGTACTTGATTTCTATAGGCACGTATGAATGCTTAGCACACTTAGCTTTGGTCAGCTCTTCTAAGCTGGTCCAACTACTACTGTTAGACTGAAAGACTTTGTAATAAATAAACAACAACAACAGCAACAACTACAACAACAATTACAATAAAACTGTTATAAAAATCAAACAACGCTTTGACGTTTAAATGAAACTAAAGACCATTGGCATGGCACATGTAGTCCTCTCTCGCTCTTTCTCTCTACTATTTCTGCCCCTTAAGTTATGCTACAAAAAATAAACAAACACTCATACACCAGCACTTATATACGTATACATTGTAATAACGAAAGCTAAACTCTAACCATTTGTGTTAAAAAAAAAATATCCTTTTATTCTTCTTCTTCTTCTTCTTTTTCTATTTCTCTTGTTCTTCTTCTTTTTTGTCTTTTGTACATATTTTTCTTTTGCAACAATACAGCCAGCCAGCCAAGATGGCTCAAATGTAAGAAAAAAAACCAAAAAAAAGAAAAAAAATTTTTTTTAGAAAAAAAGAAAAACGAAATGAAATGAAATAAAATGAAGAGAACCTTAAAGATGAGAATCACTTGGAATTGATGAACAGCAACAGCATTATTATCGTCATCATCATCATCATCAGCATCATCATCGTGCTGTTGTTATCCTTAAACTCTCGCTCATTCTAATCATCATTTTTAAAGACTTTCTTGTACTTGCTTACGTTGTGTGTGTGTGTGTGTGTCTGTCCATGTCTATCAAATGGTCAGAAATGAATTTCAAAGAACACCATGCTGTACCCAAGAATATCATGCAAGTTACTCTCCGGTATATTGGGGGAGTTGTTTCAAGGCTTTTATGGGGAAGTGGGTGTTCTTCTGCCTTTTCCTTCCTTAGGAGAATTACATTTTCATTACAATGCTTAGCGGCGAGGGGAGGGAGAAGGAGTAGACCTGCTTCTTTTTTTGTATTCCTTAGTACTGCTGCTGCTGCCTGCTGTCTATCCCAAATCAAGACAACTTAAGACAAAATGTTGAAAACAGGGTAAAGGCAGCATTTCTCTTCTATTTTTTGTTTCTTCTTTTTTTTTCTTGAAAATAAAAAAAAAATTGGAAAATCGTAAGGAAAGGCACCCATTTTTGTTTACACAAACACACACACAGCACACGGGCACCGTGTGTAAGCAAAAAAAAAAAGGATTTCATTTGGCAAACTTTTCTGTGATGGAAAGCAAAACAACAAAAAAAAAAAAAGAAAAATCTTTAGCAAGACTCCATAGCCATTACAACCAACAACAACTACAACAACAACAAGTTTAAGCTCTTAATGAAACAATGGGTACAGAAAAGTTCTTGTTTTTTTCCTTTCTTGCCTCTTTTCGTTGAACTAAAATAGAACGTAACTGCCAGACTTGTTTTCAAATTCATAAAGCCAGAGTCTCTACCCCTTTCCTTTCTACTGGCCATTGCAGAGTCTTAAGACAACTCAAATAGGACCAACTAATCAAACAACAACAACAACAACAACAGCAGCAAAAATAACAAAAGCAACAACAACAACAACTCAATGTATAACTAATCCTTACAAGAAAAAAAGCAAAAAAAAAACACTTTCGAAATTGCGTACCCTGTTTTGGTTTTTTAAGGAAAAAACTGGAGGTAAAACTAGGTTCGAAAAGTTAGCAGGGATAACTTCTACTCATACTCACGTATACAGATGTTAAGAAGAGGGCAAACTCACTTGTATCGGTACAGAGAACGGCTGCATTGCGTGTCGCGTCAGCCTACCGTACAGTGTCCGCTCCGGCTGTACTGGTGATAGCGGGTATAATCCCTGTGGATCTGCTGGCAGCAGAGCGGATGGAGATTTATAAGACGAAATCGGCTGGAAATCATATAACCGATCACTTCAGGGAAAACACCGTTTCAAAATGGCAACAACGATGGAACGAGCAAGATAGAGGAAGATGGACGGCGAGACTTATTCCGGACATAAGGCCATGGATTGGTCGGAAATTTGGAGAGGTAAACTACTACGTTACACAGATGCTATCGGCTCACGGATATTTTAGGAAATATCTGCACAGAATGGGCAAGGCCGCCTCCCCTTACTGTCTTTACGAGGAAGGGCAGGTAATTGATGACGCAGAGCACACTGTTTTCGAGTGTGCACGCTGGCAAAGCTATCGCTCTGTACTGGCGTCAATAGTCGGAACGATCACAGCCGCTAATATTGTCGGCGTTATGACTGCGAGTAGTGAAAATTGGACCTCGGTAGTGAATTACGTAGAGCGCATTCTGAGACGGAAGAAGAGAGATCTTGAGGCTGCAGAATGAGTAAGCATGTCGGCATAGGTGATACTGTCACACGTGCCAAGCGTGACCGAGACGATGATTTAGGCGAAAGGAATAGTGGAGACACTTAGATGACTCCTCAACTTTCGATTCGCAATCCGGACGCGGATATAGACATGAAGGGGCCAAAGAGCCAAAAGGACTCCACTCCGAAGTAATACCACCGTAGTTCCGGAGTGGGCACAAACAAGTCCTCAGGAGACGAGGGGCGGGGGTTTAGTGGGTGAGGGCCCCACACACGGAGGATGTAACGACTTCCTCTATGGTGCGTTTAGGTACATTTGCCCCTCCTCGGCGAAAAAAAAAATACTCACGTATACATAACTGTCCATTAGAACCCTTTAGTCAGGATTACAACCTAGCTTCTCCAACACCACCTATGTTGAGTGTGTTAATTTTGTACAGGGGTGGCGGGACCTACGGTTTTTAAAGTTGACTCCAAACGACAGATTTTTTGGGAAACTTTTCATGGCAAATTTATTTTAATGCTCACAGATTTTGCCAGAATTCTGCTGAGAGGAAGTCGCCGAAGAAATACTTTTTTTGTATTTTATTTTGATGTCTGGCCTGGGGCTCGAACCCAGGCTTTTGCGTCTAATAAGCCAACACACTACCTACTAAACCACGGCGACTTCATTTTGATTCGTTGGAGATGTTTAATCTGGGCTTCGAACCGTGGCCTCACGTCTAATAAGCCGGCATACTACCTCAATAACTACGGCGTGTTCATACTTTTGTATGTCACAATCAATTGGCTCGGATTCGACCATGTATTCAAGTAGACGGCTTCGTTAGTGGAAGTACGCACTTAACACAGATGCACTGCTGTTCCAATCAGGAGTATAGACATGCCGTAAGCCTATGTTATAGCGGAAAACTGTGGCAACACAACAAACCCTATGCGCCGTAAGTGTGTCCATGCAATTTACTTGGATGTACAGCCACCTCTGCTTACCTACATACCTAAGCTTATGTTCATTCAAAGGTACATTTGGGTTAAACCATGCAAAACTTGTTTTTTGTGAACAGGAGATATGACTTCGTGATTCCAACTAAGGATTTATGTTCTCATAATCCAAATTATCGCGGTAAAAGCTTGGCGTTATAAAACGATGACTCCGAAATTCGCGACAGATTGTGCAACAAGGAGTATGGACGGACATTAGTTTTTGTTATCAGTCACGTATATTTTTGGCTTCAGTTTACTTCAGGCGGAGATTGTTTCCAATATTGAAAACAATGCAACGAAAGAAGTTCATTACGAACCACTTTTCGACGTTTGTCTCTGTCCACGGGTTCTGCGAGGTAACATTAGTAAAGGACTTGATTGCTCCCTGGCTGTTCGAGCAAATCCGGAGATTTTTTACAAAAATGTCACCCAACAAGCATTACGAAGCAAACAATACCATTTGGAGCACACTGCAATGATCAGATAGGCTGTACGAGAGTCCTTTAATATTTGTACCACAGTCTACTCGGTCCAGCATTATGAAGCTATTGGCGTAGTCCCTAATGAAATGAAAATCGGAGCCTTCAAACTGTTTGTATATGCTCACGACGTGGTGACACTGGTCACGGGGAAGCAGCTTACAACGATCAGCGATCTTATGGAGTGGGTGCTAGCAACGAAACCTCCGTTCTGTTATTGTACGCTAGGGGAACCATTCTAGAGTAACCCTCGGATAATTACTGGACATACGCGTACTGTTTTCTTAAATTAGTACAGAGCTCGCAATTTCCGACTTGTTACTGGGCATTGTTGTTCCGCTTACAGTTAATCCGAGTGACCTCTGGAGTTAATCTGAATATGGGCAATGAGTACAGGCGTATTGTGTGAACAACTGAAGCCACTCGTCAAAACACTGATTGGACCTTATCAGTGCGGCTTCAGACCTGGCAAGTCCACCATCGACCAGATCTTCACACTACGCCAAATCCTGGAAAAGATCCACGAACAACAAGTCGACACACACCATCTTCTTGTCGACTATAAGGCAGCCTTCGATAGCCCCATAAGGGATCGTGTTTTACCCGCAATGTCCGAGCTCGGTATACCTGCGAATCTGGTAAGGCTATGCAGAATGACGTTGAGCAATTCCTGCAGCTCCGTCAAGGATACCGTGCGAGGTTTCAGACAAGGCGACCCCTTAACTTCGTCATGGGGAGTGTGCTGCAAAAGGCGGGAGTGCATCGCAATGGCACTATTTTTCAAAGTGTCCAGTTGCTTGCGTACGCTGACGACATTGACATTATAGGGCGTACCAAGCGAGATGTTACTGCTGCCTTTAGTGCTATTGAACGGGAGTCTAGTAAGATGGGTATGGCAGTAAATGAGGGCAAAACAAAATATATGTTATCGACAAGTAGAGACGTGCGGCGTATAGATTCACAGATTACGGCCGATAACTATACTTTTAAAACAGTCAAGGAATTTATTTATCTTGGCTCCGCCGTTACCACCAAAAATAATGTCAGTCTGGAGATAAAGCGGAGGATCACTCTTGCCAACAGGTGGTACTATGGTCTCAATAGGCAATTGAGTAGCAGAGACCTCTCTCGTGCGACAAAACTAACACTCTACAAGACCCTAATCCTACCAGTGCTTCTTTATGGCTGAGAGGCATGGACCCAATTAAGTAATGATGCAGCGGCCTTGAGAGTGTTCGAGAGAAAAGTACTACGCAAGATCTTCGATCCTGTGCGAGTTGGCGCTGATTTCTGTATCCGATCCATCAGTGAGCTGCATGAGACGTAGACGTTGTACGGCGTATTAATATCCAGCGGCTGCGTTGGCTCAGCCATGTCGTTCGAATGGAGAAAGATGCTCCGGCGAGACGATTATTTGATGTGGGACTCTTCGGAAGTCGGCGAAGAGGACGACCTTGTATCCGTTGGAAGGACCAAATCGAGGAAGCCCTGTCATCGATTGGTGTAACCAACTGGGCGTAGGCGCGCAAGAAGCAGAGGCGCCTGGAAGGATGTGTTGTGGCAGGCCGAAACGAAACGGGTTGTTATGGCCAATTAAGTAAGTAAGGGGCAAATTGATTGGTTTCAAGAAAGCACTTGCAGTATTGCTGGACTCTGCTGAATCGATTTGGACAAGAAGACGTTTAATTATCTTCTTTTATTTAAACACACATCCAGCCCTTTCGCTGCAATGGAGGTTCCAATATATCATTGCTACATAGAAAAGCACGCGGAAAAACTCTCCATTTCTCGCAGAACTTTCTCAGAAACTTTAGATTTGAAAGGAAGGAAGAGGAGGAGACTATCATTTGACTCATGTAACAATGCCCAACCGTTGTTATGGAAATAAGGTGATTTTTGGCCTTTTATTTTCAGCCATCTTTGACTGAACTCAGCAACTTGAACTCTAACGCCGTAGTCAGATTTATTAAGCACAAGAAGAATAGAAATCTTAGGTTTAAACCACGTGAAAGCATTGTAATATAAAGGATTAGTAAAGCAAGCGAAATCACTCGATGGCTGACTTTCAAAATGTATCAATACAAAGTTTGTATGCAATTCTACTACGGTATATAAACTATGTAGATATGGAAAGTTATCAAACAATGCATCCACTATAAATTCGATGCCTGATTGCTTTTTGCCGGCGTTAAAAATACACATTGACGGCGTTTTGAAATGGTATACATTGTAAAAATTTTGTACAGCGGCTTTTGGAAACACTATACTTTGTTCAAACACAAAGCAACTAACATTTTGGAAGTCAGCAGATATCATGGCATGGCTCATATGTTATGTGCTGCTTCTAATGTTTAAAGATCATCAAACAATTACATTCAGAAGACCCCAGACATTCAGTCAAACTGAGATCTATCAATCTACTGTAGATTCGAGTTGTAATATATTTCCATACTTTTAGGTTGTAGTCCGGGCTAAAGGGTTGTAAGCAGCAATTAAGCAAGTACATAAGTAATACGTCATATCTCCTACAAGATAATGAATAAAGACTTTGCACGTTCCATTTTGTGTAATTGCATTGCGTTGGCTAGGCCTAGATTACCGTTTTTTGGATTGGACTTACCAAACAGCACTTCTTTACGAATTCAGCCATCAAATATTGCCTCCACTGCCTGTAGTATAGCAGATCCGCCTTTATAAATCAAATATTAACTAAAAATTAACGGGTTTTTCTTCTTCTTCTTCTTTTATTTGTTATCCTTTGACAACTGCAATGAAAACCTTTAAATGTTAAATGAAATTGAGCAGGAGAAAAAAGGCAACAAAAATCTATGCCAACTAGACAAACACGATACGAATGTTTGGCTGTAAAGAGTAAACACTTTAGAGTTGGGCGGATGGTGAAAAAGTCCTCATACTCCTCTACACTCACGATGAAATTAAAAGCAATTTGAATGAAAATTCATAGACAAATAGATGAGCAACCAGTCAGCCAGTTGCAATAGCTGCTAAGATAATACGACTGATGATGTCTACGCTTAAGGATGAGGCTAAGGATGACAGCATGATGAAGCAGACTTTTCAATACTTGTGGCACGGGGATATGGTCACTTCAAAGAAGCTAAAGACCTCGAAAACAGAAAAAAAGATGAACAAGGAAGAGACAGAGACAGAGAAATATATTCAAACCTTTTTTTCTTTGTTTTGTTTTGAAATGCAATGAAAAAAAGAGGATTCGGATTAAGCAGGAATAAAAAATTATTTTACAAGCGAACCTTTATTCTCCTCCACCGCTATTCTTTCTATTTGTTATCCTCGTTTTAAGTAAAGGATTGTGAAAAACATTCATTTTCCATAAACTGAGGAACAACTTTTCCATTCTCTTTCTCTCGCTCTCTCTCTCTCCTAGTCTTCTCTTCTTTTTTTCATATTTAAACTCGTGTCTGCTTGGAAGAGGTCCTGCATTTGTTCAAGGATGGGTAGTAGCTTGCTAGCTAAGGAAGACGGTTTGTTAAATATGATTGAGTTTGAGCTGGATGGCAGAGAATTTCTATGAATACGAAAAATAGTTTTCTTGTTTCCCATCTACAATCGTTTAGATTCACATTTTTTTTCATTTTTCTCTGTTTAAACTGCTTATAGAATGTGAAAAATAATGGATGAAGTTAAAGAAATAGCATAGAGAACTTCATGCAATCATGTATACAGGGTATGAAGACAAGAGAGGATTATTTAAAGCACCTGGTAACATTTTAAAAGCAATTCAGCTAGCTGAATACATGAATTAAAGGCTTAAGAATACAAAACATTTGAAATTTTTGTGGAAAAAAGAAATTTTGGCTTGCTGAATTCAATTCAGCTAGCTGAATTCAAAAATTACATTATTAGAATATAAAAGCTTGGCATTATTGTATAATTTTTAGAAAAAAATCCTTGCTGAATTGCATTTCAAGTTAATTCAGCTAGCTGAATTACTTTTTTAAGGCTTGTAAATACAACAATTTGATCAAATTAAACAATATTTTTGTAAAAAAATTTGCTGAATTATATTACGCATAAATTCAGCAAGCTTTAAAAGGCTTAGAAGTACAGAAGGAAGTCAATTTAGCTTAACTTTCAGCTTTTAGTTTAGCTGAATAACACTTTCCTTACAAACTAAACTGGCAGGACAATGTAATATAAAATAAAGCTGGAAATTAAGCCTAATTTAGAAGAATTCTGAAGCAAATATTAAATTTCTTC
Organism: Sarcophaga variegata; assembly: GCA_932273835.1. Classification (NCBI taxonomy): domain Eukaryota; kingdom Metazoa; phylum Arthropoda; class Insecta; order Diptera; family Sarcophagidae; genus Sarcophaga; species Sarcophaga variegata. The sequence continues at coordinate 7,455,308 of OW026361.1, read as the reverse complement.
AAGTACAGCCAGCTGAATAACTGTAAACATAAGTAAAGTTTGCTTTTAAATCTGATTTGAATAAATTTTTCTGCTTAGCTTAGCTGAATACCATTTTTTACAAATTCAGCCGGTTGAATAACACGAAAATTAAGTAAAGTTTGCTTTTAAACCTGATTTGGAGAAATCGTTCTGCTTAGCTTAGCTGAATATCTTTTTTTTACAAATTCAGCAAGATGATTAATGCTAAAATAAGATAAAGTTAGATTTTAAGCCTGATTTAAAAGAACTGTTGAGTTTAGCTTAGCTGAATAACAATATTTTCCCAATTCAGCTAGCTGAATAAGGCTGAAAATAAACTAAAGCTTAATATTAAGCTTGATTTAGAAGAATTGTTGAGCTTAACTTAGCTAAATAACAATATTGTTCCAATTCAGCTAGCTAAATAAGGCTCACGTAAAGTAAAGTCTGATTTTAAGCCTGATTTAGAAGAATTATTGAGCTTAGCTTAGCTGTATAACAATATTTTCCCAATTCAGCTAGCTGAATAAGGCTCACGTAAAGTAAAGTTAGATTTTAAGCCTGATTTAGAAGAATTATTGAGTTTAGCTTAGCTGAACAACAACATTTTCCTAATTCAGCTAGCTGAATAAGGCTGAAAATAAACTAAAGCTTAATATTAAGCTTGATTTAGAAGAATTGTTGAGCTTAACTTAGCTAAATAACAATATTGTTCCAATTCAGCTAGCTGAATAAGGCTAAAATAAAGTAAAGCTTAATATTACGCTTGATTTAGAAGAATTGTTGAGCTTAACTTAGCTAAATAACAATATTGTTCCAATTCAGCTAGCTGAATAAGGCTAAAATAAAGTAAAATTGATTTAAAACAATTGCTTAGCTTAGCCGAGAATTTTCTTCAAATTCAGCTAGCTGAATAAAACCTAAATTATGTAAAATTTGATAATAAGCTTGACTTAATGGAATTTTTTTGCTTACAAAAGAATTTTATGATCTTTTTGAAAGTAACTGCTCTTGTTTTCTTACCCTTTTAACGAAAGCCACCAGAATAGTTGGTTAGCATAACAGTTTTTATCAAAATGTTGATGATTCTAGATGTTGGCATTACATTTTTGTTGTTTGTGCCTTTTAGTTTCTACTCCCCTTATACCATTTTTTTTAGATTTTGTTTTTGTTCCTCTAAAAATTTCTGTTGTTTTAACCGCATTCTCGTGTCTTCTTTTTTTCTCTCTTTTTATTTGTCTTAATTTTTGTCGTTTTTTTTTTGTACCAACTGGCCCCGTCATATATACGACGTTATGCCAACCCCTGTTTAAGCTGCTGAATAAAAAGAAATAAAGTTGGCACCATCGTCATCATCATCAGCAGCAGCATCAGGCACATCACATGGTAGATGCCAAAGTGAGGTACAAAAACAAAAAAAAAACTGAACGCCATAAAACGACAAGTTGTAGTAGGAAGAAGACTAAAAATTAAATGTTTGCTTTATTTGAGTCCCCCCCCCCTCTCTCCCCACACGTTTTTTTATTTTAATGTCTGAGCGTGTATGAATGTATATTCGGGGCTCCATGCCATAAACCCCCACTATTAGAATTGTATGAGTTGTTCCACAGAGATAGTGATTCTCATTTAGGACACTAAAAACTTCATCGTACATACATGCATACATACATATGTCGCCATTGCCATCGTCATCGCCATCGTCATCATAATCAGTTTCACTGAATGCTACGAAAAGCAAAGAAAAAACACAGCAAGCCATAGAAAGACAAAGAAAAACGAAAACGTTGTAGAGTTTCTAATATTCTCCACACAAAAACATACAAAAGAAAAAAAAAAACAAAAACAAAATCAAACAAATATTATAACTGTGCTCCAGCATGTTAGACTCCTGACTGCATGTGCCATATAGTAGCCTAACATGCTGCTCATATGTGTTACTCAGAGAAGAAGAAGAATAAGAAAAAGTACCCCTAAACACACACACACACGCACGCACACGGACTCACATTGACTCTCAGTTATATTTGAGGAATTGCTGGCTGGTACTGCTAGTGTTGCTGCTGCTGCTGCTACTATTTGAAACCCTTAAACATCAAGGCAAAACGCAAGACAAACTTTTTTCCTGTGTTGCAGACAAAAAGCTAAAAAAAATATCTTGGCCAACAAAAAAAGAAGAACAAGAAGACGATGAAAATAAAGGGGGGAAAACACTGAATGTTATTCTAACCGTTTTGTAATACAAATGTTGTATGAAGTGCATGCTGCAATACGCTCAGACAAAAATTTTAGTAAAAAAAGTTCGTCAATTGACCGTGAGGTCAATGAATGTGTTCTACATGGATTAGGTTCGCTAACAAACTCTTAAACTTGTTTTATGGAATGCATTATTAAGTTTATCGAAAATTTCTCTGTTATCGATAATCAATAATTTTAAAATCTAACTTAAAATCCATTACTTCTGCCCTTAATTAGTCTGTTAACTTAGAATCAATAACTCCTTTATTGAATTTGTCTGTTATCGATAACTTCGGTTTTAAATTAAATTCACAACGATAACTTACTTACTTACTTAATTCGTCATTACAATCCTTTAATCAGGATTACAACCTAGCTTCTCACACCACTTGTTTTGTTTGGGTTAATTTTATCTATGAGTGGCGGAAGCCATTGTTTAACGTCGACACCGCACGACAAATTTGAGCAACTTTTCAATTTTCACTGGACTAATAGGCTATGACCTCTTTAATTGATAACTTTTTAATTGAATTCTGTTATCGATAACTACCCACATATATACATTCATACATACGTAATTGGTCATTACAAGCCTTCAGTCTGGATTACGACCTAGCTTCTTACACCACCCACCTTGTGTGTGTTAATTTTACGCATGAGTGATGGAGGCCACTGTTTAAATGTGATACCTTAATTGAATTCGTCTGTTATCGATAAAAACTGCAATCGATAACATTTGTAATCGATAAAAACTGCAATCGATAACAATTGTAATCGATAACTACTGCAATCGATAACAATTGTAATCGATAACAACTGTAACCGATAACAACTGTAACCGATAACAACTGTAATCGATATCAATTGTAATCGATAACAACTGTAATCGATACCAACTGTAATCGATAACAACTGTAATCGATAACAACTTCAATCGATAACAACTGTAATCGATAACAACTGTAATCGATAACAACTGTAAACGATAACAACTGTAATCGATAACAGCTGTAATCGATAATAATTGTAATCGATAACAACTGTAATCGATAACAGCTGTAATCGATAATAATTGTAATCGATAACAACTGTAACCGATAATAGCTGTAATCGATAATCATTGCAATCGATAACAATTGTAATCGATAACAACTGTAACCGATAACAACTGTAACCGATAACAACTGTAATCGATATCAATTGTAATCGATAACAACTGTAATCGATACCAACTGTAATCGATAACAACTGTAATCGATAACAACTTCAATCGATAACAACTGTAATCGATAACAACTGTAATCGATAACAACTGTAATCGATAACAACTGTAAACGATAACAACTGTAATCGATAACAGCTGTAATCGATAATAATTGTAATCGATAACAACTGTAATCGATAACAGCTGTAATCGATAATAATTGTAATCGATAACAACTGTAACCGATAATAGCTGTAATCGATAATCATTGCAATCGATAACAACTGTAATCGATAATGATTGTAATCGATAACAACTGTAATCGATAATGATTATAATCGATAACAACTGTAATCGATAATGATTGTAATCGATAACAACTGTAATCGATAATGATTGTAATCGATAACAACTGTAATCGATAATGATTGTAATCGATAACAACTGTAATCGATAACAGCTATAATCGATAACTACTGTAGTCGATAATAATTGTAGTCGATAACACCTGTAATCGATAACTACTGTAATCGATAACAACTGTAATCGATAACAACTGTAATCGATACCAACTGTACTCGATAAGAACTGTAATCCATACCTACTGTAATCGATAACTCCTCAATTGAATTGATTTGTTATCGATAACTCCTCAGTTGAGTTGGTTTGTTATTGATAACTCCGGTTTTAAATTTCAATTTAATTTCGATTTAGAGTATGTCTAAAAATTTTCGAAGCTTGAGTTATCGATAAATTTGACTAGAAATATTTCAAAACGAAAATCCAATGCTTACAAACATTTTTCCGTGAGTGTAGCTCATATACTTCAATACGTTCATAGTAAAACGGGAAAAGAAAAATTATTTTTCTTGCCTTCCGACAACGGAATAAATGCATGCATGTATTGTTGCTTATGAACACAAAAAAGATCCCCCCTCGTACTATTACACACACATATACACGCTTTAAAGCATTTCATAGCGAAATTGTACTGTGAAAAGCGATAACAAAAACACAGGCAAACAAACGTTGTGTTACAGTATTTGGCAAACAGCTAAGACATCAGCCTTAATATTCTGAAAAAAAGAAAAAAACGAAGAAGGAAAACGAAAAAAAAGAAAGAAAGAGAGGAGAAGAGAAGTGAAGTGAATGAAAAACTGAAAAATAGAAAATGATTTTAGAATAAAAGGATTCACTCTCTTGGAGGAAACCAAACCAAACGAAAGCAAACCAAACTGAACCCTGTACCTCCTCCTGGCATACAACCCCAGCACAATGCACAGCAGTTTTTCAGTTTTTTGGCAAATAAACGCCGTTGTTCGTCAACGACTCATGTTGTTATTATGCTTGGGAGTGTGTGTGTATGTGTGCATCGTTTTGTGCTTTAATGCAAGATAAACTCTTCCAAGGTTTCTCTCTTATGCCATCCTTCTTGATGTTACGTTTTCAACAAAAACAGTTAAGTCTTGTAGGTGGTGGCTTGGTGAGTCTTTTGCACACATCAACTGAACATGGAAGATTGTGGTAAGAAGGGCAGGGGGAAGCTGGGCCGTTGGTATAATTTGAAAACAGCCAAAATATAAAAAAATGAAACGAAATTTTATAAAAAAAGAAACAGAAATATCAGAATGAAAGACAAGAAGCAACGTAAAGCAGAGGAATGTTTTAGAAAAACAAAAAAAGGAAAATAAAAAGAATCCAGAGAAAAAACTGCATGTTTTAGCAAAAATTCTCAACAACAAATAAAAGCATCAGCAGCAGCAGCAGCAGCGTTAGTAGTAGCATCAGTAGTTTTTCTCTTTCATTTCGTTCGTATTTTCGTTTCGTATTTTCAAATGGGAAATGTTTATGACAGTTGATGTAGAATGTCTAATTCGAATTCTAATTCCTACTTTGTTGTTGTTGCTGTTGCCACGAATCTCTTAAGAGTTACATGAATGGCAGCAGCAACAATAAATGCAACATAGTATTTAGCTTATGTGGCATGTGTAACAGCTGGCAACTATGCTCGTTACCATATGCTGCTAAATAGCCCATCAATTCAAGGATTTACAGATGAGATCTTACGCTAAGCCTTGCTTGAATGTATTCCTCAAATCTAACGGTATTGAAGACCTCATCACAAATTATATCAGATTCAGAACGACCATGTTAAAGGCCTCTTTGAGGTATTACTTGGGTTTACAGTTTACATAAACAAATTGACTGCTTGATGTCGCCATAATCTAGTAGGTAGTGTGTTGGCTTATTAGACGTGAGGCCGTGGTTTAAACCCCTACTAAGACATCTCTAACAAAACGAAATATTTCTTACGGCAGTCTTCTGACAAAAACTCTGAGTGTTAAAATTAAATTGCCATGAAAAGTTTCGCAAATATTTGTCATTCAGAGTCGACATTAAACTGTAGATACCGCGACTCGTGGATAAAATTAACACACACAATATGGGTGGTATCAGAAGCTAGGTTGTTATCCTGACTAAAAGGATTGTAAAGACCAATTAAGTAAGAACTTACAGTACGGACGTCTGTTGACACGTTTACTATAAACTATAAAGTGTTGTTTGGCCATGTTAAGATAGGTAAAGAAATGTCAACAAATCCTCAGAATTGTATTAAACGACCTTTGGTGGTAGGAGCAATGGTCCATGGTTAAGAATTTCGCTTAGAAGATACCAGCGATTTTCCTTACGAATATTGAATTTTTTTCTCTGTGAACGCATTGGAAAATTTTTGTTATCGTTTAAATTTTTACAGAAGATTATTGTTATCGATTAATTTTCTTTAAGAAATTATTGTTATTGATTAATTTTCTTTAGAAAATTATTATTATCGAATAATTTTCTTTAAAAAATTATTGTTATCGATTAATTTTCTTAAGAAAATTTTTGTTATCGATCAATTTCCTTTCAAAAATTATTGTTATCGATTAATTTTCTCAAGAAAATTATTGTTATCAATTAATTTTCTTAAGAAAATTATTGTCATCGATTAATTTTCGTTCGAAAATTATTTTTATCGATTAATTTTCTCTAAAAATTATTGTTATGGATTAATTTCCTTTAAAAGTTAATTTTATCGTTTAATTTTCTTTAGAAAATTATGGTTATCGATTAATTTCCCTTAAAAAATTATTGTTATGGATTAATTTTCTGCAGAAAATTGTCGTTATCGATTAATTTCCTTTCAAAAATTATTGTTATCGATTAATTTTCTCAAGAAAATTATTGTTATCGATTAAGTTTCTTCAGAAAATTATTGTTATCGATTAATTTCCTTAAAAAATTATTGTTATCGATTAATTTCCTTTCAAAAACTATTGTTATCGTTTAATTTCCTTTAAAAAATTATTGTTAATTATTAATTTCCTTTAAAAAATTATTGTTATCTATAATTTCCTTAAAAAACTTATTGTTATCGATTAATTTTCTTTTCAAAAATTATTGTTATCGATTAATTTTCTTAAGAAAATTATTGTTATCGATTAATTTTTTTAAGAAAATTATTGTTATCGATTAATTTTCTTAAGAAAATTATTGTCATCGATTAATTTTCGTTCGAAAATTATTTTTATCGATTAATTTTCTCTAAAAAATTATTGTTATGGATTAATTTCCTTTAAAAGTTAATTTTATCGTTTAATTTCCTTTAAAAAATTATTGTTATCGATTAATTTCCTTAAAAAAATTATTGTTATCGATTAATTTTCTTTAGAAAATTCTTGTTATCGATTAATTTTCTTAAGAAAATTCTTGTTATCGATTAATTTTCTTAAGAAAATTATTGTTATCGATTAATTTTCTTTAAAAAATTATTGTTATCGATTAATTTTCTTTAAAAAAATTATTGTTATCGATTAATTTTCTTTAAAAAATTATTGTTATGGATTAATTTCCTTTAAAAATTATTTTTATCGTTTAATTTTCTTTAGAAAATTATTGTTATCGATTAATTTCCTTTAAAAAATTATTGTTATCGACTGTTGTTATCGATTAATTTTCTTAAGAAAATTGTTGTTATCGATTAATTTCCTTTAAAAGATTATTGTTATCGATTAATTTTCTTAAGAAAATTATTGTTATCGATTAAATTTTTTCAGAAGATTATTGTTATCGATTAATTTTCTTCAGAAAATTATTTTTATCGATTACTTTTCTTAAGAAAATTATTGTTATCGATTAATTTCCTTTAAGGAATTATTGTTGTCGATTAATTTCCTTTAAAAATTATTGTTATCGATTCATTTTCTTCAGAAAATTATTGTTATCGATTAAATTTTTTCAGGTGACTATTGTTATCGATTAATTTTCTCCATAAAATATTTTTTATCAATTAATTTTCTTCAGAAAATTATTGTAATCGATTAATTATCTTAAGAAAATTATTGTTATCGATTAATTATTTTAAATTATTGTTATCGTTGAATTTTCTATAAAAAATGTTGTTATCGAAAGTTTTTTTATAGGCAAATGTAGTTATCGGTGAACGAACACCGTTATGAAAGCTAGTATACAAGGTATTGCTACATAATGGTTTCTACTAGGAGCGGAGGTCATGTTGTCGCTATAATGTAGCTTCACTGTTCAATAATCTGGGCCTACATCTAACTATACCATGCCTTATTATGCTTTGAAATCCATTATTAAGAATTATTAGAAAATAAGCGAAAGAAACAGTCCACAAAATATCAATAACTTGGCGTATGATTAATATTTGATTTGTCTTTAGTTTGTTATAGCCAGACGTATGATGAATATTTAATTGCCATTTAACATACCACATACTCCATACACTCTCACTCATTCAATTCTAAGTTCTCTCTGAATAAACAAACTCTCATTTCAAAATGGTTGACCTCTTTGTTGTCTCTTACAACTGAATGATTATAGCTTCACAATACATATTGAATTTTAAATTATTTTTATTTTCATTAATAAAACGTTTTCAATAAAAATTTCGCTTTTAACCAACAACAAAAAACTATGAAGTGAACCATCAAGTCTTTGACTTTTATCTTGACATCTTCAACTAATAAGTATAACCATAACTGTGTGTGTGTGAATGCTATGTAAGCCTGACTGTGTATTTGTAAGCTGTCACTCTCTTTTTGAGTTTTGTTTTGTTTTTGTAATTGTGCTGATTTTTAACCATAAATTTTTCTCCTCTCCCCCATTCTGCTCATTTATACCTTTTCTTCTTACTCTTGCCTTTGTTTTTTATTTTTTCTCTGTTGATATTTTTCTTTTCGTTTTTATTCTATTTTCATAAGCTAAAATAGCGTTGCACATACACTCACACACAGACACAAACGTATTTCATCTTTTCTATTGAGCTAAAGGATATGACTGACTGTGTATTATTACCATTACAAGAAAAATAAACAGAAAAAAAATTAACACACATACTCAAATTTAACCGGTTCACATACTTACAAATACACATGAACACATGCATACATGCATGTACTCTGTCTACACATGTATGTATTGGTGTGTTTGTTGTATTTTATGTGTGCGTTTTAAATTACCAACTACTTTATGGTAATTAATATATGCCACTAAGAGCTCTATAAACATAGAAAGCCAAACACTTTCTACGGTTTGTCAAATGGTTGAGAGCATCACGGGGTACGACAATGTGTTATAAAGAGAGCGAGACAAAGAGAGAGAGTGACAGAGAGAGAGAGAATGTGTGTTAGTTTGTGAAAAAAAAAGAAAAAGAGAGAGATGAAGAGTAAAATACATTCATTTTGTATTATAGAATCCATATTATAATGTTTGTTGCTTTGTTGGTTGATATGACTATTGCTTGTGCTTATGTGCTCCAGGTTTTAAACGAGGGTGGTGGGAAGTATTTTTAGAATTTTAGACGACGTATTAAAAACTGGAAACATATTAGTAAAGTATGGTTATTAAAAACATTTTCTATTGAAAATATTTGTTATCGAATTGTTATCGCAAAATTTCGTATAGTAAATTATTGTTACCAAGAAATTTTCTATAGAAACTTTTGTTATCAAGAAATTCTCTATAGGAAATTATTATTATCGAGAAATTTTCTATAAAAGTTTATGTTATCGAAAAATTTTCTTTAGAAAATTATTGTTATCGAAAAATTTTATTTAGAAAATTATTGTTATCGAAAAATTTTATTTAGAAAATTATTGTTATCGAAAAATTTTCTTTACAAAATTATTGTTATCGAAAAATTTTCTTTAGAAAATTATTGTTATCGAAAAATTTTCTTTAGAAAATTATTGTTATCGAAAAATTTTCTTTAGAAAATTATTGTTATAGAAAAATTTTCTTTAGAAAATTATTGTTATCGAGAAATTTCCTTTAGAAAATTATTGTTATCGAAAAATTTTCTTTACAAAATTATTGTTATCGAGAAATTTTCTTTAGAAAATTATTGTTATCGAAAAATTTTCTTTAGAAAATTATTGTTATCGAGAAATTTTCTTTAGAAAATTATTGTTATCGAAAAATTTTCTTTAGAAAATTATTGTTATCGAGAAATTTTCTATAGAGAATTATTGTTATCGAGAAATTTCGTATGAAAAAATATTGTTATAGAAAAATTTTCTATAGAGACCTATTGTTATCGATTAATTGTCTATAGAAATTACTGTTATCGATTGAATTTATATAGAAGATTGTTGATATCGAAAAATTTTGCATAGATAATTATTGTTATCGATTAATTTTCTATAGAAATTACTGTTATCGACTAAATTTATATAGAAGATTATTATTATCGATTAGTTTTCTGTTGAAAATTGTTGATATCGAAAAATTTTGTATAGATAATTATTGTTATCGATTAATTTTCTATAGAAATTACTGTTATCGATTAAATTTATATAGAAGATTATTATTATCGATTAGTTTTCTGTTGAAAATTGTTGATATCGAAAAATTTTGTATAGATAATTATTGTTATCGAATAATTATCTTCAATGTTAATGTTATCAATTCAATATCTACAGAAAATTATTGTTATCGATTAATTTTCTGTTGATCATTGTAGTTATCAAAAAAAAATTTATATTGAGCTTTATTGCGATCGATTAATTTTCTTAAGAATTATTGTTATCCATTAAATATCTACGGAAAATTATTGTTACCGATTAATATTCTTTTCTTGATATCGAATCTATTGAAAATTATTGTTATCGAAAAATTTTATATGGAGAATTATTGTTATCGATTTTTTTTTTAGAAAATTAGTGTCATCGATTAATTTTCTATAGAAAATTATTGTTGTCGATTAATTGTTTTAGAAAGTCATTTTTATCGAAAAATTTTTTATCGATTTTTTTTATTGATATCGAAAAAATTTCTTTTGAAAATACTTGTTATCGAAATTGTTCTATCCAACAATTTTATGGAATAATTTTCTACATATTTTCTATAGTGCTATCGAATAATTTTCTATAGCTAACTATTGTCATCGATTAATGTTCTTTGGAAAATTATTGTTATCGATTAAATTCTTACAGAAGGCGATTGTTATTGTTGTTGTTATACTGAAAATTATTGTATCCAAAAATTTTATGTGGAGTATCATTGTTCTCGATTAACTTTCTTCATAAAATTATTGTTATCGTTTAAATATCTACATAAGATTTTTGTTATCGAAAAAATTTTTGCAGGCAAATATGGTTAGCGAAAAGTTTAGAAAGTAAATGAATTCTTTTCTGAGAATCTGTATTTAACCCACTCTACTCTACTTACTCTAATGTCACTTTGTTTGGTTCTGTGCTTTTCAAGTTTTCTTAACTAAAAATTGGAGTTATTTACACTCAGCTTATCCCGTCAAAATTTAACAATCAAAAATGCTAAGAAATCACGTGTTGCTATTCGAACGAAAAGTAGGAAATTTTAAGCATAATGAAATCATTAACAAACCACCCTCGTATATCTTCACTTACATATAAAGAAATTGTATAAAAAGAGAATTGCAATGGAATTGGATAAAAAAAAAGCAACAACAATAACAACAACAGCAACTGCTGCCACTAATTGCAAACATCCGCCACTAGGAAATTGCACCTGTTTTAGCAGTTGGTGAATGCAACAGCAACAGCAACAACAAGACAAAACATTAAGAAGAAGAAAAAAACCAACTACAACAACAACACTAGCAATAACAAGAAAATAAGCTAATAAAATAGAAGAGGAAACAAAAAATAAAACTAAATACACAGGGGAACAGAAAAATTAAAAACAAATTTAATTTCATGATGAAATTGCAATGAAATTTGTTCTCAGATAAGATAAGACATGGATAAGGGCCGGCTAACTAAGGCGATATGCGATGACATATAAAAAATAAATTTTTTAAAACCAAACGAGTATAATTTATCAGGTTAAATGTGTTTCAAAATTGGATTTCTTGGGGACGAGCCCTCCGCGGTCGGGTGAGGGTGGGTTAGTGTGAGGCCAGGGACGTTCTAAAAAAAAAAAAAATAAAACAAAAATAAAAAAACAAGTGTCTGAACTCGAAAGAACTCATGAGAAGCGGTTGGTACTTGGAGATCTTGCCAATGAATTCTGCAGAAGTAGCAGCTACAAAGACAGGCAGACGACGATGCAGCGAAAGAAAAAGGATCTTGGCTTCTACCATGCAGAAGGACTCACTGACCTGTCAATGGCAGAGAATATGAAACTCAGCGGTTTTAACATAAACTCTGGAGATTAAATAAATTTCTGGGTGTCATGTTGAACTAGAAGTTCCATACTTATCTTCAAGTAGAAGAACGAATGAAAATATGCTGCGTTTCTTTTCAATCCTTTAAATCTATGTTCGGACGACTATGCAAGCTCAAGCCACAAATGGTTCTATGCAGGTATAACAGTTGGTTCAGGCGACTCTTAGTTATAGATGGCAGAAGCCTTTTCAGCACTTAGCAGGAATCAGTGGACAAGACTACAGATTTAGGTGTCGCTGGCACTGGAAGTATGTTGCTGGTTCCTATTCTACCCTTAACTTTGTGCTACAATCTCTCAGTGGCCAAGTAGCATTTTAAGGCATCTCTGTTTGCGATTAGAAGTCGCCGTAATCTAGTAGGTAGTGTGTTGGCTCATTAGACGTAAGGCCACGGTTCAAACCCCAGGTTAAAACGAAATTTGAAAAAATATTTCTTCGGCAACTTCCTTTCAGCAGATTTCAGGCAAAAGCTCTGCGAATAAATAAAATAGCCATGAAAAGTTGCTCAAAAATCTGTCGTTCGTCGACTTAAAACTGTAGGTCTCGCCGCTAATGTATAAAAATTAACACACACAATATAAGTGGTGTGAGAAACTAGGTCGTAATCCTGACTGAAGGGTTGTAATGACGAATTATGTCATGTATGTCTGTTGGGACTTGGCAGCAGCTTCACACTATCTGGAAAGGAAGATTTAAAAAGAGAAGATACTTCTATGGATCCTGAACTTCAGTCTCTCAAAGGCTAACCGAAGAAGGTATTCAATGTGGCGTCTGGTGTTTTCTTCGAATCAGACAACTTTGCTAAATTTTTTAGATCATCAGAGACAGCATCTTGAGGCATATTTCTCCATCTTTGATAGAATTGGGCACAATTCACGTCTTCTGTGCAAGGGAAAAATGGAAAAGGGTCAGGATATCCAAGGGTTCTGGTGCTGTACCCTTTGTGGACAGTTCCAAGACAATTTCTGGTGTAGCGGCTGTTTTAAACTCCGCATATTATTGACACTCTCGTATATTGAGAGGCTCTCTTTACATTACCGAAGGCTAGTATTTTTGAGACGGAAAATCCTGAGGTAGCGAAGTTCTGCTAGTAGGATGCGTATTTTTTCTGGGCCTAGGCGTCACCTTGTAGCAACAGGATCTAAGTTCGTTGATAAAACGAAAAGATAAAGCTGCTCCGAAATATATGGACCATTTCCTTAATTTTACGGCAGGAAACCACAGCAACATCGTTGAATATGAGAAGCTGGAAGAAGTTTTTAACAGGACTTTGATGGATATTGTAAGGTTTTTGCCTTTTAAAAACGTTTAAAGTGTGGTATCTTAGGTTGCAAATAAAATAAAAATAAATTTGTGTTTAATTTTAATTGAAATTCTTTATTACTCGCACAATAATGTGTGCCACTGTTCACAACTTGATGTAAACAACAACAACAAATGCATTGTTTGTTATTCTTCTGTTTACGCTCCTTGCATAAACAATAATAATTACCAGGCAATTGTGCGACTGATCTTTATAACGGAGAATTTCAAACCACTATTGTTCTTTTCAAGCACACCACGTCTTCACACAAGACTGACTGAACTTCACTAACTCAGTAGCATGCTTTTATATGGCAACATAAACAGTCTGATGAATATTCTTGAAGGCGAACGTTCATGACTTCGCCTTCTCGCAATCTCTTTAAACGTAAACATCGTTGTTTACGTTTATTATTGTAGTGTTGTTTGTGGATTTTTGTTTCCTTGTTTCCCATTTTTTATGCTGGTGTTTGTTGTTATATTAAGCAGTACGATAATTTGTAAACAGGTTGTTTACTGCATTGTTTTGTTTATGTAGCTTTTGTTTATAATTTTAATGTTAAACGATGTAAAAGCAAAACACCAGTTTCTAAATTTTTTTTTTATTTTCGTAACAATTTACTACTCGAGTTGGAGTTATTCCTACTAATCAGCTGAACTAACTTAAGTTTTCAAGAAAATAAAACTCCTGTTAAACAGTGTAATGTTAAATGAAGATAAATATAAGAATTTAAATAAATTTTCTGTCTTGAAATTAATTTTTCTTTTCATTTTCTTTTGGAAAATCATGCTTAAAAATATTTGCAATAAAATTCTCGCGAAATTCTTTACTCCCGTATACATTTTATTTTTTTTATTAATTAAAGCAGAAGAAGAAGATGAAGGAGAAGAAAACTAAACTTTTATGCCAAATTCTGTTGTTTTTATTTCAAATTATTTACCAGACCGTTTTGCTTTAAATGTTAAGAAGTGTGGAAATTTGTTCTACCTTTACTTTCGCTGCCTATTCTCTTATGTAGCTGTTGTTGCTGCTGTTGTTGTTGCTGTTGTCTAGTTTTATAATTTTTGTTAAGCCCCTTCACTTCACTTTCTCATTTTATCCACTTGATTTCCTTCCACATCCCTAAATCCTTAATAAGCGACGTAATTTTTTAAGCCGTTTTTGCCTTCTTTTTTCCTACGGTTTTCGCATTTTTTTTCTAGAGACTCCCAGTAAAAGTTTCCTTAACTCCTTTAAAAAAAAGGAGAAGAGGAAAAAAAACGATTCCAAAGAGAAAAGTTTCAAGAGGACTGTAGAGAGTAGTGGAGTTGTTGTTGTTGTTTTTATTTATTTACCGTTACTAGTTTTATTTATGTTGTGGCACATTGTCGGTGGCACACGCTACTGCGTGTTGAAAACAAAACAAACAAAAAAGTGGGGAACACAATTTTTTTTATTGGAAATTAAATTTTAAAAAAAAATCTTGGTTTTAAAAGGCAATGAATCTATGGATTTAGACGGCACTTAAGGCTTTAAATTCGGTAAAAAAATAATATAATCGGGGTTTTGTAGAGGATTTTACCTGAGGCCTATATCAGCCGTCTGTCATAAACGGTTTTTTGATTTATGAAAAAATCTTCGTTAAGCTTAATTGGTCTCCATGTCTGTATTTATGGCCAAACAGCAAGCAACACTCGAAATTCTTCAGATCGATTAGCCTTTTGTCAGTCATGTTACAACAGTTTCGAAAGATGTGAACAATCTTGTAAAATGTGAGATGTTGTAAAGAGTGCCTAGACAACATGGTTCTAAGGAAACATGCATATAAGGCAACATCCATATAAGGCAACATGCATATAAGGCAACATGCGTATAAGGCAGCACGCATATAAGGCAACATGCATATAAGGCAACATGCATAGAAGGCAACATTCATATAAGGCAACATTCATGTAAGGCAACATGCATATAAGACAACATGCATATAAGGCAACATTCATGCAAGGCAACATTCATGCAAGGCAACATGCGTATAAGGCAACATTCATGTAAGGCAACATGCGTATAAGGCAACATGCATATAAGGCAACATGCATATAAGGCAAGAGTCATGTAAGGCAACATGAATGTAAAAGAACGTGCATATAAGGCAAAATGCATACGAGGCAGCGTGAGTATGTATAAGGTGACATGCGTATAAGGCAACATCCATGTAAGGCAACATGCATGTAAGAGAACGTGCATATAAGACAATATGCATACGAGGCAGCGTGCATATAAAGCAACATGCATATAAGGCAACATTCATGTAAGGCAACATATACAACGGGTGATTTTTTAGCAATTATCTTTTTGGCAACACTGGTTTAAACAGCTCACGCACGTTTCGTGTTCTGTTTCACTGTCAAACATCTTCAGTTTGGTCAAAAATTTAACCATGAATCGTCTTACAAACGAACAACGCTTGCAAATCATTGAATTTTATTATCAAAATGCGTGGCTCTGTTAAGAAAGTTCATCGCGCTCTTCTTCCATTTTATGGTCAGTTTAATCGACCCACTGAAGCGGCTATTCGGGCTATTGTGACTAAATTTCGCACCAAATTTACATTGTTGGGAACATTACACCACCAACACGCTTACGTAGAGAGCGAACTGAAGAAAATATCGCAGCCTGTATCGGCCGGCCAGTGTTAATGATGACCATCAATTATCGATTCGTCGCCGTTCGCAGCAATTGGGCCTCTGTTACTCAACAACGTGGAAAATTTTGCGGAAGGATTTAGGTGTGAAGCCTTTCAAAATACAGCTGGTGCAAGAATTGAAGCCGAACGACCTACCGCAACACAGAATTTTTGGTGATTGGGCTCTTGGAAAGTTGGCCGAAGATCCACTTCTTTATCGAAAAATTGTGTTGAGCGACGAAGCTCATTTTTGGCTCAATGGATACGTAAATAAGCAGAATTGTAGATTTTGGAAGGGAAGATCAGCCAGAAGCATTGCAAAAGCTACCAAAGCATCCAGAAAAAGTCACAGTTTGGTGCGGTTTATGGGCTGGTGGCATTATTGGACCGTACTTCTTCAAAGATGCTGCGAATCGTAACGTAAATGTGAGTTGTGAGCGCTACCGTGAGATGATATTCAACTTTTTTTTTTGCCCAAAATGCAAGAGCTTGACTTGCATGACATGTGGTTTCAACAAGACGGTGCCACATGTCACACAGCACGCCTAACAATGGACTTATTGAGAGGCGAGTTCGGTGAACATTTTATTTCACGTTCCACGGACCGGTCAATTGGCCGCCTAGAATGTGCGATTTAACGCCTTTAGACTATTTTTTGGTGGGGTTATGTTAAAGCTCATGTCTATACAGACAAGCCCGCTTCAATTGACGCATTGGAAGACAACATTGAAGCATTTATTCGTGAGATACCGGCCGAAATGTTGGAAAGAGTCTGCCAAAATTGAACTAAGCGGTTGGACCATTTGAGGCGCAGTCGCGGTCAACATTTGCATGAAATAATCTTCAAACATTAAATTATATGGACCGTAGTACTATCGATTCAAATAAAGATTTCATGCATTTCTCTGAATTTTATGTGTTTTTTTTTTTGAAAAATTTTCCTATAGCTCTTAAAAAATCACCCATTATAAGGCAACATACATATATTAAATCGTAAGTGGAAGACATTCAAGAGTCTTAGGACGTAAAGGCGATTACAATTTGCTCTTTTTTGGGATTTAGAGGGCACATGTGATAATTCTCCTCATGATGCCATAGGAAAGGCTATTGAAAAGAGGTGTATAGATTCTATAGTGTGGTTAAAAACCTTTTGCGTTGGCAGACTAGTGGCTGAAGGGTTATAATGACCAATTATGTATGTATGTTATGTGTGGGAAAATTAGGCTCCAGGCCAGACATCAAAATAAAATACAAAAAATATTTCTTCGGCGACTTCCTCTCAGCAGATTTCTGGCAAAAACTCTGGGAGTAAATAAAATTGCCATGAAAAGTTTCTCAAAAATCTGTCGTTCGGAGCCGACTTTAAACTGTAGGTCCCGCCACTCATGCATAAAATTAACACACACAGCATAAGTGGTGTGAGAATCTAAGTCGTAAATCTGACTGAAGGGTTGTAATGACCAATTATGTATGTATGTATGTATGTATGCATGTTATGTATGTGTAAAGGAGGATACATTCTCCTAAGCTTAAATCCTTAGTGAACTGCTTGATAGGAATCTTTTTAGGTCTTTTTTTTTTGCAAATCTTTGCCTTTCATTAACTTGATGCCCTTAAAGAGACAAATAACTTATATTCGTATTTTTTTTTTTTAAATTATTAACTGACATCCTTCTAAACATTTCTAATTCATCAAACACTTTCCAATATCATCCCAACATTCATCCATCATGGAACAGTTTTTTGTTTCCAACAACAACGGAGAAAAAAAACGCAACGAAAACCTTCAATGGAATTGTAAACATTTTATTTATAATTTCTACTGATTTGTTCTCATATTTATTTATTGCAATTTCTTTCGATTGTTTTTTTTTTGTTTTCGATTGTTTTTTTTAATATTTATTTGCGTTTATTTAGAGAATTTCTGTCTCTCTCTCTCTCATTCTTACTCTGTTGCCTCTCTGTAATGATTCTTTTCACTTACACGGGATGTATTGTTTGAAAATTAATCACAAACCACAATAACACGCAGATATTCAACAATGTCATGCCACACATAGAAATACCAACACATACGTACAACAGCAGCAGACAGACATACAAATAGAGTGGCAATACTGACTGCCATAGGATTCACACGGTATTCAAATACAACAGATACCACGCATAAAAACACACACAGAAGAGAATGCGTGTGTGTGTCTGTGTGTGTTTGTTACACAAAGTATAGGCAAGTGAAGTGAGTGGCATAATGCATTTGCCAACATACTTGCAACAACAACACGAGCAACAACAATTGAAAACAAAACCAAAACGCACTTACTTATGTGGCCATGGTTTAGACAGGCAAAATCAGTAAAAACTACATTTGCTTACACAACAACAACGACAACAACTAAAGAGTTAAACTCATCATCATCATCATCTAGTTTGTGTTACCAATACTACTTTACTACACACACCAACTCTACTACGTTCTTTTAGTCTCACGCATAATTATGTTGTGTGAGATAAAAAAAAAGAGAGTGGAGTAGCTAGTGGTGGCCTAAGTTTCTGTGTTTATGTTGCAAAGGGTACCAGTGTACGTACATACATACGTACATATGTATGTATGTCGTATCCACATTATGGCCACGCATTATGTTAATAAGTGTAAAATGGGGCACACGCCAAAACAAAAGCATCCACAAAAAAACCAAGAGAGAGAGAAAGAGAAAAAATTTGAAATAAAAAAACCGAACAGCAGCAGCACTTATGCACAAATCAAGCCCGAGTCTGGAAATCATGAAACATATGCACAATGGCCATGGAATGGGAAAAGTCAAGGCAAAAAAGTACAAAAGTTTTTGGGCAACAATTTAAAAAAAAAAAACAAAGAAGAACAAGGAGATCTAGATCGAGATTATTTTTGACTAGACTGCAGGTATTGGGCAGCCATTCCTCTGAGCAACTTCTTCGATAAGTTTCGTGGAATCTGGTCAGTGCAGGGACTGGGCTTACCTTTGTTGTTTTTTTTTTTGGTCTTGGGAATCTTCGAAAGACACTTTTGTTTCAACAAAAGAGTGCACGATTCATCAACGCTGGTGTATACGTAATAAACTCAACCCCCTACATTCTTCAACCACTCTCTCCTCGCGGGACTGCCGTTAGGTATTACTTCGCGGAGGGCTGGTTTCACCTTCCAGCATAACTTCATCCCTTCTCTAGCTGTATTGGCTCCATAGAATCCTAGAATTCAACACTTCTTCCATAAGCCGGTTTGGTCGAAAACTTGTTTCCCCGGGCCATCTAAATCTGGGGCAGCATGTTAGAATATGTTCCGCATCTTCCTCCTCCTCTACACAGTTTAGGCATATAGGGGAAGTAGCATGTCCTAATCTGTGCAGGTACTTCCTGAGGCATCCTGCATCACGCAGTACTTCAGCTCGCAATGTTTGTTCTCCATTCAAGGGGTTGTAACAGGGTCAAGGTGACATGTCAATCTTCTCTTAAAACTGTTTTCCCATCGTGACTGCCATTTGTGCATGCAGGTCCTTCGTTCCTTCGCTTTTATAGCTGCCGTTTGTCCTGAATACTTGAGACGGTGAAAGTATATCCGCCTCATCTTAATCGCCAATATGTTTATCGGTATTGTCTTTGCCAATACCAGTTCGGCTTCATCAGACTCGCTTCATAGGGCACATATCTGTCTAATCGCGCTTAGACTATACACCGAGGACAGTTTCCCCTTTGTCGTCCCCACGGAGAGTGCTTCCGACCATATTGGGCAAGCATGTAACATTATCGACGTTGTAACCCTCGATATTATTTTCCTCTTAAGTGGATTTGGTCCTCCAATATTTGGCATCTTCCCTGTCAGTGCCCCCTGGGTTATAGAGATGCCATTTCGCCGATGAAATTCACGTGCTCCTTGGAGTTTAACCTGCCCTTGATAATTACTGCCAAGTATTTTATAGCCCTCTTTGATTCGATTTTAGTGCCTAAAACGACTGGGATTATCTATGGCATCGTGTGCGTTCTCAACAAAGCTACCATTCTAACCTAACTGACCTTATTCCAGAAGATCGTACGCGTCAGCCTTGTAATTGGGTGATTTTTTAAGAGCTATAGGAACATTTTTCAAAAAAAAACACATAAAATTTAGAAAAATACATGAAATCTTTATTTGAATCGATAGTGTACGGTCCATATAATTTAATGTTTGAAGATTATTTCATGCAAATGTTAACCGCGACTGCGCCTTAAATGGTCCATCCGCTTAGTCCAATTTTGTCATACTCTTTCCAACATTTCGGCCGGTATCTCACGAATAAATGCTTCAATGTTGTCTTCCAATGCGTCAATTGAAGCGGGCTTGTCTGTATAGACATGAGCTTTAACATAGCCCCACAAAAAATAGTCTAAAGGCGTTAAATCGCACGATCTAGGCGGCCAATTGACCGGGGTCCCGAACGTGAAATAAAATGTTCACCGAACTCGCCTCTCAATAAGTCCATTGTTACGCGTGCTGTGTGGCATGTGGCACCGTCTTGTTGAAACCACATGTCATGCAAGTTAAGCTCTTGCATTTTGGGCAAAAAAAAAGTTGAATATCATCTCACGGTAGCGCTCACCACTCACAGTTACATTACGATTCGCAGCATCTTTGAAGAAGTATGGTCCAACGATGCCACCAGCCCATAAACCGCACCACACTGTGACTTTTTCTTGATGCATTGGTAGCTTTTGCAATGCTTCTGGCTGATCTTCACTCCAAAATCGACAATTCTGCTTATTTACGTATCGATTGAGCCAAAAATGAGCTTCGTCGCTGAACACAATTTTTCGATAAAGAAGTGGATCTTCGACCAACTTTCCAAGAGCCCGTTCACCAAAAATTCTGCGTTGCTGCAAGTCGTTCGGTTTCAATTCTTGCACCAGCTGTATTTTGAAAGGCTGCACACCTAAATCCTTCCGAAAAATTTTCCACATTGTTGAGTAACAGAGGCCCAATTGCTGCGAACGGCGGCGAATCGATAATTGATGGTCATCATTAACACTGGCCGATACAGCTGCGATATTTTCTTCACTTCGCACTCTACGTAAGCGTGTTGGTGGTTTAATGTCCCCAACAATGTAAATTTGGTGCGAAATTTAGCCACAATAGCCCGAATAGACGCTTCAGTGGGTCGATTAAACTGACCATAAAATGGAAGAAGAGCGCGATGAACTTTCTTAACAGAGCCACGCATTTTGATAATAAAATTCAATGATTTGCAAGCGTTGTTCGTTTGTAAGACGATTCATGGTTAAATTAGTGACCAAACTGAGGATGTTTGACAGTGAAACAAAACACGAAACATGCGTGAGCTGTTTAAACCAGTGTTGCCAATAAGATAGTGGCTAAAAAAAATCACCGGTTAGAACAAACTCCAACTGCAGGTTGTGTCAGTTGAAAGGCTCTGTTGAAATCAAGGTGGCCACAGTCATTATTTCAGAATACATTCGAATAAGACTTTTTGAGGAGACCAGTGCTTTGGCCACAGTTCGAAATCATGAAGTTGTAGTCGCCGCAGTCTAGTAAATGGTGTGTTGGCTTATTAGATGTTTGGCCACGGTGCAAATCTGTCGCTTGGAGTAGACGTTAAACTATAGGTCCCGCCAATCATGTATAGGGTTGTGATGATCAATTATGCATGCTCAGATTATCGGACTCCCATATCAACACCGTTTTTGTAAACTTCCATAGAATCCACTGGAAGTCGCCGTGGTGTAGTAGGTAGTGTGTTGGCTTACTATTCGTAAAAGCCCGGGTTCGTATCCCAGGTCAGACATCAAAAATGAAATATGAAAAAAAAAAAATATTTCTTCGGCGACTTCCTCTCAGCAGATTTCTGGCAAAAACTCTGAGAGTAAAATAAACTGCCATGAAAAAGTTTCTCAAAATTCTGTCGTTCGGAGTCGACGTTAAACTGTAGGTCCCGCCACTCACGTATAAAATTAACGCACACAACATAAGTGGTGTGAGAAGCTAGGCCGTAATCCTGACTGAAGGGTTGTAATGGCCAATTATGTATGTATGTATAGAATCCACTGAGCTGAACATTTCAGAGAACCAGTACTTAAAGCTTAGAATCGCCTGTGAAAACTTGTTTCAGACGTGGCATATCTATCAGCTTCGCTCAGGGTCTGGAGTTCTTTATAAAGAATAGAGGAGGAAATAATCCGCCAACATAACAGGGTCCTTAGACGCATTGCAACAAGTGTTGCTTGTTGTTTGGCCATTAATATACATGAAAGCCTTACGAAAATCCCTTCATAAATCAAAAGACGTTTAAGACAGAGAGCTGATGAAGGCCTCAGGTAAAATCCACTTCAAAACTTCGATTTTAAAACAAAATTTTTTTTCGAATTTAAAGTCTTAGCCAATTACGTATGTATGTATGTAGTTACTGCAGTAGGGACTGGAGAACAGATTCGTAGCTTCTGATCGTACATTAGATATAAAAAAAGCTGATCTAATGGTCAGCTTATCCAGCAGAATCCTGATAGCGGTACTGGAGTCATAGAATAGCAGCCAGAAAGTGAAAAATCCCATGAAATTTCAAGGAACGTGATGCTAGTAATGAATGCCATTGAAGGACAATATAGATTGCGACCCATTGTGCACAGTATTTAGTATTGAAATCGCTAACAAAACAAATCGCTATCAGTAGAGAGCGTTGGCATTTTAAAACGCATTGAATGTAAAAGTAGAAATTCATGTTGATGGCTCCATGAAATGCTGCTGCTGTACACTTTTCATTATTCCACCAGAGTTGGTGTTGTTGGTTTTTTTTTTCTTGCACTCCACTTTACTTGAACAGCCACGACAATGTATTGAGAGAACCCCAAACAGGCAGACAGACAGACAGACGATTGCAAAAAACTAAAAATGTGATTGAAAACAAACTCATAAGCACGATGAGTATTGAATTGCTTTTGATAGGCAGCACGTTTGCCAGTTGCACGGTTGCATAGAAAAACTAAAGTAAAGAAGGAAAAAAGAAGTCTAGCGGTAGGAAGAAAAAAATCTAAAGCATACCATTAGGCAAAAAAAAACATAGGCCGCAATCATACCAGATGTAGGCCTCACTCAATTCTCTGGAGATATAAAAACAACAACAACACACAGAAAAAAATTCTAAAACAAAAACAAAACCAGAAAGTGAGAAAGAAAAAAATTGATTTTAAATAAACGTAACGTAACGCAACGTAAGGCAATGCAATGCAACAGAAAGTGTCAACATTGTCAACGTTTTCATCGGCGTCAACACTACTACGCTGTCTTCATTAGATGTGCTACTCATACCTACTTACATACGTACTTATACTTACGCACATATGTACGATGGCTTAATGAAGACGACTTTAGTGTTGATCTGGTTAATCAAAAATAAATTTCAAGTGCTTTTACGGGACGAAAGTTTTTCTCTCAAAGAGCCGCTCCGCAATTTCTTTGTTAGGGAAAGGAAGGAAATTTTCTAAGCAAATGGATGGTTTAATAGGGGGTGTGAAATTATTTTTGCATTCTGCCCTCTGGGCTTACAGTAAGTGGTAAGGCAGAAATGGAGGCAGTTTTAAAAATTAACGCTTTTCGCATTGATCTCGTAGTCCAATCAATGTCGCCAAAACGGAAGAGGTTTGGATTAGGCCAGGTTAGAAAATGTGTACTTGCCAATTGAGACAAGTACAGTACCCGGAGGTCCAGTTGACCTATTGTACAACGTCCTAATGGGGAGAGGACAATAGAGAAGATAGGAAAAAAAGAGAGGAAGTAGGAGAGGGAGAATGAGAAAGCAGAGAAATTACACTGACTAATGAAACACACAAGAGAGCGCGACTACACTAGTGAAGCCCTAGCACTTCAAGGCTCTCCATAGATACGTTATTAGTTTGATATGGTTGAGGCTTTAAGGCTCTCCATAGATTCGTTATTAGTTTAAAATGGTTGAGAAGTGCTAGGGCTTCACTAGTGTAGTCGCGCTCTTTTGTGTGTTGCGTTAACCCGTGTAATTCTTCTGCTTTCTCATTCTCCCGTAGTCTAGTAGGTAGTACATTGGCTTATTAGACGTAAAGCCAGTGTTCGACCTCCAGGCCAGGCATCAATGACAAAATACCAAAAAGTATTTCTTCGGCGACTTCCTCTCAGCAGATTTCTGACAAAAACTCTGAGAGTAAATAAAATTGCCACGAAAAAGTTTCTCAAAAATCTGTCGTTCGGAGTCGACTTTAAACTGTAGGTTCCACCACTCATGTATAAAATTAACACACACACAACATAAGTGGTGCGAGAAACTAGGACGTTGTACAATGGGCCAATTCGACCTCCGGGTACTGTACTTATCTTAATTGACAAGTACACGTCCTCTAACCTAACCTAACCTAACCTATGGAGAGCCTTTATGTCGGCTCTCGACACAGAATTCAAACCCTTAAAGAAGACCCTGTCAAGGGTCTTCAATCTCAACCTACTAAGGGCTGGACAATTACAGAGGAGGAGGCTTTCGATAGTCTCCAACTCCTCCTCATCACAACAGGACTATGGTAGGCTGGGATCTGTTCCAGATCCTTGTCAGCGATCTAGTCTCGCAGTGCCCCGTAATAAACCCAATAAGTAAACTTAAGCTGGTAAGATGCTTTTCCTTAAACTTCTCATGCAATAAAGCCAAAATTAGTCATTTTGTGTGGCTCCTAACACCATATTTTATAAACCAAATACCTGCCAGTTTATAATCTTTAATTGTATGCCAAAAACAAGTCGGTTATCGTTTATGACGTAAGCTCTGAGTTGACGCTTGCTGTTCTTATGGACTCATTTTCGAAATAATACATTCCTATGATGACTACAGACTATAATGAGCACCAAATTACTTTTTCCGAATGCAATAGCTTTTCCACTAACAGTCCCAGGTCCTCCAAAAACCGGGTTCTAGAATAACAGAGTTGCCATTTACCCTATGCGAATACGTATTGGATTCTGTAGTAAGGAACTTTGTGATCATAAGCAGTTTTTTTTGCAGACATTTCGGTATGCTTCGAGCTCAACAGGCAAATATTGTATCAGTATTTCGAGTCACTAAGTGCTACACTTGACGTGTTTGCATCAGCTTTCATATGAAGATATATGCCACGTTATATTTTGCGGGGTACCAGCAGCAGCATCATTTGTGTAAGCGGTCAGTTTGATGTTCTGTACAAAGCATTAAGGAGTCTAATGATTTCTGGCTATTATCTTTGTGGTTGAGAGTATAGAAAGCTGTTGTAAAATCTATAAATGGGCGGCTATCGGTAAGACCTCTCTAATACTGATAGTTCAACTAGGATCCATGGGGCAGTTGAGGCACAATTTTCTTGTACTAAGAGCTTGAAGTCGCTTGTAGTTGCCACAGTCTAGTATCGGGTCCGCCATCTAACGTTTTTTTTTTCTCCACTAGTGCTTATTTCGTGAATGGTAACACATAGCTCATGTCTGATTTGACAGATAATTAGTTTTATCCTTCCGCTGAACGAATATGGTTGTGTATACGCTTGAACAACGCTTGGGAATATTGTGACATTACTTTGAAAATCATGGTAATGTTGCAGAATGTGTGCGAAAATTGCGTACGGATTTTGGAGGAAGAGAAGCACCGTCAGCTCCGTATGTTCGTTATCTTGTGAAAAAAGTGAAAGAACCTGGCATCCTCATCGATAAACCAAAACGTGAAAAGCCAAAAACAGTGGGTACACCCGAGAATATTGCTGCTGTGGCAGAAAGTGTGCGTGAAGCGCCGTCAACATCAATCCACCGTCGTTCTCAACAATTGAACATTTCGGAGACATCATTGAGACGAATTTTGCATAAAGACCTTGGTATGACGCCATACAAAGTCCAATTGGTTCAGGAGTTGAAGCCAATTGACCATTCAATGCGTTTTTGCTTCGCTAAGTGGGCCTGTGATCGATTTACAGAAGATGCTGATTTTGGCAAAAAAGAAAATCATCTTTTCACATGAAACTCATTTTGATCTTGGCGGGTATGTAAACAAACAAAATTGTCGCATTTGGGGTTTGAAAAGCCGACACACCCAAAACGAGTCACTGTTTGGTGCGGATTTTGGTCCAGAGGCATAATTGGACCATTTTTCTTCGAAAATGAGCAAGGAGTGGCCTTTACAGTCAATGGACATCGTTATCGGGCCATATTGAAAGAATTTTTGTTCACAAAAATTGAAGAGCAGGATATTGGCAACATTTGGTTTCAACAGGACGACGCTACGTGCCACACAGCCAAAGCTACACTCGATGTTTTTGCGCCCTGTTTTTTAAGATCGCATTATCAGCCGCAGAGCTGATGTCGATTGGCCACCTCGGAGCTGCGATTTGACACCGTTGGACTATTATTTGTGGGGTGCCGTCAAAGATAAGTGTTATGCCGACAAGCCAGAGACAATTGACGCTTTAAAGGACAATATTCATGAAGCCATTGGTGAAATACAGCTGCACACAATCAATTTTGTGCTTAAAAATTGGACCGATCGTGTAGGCTACTGCATGCCCAGCCGAGGCAGCCATTTGAATGAAATTATTTTCCATTATTAACCGGAAGGATTGTACTTTCAAATAAAAAAAGAAATTTGAGAAAATATGCAGTAGTTTCGTTTTTAAAGCATTTTCAAAAAAAAAGTTATTTGGCGGACCCTTTAGACTGTGTGCTGGCTTATTAGACGCGTAGCCACGGTGCAAACCCTATGTCAGACTTCTCCAACCAAAACGAAATGTGAAAAAATATTTCTTCGGCAACTTCCTCTCAGTAGATTTCAGGCAAAAACTCTCTGAGTGTTAAAATAAAAATTGCCATGAAAAGTTGCTCAAAAACATTGTCGTTCGGAGGCGACTTTAAACTGTAGGTTACGCCAATCATGTATAAAATTAACGCACACAACATAACTGGTGTGAGAAACTAGGTCGTAATCCTGACTAAAGGGTTGTAATGATCAATTATGTACATATGTAAGGGAAGTTTGTTTAGGTCCCTTTGTAGCTTCATTTCTCTTGCCGCTCTCCTGTGCTTCAAATGATTAAATTTTTCGTGAAATGATTCCAATTCCCCTGAAAATTTTTTTCCGGCTTAGCATTGAACGAACAGAAGTTAAAAAAATTTTTTTTTAACAAATTTAATGCACAGAAATAAATTGTTTATATTTCATTTGTATTGTAAATTCTTTTTATTACAAAAAAAAAGGAAGAAATTAAAAAAAAGTATACAGCAGAATGAGTGTAAATTCCATTGGTAAACCCCCCCTAAAAATATGTTTTTAAGCACTAGAGTGGCTTGTATTTTTTTTTTTTTTTTTTTTTTTTGTAGAGAATAAAAAATAAAAATTGATTTTATGCTGATCATAAAGCAAGCACCTTCTCCTGCCCAAAAAAAAAAAAAAAAAATATTAAACGCCTGTCCCGGGCTTAACTGACTGCATTGCCTTTGGCTTATGCATGTGCCTGCTTGCCTGCCCTGCCTCGCATGGCCTGCATTATGCGCCAATGAAGCCAATTTTTGTGTTTTAGCCATTATATACTCGTTCAACCAAAATTTTTACAACAAAATTTTTTTATTTATTTTTATTGTACATAAAGGTGGTAGTGATGATGGTGTACATACATATACTAAACATATCTATACATTTGTATGTATGTATATCCAACAATATTCATGACATTTTCTTTCTATTTTTTAGTTTTTGGCCAATTTTTACTGGTTCTATGTCACACAGAATTCTATTTATTAGGCCCTCTTTTACCATTTTTAGCTGACGTTTGTTTGAGTGCCTCAAACAGTCTCATTTAATGATTTTTTTTTTTTATTTAGTAACTGCCTTAAAAAATATTGTCAAAAAAAAACAAAGAAAGAAAACGAAATCATTATTGATGATTCGTTTGTAGCAGCCAGCAGTCCCAGTTAGTGGCTTTATTCCATTGTATTGCCATTTGTAGTTGTAGGCTGTTATTAGTGTTGCAAATCAAATCAATTTCATCATAAAACAAGCAACATAGAGTGGCTTAACAATTGTCATTACTTGATTACATTGTTAATTTTATTTTAAAAAATTTGCACCAAAAATAATTTTAAACGCCTGAAAATAGACACCAATTTTTTTAAATAAAAAATTAATAAAAATTGTATAAAAAATTAAGGCCTTTAAGGCTTCTTAATTGATAAAAAAAAAGACTCTCATTTATTAATCATCCATAATACTTCACATTTCAAATGATTTCCTGGAATTTGCTTGAAATTTGTCCTAAAAGTATGCCTCTCCTTTAGAGAGCAACTTATCTTCACCATATGCAATATAACAATCTGCATTTGATCGTTTTCCTTAGTTAAACTATTTTTAAAGCCTATTTTAAGGGGTAAAATAAATGATATTTGCTTGAAATTTGCCCTAAAAGTATGCATCTCCTTTAGAGAGCAACTTATGCAATATAACAACCTGCATTTGATCGCTTTCCTTAGTTAAACTAATTTTAAAGCCTATTTTAAGGTGTAAAATAAAGGATGTTTGTTTGAAATTTGTCCTAAAAGTATGCACCTCCTTTAAAGAGGACCTTACGTTCGTCATATGCAATATAACACCCTGCATTTCCCATGTTTTATTTAGTTAAACTAATTTTAAAGCCTATTTTAAGGATATACTAATTTGTTTCACAGAAAACTGATCATTTTAAGTTGTTGTTACAAGTTTCTTTTAGTTTTACTTAAAAAGTAAATCATACTTTTACACACACACACACACACACACACACTCATAGCAGGTGTTAATAGCAATCAGCTTTAAAGTGTGAGTGTATCAGTGCAACAGTGTTTAAAGGCATGAGAAAATATTAAGAGTGGCCAGCCAGAGAGCAGAAGCCAAAGAAACTAGTTGTTGTAGGCAATTTATACAATACTAAGCATTGGTTTAACACTTAAATAAATAGGAGAGAGGAGATAAAGAGAGAGCGAGAGAATGCAATAAAAACAACACGCATTTTTATTAATGTTTTACAACAACGGCAATAAAAATTAAAAAAGGGAAATAAAAACAAAACAACTGCATAGAGCATGTAGGGAAGTGTAGGGCAGCTTTAGAGAGAGAGAGAGAGAGAGAGAGAGAGATTAATCTATTAACAGAGAGGGTTAATGCTCATTACGGTTACGCACAAACAATATTTCGTTTTTTTTTTTTGTTAAAAAAAAGTAATCGTAGGAGGCGAAGGTATTTCAGAGTAAAAAAAAAGGGTTCGTAAGTTTTACTCGTTTTGCCTTTGCTTTTTAATGTGTGTCTTGTGTATGAGTGTGTGTTTTTTGTTGTATTTCAATGTAAATACAGGCTCAATGCAGCAATTTAAATAAGCAAACGTTTTTCGTAAGTGTTTGATGGGTATGAGTGGAAGTGTACGAGTATTTTATTAATGATTTAGGAAGTTTAAGCTTGATGTAATGGCTGTTTGTCGAGTATTTGTTGTAGTGTTTCTTGTTATATTTATTGCTTGCGTTTTAATTTAAATACGATTACTTTACATCATCATTATTATTATTTTATTATTGTAGCCATGACGTTGACGATAATGATGTTTTGCATGTTGCTGATGCTGTCCCATTTCTGTTTCTTCCGTTTTTTTTTTATTTTGTTTGGAGTTAATGAGAGTAGAGGCCGTTATATTTTTGTTTCTTCTCTTTACACAGCTTTATGGCAGCATAAAATTACTCATTTTATATGCTTATATGGCGCCAATTGTTAATATATACGTTGTTTTTTTTTCTCTTTTTTTTTGTTTGTGTGCATTTTGTTGTGTGAAGTTGCTGCGTTATGTTACGCATACAATGAAAAAAAGATCAAAAAAGCTCCGCCTTTAAATTTATAAAAAAAAACCGACGAAACGATACGAATTTACGCACAAACATGTTGTTTTTTTAATGCCTGAGTGAAGGTTTCTTTCGCCAATTCCAATGTGTATGCTTGCTGCTGTCCTGTGTGATATTGTTGTTGTTTTTCGTTTTTCTCCTCTCTCTTGTATTTAACAAAATAGTGCGTAAACGACTGCAGCAGAGCAAAAATGCACCTACACAGACACAGACACTCAGGCTTTTACTTTAACTCTGTGATTCACTTACAATAATACGAGGTTTTTTTTGTTCAATAAAAGTGCCGTTGTTTTTTATGTTCGTCTCATATGTTATATTGTATATACAAAAACAAACAACAACAACAAAAATATGAGAAGAACTCCACAGAGATGGTTATTCTGTTTTTTTTTGCGGGTAAATGGGAATCCTTTGGTGCTTTTGCTATTATTTTTTACGATTATTGTTGTTGCCCTTGTTGTTGTTGTTGGTACAGAAAAGGGTGTCATTTCGTTGTTTTTTGTTTGTAACTAACGCGCTCCCATATATAATTTTTATTCCTTTTTCTATATACAACAACATCAAAAAGGAGTAAAACAACAAGAACAACAACATTGCATTGCATTGCTCTTTATATACTCTTGTTTTCCTTATTTTCTGTTAATACATGTATGTGTGTGTATATGTGTGTGTATTTATTTTATGCAATACTTATTGAAAATAAAAACAACAAAAAGACCAAGCCTTCTCTCATTTTTTTTTTTTTTTTTTTTGGTTGTTGTTGTTCATTTCTTGTTATTATTGTAAATGTGTTGTGGGTAGAGTGCATTTCCTCATTACCGTATAAAGAGAGCAGCGTGTATACCAGCCAACAAACAAAGTGTCACACAGAGATGATTATTATGGACAGACAAAGAAGGGAAAGAAGAACTTATTGTAAGTTACCGGTACTTTTTCTACTTTGTAGGCGTCATTGTTGTCTATAGGGAATATATACATACACATACAAGTTGTTTGTTATTCTTCCTCTTTATGTACCTCTCTCGGTCTACCCTTGTTAGATGTCTTCAACAGAATTTTTTTTCAGCTCAAAGAATTTTTCTTTACAAGAAATAAATTTAATAAAAAAAAAAAATAAAATCTTTGAACGCTTAATGAAAAAAATAAATAAAATAAAATAAAATAAAATAAACAGCCTATGAATATGCTTTTAATTCAAAAAAATAACTAGCCAGCCTAAATGTATGCTTATTTTTCCAAAGACTACAAACTACTAATCAAAATGAATTATTAATTAATTGCGCCTGCAAATATACTTTAGTTATTAATCTTTTTAGATTTCTAACCTTATTTCGCTGCTTTACTATCATAAAACAATTGAAAATAAATAGTTTTTAGTCTCATTGAGAGGAGTCAGAATTAACAATGGAAACATACCAAATTCAAAATAAATTTCCGTCCATTTACTGAGCTTAAATGGTCATTACAATCCTTTTAGTCAGGATTACAACATAGCTTCTCATACCATGCAATAGTGGGTGTTAATTTTATCCATGAATGGCGGAACTTATACGTTGGAGTTGAAGACGAACGACACATTAATAACTTTTCGTTGCAATTTGATTTTACTATCAGAGTTTTTGCCAGAAAGTAGCTGAGAGGATGACGCCGTTTTTTTCGTTTTTGTTCGAGATGTCTGAGCTGGGGCATGAAATACAGGTTCGTGTTCGTGCACACTATTTGCTAGACTACCTTTGCTTCTAATATACACTTAGTGTATGGTAACTGCAGTTAATGCCTTGACTACACCGACCTTCTTAAAAAAAATTATATGTTCGTGTTATCCCAACAGCCTTACCCTGCCCGAGGTCTTCTAAAAGTCTTAGAACGCTAACTCCAGTAAATAATATTCGATGCCACTAGTTCTACTAGATTTCAATTTCATTGGGGTTAAAAAAACTGTGTTATCCCAACAGCCTTACCCTGCCCGAGGTCTTCTAAAAGTCTTAGAACGCTAACTCCAGTAAATAATATTCGATGCCACTAGTTCTACTAGATTTCAATTTCATTGGGGTTAAAAAAACTGTATCCCTGGCTTATTTTCATTCAATTTCCAATAGATGGTAGTCTTCTTGAAACCCGGGAAGTTCGGGTTTATCCTGCATACATATGTAATTTCTAGGACTTTTAGTTGTTGCAGTGAAGAATATTCTCCATTGATTTATTGAAATTAGAAGCCTTGAAATATGCAACAAATGTATAGTAATTAATCCTCAAGTTATGCAGTGGTTTTCTCTCTATTAAGACAGATTTTTAACTGAAAATTAAAATTTAAATTTCACTAAAATTGTAGGACTTCAGTTACAAATGAAGAAAATCGTATGAAATTTTTTTAACGCCTTTAACATGGTCATTAAATAATTGCCTAAAATGTATTGTAAAAAAAAACATGGACTTACATTTCAAATGAAAGAGAGAGAGAGACAGAGAGAGAGAGAGTTAGAGTGAAAGAAAAAGAAATAAAAAATGTGTTTAAGTGATATACAAATCAACGTAAAGCAATTTTGTAATTGGTAATATCCTTTTTAAATTAAAAACTACCATTTGATTGACACTACAGTACAGACACACACCTTAAATGGGCAGCCAAAGCCTAAAACTCTGCAACAAAATTTAATATGAATGTTCAACTCATATTAAAAAAGTTCTTTTTTAAAGAGGGTCGCGAGGGGGAGATGAACTCATAGTTTTTTTTGTTCTTTATTGCAATAGAACATAGAAATTAAATAAAATCAAATTGTAAAGGAAAGGAAAAAAGGCACGGGTAAAATAAAATAAAACATAAAACAAGAGTTGTAAACTTTACAAATAAAACTAATGGCAGACAGTAGAAACACTTTACATGGAATCAGCAATACTTTTAGGCGTTTTATGTATTTCGCTGTATTTTTATGTTACATGTTAAGGCTGTTGAGTGTAAATGTTTCGATAGAAGTTTTTTTTTGTTTTTTGTTTCTTTTATATTGGGTTGTAGAAAAAGTATCTGCGCTTATTTACTTATTTAGTTGCTCATTGTAACCCTTCAGCCAGGATTACAACGTTAATTTTATTCATGAGCAGCGGCATCTACAATTTTATGTCGATTCTGAACTACAGATTTAAAAAGGTGGCAGAATTTTGTCTACGCCTTATAGAACGTTTGTTGAAAACTTTCTGACAGACTGTCGCTTCTCAATTCGATGCCTTAACTGTTTTGCTGCTGACTTTTGCAAATGCTTCTTTGAGTATCTAATTTCCTTGCGTATTTAACAGCTCGGAAAATCTCAGAACTTTGCTTCTGCATGCTTTGAAGGAGATACGAAATGTATTCAGTTGACTACGACTCCCCACATTACCACAAACCAGCGGACAAAAGAGGTATCCTGTCCCATAAACATGCATCTGTTATCTTGCCAAAAAACCCTTGTCAAAGATTCTTCCTCAAATATCAGACTCGATTCGGTGCTAAAGGGTGTTTTTTTATAGAGGTATAGGACTTAAAGTTGCAATAAAACAACGATGGATTATTCGATTGGCATGAATTTTATTTATCCGAAAGATAATCTTGTGGCATTACATTTGAAATATGATTTCTGGCATATGACAGCCACGGCTGGGGCGCATGTAGTCCAATCTGGACGTCCAATTTTCGATGACTTTTTCCAACATTTGTGGCCGTATATCGGCAATAATACGGCGAATGTTGTCTTCCAAATGGTCAAGCGTTTGTGGCTTTACCGCATAGACCAATGACTTTACATGGTCCCCACAGGAAGTAGTCTAGCGGTGTTAAATCACATGATCTTGGAGGCCAATTCACAGGTCCATAACGTGAAATTAGGCGGTCACCAAACGTGTCTTTCAATAAATCTATTGTGGCACGAGCTGTGTGACATGTTGCGCCGTCTTGTTGAAACCACATCTCCTGGACATCATGGTTAATCAATTCAGGAATGAAAAAGTTAGTAATCATGGCTCTATACCGATCACCATTGACTGTAACGTTCTGGCCACCATCTTTTTTGAAAAAGTACGGACCAATGATTCCACCAGCCCATAAAGTGCACCAAACAGTCAGTTTTTCTGGATGTAACGGTGTTTCCACATACACTTGAGGATTACCTTCACTCCAAATGCGGCCATTCAACCAGAAGTGCGCTTCATCGCTGAACAAAATTCGCTTATGAAAATCGGGAACAACGGTAATCTCGTTTTGGGCCCATTCAACGAATCTACGCCTTACTTGATGATCGTTTGGCTTCAAATCTTGCACGAGTTGGATTTTGTAAGCACGCAAACCAAGATCCTTCCGCAAAATCTTCCATAAAGTGGATGGACACAGATCCACTTCCTGTGCTCGATGGCGGATGGCTTCGTTCGGGTCTTCCTCAATGCTACGCTCTACAGCAGCAATAGCTTCTTCTGTACGCACCGTACAGCGTCTCTGAGGATGCTGCGAGTTAGCAATAAGAGTAAACGTGGTGCGAAAACGTTCCATGGTTAATCGAATTAACTGCTCTGATATTCGATTTTGTCGATGATAAAATGGACGTAGTGCGCGATACGTTTTCCGCACAGAACCATTATTTTCGAAATAAAATTGCATTATTTGCAAGCGTTGTTCAGGCGTGAGTTTATTCATGATGAATTGCCAAACCAAACTGAGAATAAATCACTTGACAGCTGTTAAATCGGTCGCCATCTTGAAAAGTAATGCCAACTTAAAGTTCTATACCTCTATAAAAAACACCCTTTAGGAGGAGTTTTGTTCTGCCATAAAAAGTTCCCTCTCCATCTGATCACCTAACTCGTAAGCGCTAGGAAGTTTCCAAGACAAACAACACGCTTGCAGTCTGCGCGTGTAACTCAGTAACTCACACATCATAATGTCAGTACCTCCCTTCATATGTCTAAAAGCCTTGTGAGAGCCTGCAGACTTAAGTTGTAGACTGAAGCTAATTTCAAGCGCTGTTTAGACACTATAATAGCCTATTGAGGGTAGATAGGTAACAGTCCTATGTTCCAGACCGCCTTGTTAATCGCAAATAATTCAGCTTGAAATTCATTGCACTCTTCAGGGAGTTTATAGGACGTCTTTGTGCCTGTCCCGGAGTAGATTTCATTTTCGAAAAATTCGTAAATATCGCACGACCATATCTTGATGGATCGAATAGGTTGTCGAAGTCACTTATCGACATGCTCAAGGTCTGGGTCCTCTGTACAACAATTCCCCTTTTGAAGTCACCCCAATAACGCCGAAACTTATCATATGCCTTAATGTTTAACTGTGTACAATTTTTGAGTTTTTAAATAAATTGAGCGCCACAAAGTATGCACTACACACTATTCTCTCTAAACCAAACAATAAAGCGTTGACATGACAAATAATCATAAAAACTGTAGAAATATATAGAAATAGGGACAGAAAACAAAAACAAAACAAACAAAAAATAAACGAAAAAAAACCAAAAAGGCTTTAGCATTGTGATATAAAATTGTAGTATGCTTTTAGGTGCGTTAGTAGTTTGGTGTTTGAAAAGTTAACCAGTAAATTAGTGTTTTTCGATGTGTAAACAAAAAATGAGAGAGAAAAAGACAAAGAGAGAGAGAGAGAGAGCAATGTTTATTTGTTTTGTGTGTGTTTTGGATTTCATACCACATTAGTTAACGTGTTAAGGTTTGGCTGCCTCAATTTATGCTTTATTTTTTGTACACACGACTATTTTGTTTTTTTTTCTATTTGCATGATATGTATGTATGTGTTTACACATACACATAAGCATGCATGCAT
Source organism: Sarcophaga variegata (assembly GCA_932273835.1). Lineage (NCBI taxonomy): Eukaryota > Metazoa > Arthropoda > Insecta > Diptera > Sarcophagidae > Sarcophaga > Sarcophaga variegata. The sequence continues at coordinate 7,419,479 of OW026361.1, read as the reverse complement.
TTGAGCTATCAAATGCATATTATTTTTATGCACTTCTTTGCGTTGCATACAATGATGATTGAGGGCTGCCTAAAAGTATGCCCGTTTTGGCATATTTTTACTCTCCATAAAAATATATAAACTGACCATACTTTTTCCACTTTTTTCCCTACTTTCTTTTTGTGTTTTGTTGCACTCACCCACCTTTTTTAAAACAAAACAAAAAAAAAAGAATTTTTTTTTCATTGTTTTTGTTTTTGATGCGGCATTAGTTGGTATGTTAGAGAACTTTTGTTGTATTTGTCGTGTGTGAGTAAGCCTGGAGTCTTTATATAAATGATGTACCACAAAATTTTAAACAATATAAGCATAACAACAACAACAACAACGGCAACAACAGCAACTATCATGATGACCCTCTAACTTTGATAGAAAAAAAATATTTTCGGGGGCTTTTTCCCATGTTGTGTGTGTGCATGGGAACAGTCAAACAGCCAGTTTTTATATGCACAAAGTGGAAAGATATTACAAAATATAAAAATATTGCGTAGTTTCGTATAAAAACAATACATACTCATACTTAAACACATACACACACACACACACACAGAATGATTGAAACGAAAATGAAAAAAAAAATTATTTAAAGCATAAGCTTAGGCGTTAGATAGTTAAAAATTTACAGCATCTACAAACAAAAACCATCATTGGACATCAGCTACGAAAACATCATCAACATCATACTCTCATACTCATCAGCAGCCTGATGCATGCTATTGATGATGGTTGTGTGATAATGGCGATGGTGATGGGTATTGTCAGTTAAATTTTTGTAGCTCCCTTGCAACAACAAGCGGGGCAACAGCATTTAGACCCGCAACACAAACCATTACCCATCATTTAAAAGCAGTACAGCATGTGCTCTCTGTCTGTTTGAAACGAAATGAAATTTTTATAACCAAATAGGTACGAGGGTTCATGGGGTTTATATGGCCAAGTGCATAACTCATATGCATTTTTATTTTTAACGCTAAAAACTAAAATAAATTTTTTTTTGTTTTTTTTTTTCAAACTCTATTCCCTTTCTTCTTTCTCTTTTTTTTTTGTTTTAAATAAAATAAAATTTTATTTTAAATAAAATAAAATACATACACATGCCAACAAATAGCCCAACTCTCTTGTCTATATTATAACGGGATATTTTTTTTGTTTGGGGGCTGCTCTTATACCCCAGGTTTTTCTATTAAAATTACGTTACGTTAGGTTGCGCAAAAGGCGGTTAAGCAGGAAGCACAAAATTTTTGCGAAATGTTTGCGCAAAAATATCGAAACACGAAACAGCCTTTTTGAAATTGGCGTAAATATTTTTGACTCTTTCCCATAAAAAGGCGTTACGTTTTTAAAATTTATTTTTATTTTTTCCTATTTTTTTTGTGTGCTTTGGCACTAAACTCATACCTCTTGAAACAGCCTTAAACTATGCAACGATTTTGTATAGATTTTCAAATAACAAAAACAAGTTCCCAATAAAAATAAAACTTTTATATTTTAAAATTACCAATAAATATGCAGGAATTTATACAAAATTTTTCTATAAAAATTTAAAGCATAGAAATTCTAATGATGTAAACCATACATAACGATTAAATTATTAGAAGATTTCCAATCAAACATTTATAGTATTTTATTAATCCTCAAAACACGCCTTAAAGTAGGCTATATATATGTTCCTCTTACTCCTCTAGGGAGCATAGGGCCGCAACAAGTTGGTTCCAATAAGCTCGATCGTCAGCGCGGTGTTTGACTTCGTTCCGCTGTAGACGTAGTTTTGATAATTCGATTGTGATTTGGCGTTTCCAGGTGTGTGATGGTCGTCCGATGCGCCTGCTTCCCTGGGGGTTCCAATCTATGGGCTTTCCTTGTGATGTCGTCTAATAACTTGCGAAGAGTGCGCCCAAGCCAGCCCCACTTGCGTCTTCTTATTTCCATCTCTATTGGTTGCTGGTTTGTATCTGACCAGAGTTGGGCATTGGATATTATGGAGGGCCAGTAAACAAGCATGATTCTATTTGTTAACAAATATTTGAATAGACTGGGAATCTCGGGGTGCCATATTCCACGTTTCGCAACCGTAAAGTAATGTGGATTTGACGTTGGAGTTGAAAATTGTAATTTTGGTGCGTCTCGATATATTAGATGATTTCCAAACGGGGTTAATTTGGGCAAAAGCTTGGCGTGCCTTATTAATGCGGCTGGCAATATCTGCTGATGAACCGCCGGATTTAACGATTATACTGCCCAGATAGCAGAAGGACTCCACTTCGTCAATTTCCTTGCCGTATATTAGGAATTTCCCCGTTGCGTTAGCATTCATTCCGAGTGATTTGGTTTTGTTGATACTCATCTTTAATCCAGCTAACTTTGCAGTTTCGCTAACTAGATCCAGTTTCGACTGCATGTCGGAGAAAGAATGGCTTAATAAGCATATGTCATCCGCATAGTCCAAGTCTTCTAATCTGTCTTGTAGACCCCATGTAATCCCTCTCCTATGATTTGTCGACTTTTGCATCACTACATCGAGGACGCAATTAAAGAAGAGTGATGAGAGATAATTTGATGCTCTTTCATAGTTGTTTCTCATGTAGTACGCGGCATGTTGCGTTGTTGTACAGTGTCTTTATCAAGTTCATTATTTTAGTAGGCACACCCTTGCAAGCGTGGTCAACAAAGTTATGCCTTTCCAATTCTTCCTGTCGGTCAAATCGCCTTTTTTGGGAGATTTATAATTGAGCCGGCGGTGATTTCGTCTGGTATAGATTCGTTATTCCAGAATGCCCTCCAAGCCTGGAGATTTGTTGTTTTTAATTGACCCAATTGCCCCGCTGATCTCATTTATTCCTGGGCACTCAGTAGATATGTTCTGATTCGACACGTGCGAGGTGCAAGTGCAGATTGAATCTTGTGGAGCAGACGTTGTATTCAGCATATTGGCGTAAAATTTTTCCCACAAGCTGAGTTGCTGCTAGGCTATAAATAATACAAATTATTACTGTCAAGAAATAAGCAGAATTTGAAAATATTTTTCTCTTCAAACACATTTAAAGAAATAAAACATAATCTCAGGGTCTTAACCAGAAATTCTAATGCAAAATTATAAAAATGGTTCCTATTGAAATTTTCAATTATTTTTGCTTTAAATATTGCTTTGTGGTATACTGTCTTTCGGAAAATTGAAACTTGGCTCTTGAACAGATTTAAAATCGAATACCTTGCAACTCTACTTCAAATTTAATTTTTTTTTTGTTAAGTTTCAAAGATATTGAATTTAAAAAACCCTGAAAGTATACAACAAAAATCATGAAACCAGATTTGACATCAAATACTATGCAACTCTACTTCAAATTTAATGTTTTTTTGTTAAGTTCTAAAGATATTGAATCAAAAACCCCTAAAAGTATACAATAAAAATTATAAAACCTAAAAGTATGCTACATTTTCTAAGATTATCACTAAAGCGGCAATCTATCTTCAACTAACAATAATAAAATAAGAAAATGATAACATAAATCAAGGAAATTATCAAAATCTACCCATTCTTAGCTTGCAAGTTCTTCATCCAGCATCTTTCCACCACAAGGTTATATCCCAGTACCCATGTAATTTGAAAGTTGAACCGCTCCGCCATCTCATTGAGAGATTTCTAGATGCTGGTGACCATCGAGAGGCCATTATGCTAAAAATTAGAGTCCTAATAGCCGCCAAGCAATCAACTTCCTTTCCGCCAATATTATTATCCTTAATAGTCAGCACTGTAGCCGGTATGGCCAAATTTTTTGACTGAAAGACACTGCAGTAGTCTAAAGGCTTTATTGAGTAAGCTATCGACTCCGAATATGTTTCTCTATCTATGGTATCGTCCAGAAGGGGTATTTTCCATTCTCCTTTAACCGTTCCTCGAGAAATCGTACTATAGTGACTTCCATATTCCTGAAGATTTCATTAAGTGATCTATCGCCCATAGGCGCGGCTGTATTAGTTATTGTACCTTACAATAAAGATCCACCGGGAAGAGACATGGAATTTTCTCCAGCGCTTGGTACATTAAGCGTAAAATGCATAAAAATTCTTCGGTCTCTCTTATGATATTTCACTTGCCAGTTACGCCTTAAAATCGGCAGCATTAAAACTTACATACATACATCACTGGTCATTACAACTCTGCAGTCAGGATTACGACCTAGCTTCTCACACCACTTATGTTGTGGGTGTTAATTTTATACATGAGCGGCGGGACTTACAGTTTAAAGTCTACTACGAACGACGGATTTTTGAGTAACTTTTCATGGAAACTTTATTTTAATGCTCAGAGAGTATTTACCAGTAATCTGCTGGGAGGATGAATCGTGGCCTAACGTTTAATTAGCCAACACAGTACCCAGTAGCCAACACAGACTACGGCGACTCTACTAAGCTTTTCTGTTTAAATTTAGAGGACGTGCGCCAAGGAAAAGATTATTTTATATACAATTTGTTTACTTCATACCCTAGCCAAGCCGGGATTAATAGTAACAGTAGACTTTGCTGAGTGTTTGCTGGTACTCAAAGATCATCATCTAAAGGGTCCGCCAAATAACTTTATTTGTTTTGAAAATGCTTTAAAAACCAAACTACGGAATATTTTCTCCAATTTCTTTTTTTATTTGAAAGTACAATCCTTCCGGTTAGTAAGGGAAACTAATTTCATTCAAATGGCTGCCTCGGCTGGCCATGCAGTAGCCTACACGATCGGTCCAATTTTTAAGCACATTATCGATTGTGTGTAGCTGTATTTTACCAATGGCTTCACGAATATTATCCTTTAAAGCGTCAATTGTCTCTGGCTTGTCGGCGTAACACTTATCTTTGACGGCACCCCACAAATAATAGTCCAACGGTGTCAAATCGCAGCTCCGAGGTGGCCAAACGACATCAGCTCTGCGACTGATAATGCGATCTTCAAAAACAGGGCGCAAAAAATCGGGTGCAGCTTCGGGTGTGTGGCACGTAGCGCCGCCCTGTTGAAACCAAATGTTGCCAATATCCTCCTCTTCAATTTTTGTGAACAAAAATTCGTTCAACATGGCCCGTTAACGATCGCCATTGACTGTAAAGGCCACTCCTTGCTCATTTTCCGAGGAAAAATGGCCCAATTATGCCTCTGGACCAAAATCCGCACCAAACAGTGACTCGTTTTGGGTGCGTAGGCTTTTCAATGTATGCGTGTGGGTTTTCTGTGCCCCAAATGCGACAATTTTGCTTGTTTACATACCCGCCAAGATCAAAATGAGCTTCATCTGAAAAGATGATTTTTCTTTTGCCAAAATCGGCATCTTCTGTAAGTCGAAGCGAAAACGCATTGGATGGTCAATTGGCTTCAACTCCTGAACCAATTGGACTTTGTATGGCGTCATACCAAGGTCTTTATGCAAAATTCGTTTCAATGATGTTTCCGAAATGTTCAATTGTTGAGAACGACGGTGAACTGATGTTGATGGCGCTTCACAAACTCTTTCTGCCACAGCAGCAATATTCTCGAGTGTTCGCACTGTTTTTGGCTTTTCACGCTTTGGTTTATCGATGAGGATGCCAGTTTCTTTCACTTTTTTCACGGAGCTGACGGTGCTTCTCTTCTTCCAAAATCCGTACGCAATTTTCGCACACATTCTGCAACATTACCATGATTTTCAAGGTAATGTCGCAAAAATTTCCCAGCGTTGTTCAAGCGTATACACAACCATATTCGTTCAGCGGAAGGATAAAACTAATTATCTGTCAAATCAGACATTAGCTAAATGTTACCATTCACGAAAGAAGCACTAGTTGAAGGAAAAAAACGTTAGATGGCGGACGCGATAGTTGAGTTAAACCCATACAGATAAACAATGTCTAATTCGGTTTTATGCCGCCTGATAGCCAGCTTAGGCAATCAGGTTAACGTCAAAGGGTGTATACATCGCTAATGATTTGTTTGAAACTCCGGAAAATTTTGTGGACGTTTGGTAGCTTTAATTTTGCTCTGAGTGTATTGTGAAAATTTCTTTTTTAACAGAAGTTTCTAAGTTATTTGCCAGTAGAGGAGAAGACTTCGATGTCAGAGTCATAAGAAAATGTCCAACGTTGCATTTTTAACAATAAACTTTTGTAGCATATGTTCTGCGGCATTGGATACGCCTTAAAATCGGCAGCATTTAAAACAGATTCACCTTTCAAAAAGTCTACCATGCCCTTAGTACTGAGATTATTTTCTTTGGTTTGTTTTCATTGCCTACTTCAAGGGATTAAAAAATTATTTAAACCTTATTTTCAATAAGCTCTTAGGGAAATTAGATTTTCTTTTCTTTGAATTTCTTTTCCCATTTTCAATATTGTTTTTCAGTTGTCTTGACCGCATGTCTAAAATCTTAAGACTTCTTTATGGTGTTATTGAAATCTAGTCAATCAGTTGGCGATACCAATAACCACCAGCTTTAGTGAAACTATACTTAGTTTTTTCCCTTTTCCATAAGACTAAAGGCTGGCCACATATGTCATTCCAAAAAAAAAAGGGGGGAAGCGCATTGCTTTCCCGGAGTCCCACAAAAAAAAAAACGTTACAAACGAAACCACAAGAAAACTTTTTAGTTTTCTAAATAGCATTGATTTGATTGACGAAAAAATTCAATTGCAAATATTGCATGCAAAGAAACAAAAAACCCTTAAAATATGCTTTGAAAAAAAGAAAACGTTTGAAATCTTAGAATATAAGTTTCAGGAAAAGTTAAGTTTTAGTTTTTTAGATTGAATTTTTGCTTTTGATGTTGCTAACGAAATATTCTTGGGTGTTGGTAATAGATTTTATGTTAATCAACTGTTAAGTTTTGTAATAAAGCCACTACAGTGACTAAAAGTATGCTTCGTTTTTTTTTTGTATAATAAAACTAAATTCTCTAATGTATTTTTAGGCTTTTTACGAAATAAATTTCAATGTATGCTACAAAGTAAAATGTTTCGAGTTTGCACTCTCTCTCTCCTTCCCTTCTTGTAAAATTTCAAGCCTAAATATATGCAACAAAAATTTTCCATTTAAATAATTTTCTTTGCTTAGACTGTTAACTCTTATGCCACTGCTTTTTTTGTACATTTTGGGTTTGGCGTTGACATTTTAGCCTGCATTTTACCCCAGCCTTTATTCTTGTATAGGCAAACTACCTACCCTTAGCTAGAGACCGTCTATATCCTTTTTACCATATCCCTTAAGAAGTTTTAAAGAAAAAACGTCTTTAAATCTTAAGTTTTGTGGGGTCTGAGTTTGAGAGATTTTCTAGCAGCATAGTTGCTGTAGTTTTTGTCTTGTACAGGGTATCCCCCCTCTCAACCCAACTGTTGCTTGTAATTATTTATAGAAACCTAAAGAAAGAAAGAAAGTCTCTCTATCTCGATAAAAGGCTTTTGAAATTTGCCTTAGAATTCAAGCAGACTTAGGGCCTTAGAGAAAGCATTAGAGGAACTGTTAGGAAGGCCTGCTGTTGTACGAGTATATGTTGCAAGTTTTATGCCATGCCATGCCACGCCATGCCATATATGTTGTGTAGTTGTTGTTATAAATTAAAATGCCTAAACATTTGAGTTGTTTTACCCAAAATGTTAGAAGAGTTTCTTTTCGTTTTAGAAAATAAAACAAAAAATACAAACAACAACAACACCGAGTCATATATTTATATGGAGAGAAGAGTAGTGTCTTGTATGCATAAGTAAATGGCAAGAATTTTGAGGTTTCTTGTGCTAAACCCATACCCAACCATATCCTACTCTACCCTCTATTCATATCCTCTAATCATTTTATGTTTTATAGTGTGTGCCTTTGCTTTTGGGTAATAGTTTTCAAGACTTTTTGCTTTGATGATTTGGAAAATTTTCCAGTAAAATGTCTGCCTTTTTCTCTTCGTTTTTTTGTATTTCATTTTTGTTTTTATTCGATTTTCTTTTTGTTGCTTTTTTCTTGCTAAAAAGTAACCCACAAGAAATTGTATTTCTCTTGAATTTTAACGCCTAAAAGTATACTTTAATTTTCTAAAATTTTATTTTGTTTTAATTCAATACAATGGAGCATAAAAATAGTCTCTAATGCTTGGCAATTTAATTAATTGGATATAAATATTTATTTTTCTCTCTATGAATGTCATTCTGGATGGTAGTTGAAAAATTAATTACTTATCAGCCTGAAAATATGCTTCGAAATTTTTTATTTTGGTTAAGGTTTCCTTAAGAAAGCGAAACACTTTGAAGCGAAAGGTCAAAAACATAGTGTGAAGCTGAAAAATTATTTAAAAAGTCAGCCTGAAAGTATGCCCTAAAAATTTTTGGTTAGGGTTTCCTTAAGAAAACAAAACACTTTAAAACGAAGGGTCAAAAACGCAGTGTGCAGCTAGAAGAATTATTTAGAAAATCAGCCTGAAAGTATGCTTCAAAATTTTTATGGTTAAGGCTTCTTTAAAAACAAAAAAGGGTCAAAAACGTATTGTGGATCTGAAAAATTATTTTAAAAAAGTCAGCCTGAAAGTATGCTCTAAAATTTTGGGTTAGGGTTTCCTTAAGAAAACGAAACACTTTGAAACGAAGGGTCAAAAAGGTAGTGTGAGGCTAGAAAAATTATTTTAAAATCAGCCTGAAAGTATGCCCTAAAATTTTTTGGTTAGGGTTTCCTTAAGAAAACAAAACACTTTGAAACGAAGGGTCAAAAACGTAGTGTGAAATTAGAATTTTTTTTTTAAAATCAGCCTAAAAGTATGCCCTAAAAATATTTGGTTAGAGTTTCCTTAAGAAAACGACTGTATCGGTCTCTATAAAATGAGTCCTAAAATGTGCGAAAAAAATTTTTAATTGGATTTTAATAACATAACCTTTTAAATTATAAAAATTCATATAAAATAAGCCCTAAAATATTCTTCACAAAATTCTTTTCAAAATTAAATTCTTAACCCCTTTCCCATCATATGTTTTTATCATTCCAGGAAACCATACCACCAGCTCCCACACCCAGTGAAACAACCAATTCTTCCGATACCAACACGGAACCAGATCCCTATGCAGGCCTAATGAAAGACGCTGACAAACTGAAACTAATGCTGTTGGCCTGGAATTATCAAAACTCGAATGCTGTACGCAATGGCACTGAGGGACCCGATTTGGGGGTGGTTGGTGGTCTATGGGCCCAATATCAAAATGCATTGGCCCAAACTGCGGCAGCTTCCGGTAATAAACTGGATGCCTCTTTGTCGCCTGTACCGCGGGAAGGGAATCCTTCTCCCATGGAGGCGCAAGATGAAACCAATTCATCAGGGCAGAAGGAGGAGGATGAGGGTTCGGAAGATGATTCTGATGATAAAATTGATGAGAAATTGTCACAGACCCATGATCCGGAACGGTTAAAGGCATTTAATGTGAGTTTTTTTGAACGATTTCTTCTTAAGCAAGACTTTGCTTATGAAATTTTTTCTTCTTTTTCAGATGTTTGTGCGTTTATTTGTGGACGAAAACTTGGATCGCATTGTACCGATTTCGAAGCAGCCTAAAGAAAAGATACAAGCCATCATTGACTCTTGTGCACGACAATTTCCCGAATTTAGCGATCGTTCACGCAAACGCATACGCACCTATTTAAAGTCCTGTCGCCGCAATAAGAAAACCAGGGATGGTTGGGAAAATACGGTAAGCACGAGATGTTTTTATTTTGAAATTCATTTAAAAAAAGAAGTTTTTTTCCTTTCTTTTTAGACTCGTCCCACACCAGCCCATTTAACTTCCGTACAAGCAGAACAAATTCTGGCAATTGCTTGTGAAAATGAGTCGTTAAATGCGAAACGCATGCGTATAGGCTTAGAGCCAATTACACATGCCATACCCGCTCCTGGTTCTGCGGTAGCAGCTGCTGCGGCCGCTGCTGCTGCAGCCGCAGCCGCTGTAGCGGCCACTACTAGCTCAGCGGCCTCTATTGGAGGCGCTAGCACTTCGTCCACCGTTACTTCAGCCTCTGCCAATGATGGTTCTAATGCCGCCTCCACAGCTGCTTTACCTTTTGCCACCGGCACGGGCTTTGCACGTTCCACACCTAATTCAGAGACTGCTGAAACCTTGACTTTAACACCAGCCGCTGCTGTGGCGGCTGCTGCAGCTGCGGCAGTAGCTGCCTCCTCTAGTGCCGGCAGTGCTGGCATCAATTCGAATCGCAGTTCACCTTTAGCTTTAAGTTCGAATGCCAGTGCTTCGGGCATGGATATAAAACCGCTGGCTAATGTTTTAGCAAATGGTAATACCGGAGCAAATGGCAACACAAATGTATTGACTGGCATGCCAGCTACAAGTCCTTTGTATAGACCAACCGATTTTACATCGCCTAGTGCAGCCTCACCATTTGTGGCAGCAGCGGCTGCAGCGGTGGCGGGTCGTACGCCCACATATCCAGCCTATTTTCCGGGTGTAGGCACTTTGGGCAATGGTAAGTTGGGGAGACAAGCTTTTTTTGAGACATTTTTTGTTAAAAAAAAAACAACTTTTTTCTCTTTTCAGTTACACCCACAGATCTTTCCATGAAGCCTTCCTCCTCCACTATTAATACGCCCATTACCTCCTCCACCACAATTAATACCATAAATACCATGAATAATATCAACAACAACAATAATAATAATGCACAAAATATTAACACACTGGCAACGCTAAATCAATTGAACGTGAATACAAATCTGAACAATGGCAACATTGTGCCGAGCACTAGTGTGTTGGCTACGGCAACACAACAGCTGCAACAACTGCAACAACAGGCCCAACAGCAGCAGCAGCAACAGCAACAACAACAACAGCAGCAACAACAGCAACAACAACAGCTGCAGCAACAACAACAGCTGCAGCAACAACAACAGCAGCAACAACAACAACAACAGCAGCAGCAACAGATACAAATACAACAACCTCAACTGGGCAGCTTGAATAACAACAACATGGACATTAATGTGGTGAGGCCACCACCATTGTTGCCACACAAGTTGAGTCCCAATGAGATAACAGCGGCACGCCAGGTTATATCGGCCTATCGAGAGAGTGCTGCCTTTCTGCTGCGCACTGCTGACCAAGTGGAGCAACTGCTGGTGCAGCAACAGTAAGTGTGGGTTTTAGCCAAATGGATGGAGGAGGTATGGCTCATGAATCATGGACAACAACAAAATGATTTTTAAATGAATTTTGTTTTTATTTCTTATTTTTTATTTATTTATTTTTTATTTTTAATGAAGTTTTTTACAATTAATTTTTAAGTTTTAAGTTCATTTGTTGGTTTTTTTAACAGAAAACAAAACAAAAACCCTTTAAAGTTTATAAAATGAAACTCATAAGGGTGGTTCCTATTATTGTATACAAAATGCTTAAGAAAATATTACTAATGTAACGTAGCGTAACGTAACGTAACGTAACGTAACGTAACGTAACGTAGCGTAACGTATAACGAATTACTAACTTAACAAAGAAAAAAACCAAAAACCAATAGTCAAATACAAACAAACAAACGATTGAATTAAAAAACCAATAAAACTTTACTTTTTAAAAAACATAAAAAAAAATTATAAATTAATTACAACTAAAATAGTCAATATTTAATCATTAACAACCAAAAACAACAATAATTTAAACACTCTTAAAAGGTGTTTAAATTTTGCAAAACCCAAAAAACTCTATTCAAACTTCAAAATGCGAAAAACTTTAACCAATTCTTCCGTTAAAACTTAAAAAAATAAAAAACAATTTAAATATAAAAAAAAACAAGCAGAAACCACTATTAAATATTTAAATAAACAATAAACAATAGCTACAACAACAATAAAAACCAAAAAAAATATTTAAAAATAATCCACACTACAATTTTATTATTCTTACAACCAAAACAAATATTTAATCCAGCAGATCATATTACAAGAAAACAATAAACAGCTCCTCCTTACGCCCCCCCCCTTTACCCTTACAAATCAATAGAATTAAAATAAGCCAAAAAAAAACAGAAGAATAAATAACCATTAAAAAAAATAGTCAACAAAAAACAAAATAAAATTAATTATTTTTATTTATTATTATATTTTATAAATATATTTTTTGTTTTAATTTATTTATATTTAAAAGGAAAATATTTTTTTATTAATATTAAGTGTTAAAATCTTTATTTTTCAAAACGAACACGAATTTTAAAAATTAAAAAAGAAATGTTAAAGGAAATGAAAAATTAATTTTAAATTAAAATTATAATCTTTATAATTTTTTATAACAAAAGCAAAATTTACAAAAATATATTAAAAATAAAAAAAAATACAACACAGGGTGATATAACAAAAAATTATAAAAAAGAAAGATAAAAACAAAAAATAGTTATCGAAAGAAATTTAAAGTTTCACTAACAAATTAATTGAAAATGTATTCTTTATTAAATTTTTCGTTTAATTTTTCAGTTAAAACTTAAATTATTTTTATTTTGTTTTTTAAATTTTTTTTTATTTTTAATTTATAATTTGAAGATTTTATATTTTTTAAATTTTTTTTTTAAATTTTTCTAATAATTTTTTTTTTTAGTTTTATGTTCTTTCAAGTTTTTAAACTTTTCTTATTTCTCGGTCAATATTTTATAATTTGTTTTTATAAATCTCTTTAAATTTTTTCATTAACTTGAGAATTCTTTCATTTTTCGTTAGTATTTTTTTTTATTTTTGAAATTATTTTTTCATTTTTTTTTAAATTTATTTTTCATTTTTTAAATTAATGTTTATTTTTAATTTTCATTATTTTCTTTATTTTTTTTTACTTTATATTTTTTTTTATTTCTTTTTATTTTTCCATTAATTTGAGAATTTATTTCATTTTTCGTTAATGTGTTTACCATTCACCTGAATTTTAATTGAAAATTTTAATTAAAACAGTTTAAACAATTTTGCTTCAAAAAATATTTTTTTTTGTTAATTTTTTCATTATTTTAGACAGAAATATACCTTAAATATTTAAAAAATACCCTATTTCTTTAACAATTTCAAGAAGACAAAAATAACAATTATTTCCTTTTGTAGAAGGATATTCGTTAAAAATAACCCTTCAAACTGCATAGAAAACCTAATTGATTTTACAAAAATATACCCCTGTACAGTAGGTTATCGTAGTAACTGATAACATTTTTAGTCTACGAGAATAATATGCTTTTTGATATTGTTACCGATATTCGAACTTTCTCTCATCAGTTTTTTTTTTTTTTTTTATTGGAGGCATCTTCCGTAAAATTGTTTGTCGTATCTTCCCAATTGAATGTTGTTTTGGCAAAAGTTCTAGAAGCAACCGAATTGCCTCCAAGAAGCTACTCAAAGCTATCGTTTCCAATTTGACGTTAAACTGTAGCTCCACATAACATGTGTGCTGAGAAAAACTAGACCGTAATTCTGTTTGAAGGCATATTAGACAAGAGCGTTGAGTTAAAACTTCAACTATGAACACTTTCGAAGAAAATTGAGTTTTTTATTTTTCTGAATATAATCAGAACTTGTACTATTTTTAAGCCCTCTCGGTAAATTTTTGTCAAACAAAACTTTTTTTGGTTGAGTCTATTTTAAAGAAAGTTCCGAACGCCGTATTTAAAATCTTAATTCTGTCTATCTACGTACATCTATCTTCATTTAATCTGAGAAGTCTTAGAGTCTCTGTTTGTCGGTTTCATATTCTATTATGACTGCACTATAATGGCAGTTTCGGGTTTCAGGCGTTGATGAATAACTCAGTCTGTAACACGTTCGTTCTATATATGTATACATCGGTTGTAATAACAGTAAATCCATTATTTATTATATAAAATTATAGTAATCGCCGTAGTCTAGTAGGTAGTGTGTTGGCTTACTAGTTTAAGTCTCGAAATATCATGAAATAAATATTTCTTGTGTTTTCAGCAATTATTGAGCAAAAGCTTTGAGAAGTGGAGTTAATTGTTCGTCGTTCGGATCGCATATTAAACTGTAAGTCCCTTAACTCTGACCTAAAGGGTTGTAACGACGAGGAATGTTTGCATGTGTCAGTATTATTTAGGAAACCTAAAGGCTATAAACTGAAGTTTTTGTTAAGTGTTAGACAGTATCGAGAAAAAGCTATAAACTACTTTCAAATTAAAATATAAACACATATAAATTCGCTAGGTTCGTTAGATCCCGAGATCTCGATTTCATTCTTAAATTGCCCACTAAATGTCGAAGTACAACGGCGTCGTTCTAAAAACTCTGTTTAAAATTTCACAATTAATTCGAAGGCTCTCTTGAAAACCATAAGTTTATGCACGAGAATTTTATGAGAATTTTTTTTTAATTTTTAAATTTTAATTTGAAAAGAAAATTTAAAAAATATTTTTTTAAATTAAAATTGTTGAATTAAAATTTTAAAAAAATTGAAAAATGAAATTAAAAATATTTAATTATATTTTTTATATACACAATTTGGTTTTTAATTTGATTATAATTAAACATTATATTTATTTTGTTACATATTTTTTGGCATTTAAGTTAATATTTAATTTTTTTTATTGTTTATTATTAAGTTTTATTTGTTTTTTTTAATAAATATGTATTTTTTTATTATTTTTAAATTGTTTATTTATTTATTTATTTATTTATTTATTTATTATTAAGTTTTATTTGTTCTTTTAATAAATATGAATTTTTTAATTAATTATTTATTTATTTATTTTTTAATCTTTGTTCATATTAACTAAATAAATAAGAATAAAAAGTTAGCATTAATAAATAAATAAAATAAATAATTTAAATAAAAAATGTTCTCTAATTAATAAATATATTTAAAATTAAAACTAAAATAATATAATAAACTAATAAAACAAAAAAAAACAACTTTTTAGAATTTACTAAATTTTTAAAAATAGTCCTTAAAAACTAATTAAAAATAAAAAACGAAAAAACAAAAACCGCATAAAATATTTAAAGAAAATGAAGAAGAAAAATAATCAAAATAATATTGAAAATATACCAGACAGACACAAACACTACAAAAAAAACCAAAAGTTATTGTATTTTTAAATTCGTAAGAATGTATATTTAAAATTTATTACAAAAACAAAAAACAAAATTTTGTCTAAAAATTTGAAAAAAAATTTAAATAAATTTTTAATTGTAAAATCCTTAAATGCTGTTTAAATAGCATTAAAAACAAATTATTAACGAAAAAAAATTAAAAAAAAACAAACACATACAAAACAACTCGATATTTGTCAAATATTAATTAATTAGTATTAAAAAAAAACAAAAAAAATAATTAAAAAAAAAAATAAAAATCGATTTAATAAATAAATAAAAGAAAAAATAAATAATGAATTTATGAATTAAATGTAAACAAAATAGAGTTTCATTTCAATGAATAATCAGTTAAACAGGCCACCAACAGCTGGAGTACTGTGATCTTATAAAATAAATATACGGGCCTTAGGATGTCTTGTTCAGTCCAGTTGCTCTTATAAGCTACTGGATGCTATTCGGAAGTCGCCGTAGTCTAGTAAATAGTATGTTGGCTTATTAGTCGTAAGGCCACAGTTCAAACACCAGGTCAAAATGAAATTTGAAAAAAATATTTCCTCGGTGACTTCCTCTCTGCAGATTTCTGGCCAAAAAATATGAGCGTTTAAATAAAATTCCAATGAAAAGTTTCTTTAAAAATCTGTCATCAGAATCGACTTTTTAACGCCACTAATGTGTAAAATTAACACACACAAGATAAGTGGTGTGAAAAGCTAGGTCGTAATCCTGACTAAAAGGTTGTAATGATCAATTATGTATGTATGTATGTATGTAACACAGCAGCTATGGCGTCAATGCAACTCCAATCGTAACAATTAAGTTCCTGTGAATGCCTAGCTCATCTCAACATTTTTTTAACATCACCCTGATGTGAGACGCTCGTGCTTCTTCCCACAAAAATGTTTCCAATTCCAAGTCAATCGACTACTTGATTAGTAGTGAGTCTAATACCCCATTTACACTACAGCGAAATCTAGTACTTATGAGATTTCGAGCCAAATCTAGTCGATTTTAACTAGATTTCCCATACAAAACAAAATCTACTTATTAAGTAGATTTCGGAAAACTCTACTCAAAATCTAGTAAAAATAGAAATGCAACTATGTGTTTTGCCAAATAGTACTT
Organism: Sarcophaga variegata; assembly: GCA_932273835.1. Taxonomy (NCBI): domain Eukaryota; kingdom Metazoa; phylum Arthropoda; class Insecta; order Diptera; family Sarcophagidae; genus Sarcophaga; species Sarcophaga variegata. The sequence continues at coordinate 7,403,268 of OW026361.1, read as the reverse complement.
AAAAATACAACGCTGAGCAGGAACAAATGACATTTCAATTTAAAAACAAAACTAAAGCTTTAACCTCTTCACGCCCTTGGCCACATATGTGGACGTTTAATTTTTTATAATCATAATCATAATAATAATAAAAAAACAAAAATTTTATAGTAAGTTATTGACTACCAAATCTTCCAACAAGAGAAGTAAACATTTTACTGTTTGCCTGCACGGAAGATATTATTTCCGATGCATAGATACATAAAAAAACGTGAAATAATTCTTCGGCAATCTGTTTTATTGGATTATATCAAGAAATCGTTAATATTTGAAGAAAATAATATCAGATATATTTAATATAATAAGTTTTGCCATCACCACCTAAAAAATCTAAAAGCTGGACTAAAGTTAATCCTGGAATTTGACTGGACGGTATGGATCATTATCCTAAATACAAGGAACTGAAAAATCCCCCCAGATGTCACGACAAAAATTGTGTAAGACGAACTCACTACATTTGTGAGAAATGTTAAGAATATATATGCCTGATATGCCCGGAATGTATGAAATCATATCACACATAAATTACCATTAACGCTCAGTGGCCACAAATGTGGACGTTATTCCTTTTTGTGAATTTTCATTGTTTTTTGTTTTCTGAATTCCTATTTAAATAAAATTAAATAATTTAAAAAGAAAACAAAATTTAATCATTTTTTTGTCACCATAAAAAATTGTCCCTGAAGAGGTTAAGCATAACAAATGAAAAGTTTGGCGGCTTTTCGATGAACATATCATATGAAATATTAGGAACATCTTGCTCCCAGAATGACCCATGACGAACCTGTATTAAAGTGCGGTTTAATATTTATATATTATTACCTACATATATGCTTACGATACTAAATGCCCTATATTTTTCACTTTTATTTGGTATTAAACTAAATTTGGAAATATTATTATTTTCTTTTAAATTTCAGTCAGCTGTTTTTGTTATTAAAATGAAATCTTGGTACTGTCAAATAAATCCAGTGTAAACGATCTAGATTTTGAGCAAGATTTGAAATCGAATCTACTAGATTTCGCTGTAGTGTAAATGGGCTATTAGTAGTATTAAAGCTTCTAATGCATGATTACAGCTCCAGTGTAGGTATGTAACTCCTATCACATTACCACTTGCCAGAACAAATTTCCGCCTTCGAGGCATCCGTCAGAACAGTTAGAGAGTCATCCTACGATATCCTGTATTACGATATCGAGTTATTTCTGGACAATTGGCAATTTCTTTTGAAATCCTCAATAAAAAACCTTCAATCTTAAACACAAATAAGCATTCAATTACAAATTTATAAAATTTTTATATGAGTCATATATTATTTATAATGCTTTTAGGGTGCCCTGGTAGTCTAGAGGGTCGTGGGTTCGATTCTCACCAGAGACTCTGGTCTGTGACACTACACCGAGCATATGGTCACAGTTACTCCGCTCGTATGTAATTAGAATATAATTTGTAATTAATAAATAAATAAATATAATGCTTTTATATGAAATAGGCCTCCTACAATAAAAATTGCATATTTTTTAATTTACTAAAGAATCCAGAAATTTTATCCTACAGACGCTCATTAATTGATTTCCGCATAATTTTTTATCAAATTTTTAATTTCTTTCCCAAGATTTTCAACTCCAATTGCTAGTAAATAAGCCCCAATGTTGTAAATTTATATATTGTCCAGTCAGAAATTAGTTTAGTTTTCACTAGTGGGATAAGTGCTGCCATCTATACGTAACATTTCATGATATAATTTTACCTAAGTCAACAACCATATGTTAAAACTTGGTTTGTAGCGTCACTATGCAGCTCCAAATCTTCCAATGCTTGTTAAACCATAATATTGCTTTGGAAATTATTATATTGACAAATAAAAATAGGCCCGTTTTCTTATTGGCAGTAAACTGACGCCGAACATTAATATAGGACAGATAATGTAAGGAGGGCATAAATACAATGATCACAGAGATTCAACCCGGTAATAGGGCCGTGAGTAATATTGGCACGCTTAGAGCGTATCTTTTTCAAGTCGTGATACAGCTGGTTTTAGGCTTATCTGGCGTGGTAAACGTCCACAATGCATTAGGCCCTACTGTAACTTAGGCATTATTTGCCGAGCTCTATTGACCCTCCTCTGACGTTCTGTTGGAGTAGAAGGACATTAAGGCTCAATGCAGTTAAATTGTGATCTGGACAATGGAAAAGCTGCAGTATCGTAAAACTGTAGACACTGTAAGGCCAGCCAGCCACGCATGTATTAAATTAACACACTCGACATAATTGATGTGAGAAACTAGGTCGTAATCCTGACTGATGAATTGTAATGACTACTTATGTATGTATGTATGTATATATAGACGCTTTCAGTGCGACTACATGGTTGGTTGAATTTTCTTGGCAGAAGATTTGCTTTGATTTCAATATTCTAACTGAGGTCTTTTAGTCTAACGACTCCAAAGTTCCCGATAGGGCCCTTGAGCTCCAAAACCCTGAGAAATTAAATAGTCAAGCTACGTTCAAGTCCTTCATAAACACCATCTCCAAATTTGTTTTCATCCGTGAGATATGACAGATAATGCTCTGAGAAATTACGCCACTTCCAAAGGCATTGTGCGAGTAAGCTAAACCAGCTAGAAATTAATGCCTGGTTCAATCTTTATTAGGATATAACCCGAAAGGCTTTACCTTGCTCTTATGACCATAGTAATGGAGATATAGATTCGAAGTGATTTGCATTTTGCAAGCAACGTTCATGACAAGCTTCTTCACAGACACTTGCAAGGGGATAATCTCATTATGAACGCTATGGACAGCATGCGTATCATTTATATGCAGACAAACCTATCTCCGAGACTCCCTAGTTAATTTCTAGCAATTCCATGTTCCACTTAGACCAGCAAATATAATCGTAGTGAAATATCTGAATACTTTGAATTGAAGATATTTAAGGAGGAGGTTTTTCAAATTCTTAACATACATACTTGCATATATAATTGGTCATTACAACCCTTCCGTCATGATTACGACCTAGCTTCCCACACCATTTATGTTGTGTGTATTAATCGTATACATGAGTAGCGGGATCTACAGTTTAACATCGTCTTCGAACGACAGATTTTTTGAGAAACTTTTCATGGCAATTTTATTTTACTCTGAGAGTTTTTGCCAGAAATCTGCTGAGAGGAAGTCGCCGAAGAAATATTTTTTCTTATTTCCGTTTTGTTGTTGATGTCTGGCATGAGATTTGAACCGAGGCCTCATGTCTATTAAAGGGTCCGCCAAATAACTTTTTTTTTGAAAATGCTTAAAAAACGAAACTACTGAATATTTTCTCAAAATTCTTTTTTTAATTGAAAGTACAATCCTTCCGGTTAATAATGGAAAATAATTTCATTCAAATGGCTGCCTCGGTTGACCATGCAGTAGCCTACACCAGAAGATGCCGATTTTGGCAGAAAAAAAATCATCTTTTCAGATGAAGCTCATTTTGATCTTGGCGGGTATGTAAACAAGCAAAATTGTCGCATTTGAGGCACAGAAAACCCGCACGCATACGTATTGAAAAGCCGACGCAAATAAAACGAGTCACTGTTTGGTGCGGATTTTGGTCCAGAGGCATAATTGGGCCATTTTTCTTCGAAAATGCGCAAGGAGTGGCCGTTATAGTCAATGGCGATTGGTTATCGGGCCATGTTGAACGAATTTTTGTTCACAAAAATTGAAGAGGAGAATATTGGCAACATTTGGTTTCAACAGGACGGTGCTACGTGCCACACAGCCGAAGCTTCACTCAATGTTTTGCGCCCTGTTTTTGAAGATCGCATTATCAGCCGCAGAGCTGATGTCGTTTGGCCAGCTCGGAGCTGCGATTTGACACCGTTGGACTATTATTTGTGTGGTGCCGTCAAAGAGAAGTGTTACGCCGACAAGCCAGAGACAATTGACGCTTTAAAGGACAATATTCGTGAAGCCATTGGTGAAATACAGCTCTGCACACAATCGATAATGTGCTTAGAAATTGGACCGATCGTGTAGGATACTGCATGGCCAGCCTAGGCAGCCATTTGAATGAAATTATTTTCCATTATTAACCGGAAGGATTGTACTTTTAAATAAAAAAAGAAATTTTTAGAAAATATTCAGGAGTTTTTTCTAAAGTATTTCCAAAAAAAAAGTTATATGGCGGCCCCTTTAATCCAACACACTACCTACTAGACCCAGGCTGCTTTTTTAAATTTTTTACTCCTCTTAAACTTGCTTTTATTATAAAAAATTTTATTGTTTTTTTTATTAATTTTTATTTAAAATTTATTTATAAAATATACAATAATTAATCGTTTTATAATAATTTTTTATTTTTTATAATTTTTACTTAAAAACTAAAACAATTCGTAGGTGTTTTTTGACGTACAAAATTTATTTACAATAAAGGAAAGAAAAAAAAAATTTCGATTTTAAAAATAAAAATAAAAATTGAAAATAAAAAATAAAAAATAAAAAAATGATTTCAATGCCAAATAAATAATTAAACTACACAGTATTGGAATTAAACTTTAATCTCGTTCTTCTGATCCTTCTTTTTTACTTTTTTTTCTCATGACTTTTTAAAAAAGCTTGACATGACTGGTAAGCTTTTGAAAAATGTCTTTCAAGATCTCTTTCAAATGTTTTCTTTAAGGGAAGCACCTAAGGATTTTGTTGTTATTGTTTTTATTACTTAAAGTATTCCAAAAGCTTCGTAAAGCTTCTTGGAAGCACCTTCAACCATTATACGCGAACAAAAAAAAGGAAAGAAAACTGGCAAGATTTCCAAACATAACTTAAGATAGGCTAAGGAGATAAGCTAAGGGCCGTATAATTCAATAAATTTTCTATGATTGTGAAGGGAAAATATAAGAAAACATAACGGTACTTAAGAGAGACAGCAACTTAACTAATGAAGGTTAACTTTAATGATATTCAAAGCTTTTCAGCAAAAGCTCACGCCAGCACACCATCCAAGGCATGTATGACACCATTAGTGGCTGGTATATTAGAGGCAATCATTTGCGTGTCATTAACCTTGATTTTGCCCGCTGAGGTCTTTTGCAATATAACGGTCTTGCCGGTAAGCAACGAGTCCTTAACCTGGTAGAATCTCATGCCGGCAGAGAATAAAGTACCAGGAACAATATGTTTCATGGCAAACTCTTCGGCAGCTTCCTTGTCATTCAATAGTTTTTCCAAAGTATCCGATTCCAAATCCGAGAAACTCTTATCCACCGGGGCAAATACCGTGTATGTCTTAATGCCTGCAACAAAAAAAAAGCTTGTAAAGCTTTTAAGCTTTCTAAAAGCGTATAAGAAAAATAATTTACCTTTACTTTGCAGTTTCTCCGATAGGCCAGAGGCGTATAAGATTTTCAAAAATGTGGAGAAACGATTTTCTCTATCCGACTGTAGAGTTTGCAAGAGATCTCCCACCGGCAAGGGGAACATAACACGATCCACTGCATGGGCTATGCCCTGGGGTATTTTAATATCTTTTTTATTCAATACCACCATGGCACCATTAATGGTGGTTAACTGAAATTAAAAATTGAAAAGCTTTTTAAGCTTTAAAGCTTCCCTACAAATTTTGGAAACCTACCGTTACATCATTCCATTCCTGATCGTGCATATTGTATTGATTGACCCGTAATTGGGTGCCTGCCAGGGAAACGCCTGTCATCTCATCTTGTAAAGTAGCAATTTCAAAAGCTCCTGGTATAACGTGATGCAATAAAAGCTGAAAGTTTTAAGGAAAAGAAAAAAGCTTTCTAGAAAAAGCTTTCAATTTGATTTAAAAAATTTCCTAACTTACCCCACTTAATAGCCTGGGATTGGCTTTGAATTTCTCTTCAGCACGCTCTGGGCCACCCAATTGCACCAATAAATTCTTAAAGGCCTTATCGGTAGGCACAAATATGGTATAGGGTCCGGTCTCATTCAATATGCTATCCAAGCCCGATTGTCTTAAGTATTTGGCCATGGCATATAAGCCATTGGACTTGAGTATTTGGATTAAGTCATCACTGGGATTTGCTGAAGCCGCTGTTGAAGACAAGTGGGAGTCATTTAATGGGCTCGAAGAAGAGGACGACGATGAGCTATCAATTCCGGAAGCCTTGTCTTGATGTTCAGTTTCTTGTACTATAGCATCGGAGTATTGATGGGGTTGTTCTGCCTGTTCTAAGGTGGTTTCGGTAAGTCTTTCTGTTACTGTGGTATACAAAGGCGATTGGTTGTGATTAGGCGCTATGGTAGGTACCGTGGTATAGCGTGGTAACACTGTAGTACTACGATGGTATTGGCCATCGTCAAAGTGTCTAGTGGTGCTAGATGCAGCCCTTTGCACATACGGTGATGGCGTTGTGGTAGAATGGTGATATGAGTTCGTATTCCTAGAGGTGTAGTACCTATGGGTAGTGGCTCTAGTGGTAGTTGGTTTGGGCGTGGTAGTAGTAGTGGTGGTAGTGGTGGTTGTTGTAGTGGTTGTAGGTTTCTCTGTAGTCTTTACAATATTTCCGGAATGTATTTCCACGATCTCATCATTGGGCAGTGTTAACCTGGTCACAGAGGGCGGCAGCTTTATATCACCGCTGCGTATACGTTCCAAAATACTTTCCACTTCGGCTCCCGTTTGTTTGGTTTCCTTCTCACCATTGGCCTTAACACCTTGAATCTTAAAACTGCCATCGGCTTGCTCTTCCAGATAAACATAAGTGGCTTTCTTTTTCGGTGGCAAAGTGGGAGCGGGTTTCGGTTGTTGCTTGGGTTTCGAACTCAAACCCTCAATTTCATAACCCTCGGGTATTAAGCCTCTCTTGGCTAACTCTTCCAAAGAGGGAGGCTCATCGGAATCGGATTGTATTACCGCTGAACTGGCTATACTATTGGCTCCATTGGTTACACCCTCCACACTGCCACCATACAAGGAAGCCAAATTGCTTAAATCCAAGCCACCCGGTAAGCTACCAGGATCCCCAGTTTCTTCGGGATTAGGGGATCTCAATATTTGTACTTTTCCGCCACCAGGCAATATCAAATCCTTTTTGGTGTCTGGTGCTACATCAGCTAGAGTGGTCTTTTTCACGCCATGCTCGGCAAACAAGCTTTGCAATTGATCCTGCGTGTAGGCCTGTTGGCCCTTAACTAAATTGGGATCAGTGGTGCGTATAACTTGCACTCTTTCACCATTCGGTAATACCAGATCCATTTCTTCATAGGTAGTATTGCCCAAATCCTTTTGTGGCTGTTCAGCCAAGGCTGCCTTAAGCTGTTTAAGCAGTTCATCACGTCCAAAGGTTTTCACCGGCTTCTTGGCAACTGTCTTCTGGCCAAATTTACCAGGATCAGCCTTAAAGTGATTGTGATTGTGATTGTGCACCGGCTTAGAGTGTATTTTATGGGTGGTAGTCGAGGGTGTGGTAGTGGTGGTGCTGGTAGTTGTGGTGGTCGTAGTAGTGGTGGGATGCTCTTGATAGTACTTTTGTATTGCCGAGGCAAACGAAGGCAATTCGGAGGCTCCTACAGGTCTACTGCGCACATTGGGCACATAATTAAACTGTTGTTGTTGTTGTTGTTGGTTGTGCTGTTGTTGCTGCTGTAGGTATACCTGTTGTTGTTGTTGATTTTGTTGCTGCTGCTGCTGTGGTTGACCTATAATTGTGGGCAACACCTGTTGCTTAATGGTTTGTTGCTTGGCTAAGAACTCGACATGCTGTTGCTTCACTTTATTCTGCGACTTTTCGTATTGCTTTTGCACAAATTGCTCGTGTTTTTGTATCAACTTGTGCTTGTACTCCTGATCAGGGGATTGGGCCGGTTGTTGTCCCGGATTGGAGAACTGTTGCTGGCCAAATTGTGTTTGCTGTTGTTGCTGTAATTGATGCTGTTGTTGCTGCTGCTGCTGCTGCTGCTGCTGTTGCTGTTGCTGGTGTTGTACATTGGGGAAGGCGGTGGATTGTAAATTTGCAAACGGCAAAGTGGGCACTGGCAAACCCAATGTGGGTGTCAATAAATATTGTTGCTGTTGCTGTTGCTGCTGTTGTTGCTGTGACAATTTCTGTTGATTTTGTGGCAGGAAAGTCTGTTGGGTGGTGGGTATCTGCTGCAACTGAGGCTGAAGCTGCAGCTGAAGCTGCTGTTGGGGTTGCTGCTGTTGCTGTTGTTGCGGAAAGAATTGCGGTTGTGTGGAGTAGGGTTTCTGAGGAGCAGCATGTGTTTGGAAAGTAGGCACGGGTGCTGGTATGGGCGGCTTTTGTTGAGTTTGTGGCAAAATTTGCTGCTGAACGCCGGGGAAGGTTTGTGGCTGGGTTTGCTGTTGATAGGCTTCATTGGGCAATGTAGAGTAGGGAGGCGGTCCGTTTTGGAACGGCTTGTTGTTGTACGATCTTTGCGGCAAGGATTGCTGGGGACCCACTTGTTGACTGGCAAAGTTACGCAAGGCTAGGAAATTCTGTTGATGCAAATCCAATGAGCCGGGTCCAGATGGTGGTGGTCCAGGTGGCGGTGGTGGTGGTCCATGCTGTTGCTGTTGTGGATGTTGGAAATGTTGTGGCTGTTGCGGCTGATAATGTGGCACATTGTTGTTGTTGTTGTTGTTCGGTGGTGGTGGACCTCTTTGGAATTGCTGTTGATTATTGTTGTTGTTGTTGTTTTGGAAATGTTGCAACGTCTGTGGCTGTTGGTTAGAGAAACGATGTCTTTGCTGTTGCTGCTGTGTGTGCGGTAGAGGGACTTCAACACTGGGCGCTTGTTGCAAGAACAAACCCTGCTGGGGACGTGATTGTCCCTGATGTTGATGGATGTCAGCACCAAAGATTTGTTGTTGGTTATTCAGTTGGCGGCGAAATTGATTGTGAAAAGAAGGCTAAAACGAAAGGAGAGAAAAGAAACAGTTGTTAGGCAAACCTAGTGAAATAATTTTAAAATATTAAAAATAGTTGCCCAAACCCAGTGTTTTTCCAAACTTGTTGCCACTTTTATTTGCTTTTTTCCTTCATTAACAGCAACATGCTGCGGATGCATGTCTCTGTAGAATGATGCAACATTGCAAGTGATTTTTCAAATGCCAACATATTTGTTGTGTGGTTCCATTGGAGAATATGACATCAGCCAGGCATGTAGTATTAATGATTACAGAAAAAACCGCTTTTTAAAGAAAAGTGTTGCAGAATGGCAGCAGCTTACAGGAGAAGTAAATACTGGCTACAATCAAAGCAATTGAAAACAAAATTTGTTGCTTCATCTCTTCACAAAATGTTAATGAATGATGGAAAAAATAGAGGCAATAACTTCAAATGGTTAAACCATTTTCCTCTAATGGACGGATGGGTGCAGTTGAACAGTTGCATGAATTGCTGCAAGAATATGCAACACTTTGTTGCAAGTAAAAATAGAACATGATTGTTTTAAAAGTAGATTTGTAGCCAGGGATACATACATACATAAGTACTTATTCGTTTTAGTACCAAAACAAAATTTGGTACTTGGATTTTTTTAGTACCAATTAAGATAATATTTTTGAAGTTTTCTCAGCAAATAAAATATTTATAAAGCGTAAGGGGTTATAAATTTTTTGGTTTCAGAATTCAAGTTAAATAAAACACACGTACAGTTCAATGGAACTTTTATTTCCTGGGTCATATGTATGTCCTCTACATTGCTTGCAGTAGTCAATCCTTGTCTGTTAGCATTCCAACAATTTTTCACACATTTCGGACGATATCTCGTCGATAACTTGTAAAAACGTGTGTATATTACCCTACAAATTATTCAACCTGAAGGAATTATCCGCGTTCACAAGACCTCCAATGTAACCTCACATAAAATACGTCCAAAGCCTCAAATTCGCTTTACCTAGATGGACATATGACGTCACTAGTCACACTAGTAATAACACTTTCTGAAATCTTCTTAAGCCGTATCGGACAATATTAATTGTTTTGTATAGCTCGTGGCAGAATCTTATTGAAGCGACATATATTCACATACATTCATACATAATTGGTCATTACAACGCTTCAGTCAGGATTACGACCTAGCTTCTCACACCACTTATGTTGTGTACGTTAATTTTATACTCCAGGACGGTATACGACTGTCGCAGATATCTTAAGAAGGTGGTGAGTCGATATGATGTTTGTACCACATGGGTACCGGTAACTGAAAAGCGAATGAACTGGCCAGAAGGGGCACGACCATTGAACTTTCTGATGAATTCTTTACATTAGGGATCCCTTTGGGTACCTGCAAGCTTATAATTGACAAAGCAATCGAGGACCTTGTCAATAGTAGACGGCAGCTTCGAAAACGAGCAGAATGGCGTAGAAAATCTGGCCAAGGCTGGATAAGAGGCGCGCGCCGGCTCTGTTTAAACTCCAAAGAAGTAGGCTCAGCACTGTTATTGAGGTTACTATGGCGCATTGTATTATAGGAATGCATGTGAGGCGTATTGGTCTTGAAAAACTTGTAAATGATTTCTGCAGAAGCTGTGGAGATTAGGAGGACGGTGATTCTGTTCTTCACCTACTGTGCACATGCCCGGCACTTGGTTGGTGGAGAAAGACGGACCTGGGTGCCTACTACATGAAGGATCTGAGTGAACTGTCTTGTGTGAACATGGCAGTTGAGTCGCTTCATCGGAAGCTCCGAGTAGTTCCTGGACTAGGGGAGAATGTGAAACTATTATAATGGGCCCTGTGTGCGGCTTAAGTGTGTACGCTCATGACTCCATCGAGAGGACAGCCAGTTCTACCTACATACGTACCCACCGAGACCTACAGTTTAAAGTCGTCTCCGTGGATAGTGGCAGTCTTGTGTGGACGGTGGCAGTCTGAGTCGCTTCATAGGAAGCTCCGAGTGGTTCCTGGACTAGAGGAGAATGTGAAACTGTAGTATCACAATGGGCCCTGTCTGCGGCTTAAGTGTGTCCGCTCATGAGTCCATCGAGAGGACAGCCAGTTCTACCCACATACGTACCTACCGGGACCTACAGTTTAAAGTCGTCTCCGAATGACAGTTGGAGCCAGGAATGAGGCATGATTAAGATGACTATAGTCACCCCTTAATTATCGAAAAATAGTCACGCATGAGACCTTACTATTCTTAAGTGGTCTGCGATTGATAAGCGATTCATATTCGCAAACGTCAAACCCGTTCCGTTTTTGAAGTCGCCGTAGTCTAGTAGGTAGTGTGTTGGTTTATTAGACGCAAAAGCCTGGGTTCGAGCCAGGCATCAAAGACAAAAAACCTAAAAGGAATTTTTTCGACGACTTCCTCTCAGCAGATTTCTGGCAAAAATTCTGAGAGTAAATAAAATTGTTATGAAAAGTTCCTCAAAAATCTGTCGTTCGGAGTCGGCTTTAAACTGTAGGTCCCACCACTCATGTATAAAATTAACACACACAACATAAGTGGTGTGAGAAACTAGGACGTTGTACAATGGTACCTCCGGGTACTGTATTTGTATTAATTGACACGTACACGTCCTCTAACCTAACCTAACCTAACCCGTTCCTAAATGTATAACCTTTCAAAAGAAAGGTATTTAACAGCTGACAGCCATGCTACTACGCCTGTTTTGAGACCACTTAACGGCTAACATATTACAATATTTGTTTTTATTTTTGGATACGGAATTGTAGCATAACATGTATTCGTTTACGACTCATCTCAATACAAAAAAAAAGCCACTTTAACTGCCTAGCTTGTTGGCTATTTTTTTATTACACTTTCCAGCAAAAGTAATAACAAAAACCAGTATGAAGCATGAATAAATATTTCAGTCACTTAGAAATTGAAGAAAAAAATAACAACAACAACAATAGCAACAACATTAACGATAACAACGTTAACAACTTTAAATCTAAGTATAGACCATCAAAATCTAGGTTATGTTTGCTGTAAACGAAAGTAAAAGCTTCCCAATAATCTCTAACGACATGAACCAGTTTTAAAGTGTTTTTTATTGTTGTTTCTGCTCTTTTTCTACGTTTTTTCTTCTTTCTTCTTTTTCTTTCCTCTTTAACTTCATAATGAAATGAATATTAAAAACATTTGCTCTTTGCTGTTGTTGTTGTTGTTGTAAAACCATTTAAAAAACGTGTCAAACGTATCGCATATCCTTTTATACGATTTTTTTTCCTTTTTTTTGGCTCGTTTTTCTTTCTTTACCCGTTACTCTCTCGTTTGATTTTAATTTCTTAGTATGCATCACTCTGTCCGTCCGTCCGTTTGTCCAAGAGTTTTTGAATTTGATTGTCAAAGTTGCCATTGCGTACGTACGCGTATGTACATTGACACAGTTTTAGGTTGGTTGGGTGGCAGGCAGGCATGCATACAGGCAGCACTTGTCCATATTGGATTGCAGGTTTTTAGTATTTTGTTTCCAACTGTATTGGTGCCACATTTTTGTAGGTTAATAAAATCAGGTTGGTTGGTTAAGTTTTTTTTTGTTTTCTTCTATTTTTTTATGCAAGTTTTTCTTGCTTGTAGGCGTCTTTGCCGTTGACTGTTTGATGGCAATAAATTACCACACAATTGTGTGATATTTTTACAAGTGACGTGTTTTTTTTGTTGTTGTTGTTGTTGCCTCAAATTCAATGTGAATTTGGCATAAATTACCTCCTCTTAGTGGAGTATGTGTGAAAACGTGTACAATCTGGGAAGTTTTGAATAACTTACTCACAGCCGGTGTGCATTAATTAACAAATTTGTCGTGCAAAAGTTTTGAGTTCTAATGAACTGGTGACATTTGCAGAAAAAGAAACCAAAAAAAAAACAAAAAAAAAAAAGAACAGAAATTATTAAAACTATGTCCATATTATACTATTCTAGTTGCAAAAGAAAAATGAAAAGGAAATATCACAATTTCTTTGCTTTATTTTTGGTACTAAATTTTTTTGTACTAAATTTTTAACACAAAATTTTGTTGTTTGAATTATTATCACAACCTCTTTTCAGAATTTTTAGTACTAAATGTTTTTGTTATAACATTTTTAGCACTAAATTTTTTAGTACCAAACGTTTAGTAATAAATTCTTGAGTATCATAACTTTGGCAATAAATTTTTAGTACGAAATTTTAGTTTTTGAATTATTTTCATAATTTCTTTATTAAATTGTTAGTACTAAATTTTTGGTAATAAATTTTTAGTACTAAAATTTTTAGTACCAAATTTTGTCTTTGTAAATATTATAACAATTTCTTTGCTGAATTTTTAGTACTACATTTCTTGGTACTAATTTTATTATACCAAATTTTCAATACAAAATTTTTAGTAAGAAATTTTTGTTTTAAAATTATTCTTATAATTTCTTTACTAAATGTTTGGTACCAAATTTTGTATAATAAATTTTTAATACCAAATCCCTAGTACTAAATATTTAATATTAAATTTTTAGTAATAAATTTTTAGTACCAAATTTGATCACTACTTTAATGATTCACAAATTTGAGGTAATAAATTTCTAGTGCTAAATTTTTTAGAACCAAATGCCTAGAACTAAATTTTTAGTACCATATCTTATGTACCAAATTTTTGTATTAAAATTTTTCACAATATTTTTAATTTATTTTGAGTACTAAATTTTTTGGTACTAATTTTATTGTACCAAATATTCCATACTAAATCTTTAGTACGAATTTTCTATTTTAAAATTATTATCACAATTCCCTTATTGAATTTTTAGAAATAATTTTTTATGATAAATTTTTAGTACCAAGTCTTTAGTACTAAATTTATGAGACCAAAACTTACTAAGGCTTTAGTACCACTTTTTATCGCTTTAATCGTTATCACACTTTCGTTACTAAATTTGTGATAACAAATTTTTTAGTACCATATCAAAATTTTTAGTTTCTAGTCTTTGGTAATAAATTTTTAGTACCAATTTTTATGTTAACATTTTTTCAAATTGTTTTGCTTAATTTTTAGTAATAAATGTTTTGGTACAAAATTTTTAGTAGAAAATTTTTAACACTAAATGTTTAGTACAAAATTTTTGTTTTGCAATTGTTCTTACAATTTCTTTACTAAATCTTTTAATACCAAATTTTTTATTATTAAAATTTTTAGTACTTAATTTTTAATACTAATTTTTAGTATTAAATTTGTTAGTACCGAATTTTTAGTATCAAATTTTTATTTATTTATTAATTACAGTACAATTACAAATTATATTCTAATTATATACGAGCTGAGTAACTTTGACCATACGCTCGGTGTAGTGTCACAGACCAGAGTCTCTGGTGGGAATCGAACCCACAACCCTCACGCTAATAGCCTAGCACAATACCCACTAGACTACCAGGGCACCCCCAAATTTTTTAAACACTATCTTTAATAATAAATTTTTATTGCCAAATTTTGTAATTTGACTTAGTATCACAATTTCATTACTTTGTATTCGGTAACAAATTTCAAGTACTAAATATTTTAGAACTAAATTTTTAAATATAATTTTCAGTACTTTTTTGTTTGAATCAAAGTTTTTAATACCAAACTCTTTAGTACTACTTGTTATGGACTAAACTTTTTAGTGTTAAATTTTTAGAATTAACTTTTTAGTACTAAACAGCTTAGTACTATTTTTAGGTATAAATGTTGCCAGAAATATGGAAAAAGGTCTTGGCTAAATAGCAATACTTTGAAGAAATTTTCAGTATGTTATGCCCAATATTTCCAAAGAAAGGATCAAAATTAACAAACAAAAGATTTCGCAATTTTTCAAAACTTTCAATTTCAAATTAAAATGTGTTTTAAAATCATTGTGTCTTTTTTGTTAAATAATCAATTAAGGAAAGGTGCACACCCATATTACAAGAGTTTTTTGTTTTAATTTAAATTGTAAACATTTTTTGTAAACGATTGTAATCATAGACTTTCTAAATGTAAACGTAATGTCTTGGCAGCATATAAAAACAATGCCCAACCTTTGGTCACAAATCAAAATCACTTCATTTCGAGATTTATTTGTTTTTACGAGGACTTGTAATTAATTTTAATTTAAAGATTATGATTTAAAATCTTGTTTTTTTTTATTATTGTTTTTAACAAGCATTTAATAAATGCAGTTGAATATGTGTTTTTTTGTTACGCAATTTATTCGAGAACAATTTGATTGGTTGACCTCTTTTTGTTTGCCGGTTGAACCAGTGATTGTTTTAATTTGAACAGCTGTTGTTACAAAAGGAGAAACACTTGTTACAGATCTTGTTCAGAAGCTCAATTTCATAAAAACTCAACTCAAAAACTTAAAAAAAACGGAATTTAAAGCAGTTTTAACAGGCAAAAAAAATACACGCCAAAATTGGCTGTGCCACTGGCAATTGTTTTCAGGTTTTCGATCAAGTTGCCGCTTTAAATTTTAATAGTTGTTTGCGTTCTTCAATAATTGTTAACAGCATGCATAGAAAACATGTTGCAAAATGCATGCAAAAAACTTTTGCTCTATGCCAAAATCATTAATTTGAAGAACGATCCCAGTGTTATAGATCTGGTCAGGCAATTGGGCTTCTCTTACGATGCATCCATGTCAAGTCCAGCATACATACATATGTACATGCAACCCTGGTCAGGTTTACAACCTCGTTTCTCACACCACTTATGTTGTGTGTGTTAATTTCATACATGATTGGCAGGACTTATAGTTTAAAGACGATTCCGAACGACAGATATTTGAGAAAAATTTTCACGGTAATTTTCTTTTGCTCTCAGAGTTTTTGCCAGAAATCTGCTGAGATGAAGGCGCCTAAGAAAAATTTTTTTGAATTTCTTTTTGGTTGGAGATGTTTGATCTGGGGTTTGAACCGTGGCCTCACGTCTAATAAACCAACACACTACCTACTAGACTGAGGCGACTACAACATGCCACAACTAAGTTCAGATGACTCCTCCCAACTCTGTAGATATCGTGATTGGTCGCTAGAGTCATAAGTTTTCGAAGGTGATTTTTCGAAGAAAATTCCACAGAACTGATTGTGGAAAAAACATGGCACAGGGAAATAGTGAGTGTTTGATGGCAATTATGGTTCGGATGTGCCACATTTAAGATTTTTTAACCCTGGACGGTTACTCTTCATTTTTGTCCATTAATGTTACTCCTCGTTAAATCGGCGAACATTTTAACACTAATTGGTTACTGTTCGTCGAATCGACGAAGCTCGTTTACTCTTTATCATATAATTCTTCATCAACAATGTTGGTTGATAGCGAAAGCCGTCCAGGGTTAAAAATAAGCTTCTAAAATAGGAAAAAAATATTTCATCCCCATCCTATATTGACAGTACATGTCTAGCCCCGGGTTGATTTGCTTAGCACCCATACCCTCATAAAACAATCAGGTTCCTTGAGAAAGCCAGTGTTTTGTTAACTGCAACCAGGAGCTAAAGCTGAATGAGGGAATACATATTGTCGGTATTACAATCGAACGTTATAGGACCCAAGTAAGCTTTGCTCTTTAAGTCTACATACTATCGGTATTACAATGCTACGTTATATTTCTCAAGTAAGTTAAGCTCTTTGGGCCTGCTCTCAATTAAACGTTACAGAATACATGTCGCTTCAATAAGATTCTGCCACGAGCTACACAAAACTACCGATATTGGACGACATGGCTTGAGAAGGTTCCAGAAAGTGTCATTTCATATTTCAGTGACGTCATTTGTCCATCTAGATAATGCGATTAAGCGGCGTAGGATTTATTTTTGTGAGCGCTTCAATGCGGGTAATTCCCTAGCGTTGAATCATTTTGATTTAAAGTCGCCGTAGTCTAGTAGGCAGTGTGTTGGCTTATTAGACCTTAGGCCAGGGTTTAAACCCCAGGTCAGCCGACTAAACCAAACGAAATATGAAGAAAATATTTCTTTAGGCGACTTCCTCTCACCAGGTTTCTGGCAAACGCTCTGAGGGAAGGATGAAGTCGCTGTAGTCTAGTAGGTAGTGTGTTGGCTTTTTAGATGTGAGGACACGGCTCAAACCCTAGGTTAGACATCAAAAGGAAAATATGAAAAAAATATTTCTTCGGCGCCTGCCTCTCAGCAGATTCCTGGCAAAAACTCTGGGAGTAAAATAAAATTTCCATGAAAAGTTTCTCAAAAAATCTGTCGTACGGAATCGACTTTTAAGTTGTTGGGCCCGCCATTCATGCATAAAATTGACGCATACACCATAAGTGGTTTGATAAACTAGGTCGTAATGTGGACTAAAGGGTTGTAATGATCAATTATGTATGTATGCATGTGAATACATGCCGCTTCACTAAGATTCTGCCATGAGCTATACAAACCAATCAATATTGTCCGATAGGGCTTGAGAAGATTCCAGAAAGTATCATGACTAGTGTGACTAGTGACGTCATTTGTCCATGTTTTTGATTTTGAGGCTTAGGACGTATTTTATGTGAGGTTACATTGGAGGCCTCGTCAATGCGGATAATTCCCTAAGGTTGAATAATTTGTAGAGTAATAAAGGGTCCGCCAAATAACCTTTTTTTGAAAATGCTTTAAAAACGAAAACTTCTGAATATTTTCTTAAATTTCTTTTTTTATTTGAAAGTTTAATCCTTCCGGTTAATAATGGAAAATAATTTCATTCAAATGGCTGCCTCGGTTGGCCATGCAGTAGCCTGCACGATCGGTCCAATTTTTAAGCACATTATCGATTGTGTGCAGAGCTGTATTTCACCAATGGCTTCACGAATATTGTCCTTTAAAGCGTCAATTGTCTCTGGCTTGTCGGCGTAACACTTATCTTTGACGGCATCCC
Organism: Sarcophaga variegata; assembly: GCA_932273835.1. Lineage (NCBI taxonomy): Eukaryota > Metazoa > Arthropoda > Insecta > Diptera > Sarcophagidae > Sarcophaga > Sarcophaga variegata. The sequence continues at coordinate 7,385,446 of OW026361.1, read as the reverse complement.
ACAAATAATAGTCCAACGGTGTCAAATCGCAGCTCCGAGGTGGCCAAACGACATCAGCTCTGCGGCTGATAATGCGATCTTCAAAAACAGGGCGCAAGACATCGAGTGTAGCTTCGGCTGTGTGGCATGTAGCGCCGTCCAGTTGAAACCAAATGTTGCCAATATCCTCCTCTTAAATTTTTGTGAACAAAAATTCGTTCAACATGGCCCGATAATGATCGCCATTGACTGTAACGGCCACTCCTTGCTCATTTTCGAAGAAAAAATGGCCCAATTATGGCTTTTCAATGTATGCGTGCGAGTTTTCTGTGCCCCAAATGCGACAATTTTGCTTGTTTACGTACCCGCCAAGATCAAAATGAGCTTCATCTGAAAAGATGATTTTTTTTTTGCCAAAATCGGCATCTTCTGGTGTAGGCTACTGCATGGCCAACCGAGGCAGCCATTTGAATGAAATTATTTTCCATTATTAACCGGAACGATTGTACTTTCAAATAAAAAAAGAAATTTGAGAAAATTTTCGGTAGTTTTTTTTTAAAGCATTTTCAAAAAAAAAAGTTATTTGGCGGACTCTTTATAGGTCAAGTTATCGACGAGATATCGTTCGAAATGTGTGAAAAAATTTTCGAATGCTGACAGAAAAGGATTGACTATTGCAAGCAATCTAGAGGACATATGTACATATGACCCAGGAAATAAAAGTTCCATTGAACTGTACGTGTGTTTTATTTAACTTGACTTATGAGATCGAAAAACTGATAATCCGTTACGCTTTATAAATATTTCATTTGCTGAGAAAACTTCAAAAATATTATGTTAATTGGTACTAAAAAAATTTCAAGTACCAAATTTTGTTTTGGTACTAAAACAAATAAGTACCAAAAGCATATTTTAATATCCAAAATATTCATAAGGCTTCTTATTTGGATCAGAGTTTAATGATCATAAATAAGCATTGAAATGAATTTAAATGACGTTTTGAGATGAGTTTTAAATGGGCAGAGTGTACTGTACAGCTGAACTGTGTAAGTCTCGCACAGGGGTAAAGTGTTGGCCAAAAAACAACGGCCCAACATCTAAGTTGTGCGTACCTGAATAGCACGAAGTGTTGTTAATAACAACAACTGCAACATTTTATGGCTTAGGCCATATTGCATACACGATTATTATGCAACTTTGAAGTAATTGCCACAAGCAGATGCAACACAAAGAGGCATACACTGGCAATAATGTTGTTTGGCCAAAAGCCATTGCAAGTGATGCTAATAAAGAAACGTATTTTTATTTTTAATTCTGTTTTTCAGTTTTTGTTTTGGAAGTTTTTGGCCAATTTTTTTTTGGGGTCTAGTTTTTAGGGGGTCTAGATTTCCTGTTGATACTGAATGGATTGTTTGGTTGCTGTTTAGGCATTCAATGTTTTTGGCTCTTTCCGAATGGAAGATTTATTGATTTTTCTTCTTCTTATTCTTCTTTCCGCTTAAGAAGCTACAGAAGTTTTTTCGTTTCCACTTTGTTTTGCCGCCGCTTCTTGCTGCCGTATTATGTATGATGCTTCGGTTAATTTGGCCGGTAGTCAAGGCTGTTTGATGTTTAGAGACCTGATTGACTTGGTGGTGTTTTTTTTGCTTTAAGACATGTTTTGCTTTTATTTTCTGTGTTTTTTTGGTAATTCATTTCATGTTAGATTTTCAATTTCAGTGGCTTATAGTGGCTTTGTCTAAGAATTGCCATGTTGTTGCAAGTATTTGAGCAATTCATTCATTGTTTGTGCAACCAGAGGTTGAGGCTTTTTCAGATTGTGTATGTTTGTTCTGCTGCTGCTGTTCCAAAAGCTTAATTGCATACGTTTTCGATTTGTTTTTTATGAGATTTTTTCACAAATTGTTTCTGTGATTTTTTGTATGCTACAGTGTGTTGCAGCGGAACGTGTGTTCTAGAAACTGGTTGCCAATGTGGGGTATACAATTTGCCTTTAAAAACATAAACAAAAATTGGGCAAATTCAAGTCAAATTGCCAGAATCTGTGGGGAAATCCTCAGATGCAACAAAAGCCACCAAATTGCAAAAAAATAGTTGAAGGCCTTCTGTTATTTCAAATGGATTTAGAAATTGTGATTTACTGGGTTCTAAAGTTTTTTGAAAAGTTTTCAAATCAAAATCGAAATCAAGTGGTTTTTGCAGCACCAAATTCTAAATCAAAATTTTCTAATTTTCCCTCAGAGGTGGTTACAGTTTTTGGAAAAGGAAAACAAAAAGAGAGTCAGGATCAGCAATGAGTATTCAAAAAGATGAGTAGAATCGAATCATACTCATAATTTCTGATACTTATACGACACATTATTCTTTCTTGTAGTCGCCGTAGTCTAGTAGGTAGTGTGTTGGCTTATTAGACGTAAAGCCAGGGTTCGAGCATCAGGCCAGACATCAAAATACAAAAAATATTTCTTCGGCGACTTCCTCTCAGCAGATTTCTGGCAAAAAAAACTCTGGGAGTAAATAAAATTGCCATGAAAAGTTTCTCAAAAATCTGTCATTCGGAGTCGACTTAAAACTTTTAGGTCCCACCACTCATGTATAAAATTAACACACACAACATAAGTGGTGTGAGAAACTAGGTCGTAATCCTGACTGAAGGCTTGTAATGACCAATTATGTATGTGCATATGTGTACACGATGCATTCATACTTATTTTAATATCATTTGAGTCAATCGAATCATATTTTTCTAAAGTTATGAATCTAAATGCAGTAGGCTTATGAATCAAACATATTTCGAATGGTATGAGTTTGATGTCAACGTTGTAAGCATACTCATTGCAACCTGTACTTATAACTCAATGTTGTAATGAGTACGAATGAATCAGAGTACATAGTTAAATTTCCATATTGTTGACTCACTTATATACAAAATTTCATGAGGTCCCGCCACTCATGTATAAAATTAAATCACAAAACATAAGCGATGTGATAAACTAGGGCTGTAATCCTGACTAAAGGGTTGTAATGAATAATTACGTATGTACATATGTATGTAAGATTGGAGCCTGAAATTTGAAATGTTAAAAATTATCAGGAAATTTTTAATGTTTTTAGGCCCACTGTCTTTTGTTATTATTATCATTACAAAGAAATAATGACATGTCATATCATCAAAAGACGTGAATTTTTTTGTGCTTTTTTTCGCGTTGACCAAATTGCAACATGAACATGTGGTGTGTAGCAGTGTTTTTGCCAAATATTCGCAGTCGTAGTCGCAATTAGTGTTTGGCTTGGTTTGGTTTGGTTTGGCTTGGTTTTTCGTGTCATATTTTATGTACGTCGAGAATTCCTTTCACTTTTCGGCGTACCGTACGTGCAAGTAAAACTTGGTATTTTTTCTCTGTGCAGAAGAAGACATTCTAAATTATGTGGTCAAGTTTTTAATTCCAACAATATTTTCGGTTTTTGTTTTTTGGTTGTTACAAAAACTAACAAAAATTTTAAAATATTCATAAGAAATATTGGGGTTGCAACAACTAAAAGAAAAATTCACAGACGTTTCCATTGCAAAATAATTAAAAAATTGAAAACATTTGTAATACATTTACCGGAGTAATTAGTTTTGGAAAATTAAAAAACAACGACGGAACGAAACGAAACTAATTTATGCTAAAAACTGAGAAGAGTTGATTACTTTTAAACGTATTTAACAATAGCAGACAGGAATTATAATTTAAATGAAAGAAAAACAAACATTTTTCAATGTTTTTTATTAACCCATTAAAAGTGAAGCTAAGATATACGCATACAGGCCAGACTATAAATTGCAGAGGGTATCCGATGGCTTTAATCTTAGCTTAGTTTCCATCCGGTTTCAGTTCAAACAATATTAAAAACGATCTAAATTCTATTCTGTGGAAATCAATTTCTTCGTTTAAGACTTAAAATATTGGGTGAAAGGTTAGGTTAGGTTATGTTAGGTTAGAGGACGTGTACTTGTCAATTAAGACAAGTACAGTACCCGGAGGTCGAATTGACCCATTGTACAACGTCCTAGTTTCTCACACCACTTATATTGTGTGTGTTAATTTTATACATGAGTGGTGGGACCTACAGTTTAAAGTCGACTCCGAACGACAGATTTTTGAGAAACTTTTTCATGGCAATTTTTATTTTAACGCTCAGAGTTTTTGCCAGAAATCTACTGAGAGAAAGTCGCCGAAAAAATACTTTTTGTATTTTGTCTTTGATGCTTGGCCTGGGGCTCGAACCCAGGCTTTTGCGTCTAATAAGCCAACACACTACCTACTAGACTACGGCGACTTCTAAAGTGGAGTGATTGGGTGAAAACTTCTTCAAAATTCTTCTGAAAAAGTACTTTTTTGCATCAAATGTTACTTTTGTAAAAGACACATACATACATACATACATACATAATTTGTCATTATAACCCTTCACACACCACTTATTTTGTGTGCGTTAATTTTACAGATGAGTGGCGGGACCTACGGTTTCAATTCGACTCCGAACTACAGATTTTTGAGAGACTTTATGGTGGCAATTTTATTTCCTCTCAGAGTTTTTGTCAGAAGGAAGTCGCCGGAGAAATATTTCTTCATATTTCGCTTTGATGGAGATGTCACCTCTAGTAAGCCAGCACACTACCTACTAGACTACTTATTTATTTATATTTAATAGACACACAGGACCAAAACAGCTGGTTCGGAACGTAACAAAAGGTAAAAGCCCCGTTTAGCCAAACGTTGATGGAACGTAATGTAACATACATTAGTTTTTCGCATATAAAGGGCAATACAAATGCTTACCGAAATTACATAACGGTTCGGCAAGCGTTTCATTGCTTTTCGTATTCTAAAAACGAACGTACGATCCGTGGACGTTTGGTTAATCAGAGCTAAAGCCTAATTCTACGTTTAGCATTGCTACTGCGGTATTTTTGAAATGAAAAAGTACTGAAAAAGTACTGAATTTTGCAGCAAATTATCTTCCAAGTTATCAAGGTTTCTACTCAAGAAAGCATTACAAATAAAAAACCAATAAAAATATGAACCGATGTTGCCTAAGCGAGAGGGCGCTTAGGGAGAACGGAATATGCGGCTCATAAGAAACTGTCTGATGTTCTAGATTTGAAACTGAAGAGCACTTGAAATGTTGTTAGGAGCAGCAGGTTGATTTCATTTAAGTGGGGTGTTGTGGTAATGTTGTAAGTATTGGGAGAGAGAACCAAACCAAATACGAAAAAATATTTCTTCCACTGCCTCTCACAAATTTCTGGCGAAAACTCTCGAAGTAAATAAAATTGCCATGAAAAGTTTCTCAAAAATCTGCCGTATGTAAACGACTTTAAACTGTAGGTCTCTCTACACACCCACAATATAAGTGGTGTGAGAAGCTAGGTTCTAATCCAGATGAAGGGCTGTATTGACCAATTATTTTATGAATTGGGCATGGAAGTGTGTCGTTTTTGTAAAATGAGAAGTTCGCCACTCGAGTTCTATGACACTTTTAATCCGGCCAGCAACTCTGTTGAGCTCTTAATGCAGAAGTCTTTTCTATAAATTTCAATTACCAACTCAAAGCGAATGATAATAAATACTACTCTCCTCATTACTTACTTTCAAAACCTATTTGCCTAGTGCCAAAGTGATGTATTGCATGAGAGAGAGAGAGAGAGAGAGCAATTGCTAAAGTGGAAGAAGATTGAGTAGCTTCTACTTCAATTAAAACGTAGTATAAGATGAGATGCCTACAACATCTTAGGACTTAGATGAACTACCTAACAAGCCTTTAGATTATCTGACAATACGCCATCATATTGTTCGATGTTATCTGTGAAAATATGAGAAGATAGGAAGAACTGTCTCTGAAATAAACGTCGAACTCACAACTCAAATAAAGCAAATGGAGTTTAAACTCACTTTCCATTGGAGAAGTGCATTACAAAAATTTTATCACACCTAAGCAGTCAATGTACTTATTTTAGTTATAAGCCATTAATTTGCAAAATAAAATAAGTTTTTATTACCTTTTATGGGTTAAAAATATTGTATTTTTTATTTGTTTTTTTTTTCTTATTTTTACCGCTGTTTTCATGAGATCTGACTTATATTGTTAGACATGACTGTGTGTCTTTTATTGTACGTTGTATGTGTTATAAACAATTTAATTTTTTAAGTTTTTATTATTTTTTGTTTAAAGAAATGTTATCTAAGCTTCATTATCATGGTAATTGGTTTTGTTTTAAAGCCGTTGTTGAAGAACAACAACAACAACAGCAAAACATAGATATTTTTATGACTCTTTTTTAAATGTCTTGTTTTCGCTGCTATGTGTGTTCCTTACTTGCTAAGGTTTTTGGCAGATGTTATCAGGTCATAATGTCACAATCTTTTTAACCATAAAAACGATGTGCTAAACAATAGCCACACCGCTAGAGACCGCCAGCCAACCAGCCAGCCAGCATCTTCAAATCAGGTCTTTTTCTATTGAAAGAAAGACAAAAACGTTAACAAAAGCGGAGCCGTTTTACTACTTTAAACCCAGTTTTAATATTTTTTAATAGAGTCTTCAAAAGGAAAAAAGAGATTTCCATTGAAGTATTTCGTTTTGTTTTATTTTATTGTTATTAGTAGCGTGATACTTTTGTTTTGGCCCAAAATAACAAATGATTTACACGCTGTTGGGTTTTTTTTTGGAAATTATAATTCAGAATACAGGTCATAAAACTGAATCGTAAATAATTGCCATTTCATTTAGGAATTTTAATTGAAATGAAATCTTTAAATTGACAATTCATTTTAAAATAATTTTGCTGTTTAAAAGAGGACAGAGGCTGACACTTTTCGTTTGAACCGTCCAAGTTAAAAGAACAGAAAAATCTCTCTTATGAAAACTTTCATTAGCAATAATTAGGGACTTGAACGATTTGGCAACAAAAGGTCATTCAAACTCAACGGAAGTTAGGTCTCAGTGTATCAGTGTACTGCCTTGTCAACTTCTAGAATCCCATTAATTACTCATTTATGGAATAACAATGGCAAATACCAGATTCTAAGTATTATTACTAGGTTAGGTTAGGTTAGAGGACGTGTACTTGTCAATTAAGACACGTACAGTAACCGGAGGTCGAATTGACCCATTGTACAACGTCCTAGTTTCTCACAACACTTATGTTGTGTGCGTTAATTTTATACATGAGTGGTGGGACCTACAGTTTAAAGTCGACTCCGAACGACAAATTTTTGAGAAACTTTTTCATGGCAATTTTATTTACTCTCAGAGTTTTTGCCAGAAATCTACTGAGAGGAAGTCGCCGAAAAAATACTTTTTTGTATTTTGTCTTTGATACCTGGCCTGGGGCTCGAACCCAGGCTTTTTGCGTCTAATAAGTCAACACACTACCTACTAGACTACGGCGACTTAGTATTATTACTAAGTTACGATAAAGCTATACCAGCAGGATACTGTGCTGTTTTCTAATTATTTCGCCAAAAAGAGGGTCAGTAAGTTCGTTTAATAGGTGTGATGAGAGGCAGTTCTACAGCGGCGTTGTATGATCCGTGAGGTCATCGTAGTCTAGTAGGCGGTGTTTGGCCTCGTATCCCAGGTCAGACATCAAAACGAATTATGAAAAAAATATTTCTGCGGCGACTTCCTCGCAGCAGATTTCTGGCAAAAACTCTGGGCATTAAAATAAAATTGCCATAAATGGTTTCTCAAAAAAAATCTGTCGTTCGGAATTGACTTTTAACTGTAGGCCCCGCCACTCATGTATAAAATTAACACACACAACATAAGTGGTTTGAGAAGCTTGGTCGTAATCCTGACTGAAGGGTTGTAATGACCAATTACACACAGTTACTAAAGTATACATACGGTTAACAAATTTCAGAAATTTTTTAACCAACACCGTCTTAAAATCGAGGAAAGTTGTCAGACAATTATAAAGATTTTCAACGAAGACGGATTTGTTAAAAAAATGTCTGAAATTTGTTGACCGTAGGTATACTTTTGTGGCTGAGTGTATGTATGTATGTTGTATGATGCGTTGTGTGTAGTAGTGAGGACCAGAGCCATGTAGACTTTGATAGGTATAGTGTTAGACAAGTCTGGCACGAGATTCACAGCTTCCGTCTTAAAGATAGATAGTCGGATAGGTTTGGGAGTGCTCGGTCCTAGAGTGGTATATTCGTAACTCATTTAGAATCTCATCAGCTCATCATCTCGTCTAAGCATTTGACTCGTACAAATTTAGCTTGAAAATAGTATGATTTGTACAATGGGTTAATTCGACCTCTGGTATACGTCCTCTAACCTAACCTAGTATGATACTGTCTGGATAACTTGAATCTTATGAGATCCCCTGTGCTGTAACTCAAGTTGTTTCATTTCACGGCAATGGCCAGTCTATGCAGTTAATAAGCCCACAACTCCTCTGTTAAGTGGGAAGATAAAGAGAAATGATTTGTGACAATCTAAAGTGTTGTTGTGTAATTACGCTGACATCACAAAGGGCCTTACGTGCTCTTAGTGTGTCTATTCAATTGGGTAGACAGCCACCTCTACATACATGCATACATAATTTGTCACTAAAACACTTCTGTCAGGATTGCAATCTCGCTTCTCACACCACACATGTCACATACATACATAATTTGGTCATTACAACACTTCAGTTAGGATTACGACCTAGTTTCTCACACCACTTATGTTGTGTGTGTTAATTTTTTATACACGAGTGGCGGGTTCTACAGTTTAAAGTCGACTCCGAACGACAGATTTTTGGGAAACTTTTTCATGGCAATTTTATTTTAACGCTCAGAGTTTTTGCCCGAAATCTGCTGAGAGGAAGTCGCCGAAGAAATACTTTTTGTATTTTGTCTTGATGTCTGGCCTGGGGCTCGAACCCTGGCTTTTCGTCTAATAAGTCAACACACTACCTACTAGACCACGGCGACTTCGTCGTGTGTGTTAATTTTATCCATAAAAGGTGGGACCTACAATTTAAAATCGATTCCGAACGACAGATTTTTGAGAAACTCTTCATGACAATTTTATTTACTCTCGCAGTTTTTGCCAGAAATCTGCTGAGAGGAAGTCGCCGCAAAAATATTTTTCCGTATTTCGTTTCGATGGAGATGTCTGACCGGGGGTATGATCCGTGGCCTCACTTCTTATAAGCCAACACACTACCTACTAAGCTACAGCGACTCAAGCCACCTCTACATCTTCTCTAATTACGAGGAGAAAAGATTTGAGTTATGCATCAGACTATACAGAAGTATCTTGAGGTGAGTAAACGTCCTTATGACAGGCTCCTATGGATTTAAAGAAAACTAACTACTTTAGAATGCAGATCATTTGAGGCCCGCTATGTAGACTTTCTGAAAGGGAGAATGACTTGTCCAAAACACTTACTTAGAACGTGAACGGCTTTAAGATGCCTCAGAACAGAACATTAATACCAAGCAGTACCCCGAAGTTTGTCAGGACAATAGGGCTACATACCTATAGATTAAGGGCATAAGAATAGATATTATGATAGCAGTTTTTTGGCATCGCTTTACGGCAATAATAAAAGATAGACAGTTAAGAATGCTTATAGGTTAGGTTAGGTCAGGTTAGAGGACGTATACTTGTCAATTAGACAAGTACAGTACCCGGAGTTCGAATTGACCCATTGTACAACGTCCTACTTTCTCACGCCACTTATGTTGTGTGTGTTAATTTTATACATGAGTGGTGGGACCTACAGTTTAAAGTCGACTCCGAACGACAGATTTTTGAGAAACTTTTTCACGGCAATTTTATTTACTCTCAGCGTGTTTGCCAAAAATCTGCTGAGAGGAAGCCGCCGAAGAAATACTTTTTGTATTTTGCCTTGATGTCTGGCCTGGGGCTCGAACCCTGGCTTTACGTTTAATAAGCCAACACACTAACTAATAGACTACGGCGACTTCAAGAATGCTTATAGGTCTCAATCGACTTTGTCTAGTCTTTCTGGAAGTCTTTAAAGTCTAAATACAATGCCCCTGTTTTTCTCATAATATCACTTGGACTGCATATATGGCCGATAGCAAACTTTCGACATCTCAATTCCCTTCTTTCTATAGCAGTGATGTAGTTTGGCTATCGAATGTCTCTCCTTACTTATGGAATTTTTAGTACCATTTCGAGTTCTCCGATGCAAGTTTGTCTTTTAAAACGCATACGAAATCTCTCACCTGCAGATGTACAGACATTTTTTTGTGAGTGTAAAACAGTGTTTTTTTATTTATTTTTATGCTGCCAAAGGGCCTTATTTGCTGCCAGTGATAGGTAATAACGATACGAATCGTATAAAAAAATTTTAAAAAAAAATTTTTGTTTTTTTATTTGAAATTTGAAACAAAAAGTGAACATAATTATTACAAATCATTTGGAAAACCTCAAACGTAAGAGACGGCAATAAAAGTTTTGTAATGTATTGAAAAGGAAAAAAAATTGGATAATTTATGACCAGCAATTTACACGCATCATCTTTATTTCAGCAGCTAAAAATAATAATAACACGCCACTGGGAAAAAACTGGGGGGAAGAGGAGGGGTTGGGTCTCTTTGTAAACCTATTGTTTTCCATTTCATATCATTTCAGTTTTTTTTGTTCCTCTGGAGTTAAATAACAGACAATAATGATTTCGAATTTATTTTACTTGGGGTCATCATTCATTTTGTATCACTTGAAATGCTTACATGCGTTATTTTAAGCCACTGCCACGAAAAACTACAAAAAAAATTATTATTGTGAGTTATTTTAGAGAAAATAAAGCGTTTTTATTATGACCTTATCTCTTACGCATATCATAGACGATTTGAAAAAGAAACACAAAATCAAGTGGAATTCATCGTATTGAACGCATACGACGATAAAAACTAAGACTATCACTACAAAAGGAAGAGGAGTACGAGTTGTGATAACTTTGTGACAAGAAGAATTGAAAAAAACTGTGGAGATTTTAAGCAAAACTTTGAAACGACTTTGGATGATACCCTATCCTGTAATATGCATCGAGAATTTACTGCGAAATTGAGGAAAGTCGAGGCAGAAGCAACTCTATATGGTTCAGATTATTGCGCCACAGGATTTGGTTCAGGCTGTGACATACACACAACCCAACAAATATTATACATTATAAGGCTGGACCCCAGACACATTCTCGTATCAGATTCAGTACTCGGCTAACAAGGCCCACAAGATCATTGGACAGCTCAGCAGATTAATGGCGAATATTGGAGGCCCGCTACCAGCGAGACGGAGACTCCTGATGGAGGTTGGGAACAGCCTTATGCTTTATGGGAGCGAAATTTGGGCAGAAACACTAGATGTTAAAAAGCGGGCAAACACACTTATATCGGTACAGAGAACGGCTGCATGGCGTATCGCGTCGGCATATCGTACAGTGTCCGCTCCAGCCGTACTGGTGATAGCAGGCATAATCCCTGTGGATCTGCTGGCAGCGAAGCGGATGGAGATTTATAAGGCGAAATCGGCTGGGAATCACATAACCGGTTACTTCAGGGAGAACACCATTTCAAAATGGCAACAACGATGGAACGAGGAAGATAGAGGAAGATGGACGGCGAGACTTATTCCGGACATAAGGCCATGGATTGGTCGGAAATTTGGAGAGGTAAACTACTACGTTACACAGATGCTATCTGGTCACGGATATTTTAGGAAATATCTGCACAGAATGGGCAAGGCCGCCTCCCCTTACTGTCTTTACGAGGAAGGGGAGGTAATTGATGACGCAGAGCACACTGTTTTCGAGTGTGCACGCTAGCAAAGCTATCGCTCTGTACTGACGTCAATAGTTGTTATGATAATAGGGTTATGACCGCGAGTAGTGAAAATTGGACCTCGGTAGTGAATTACGTAGAGCGCATTCTGAGACGGAAGAAGAGAGATCTTGAGGCTGCACAACGAGTAAGCATGTCGGCATAGGTGATACTGTCACACGTGCCAAGCGTAACCGAGACGATGATTTAGACGAAAGGAATAGTGGAGACGCTTAGATGACTCCTCAACTTTCGATTCACAATCGGTACGCGGATATAGACATGAAGGGGCCAAAGAGCCGAAAGGACTGTACTCCGAAGTAATACCACCGTAGGGCACAAACAAGTCCACAGGAGACGAGGAGCGGGGGATTTAGTGGGTGAGGGCCCCACACACGGAGGATGTGACGACTTCCTCTATGGTGCGGTTAGGTACATCTACCCCTCCTCGGCGAAAAAAAAATGGAATATACATTTCAACAACATTAGATTGAAATTCCACAAGAATCCTTTAAAAACACATTAACAGGCCCTATAAGTCCACAGCTACCTACACCCGGCGTAGAACATCCACTACATTTCGCGACGCACTAAGCAGAAATTTTATAATAGCTTTGGAAGATCAGTTACTTTGTACGAATTAGAATTTTTTGAATGCAGTTCAGGTTTTTACCAACCAAGCCATGAGAATTTAGAGAATTCTTGGACCCGTAGCTATGCTTAAGTCAGGATAAAAACCATGCTTAGCCTAATTGAAATCGTTGCACGAAAATGTTCAGCGTACGCCATTGTTTTATACAACCAGATTTGTAATTGAAATCCCAAAGAAAACTGCTGTAGATCACGCTTAATTCACCCCTGGATATGAGAAGTGGAACACGGGGTATCGAATGGAAATAAATCGTGGAGCGAAGAGCCTTCGTCAAAGGATAGAGGAGAATGAAACACAATTGCTCATGCCCATTTAGGCCGCACAAATATGTGGATTTCTTCAAAGAGCGCGGAAGCTTTTGGGAATGTAAGAAGGCTCAAAAAGTTTCTCAAAAATTTGTCGTTCAGAGTCGACTTTAAACCATAGGACTCAGCATTCGTGAATAAAATTACCGCAAACAACATAAGTGATGTGAGAAGCTAGGTCGTAACCCTGACTGAAGCGTTGTAATGACCAGTTATGAATACGTAAGTATGTATGTAAATAAGCTCAGGGACGAATCTTGAGTGTTTGCAAGCCAATCACTCAATCTTTGACATGAACCATACATACATACATAATTGGACATTACAACCCTTCAGTCAGGATTACGCCCTAGCTTATCTTGCGTCTAATAAGCCAACACACTACCAACTGGACTATGGCGACTACCACATGCAACAATTACATTCGGCTGACTCCTCTCAATAAATTAAGCATGAACCAGGCAGATTTAAATTGAAATCGAGTCACGTGTACTGAAGTGGAGACGGATGATACAATTTCTGAGCAGACCATGGTTACAAGCAGATTTGTAATTGAGTAGAATCCATAAAGCAACTATCGGATAGAATTCGCAATACAATACTGGAAGCGACAGCTTGAAATTCAGACGGTAAAGATAAATGAATGAGTTGATACTGCTTTAAGAGTAGATAGAAGGGAATGGAGAGCAACTGCGAACCCACAATTATTTTGAATCCGTTTTAGTAACGAGAAAGTCATCACAGTCTAGTAGGTAGCCACGCTTCAAACCCCAGGTTAGATATCTTCACCAAAACGAATATGAAAAAAAACATTTCTTCGGCGACTTCCGCTCAGCAGAATTATGGTAAAAACTCTGAGCGTTAAAATAAAGTTGCCATGAAAAGTTTCTCAAAAAATCTTTCGTTCGAAATCGACTTTAACCCATTCGGTGCCAATGACGAGTATATTCGTCTTTGACAGGGTATTCCGCACTGCCAAGACGAGTATACTCGTCATTCTTTAAGTATATTATAACATGAAGGCTTTTGAACTCCAATTTTTCAACTTTATCGTGTATTTATAACAAAATTTTATAGCACCTAAATCCCTTATGATACCTTATCTTCATGATAGGATTTGTAACAAAGTCCAATACATAATGGAGGTTTATCAGGATAGCTCGGACTCGGCAATGGGAATGACTTCATATAATTTAGGCTTGGCAGCGAATGGGTTAAACTATTGGTCCTGCTACTCATGTAGAAAATTAATGTACACAACATAAGTGATATGAGAAGCTAGGTTGTATTCTTGGCTACAGGGTGGTAATGAACAATTATGTATGTATGTATGTACACGTAGAAGCTGTGGAGATGTCACTGTGGAGGATGACACTGTTCTTCATCTACTGTGTACATACTTAGCATTTTGTCGAAGGAAAAATAGGCACCTGGCACGATGTGTCATGCATTGATATTGGCAGTCTGAGTCGCTTCATCGGAAGCTTCGAGTTTTCTCAAAAATAGGGGAAAATAAAAAATTGTAGTTCTTTTTGTTACCTAAGTGTGTCCGCTGAAGAATTCTTCAGGGGACAGCCCCTTTTACCTACATATCTACCTACATATACATGCATCCAGTTTATAATGCTTTACATGCACTCCCAAGAGCTTTGGGCAAACCTTCTGCATATCAGCAGGGCATGCTTGGCTTGAAATAATAGGAATGAAATCAAAAATTAACAAATAAGTGGTGTGAGAAGCTAGGTCGTAAAAAATTAACACAGAGCTAGGTCATAACCCTGATTAAAGAGTTGTATTGACTGATTATTTATTTTATAGTATCGAGGCAGCTTTGGATGAATGCGTAGACTTATTAGGGCTCAAATTCCAATGTAATTTCAAACAATTTTTCCCCAAAAAAAAAATATTTTTTTTCTGCTGCCACCATGCAACAAATAATGCGATGATACATCATAGTTTTTCCAACTTTCAACATATTACAGCAAAACAGTTGCAACATACATACATCAGTTGCCATAGACCATGCCAATGATGCTGATACTGATGCAATGATGATGATGATAATGACGATGATGATGCTGTTATTACTAGTGCTCTGACGTTAAAGTTGAATTTGTTGTAAACAGTGTTGCAATAACAGCATTCAGTATTGATTGTAACATATGATATGAAAGACAACAAAAACAACAACAACAAAAATATGAAAAACCATTTATTACATGGTCTAGTCTACATATGGCAAGACTGACTAATACTTGTCTGTCTATTCATCTAACTGTATGGCTGTATGTCTGTCTGTCTGTGTCTCTTTGTCCCTCCTATATTAGTCCATTGGTTTGCAGCCGTTTTATAATCGCTTGCATATGATGATGCAAATGTCAATAAAATTGTGAGATTTTTTTTTATTTGTTTGTGTAACTGGTTGTTTATAAACGATTTTACATTTTTTTCTTCTTCTTCTATGTTTTTTGCAGTGTCTTTATGTTGATAACAAACGATTATAATGGAACTGTGATGAGACCAAATATGGTGGCGCATAAGGCAAGTAAGTGAGTGAGTACATAACAGTTGCTAAATGCGTCTTAAGAAGTGTTGCGCAAAAATATAGAAATAATTATGCAGCATAAATGGATTCAATCACGAATTTCTCACGACTGTAAAGCACAAAAATTAATTGTAATTTACACTGTGCTACAAAAAAAAAAAATTTAATTTTTTTTTTAATTTTTACAAAAAAAAAAATTATTTTTTCTTAACATGTAAATGAAACAATAAATTCAACAAAATAACATTTTAAAACAAATTTGCAAAAATCATGCAAAAATATATTCAAAAGCGAAAAAAAAAATTAAAGAAATTTGCAAACGTGGGTTCAACAAAACATGTTTCAATGTTTTAAACGCAGATTCTTGCATGCGGCAAGCAATCAATCAGTTACCGCAGCTACGTTTTCATTCGTTCATTCCTTCAATTAGTCATTCATTCACTCAATCGTTTGCTTTGTTCACAACAGCCATCAGAAGTTAATGTTTTACAACGAAAAATCAACAGCAGCTATACAAGCAAAAAAAAATAAACGCATAATGGTCATTAACACTTTTTATTTTATTTTTAAATTTTTTTTAATTTTTTTTATTTTCTTTTTTTATATAAAATTTATATTTTTATTGTTTTTAAAATTTTTTTTTTTTCAAAAATTTCACTTTCATTCGTTCGCTATTGTATGCTGGCATGACAAATCGATTTGTAGGCGACAATTTTTTTATTTTTTTCTTTCCATTTTTATTTTATTTTTTTTCTTTCCATTTTTATTTCAATTTCATTTTTATTTTTATAACTTTTTAATGATTTAATTTTGCTTTATTTTTATAAATAATTTGCCCCGTAAGCAAAATGGAAAATTTATGCTGATTATGACTACAAAAAGAAATAATGAAATTGCATTCGTCAATTAATTTGTTGTAATCGTTATGTAATGCAAATACTTTACTGGGTTATAAAAATTAAAAAGAAAAAAAAAAAAAGAAAAAAAAAATTAAAGCAAATTGTGGTGAATATAAATTCCTTTGGATTATTAATTTGCCTCTAAGCGGAATCAAATTGATGCTGATCCATAATCAAAAAGAAAATAAAAAAAAATTTCAAATTTTAATACAAAACCGTATGCAATATACCCACACATATATACATACATAATTGGCCATTACAACCCTTCAGTCAGGATTACGGCCTAGCTTCTCACACCACTCATGTTGTGTGCGTTAATTTTATACGTGAGTGGCGGGACCTACAGTTTAACGTCGACTCCGAACGACAGAATTTTGAGAAACTTTTTCATGGCAATTTTATTTACTCTCAGAGTTTTTGCCAGAAATCTGCTGAGAGGAAGTCGCCGAAGAAATATTTTTTTTTCATAATTCATTTTTGAGGTCTGACCTGGGATACGAACCCGGGCTTTACGAATAGTAAGCCAACACACTACCTACTACACCACGGCGACTTCTAATATATATATATATATATATATATATATATATATACCCACACACACACACATATATACATATATATCTTAATAAAATCTATAGCACGAGGGCGGTTCTAATAATGGGTCCGCCATCTAACGTTTTTTTCAACTAGTGCTTATTTCGTGAATGGTAACACTGAGCTCATGTCTGATTTGACAGATAATTAGGTTTATCCTTCCGCTGAACGAATATGGACCATCCAATGCGTTTTCGCTACGCTAAGTGAGCCTGCGATCGACTTACAGAAGATGCCGATTTTGGAAAAAAAATCATCTTTTCAGATGAAGCTCATTTTGATCTTGGCGGGTATGTAAATAAGCAAAATTGTC
This sequence comes from Sarcophaga variegata, assembly GCA_932273835.1. NCBI lineage: Eukaryota > Metazoa > Arthropoda > Insecta > Diptera > Sarcophagidae > Sarcophaga > Sarcophaga variegata. The sequence goes on along the minus strand of OW026361.1, from coordinate 7,368,316 downwards.
GCATTTGGGGCACAGAAAACCCGCACGCATACATTGAAAAGCTGACGCACGCATTTTGGTCCAGAGGCATAATTTGGCCATTTTTTCTTCGAAAATGAGCAAGGAGTGGCGTTACAGTCAATGGCGATCGTTATCCGGCCATGTTGAACGAACTTTTGTTCACAAAAATTGAAGAGGAGGGTATTGACAACATTTGGTTTCAACAGCGCTACGTGCCACACAGCCGAAGCTACACTCGATGTTTTGCGCCCTGTTTTTGAAGGTCGAAGATAAAGCCGCAGAGCTAATGTCGTTTGGCCACCTCGGAGCTGCGATTTGACACCGTTGGACTATTAATTGTGGGGTGCCGTCAAAGATAAGTGTTACGCCTACAATCCAGAGACAATTGACGCTTTAAAGGACAATATTCGTGAAGCCATTGGTGAAACACAGCTGCACACAATCGATAATGTGCTTAAAAATTGGACCGATCGTGTAGGCTACTGCATGGCCAGCCGAGGCAGCCATTTGAATGAAATTATTTTCCATTATTAACCGGAAGGATTAAACTTTCAAATAAAAAAAGAAATTTCAGAAAATATTCAGGAGTTTTTTTTTTAAGCATTTTCAAAAAAAAAGTTATTTGGCGGACCCTTTATTTGCTGGATTACGAACAGCGCGCGGGCAGTTTTTTTTATTATTGTGCTGTTAGCCTCTTAATGCAGTGCGGTCACAAAACATTTTCTTTACTGGGTTTACGAGTTTTTTGTCAATTAAATGTACCAGTTAAGCAGGTACAGTATTCCGCAATTTATTATTTATTTATCCAATCTTTACGGATCTCAACATTAAATATGTCTTCTGCCAGTTAACCTTTACAGTGTCACATCTGACACTGTCGTAGCGATGTGTCTCCATCTCCTGAAAGCTTGTTAATGTAACATCAATCCTCAAAAAGGGCAAGGATGAATGCCCTGAGGACTACCAATCCAGAACAATATGTTTTGCACCCGACAAGGTTGTGGAAATTATGATAAACCATTACATGGTATTGGAAGATTACATTGAAGCATTTATTCGTGAGATACCGGCCGATATGTTGGAAAGAGTATGACAAAATTGGACTAAGCGGATGGACCATTTGAGGCGCAGTCGCGATCAACATTTGCATGAAATTATCTTCAAACATTAAATTATATGGACCGTACTATCTATTCAAATAAAGATTTCATGCATTTTTCTGAATTTTATTTGTTTTTTTTTGTGTTCCTATAGCTCTTAAAAAATCACCCATTATAAGGAACATAAAGCCTTATCTTAGACAAGAAATTTTATTTGAATTCAATTTCTATTCATGCAGGCAGTTTCTGCATCGATTTGATACCTCCATGTACGGTCAGGTCTCCCTTTTTCATGGTTTTGTTACACAAATTATTCAAATATTTTCGAAATATTATAAAACCAACCTAAGTGTTACAAAAATTTCGATTTCTCTTAAAAATTATGCTGGCTTAGTCAATAAAAATTCATTTTAAATCCGCTTAAAATATTTCACATTAAATTATGGAATGAAAGGCGGACAAACGACTTCCTTTTGAAATATTTCATCGAATATCACTCCATCAAATATTTGATATGATTTGGCAAAATCTGGTAAACTTGTTTCTTGATTTCCTCATGCAAAAAGAAATTTTTTTTGTTTCAAATTCCAAAACAAAAAAAAAAACAAATTCAAACGAAATTAAATTCTAATTAACATGAGCGCGAGCATAAATTAAAGCCGTTGGAAACGAAATCACAAAAACGAAATTCAAACCAAAGCACCAATAACGCTTTCACTTTCAATACAACAAAGTTTTGTAAATTGAAAACCAAAAAAATATTCCGAAAAAAATGAGTAGAAAAGAGACGTAATTTTTTTGATTTAAGAAGTTACCAGTCAATGAACTTCTTATGGGCAAGATGAGACAATACAGTGCGAGTGTTCAGACTTAAAACGCAATTAACACCCATTAGCTGATGAGTTGTAAATTTTTCTTTGCAATTTATTGTAAAACAATGGCTAATGGATGGTTGGATGATAAAATAATTCAACTACCGGGTATGATGAATGAAAAAATAATAAAAAAAATCACTTTTTTTCCCCCGTAAAAATTACTCAGTCAGTCATAAAAATCAACGAAAAAACGTTGAATGCATGCAGTATTCATCTGCTCTCAGTGTGTTTGAAGTGTTAAAATTTCATTTCATTTGTTTTTCACCATGTTTGTTGTAATCTGTGGATGCAACAATTTGTTATGGAGAGTTTTAGACAAACAATTTGAATTTCCTTATTTGCATACCTGCCCCCGTTGCAACGTTTTGTTAATTATCGCTTCAGCTATAACAGTGGCTTGGCTCTTACGCTCCTCATAATACGCAACCATCTTAATTATGAGCCGTGACCAAAACCAGTGATGAACACAAAGATTTAAAAAAAAACAAAAACAATAAAAACTAGGCAAATGTATGCACACTTATCAAATGTGTGAAGAAATTTATTGTTCAATAGCTCAACTCCAAATGGCTATGGAATGTACACCAGCTTTGGAAATTTTAATAGAAATTCAACTGACTTTCATCAAAACCAGTTCCTAGTGGGTTAATTGAATCAAAAAACTGGCGTGTTTAATAAATTGAAATTACAAAATTAAGCCTCCAATTGAAATTCCCTATTTTAGTTGAGTATTACATAACAAACGGGAATTGAACCTCCAACCCTTTTTGCATTAGCAAAGAAAACAATTCCATTGATTTTTTCCATTACACAGTGGCATATGTTAACATAACCATAAATTATTAAATCTTAGCTTTAAATAAATAAAACAAAGCAATGTTCATAATAACAACATTCTTCATCAATGCTTAATTAAATTATTGTTTATATCAACGAAATTTTCAAAATACCTTTATTATTACAGTATTATGGATCAGTTTTTCATCTTACCTGCAAAATAAAAAGAAGAAGAATTATTAAATAAATAATGTAAACAAATTAAGAAAATATTTAAAAAAAAATCAAGGAATTATTATCAGTTTTATGGAAATGCCCCATAACTTATGTGGACAACCTCCTAAATTTTTCAAGGAACCAAAAAATCGCAACAAAGTGAATGCATTTCTGAAAGTATTGGTGACTCACGGTAATGTCACGTTATTAATCGACAAAATAAAGTGAGCCGCCGAAAACGGTAACCAAATAAAGTATTGAAATTGAGAAGCTTTGCCTGGGAGCCTTGTATTATGATCTGTTTCGCTACAGTCATACTCATAATTCGGATCTATGTATATGTGATCAACTGGTAAAGGCTTGCAAGAACCAGAAGTGCCTGGAAGGTTGTGTTATCGCAGACCGAAATCCGTTAAACGGGTTGTTGGCTAATTAAGTAAGTTGAATGAAGCAATTTCCCACAATAGCTCGTATTGGTATTAACATGTCTTAACGTTTTCGACACATACTAAGAGATAGGTTTGAATTGTTCTAAATTATGGGGAATAATTTGTATCTACCGAAAGTAGCTGTTAAGCTGCACTTAGGCCACATAAAATCACCGCTCTCCTCCTTACCCATAGTGCTGGGAATATAACCAATAAACGAAGAACACCTCCCAGAACGTTCTCATCTCTACAGCTCTTTCAAAAGCCATTTGCAACATGTTCGAGACCAATGTGTTTATATGATATACTGGAGGACCACTCCCAAGTAGGAGGAAGTTACTCATAGAGGCTGGAAATAGTATACTCCTCTATGGGTCTGAAATCGGGGCTACTACTTTGGAAACCCGGATCAGGGCTAGAAAACTACTGTCTGCGCAGAGAATAGCTGCTCTACGAGTGACATTCTCGTATCGCACAGTATCGACACAAGCTGTCCTAGTTATAGCCGGAATGGTTGCCATAGACCTACAAGCATATGAGCACCGGATGATCTTCAACACCAGGCAAAGTACGACTCAACCACCGAGCATAGAAGCGATAAAGCACAAAGTCTTCCTAAAATGGCACTTACGCTGGGAAAATGAACAGCATGCAAGGTGGACATATAAACTGATTCCTGAGTTGCAAGTGTGGAAAAAACAGAAAAAACGGCGAAGTAGACTACTACATAACCCAGATGCTGACCACCGGTCACGGTTATTTCAGAAAGGGGAAATGCTGCTCGCCATTCTGTATCTATGAAGAAAAAGACGCGTTAGATGATTCCGAACACACTTTCTTCAGCTGATGTCGATGGGCCGAAAGTCGTCAGCGACTCAAAGCTGAAATCGGCGTCATTAGCCCTACAAACGTCCTGCTGAAAAGAGAGCTGGAACAGTAAAGAGAGCTGGAACGCAGTAAAACACTTTGTAGAGCACATCCTGCGAAGGAAGAAATTTGATCTAGACGCAGCAGACTGAGAATAGAGCGGAGCCTGGACGCAGGCTGAAGACAATGGAACTGGAACATATGCCAGAAAAGGGGTCCACCTCGAAGTAATACAACCGTGGTTCCGAGGTGGAATGATTCCCCGGTGAGGAGACAAGGCGGGTTTTTAGTCGGTATACCCAGGCATATGCTCAAAGAATAATTCTTCATCTCTATAGTTCCAACGAAACTCATTTGCAATACGTCCAAGACTAATGTGCTTTGCATATGACTGCGAGTAGTGAAAATTGGACCTCGGCAGTGAATTACGTAGAGCGGATTCTGAGACGGAAGAAGAGAGATCTTGAGGCTGCCGAACGAGTAAGCATGTCGGCATAGGTGATACTGTCACACGTGCCAAGCGTAACCGAGACGACGATTTAGACGAAAGGAATAGTGGAGACGCTTAGATGACTCCTCAACTTTCGATTCGCAATCCGGACGCGGATATAAACATGAAGAGGCCAAAGAGCCAAAAGGACTCCACTCCGAAGTAATACCACCGTAGGGCACAAACAAGTCCACAGGAGACGAGGGGCGGGGGATTTAGTGGGTGAGGGCCCCACACACGGAGGATGGGACGATTTCCTCTATGGTGAGGTTAGTTACATTTACCCCTCCTCGGCGAAAAAAAAGAGTTTTACATGAGTCGCATAATTCAATACCCAGTAAAGGGTAATCAAAATACTCCATTTATGTGGCTTTGTGCAAGCCTTCTTATGCCGTCTTGCCCTTATCCAAAGACTTCCATCTGGCGTTGGAATGGAATTCCCAACTGCATTGTCAATTTTAAGCTCGCCGGTGTTTAAATACATTGCCAAAGTAAAGAATTTGTTGGAGAGTTTGATGATGGTGCCATAGCTTGTCAATTCATTCACTCTACAATTACCTTTAGTATCGTTACATCCCGATACACATGTAATGTGAACATCATTATCTTTCGCTATTGCGCTTAGATGCCAGCGATATACGGTATACACCGTCTTCACCTCGGAACCCAGTGCATTGACAGTCGGCTGGCTTTCAGAAAGTATGGTAACATCTCCGATAATTCGCGTCACAGCCTGCAATGCCGACATTTATGTGTGGAAGATGCTACAATGATTCGGTCACATTAATGGATTGGGATATGACCATCGATTCCGACAAAATTTCCACCACCCGCAGCTCCAATAATTTTGTAGCCATCCGTGATTATTACATGTGCATTACATACAAATATCTTGAGGACAAGAGGGGGCTACAGTAATGCGCATCTTCTTAAAGAGTTTTGAAAACGAAAATTGCTTTGAACAAGCAATTATCATCAGGGATAGTCTCCTAATAATACGGTCACATTATAGTTCTAGGAAGCCTTCCTGATCGTATGATCATGTGTTCAGTTGTATACATACATAATTGGTCATTACAACCCTTCAATCAGGATTATGGACCTAGTTTCTCCCACCGCTTATGTTGTGGGTGTTAACTTTATACATGAGGGGCGGGACCTACAGTTTAAAGTCGGTTCTGAACGACAGATTTTTTGAGAAACATTTCATGGCAATTTTATTTTAACGCTCAGAGTTTTGGCCAGAAATCTGCTGAGAGGAAATCGCCGAAGAAATATTTTTTTTTTCATATTTTCGTTTTGATGTTTGACCTGGACCTTGAACCATGGCCTTACGTCTAATAAGCCAACACACTACCTACTAGACTACTCAGTTACATGCTGCGTGAATAATAAACAGGTTTTCATGTGAAGATTGGAGATCAAGTTCTACAAAAGCTGGGAAAGGATTCAAAGTGATCTTTGTGTTGAGCTCATGGATGGATCAAATATTGACTTTGTACGTAAGGCTTTGTACCTATAGGCATAGAATCACATTTTCAAATAGTCAACCTGCACTAAGGACATTGATTGATAGGGGAGTGATTCATTCGAAAAGTAAAAAAGATGTCTTTCGGGCAGAGGTAGTAGGCTATCAACTGTTGTAAAGCCGAAGTAGGACTCAAAAGGTCTTTTCTACGAGAAAGTCACAATTGAATTGGACTTTAAAATGTTTACAAGTCTTTGTAAACATAAATGGTGAAGGCTAACACTAATCATAGAAAATCAATTCAACTTCAGTTTCCTAATTTCTGCCTTTCCCTTTTCCATCAGTCGAATATACGAATCGGAAATCAAATGCACTGCATAAGCAGATAAAATTAAAATTCGTCAAAGGAACTCAAATAGCAAGTAAATGACCTGAAATTGCTTCTAATAGCCCTCAAAACTGCCCCCTCCTTCCTTTATAAGCAACTTTAAATCTCTTAATCATTACGAGTAGTGCCATAATAAATATCCCCCCGTGGGATTAAAAGGAATTACACGCATTACCATTTAACCCACATTTTTCGATTCTCTTTCTCACCATTGCTGTATTGAAAGGCTGAGATTTTTTTCGTTCTTTCTCTCTCTCTTTCTCTCTTCCTCTTGCTTTTTCCATCACATCTGAATGGCTGTTTAAAATTATTCTCGAACTTTTTAAAAGAGGGTGTGTGTGTGTATGTGCATTGTTAACTGACTGCCTGACTGCCAGTATTTGTTTGTTTGCATCGTTATTTACCACTTATCGCACAGTGTAATGCAAATACGAGTGTTGCATGCCTACAAGTTGCACTCAAATGCACACAATAAACAGCCACCGCAGAGTAAAAATACTTCTTCTTTTTTATACAATATAGTGAATGAGAAAACAACAACAACAACAAACTCTAGGCAAATACGTAAAAGTAAATAAAAATTGTAGACAAAAATACAAAGAGAATGAAAAAGAAGCACGTAAATCCAGAAACAACAATTGCTGCAGCAATAACAACAAAAACAACAGAAACTAGTGGCAACTACTTTAAGTAAAAGGTACCAAAAAATAAATACCAACCAACAGTAAGTAATCGCTACTTTCAATAACAAACAAAAAAAGGGGAACACTTGGGAAAGTTTTAACGGCTAGACTAGACCAACTGAGAGCTTAAATAGTCTGTGATAAAATAATTCCAAAAAGGGGAAAAATAAGGAATTTTCTTTAGAAAAAAATGTACTATTGTGGCACCAAAGAATACGTAAGTATTTGATTTCATTCCTATTATTTTAAGCCAAGCATGCTTTCTTGATATGCAGCAGTCTTGCGCAAAACTCTTGGGAGTGCATGTAAAGCACTATAAACTGGATGTATAGTTAGGTAGGAATGTAGGTAAAAGTGGCTGTCCCCTCAAGGAATTATGAGCGTCACACTTAGGCCACACGTAGGGTCCTTTATGATGCCACAGTTTTCTATTTCCCCATAGTGAAGTTTCCGATGAAGACAGTTCATTCAGATCCTACCAGGTGCCTCTTTCTCCTTCGAGGGCATCTACACAGTAGGTGAAGAACAGTGTCATCCTCCTCCTCATCTCCACAGCTTCTATGCATACATTCGTACATAATTGGTCATTACAACCCTTTAGTTAGGATTACGACCTAGTTTCTCACGCCACTTATGTTGTGTGAGTTAATTTTATACATGAGTGGTGGGACCTACAGCTTAAAGTCGTCTCCGAACGACAGATTTTTGAGAAACTTTTCATGGAAATTTTATTTTAATGCTCAGAGTTTTTGCCAGAAATCTGCTGAGAGGAAGTCACCGAAGATATATTTTTTCATGTTTTCGTTTTGATGTCTGACTTGGGGTTTGAACCGTGGCCTTACGTTTAAGAAGTCAACATACTACCTGCCAGCCTACAACGAAAAGATTTTGCTTACATGGTAGATATTTTTCTACTGGCGTTGATAATGTGGTAACCTACAAAGGTATTTTTTTCTGTGAATTTACGACCAGCATTAAGGGGATGACCCCTACTCTCGCAGTGTATTGTATTGATAATAGACAGATAATAGAAGTCGACTCCGAACGATAGATTTTTGTGAAACTTTTCATGACAATTTTATTTTAGCGCTCAGAGTCTTTGCCAGAAATATGCCGAAGAAATAAGATGTCTGAAACGGGGATTGAACCGTGACCTCACGTCTAATAAGCCAACACACTACCTACTTGACTACGGCCCCAAGAACCAAAAAGAACACTAGAATTAATTGACTCACACTGCCAATATCAATGCTGAACAGTTCATTCAGCTCCTCCATATGGTAGGCGCCCAAGTGTCTCTTTCTCCTCCGACGAAGTACAGGGCATGTAAAGAGGAGATGAAGAACAGTCTTATGCTCCTTCTCATCTCCACAGCTGAAACAGTGCCGGGCCTGTACACACTAGGTGAAGAACAGTCTCATCCTCCTTCTGATCTGCACAGTTCCTACAGCGCCAGGCATATACACAGTAGGTGAAGAACAGTCTCATCCTCCTTCTCATCCCCATATCTTTTATAGAAATCAAGATGAAGAAGCAAGATGTTCAAGAACAATACGCCTTGCATGCTTTCCTATGAATCAATGCCCCGTAATAAACACGACAACTGCCTGCTATGCCTGCTTCTCTGGATATACAGATTCTATCATCTTAATTTGATTTTAAAACCGCTCAAGTGGAGATGGATAAGATAAGATCCACGCAGACTGGCATGTGCTAGCAATGATACTGCAGTGATACTGCAGGATCTGTTGTATGTAAAAACTTTAAAGCTTTTTTGTGCTTCAAACAAACTTGGTACTTTTTTTTTGGCACTTTTGTCGTACTTTTTTTGGCAGTTTTTATTCACTACGATACTTTTTTGGTACATTTGGTGCACTTTTTTTTGTACTTTTTGTAGTTCTTTTTGGTACTTCTTATTTCCTATGGTACTTTTTGATTTTTTTGACCCTTTTAATCCTTATAAGTGTGCTATTTCTAAGCTAGAAAGGGCCCCTTAAAATCCACGATTTTTTTTTGTTGAAACCGTTTATGGAGGCTTTACTGTAGCTTGTAAGTTGTTGGCGTACTTTCATATTAAGCGCTTAATAAAATGCTCATTTAATATCGAAAGAAGCAAAAAAATTTGTTTTTTAAAGTGTTGAAAAATTCAACGAAGCCTGCTTTGAAGTGATTTTTTTCTCTGTTGACTATCGACTCGGGCGAATAGTAATTTTTTCAATTTTAACGAAAAAGTTTTTTTTCTTTTTTTCTTTTTTTTGGAAAACAATTGAAAGTAAAACAAAAATAAAAACAACAACAACAATAAATGGAAGTGTATTGAATAGAAATCGAAAGAAACAAAGAAAAACTAAATTTTCGTATTAAACAATCCATAATGAAAAGCTGTATACAAGAGACGACTAAACGAAGTGTTAAGGAAGGGGTAGCAAGGCAGACTGATTGGCTGGCTGGCTAGATGGCTGGCAGGCTACCTGGCGTTTTGTTTAAGCTGTAATCGGCTGTTTGAAAAATCATTCTAGTGTAACGCATTTTACACGTTTACGTATGTATTTTTCTACTTTCTGGTTGCACACACACCATCCATATACGTACATACGTACTTACTATACAACATGTGGCATGCACCCGCGCTTTAAAGTAAAAATTGCTACCAAAAGCAGTAGTAATGCAGTCGGCACAAGCATAAGTTTTACTTTTTATTGAAATGAAAAAAAAGGAAAATAAAACGGCTGGAAAAATGTAGAAAAAAATCGAAATGAAATAAAAATTTTTAGTTTTTTCAATTCGTTCCATATGTACATACATACATAAGTATGTTAGTAATGTTTTATAGTTAAAAACAACAACAATAAAAACAATCGAAAAAAAAAAATATTGAAATTATTTTGTTGCATGGGGTACTCTAATATGTAGTAGAGGTAGTTGCAGCAGCAGCAATTATAGACATTCACAAGCCATTCTTTCATTCACTCATTCATTCATTCAATCGCTTACTCCGTTTGTGATTTAAAAGTTTGCTTTGCGATTAAAATGCGAATTAATTTTAATCACAACAAAAAAACTGAAAAAAATAATAATCAAGTGAATGACTTTTTAATTATTTTTTTTATTTCATTTCATATTTAAAAAAAAAATTATTTAAAAAAAAAAAAACGTAATATTTTGTAAAACCTTGTAAGGGAAATAATAATTCGATTAATTTTTTTTTTATTCGCTCTGACATGTTAAATTTGAATGTTCGAAATTCGTGTTAACAAGGTGCAAAAACCCATGTTGCATATGCCGCATTCTATAACTTTTCAAATGGGAACGCAATACAACACATTTTCATTTCAAATAGAAGGGGAAGTTTTTTTTTCCTTTATTTTTCACAAGCGGAATTAATTTCAAATGGATTTTTGTAATGATTTTTTTTATTTTTTTTTTTATTAGAAAATTTACTTCAGTGAAGGTCTGTTTAGCAACTTTTACAAGCAAAAAAAATTACAAGAAATTTGGTATAAATTATTTCCATATAACTTCAGACAATCGCCTAATAATTTAACATAATTTTAATAGTTTACAGCTCATTTGCTATTAAATTTAATTATTTTTCTCAAATACGTATTTAACAATAAAATTTACTGGGAATAATTTAATTCCCATGAGTGGAATCAACCAGAGATTAGCAAAAAATCGTTTTTTCCCTACTCATAAGCACTCATGGAATTTTGATTATAAGTGAGTCAATAATATGGAAATTTAACTACGTACTCTGATTCATTCGTACTCATTACAACGTTGATTTATAAGTACAGGTTGCAATGAGTATGCTTACAAGTTGACATCAAACTCATACCATTCGAAATATGTTTGATTCATAAGCCTTACTCATTTAGATTCATAACTTTAGAAAAATACTTCGAATACTTATAAATGGTTTCGAGTGACTCGTATCATTCATCAAAATTTACAGTCTTAGTTGTTCTTGCATTTACAAAAAAAGGAAAAAAGACACACATAAGCAAAAAAAACAGAGCAGCAAACGGATCAACACAACCTTCTAGTGAGTATTTTAGTGTTCGTACGCGTATCATACTTATTTTGTGCTTCGTGTATATGTTGAGTTATGGAGAGTCGAAATCAACAACATCCTTCATACGTGTTCTATGAGTATGAATATGATGAGTACTACAAACTTTGAATATGAGTAGAGAGATTCCATGATATTAAAATAATTATGAATGTGTCGTATAAGTATCAGAAATTATGAGTATGATTCGATTCTTTTTGAATGCTCGTTGCTGATCTCTGGTGAAGACATTATAGAAAAACCGTTACATTAGGTCACCTGATCTCAGCACCTATGGGATTCGATTCGATTCTACTCATCTTTTTGAATACACATTGATTTCTTGAACCAATGTACTTTTCAAATGTTGAGAAAAGCATTCAAGTGCCTTTGTTTCTTAAGACAGTGCAAGAAATACTGCACTCCGTTTGATCTCCTTACTATTTACACGACTTACATATAACCGTAAATGGAGGCCTGCCTATCATATAACATAACATAACTGGCCATTACAACCCTTCAGTCAGGATTAAAACCTAGCTTCCTACACCACTCATGTTGTGTGTGTTAATTTTATCCATAAAAGGTGGAGCATACAGTTTGAAGTCAACTCCGAACGACAGATTTTTGAGAAACTTTTCATGGCAATTCTATTTGCTCTCAGATTTGTTACCAGAAATCTGCTAGGACGTAATCGCCGAAGAAATATTTTTTTTTCATATTTCGTTCTGTTGGAGATGTCTGACCTGGGGTTTGAACCGTGGCCTTACGTCTAATAAGAAAACCCACTACCTACTAGACTATGGACGCTTCAAGGAAACCTCCCTATCGCATGCAGGAAAGGGCGAAGGTGGTCATTAATAATAGTATTCAACTCTTTTGATCTAATGCAACACCATCTGAATGATGCCTTGACTTTTGTCAATGGATTTTGACATTGATTCGACCGGGCTAGACGTGTGACTTCTTCGGTCAATTTGTAACCAAACTTTTTGGAACACCAATACTATCATTAAAGTATTGATCACCAATCACCACCCGGAAACCAACAACCTCTAAAGGATGTAATAAATACCATTCAAAGAGACAAATGCACAGAAGATGAGTGCTCATGGAGGCTGGCAATAGCATACTCCACCATGGATATGGCAAAAGAAAAGAATGCCTATCTATCCAGTAGTCAGCAGTTTTGCGGATGGGACAAGCTTACCACAAGATATCTCCATTAACAGCCCTGGGAGCGCTGGATGCTTTTTATGTAGCAACCATAGATCAAATAGTCTTCCAAAAGAGCCACTTTTAACTGGAAGATGAATACTATAGCAAGTTAGCGTGTAAAGAGAAGACTGACTGATAGGAGTTGAAAAAATGAAGAAATGTATACGTAACCCAGACATACAGCGTAAGGAAATGTTGCTTACTTTACTGCCTTTCCCTTTACGAGGAAAAAATACTACGTCCATGAACACATAAAATTCGTAACACTCGTCTTTCTTGAGAGCACTTCCATACATGAAAGTGTAAAATTCATTACACAGACAGAATTTGTTCTTTAGCTGGAATGATCTTCTTGCAGAGGTTCAAATCTGACATCCACAAACACGACTCTCTGGTTTGTCTTTCACAAGCCATATTTTTCTACTTCCAATACAATGCTTTATATGAGTGGGAGTCATTCTACTGAAATATATCCATGTTTCTTATTTTTTCACCAAGATGTCATATATCAGATTCGGTTTACAGTGTGAACTTTCGTCTAGTAGGACAACACACTGCCTACTAGACTATGGCCAGCATAACCACGAGATTAAGGTTAGAGTAGTTTATACTGGGGGCTTCCTAGATTATAGTTCACTTAGATTAGGTTAGGTTAGGTCGTGAAGCCTCCTTAAACGGCAAAATGTCGTTTAGGCCAAAGCTTATTGCCCATTACGATGCATCAAATCAATATTCAGCACTGGGATAAGATATTCCCTGTAGAAAACCATCTCAACTTCAAAGTAAATTTGAATTTCTAATAATTTGGCAACTTCTAGAACTTACTGAACTTACTGTTGAATTGTTATTGTTATTATTTTCTTTTGTGGTATTTCTGGATTGCTTTTTAAATGATCTTATTTTCGAAAAGGTATAAAAAACATGAGAGAAACCTTGGCTTAAGTATATATAGCCCGGAGAAGACCATGTTGAAAACTTGCCACAGTCTCGATATTATTTGCAGAATATTTCGATTATAAGGGAACAATAGTTACGATTTGATTTTTGCAATTATTTTGACCACAATCAGTATTTTTGTTAATGAAATTTAGGCCAACCAATTTAATGGTTTTAATGAATTAAATTCGATTAAATTTTTAATTGCCTTAATGCAACATTTAATTGAAAAAAAAAGGCAAAGTGAACTTATTGCTGCACTTTGACGCAACAATTTAATTAAGTTTTACGAAAACTTTAATTAAGTTTAATTAAAATTTTAATTAATTGAATGCCTTTCATTGCTATACGCAATCAATTTGATTTAATTGCTCTAACAAATATCGTATCAATCAAATTAAAATTAAAATTTAATTTTTTCTTATGAGATTTGAAACTTTTTTTTCAGTTTCTTTTTTATTTTATTATCAGAGAAATTTAGAGGCAAAATAAAATATTTTTTAACACGCAAGTTTAACAAATTAAAAACAATAAATAAATAAGAAATAAAATAAAAAAAATTATTAAATTGTTGTTATTATTTGGTATTTATTTTATTTTATTTCAATTTTTATTTTGATTTGTTTTAATGCGTTACCAAGTTGGAAAGTGAAGTTAAATGAAAATGTTAAAATCCAATTAAAAAAAATAAAAACTAAAGTGTATGCACTACAGTGAGTGATAAATAAAGTGCAACATCTAAAGTAAATTAAATTAAATAATTTGCTTTAAAAATAAACGCGAGTTTTTCAATACCTAAGAATGCGAAATGTAGTGAAACATTTGACCATAATTAACTGCAATGACCTTCACCCATCGTTGTGTCAAAACATATGGATTCCGCGCCAAAAGAAATGAGTACAAGCCAACCCATATGCCCCGTATTCCAGTGAAAGTGCCCTACACTGATCAAAAAAATTTTTTTTTTTTTTTTTTTGTAAAACCAGCACTCAGGGGATGGCCCCTACTCATGGAGTGCATTGTGCAGGTTTAGGAAAATAGGTTATAGGAAGGTGGAAAGAGCGAGTCAAACTTGACTTTATATGGACAATAAAGCAGTTTAGGCACAGTTATACCAATGGGATATTACGGCTTTATGACTGTTCGCATATTCATGAGGCACTTCCGACAATGCCCGTAACAAGCGATTCAATTGTGGTCCATACTGAGTCCGAGTGCTAGCCTCGCCCGATTTATTTTACTTAAATTAGATGGCAACCATGTGTACCCACTAAATAAGCAATATTTCCACAGCATATCGATATTCGCTTTTGGCATTGATTCGACCGGATTAGAGAAGTTTCTTAGGCGCTATTGCCATTAGATTATGGCATTGATTCGACCAATTTGTAGACGAACTTTATCGAACACCAACACAATTATTAAAGTATTGAACAACAAAGCTTCAAAAACCAAATAGATTTTGACCTGGAAACCCAACAACTGGAGAAGCCCTAAGGGATGTAATAAATATCATTGGAGCTTCACAACACGGACACTAATAGCGCTCCCAACAGTTTGAGGTGGATGGATACGATACAGGTATTGGAGAAAATTTTCTAGTGAAACTGTCAAGAAGAATGTCCGTCACTTCTGAGGCCTCCCTGTTATTCATATTGCGGTCAGATCTGTCGAACACAACTTTTGATGAAATTTTAGTGATAAAAATGTTCGATGGCACTTTGCTTGAGAGATGGTTAGTTTAGGATAGGTTAGAGGACGTGTACTTGTCAATTAAGACAAGTTTGGTACCCGGAGGTCGAATTGACCCATTGTACAACGTCCTAGTTTCTCACACCACTTATATTGTGTGTGTTAATTTTATACATGAGTGACGGGACTTACAGCTTTAAAGTCGACTCCGAGCGACAGATTTTTTGAGAAACTTTTCATGGCAATTTTATTTACTCTCAGAGTTTTTGGCAGAAATCTGCTGAGAGGAAGTCGCCTAAGAAATACTTTTTGTATTTTATTTTGATGTCTGGCCTGGGGCTCGAACCCTGGCTTTTCGTCTAATAAGCCAACACACTACCTACAAGACCACTGCGACTTCAATAATATATATCATTGGACAGTAAAAGCGCTCTCAACAGTCTGAGGTGGATGGACACGATACAGGTATTGGAGACAATTTTCTAATGGATCTGTCGAAAAGAAAGTCCGTCACTTCCGAGGGCGCCCTATCATTCATATTGCGGTCAGATCTGTCGAACGCATCTTATGATTAAATTTTAAGGATAGAAATATCCGGAGACACTTTTCGCATGGAATACACGAGCGGTATTTCAGCAGCAAAGCAAAGAAAATGATGGAGAACTGACTAGGTCCCCAAGGCCATGCATATAACAAAACTGCGGTTATTTACTACATGACATATCCCAAGAAAGATGGAAATACTTGTAGGTTTCCCTATTATATTATCGGTTAGATATCTCCGTGGTTAGACCAGATTCAAAGAGCTAACAAAGCAGATAGTAAGTGCTTAAAGAGGCTGGCAATCCACCATGGATATGAAATCTGGTCTCCATGTTAGAAACCCAAAGCAAAGTTTCTGTCCAGAGGCCTGAAGCTCCGCGGATAGCAACAGCTTACCACACAATATCTACATTAACAGGCCTGGAAGCTTTAAATGTTTTTCAACTCAGAACATACACAATTGGTCACTAAAACCCTTTAGTCAGGATTACGACCTAGTTTCTCACACCACTGTTGTGTGTGTGTTTGTAATTTTATACATGAGTGACTGGACCTACAGTTTAAAGTCGACTCCGAACGACAGATTCTTGAGAAACTTTTCATGGCAATTTGATTTACTCTCAGAGTTTTTGCCAGAAATCTGCTGAGAGGAAGTCACCGAAGAAATATTGCCCAACACCGACAGCATGTACGCCTTCAGCAGTTTTCATTAGTGGCCATGAATATAACAAAACTGCTCTTATTTTCTACGCGACATACCCCAACAAAGATGGAAATACTTTCCCTATTGCGCCCTATTAGATATCTCCGGAGTTAGACCAAATTCAAAGGGGCTAACAATGCAGATGGTAAGTGCTTAAAGAGGCTGGCAAAAGCATACTCCACTATGGATATGAAATCTGGTCTCCTATGCTAGAAACCCAAAGCAAAGCAAAATAATTGCTATCTGTCCATAGGTTTGAAGCTCTACTAACAGCAACAGCTTACGACACAATATCTACATTAACAGCCCTGGAAGCTTTAAATGTGTTTCAATGTAGAACACTTCCCAGAAATAGAATGTAGCAACCACAGGTCAGATAGTCTTTCAAAAGAGCCAATTTTAACTAGAAGAACGAATAGCATGGCAGGTGAGCATATAAACTGAATACTGACTGACAAGAGTGGAAAACCAGAAGAAATGTGTACGTAATCCAGATGCTATTCGGCTATGGATGTTTTTAAAAGTACTTAAGTACAGCTTAAGGAAATGTTGCAAACTCTTTTGCCTTTCTCTTTACGAGAAAGAAGTCCTAAATGCATAAAAGTACAGAACTATCCCCGACAAAATTTAGTAGACCTTCCAAACGCTTCAAAAATGTTCATGAATATTTGCAAGAAACTGGGTCATACCCATAAAACCACTGCAAACTACTCTTAGCATGAAAAACTGTGTTGAAGTGCTTCTAACTTCACGTGGTTAAACGTTTAAGTATTAAAGTTCATTAACCTTCTTGCTAAGCACAATTTAAAATGACTTCAAAGAGACAATGACCATTAAAATTCACATGTTTTTGTTTTTGTTTTTGTTTTTTATTATTTAATATTCATGGCATGTGAAATATAAAAATATCTTCTACGCTTAACAAATCATATTTCTTTCTTTTTTCTTTCAGAGTTACACAGAAAAGTAAAGAAACTGTGAAGAGTGAAATATGCGCAAAGCATTTGAAAATGTTTACATGCACATTAGAAATTCAAAATGCATTAAAAATATGCTTTTTAATGCAACAAATTATTAAAAAAAAAGCAAAAACAAAAAGAAAAAAAATTTTGCATACAAATTAAATAACAGCACGCTTCAGACATGAGACATAAATAATGGGGCTGCGCATATTAAACATAAAATTGTTCGATAAAAATCAAAAAAACAAAATGTAAACAATTTGAAAAAAAAGGCACAAAGAGGCATATTTCTGACAATATTTGTTACGAATTTAGAAAAATTTGTATTTTGCAAGCATATTATTGCATATTAGTGACGGGCATATAAAAACATATATTTTTGAGGCAATAAAAATGCATTAAAAAGCTTAGAAATAAAATGACATACGAAACAAATTCAAATTTAATTCATTTTATATGTATACCAAGACCCTTCGCATCCATTTATGGACTTAGTTAATTAGCCATTACAACCGTTTAGTCAGGATCACAACCTAACCTCTCAAACTACCCATGTTGTCTGTGTTAATTTTATCCACAGAAGGCCCTTCCTGCAGTTTAACATCGACTTCGAACTACAGATTTCAGAAGTTTTTTCATTTTGCTTTTGTCAGAAAACTGCTGAGTTTTATTTGAGTTCTCGAAGCTGAGGTTGGTACACACGAGCTCGCGTTTACCAAGCCAACTCACTACCTACTAGTCTACGGAGACCCCATTCATTATCTATTTATGTCGGCAAGTTGTGGCAAATTGAAATTTGATGACCAATGGTGGCATAGCCACCAGTCATAGCTAACACTGGCATTAAACTTTCTTAATTAATGGATCATTACAATCCTTTAGTCTAGACTACAACCTAGCTTCTTACACTAGCAATGTTGTGTGTGCTAATTTTCATGAGTGACGGGACTTACAGAAAATTGACTCCAAACGACAGAGTTTTTTGAAAGTTTTCATGGCAATTTTAATTATTCTCAGAAACTTTTTTGTTGCTAGAAGATTTCTAAGAAAAAGTCGTCAAATTTCGGTTTATTCGAGATGTCTGACTAGGGATTGAACCACAGTTTCTCGTCTAGTAAGCCAACACACTGTCTAATAGGCTACAGCTACTTTGCTGGCATTAAATTATGTTGATTTTCTCCTTCGTATCGTTAAAATTGCCGACAATAGTTTCCAACATCGGTGGGTTACCTGTTTGGGTACTCTCCCAGTAATGCCTACCAAGTAATGCCTTCCAAGTAATGCCTTCCCGGTAATGCATTCCCAGTAATGCCTTCCCAGTAATGCCTTCCCAGTAATGCCTTCCCAGTAAAGCCTTCCCGGTAATGCATTCCCCGAAATGCCTTCTGCAGTACCTGATACTTCTTATTTAGCGTTTCTATCATTGCCTTTTCAGTAGTTGCGCCTATTGTAGTTTTTTTCTTTTCTCGAACTTCTCTATTCACCGCCTTCACAGATAGTGAAACTTCTCTATGATAACTCTATTCGCACCTTGTGATTCTCTGTTGTCCTCCTTTATAAACTTCCCAAACTATTGTATGGTAACTCTATTACCTTTTTAGGCTTTTCTTTGTTAGGCGGTTCACCTTAAAGTCCAGAAATTTGCTTTTACTGCTTTCGTTAAAATCTTAATTGTGGCAACAATTGATGCTTTCCTCACATCGTGACACAGCTTCGAATGTCTTCAGCAAGAGTTGCGGATCTGAGGAAGTGAAAGAGAGTATATTTTACCTCATGTGATAGTACCCGCCTCTTTCAATGAAAATTTATATTGAAATAGGCATGGTTTCCTACAAAGAATGTTTGATCTCACGGTTGGATATTGATTTGTAGTCAAAGTGAAATTTTGCCTTTCGAAGGCAATCCCTCACATATCCTAATCTGACATAACCTAACCTCACTTACGTTTCTAGAATTCGAGAGTCGCCGTGGTCTAGTAGGTAGGGTGTAGGCTTATTAGACGTGAGGCCACGAATCAAACCCCAGGGTTAGGGATCTACAATTAAACGAAATATGAAGAAATATTTTTTCGGCGACTTCCTCTCAGCAGATTTTTGACAAAAACTCTTTGAGTAAATAAAAATTGCCATGAAAAGTTTCTCAAAAATCTGTCGTTCGGATTCGACTTTAAACTGTAGGTCCCGCCACTCATGTATAAAATTAGCACACACAACATGAGTGGTGTGAGAAGCTAGGCCGTAATTCTGACTGAAGGGTTGTAATGGCCAATTATGTATATGATAGTACCCGGGTCTTTCTATGAACATTTATATTGAAATGGGTATGGTTTCCTATAGGCAATGTTTCATCCGTTAGGATAGGTTAGGTTAGAGGACGTGTACTTGTCAATTAAGACAAGTACAGTACCCGGAGGTCGAATTGTACAACGTCCTAGTTTCTCACGCCACTTATGTTGTGTGTGTTAATTTTATTCATGAGCGGTGGGACCTACAGTTTAGAGACGACTCCGAACGACAGATTTTGATTTATTGAGAAAGTTTTTCATGGCAATTTTTCATTTACTCTCAGAGTTTTTGCCAGAAATCTGCTGAGAGGAAGGCGTCGAAGAAATACTTTTTGTATTTTGTCTTGATGTCTGGCCTGGGGCTCGAACCCTGGCTTTAAGTCTAATAAGCCAACACACTACCTACTAGACTACGGCGACTTCAATGTTTCATCCCTTGGTTAAATATTGATTTGTAGACAAAGTGAAATATTATATTTCGAAGACTGTCGCTTACGTAGCCTTATCTTACCTAACCTAACCTCACTTATGTTTATAAAATGCGAGAGTTAAATTGAATTAAAGTTTAGTCTTCATCAGTCCTAATCTAAGCATAATGAGGCATTTTCTAAATTACTTCCCATTAAATGCAGATGAATAATGATTTTCAATTTTAATTTAAGTTAATACAGTCACCTCCAAAGCCTGTCATTAATGAATTCTTTTTGTGTTTTTGTAGTTTCTGCATTACAAATCCATTCATTAAAAACATTTTTTCTTTCGATTTCTCAATAGATTTCATGCCACAAAGTAGAGAAGAGAAAAAAAGAGTCTTTTAATCGTGTCTTGTTAACCTAAAAATTAAAAATTCTTAATGTAACGAATAATTACGGATTATTTTTATTATTAATTCGACATTTTTCATGTTGTTTGTTGATTTTTTTATTGCATTCAATCTGTTGCAAATTGTAATGTAGCAGCAGCAGCAACAGCTGCAGTTGTAGCATTGATGGCAGTTTCATTTCCACCAAGAATTGAATTGTCAAAAGCAATCGAAATTACGAATTCAAACGGAGACATACACACAGCATTGTAATGTTGTCGGCAACAATTGCATGTTGTTAATAAACCGAAACAGCAACAACAGCAGCAGCCACCATAAAATCATGGCAAAATAACGAAAAAAAACAAGAAAAAAACGTAAGAAAACCTGAAAGGAGATACAAATTAAAATGCAACACAAGTTTTGAGTGTCTTTTTAATTAAAATTTTTAATGCACGGGCAAAAACGAAAATATAATCGAAAATCACAGGGGAAATGCTAAAAGATAAGAAAGAATAAGAAAAGATGATAAAGAAATACATACAAGACATAGGACCTATGAAGGGTTGAATAATTTTGAATTTAATAATCTGGCGGTTATGGACACCATGAATCGTGATTCAAACTGATTATTTCACAAGCTTTAATAAATTTGGATCAAAGGCAGACCAAAGACAGACCCTGGCATTTGTATAAATCCTTTGTATATAGATTATGAAGTTGCCGTGGTCTAATAGGTAGTGTGTTGGCTTATTAGACGAAAAGCCAGGGTTCGTGCCCCAGGCCAGACATCAAAATAAAATACAAAAAGTATTTCTTCGGCGACTTCCTCTCAGCAGATTTCTGGCAAAAACTCTGAGAGTAAATAAAATTGCCATGAAAAGTTCCTCAAAAATTTGTCGTTCGGAATCTAATTCAAACTGTAGGTCCCTTCACTCCTAAATAAAATTAACACACACAACATATGTGGTGTGAGAAACTAGGTCGTAATCCTGACTGAAGGGTTGTAATGACCAATTATGTATGTATGTATATAGATTCTTAATTCCTAACGCCATAATTTGTGTACACTAACATGTGTTTAAACCAAACTTATCCCAAATGGTTTGTGTCTGTGCTATTTCCTTAAGACATGGTTAAATAAATAAAAATTTGTTCACGTATCAGTAACTGTTCCCAAGAGATTCTTTTGCCGAAGTTCTGATGAGAATACTCCTTACAAACATAACGTAATCGGTCATTACAACCCTTTAGTCAGGATTACGACCTAGTTTTTCACATCACTGTTGTGTGTTTTAATTTTATACATGAGTAGTGGGGCCTACAGTTTAAAGTCGACTTCGAACGACAGATTTTTTTTTTGAGAAACCATTCATGGCAATTTTATTTTACTCTCAGAGTTTCTGCCAAAAATCCGCTGAGGGGAAGCCGCCGTAGAAATATTCTTTATATTTCGTTTTGCTGGAGGCTGTCTGACCTGGGGTTTGATCCGTGGCCTTACGGCTAATAAGCCAACACACTCTTAGACTACGGCGACTGTCACATGAGGTAAAACATACTCTCTTTCGCTTCCTCAGATCCGCTACTCTTGCTGAGTCGAATTTGTGCCACGATGTAAGGAAAGCATCGGTTGTTGCCACAAGTAAGATTTAACGAACGCAGTAACAGCAAATTTCTGGACCTTAAGGTGAACCGCTTTTGATTCATTCTCAGAGTTTCTGTCAAAAATCTGCTGAGAGGAAGTCGCCAAGGAAATATTGTTTATATTTCGTTTTGCTGGGGTCTGTTTAAACCGTGGCTTCACTTCTAGTAAGCCAGTACACTATCAACTAGATTTCGGCAACTATGCCGATAGTTTAAGGATCATCCAAATTGAAGTCACACCTCGGTTGATATAAGTATGGAGTTCCGCAAGGTTACAATACTCCTTATCTCTACACAATAAAAGGCCTCAGCTAGCCACATAACTTACTAGGCTACTCTAAATTAAAAACCGGGCAACCTGGTGGCAAAAGGATTGCACCCACTGTAAAGCTACTCAAGATATTCCTTTTCTTGGGAATTGCCAAGGATGAAAGCAGACCTGTAAGGGACTTTATCACCTCGTGGCTAACTAAGCACAGTAAAGGATATTCAGGGAAAATCCAATCATCCAATACACCGCTTACAATATGACCATGCCCACCACTTGGGTAACACTACAGTGGTCAGGCAGTCTACACGAGATAGCATTGCACCGCTTACAATATGATTATGACCACCACTTGGGTAACACTGCAGTTGTCAGGCATTCCACACGCAAGGCGAATGTCAGCACCCTTACTATATATCGCACAGAAAATTCTATCCAGAATTGCACCGTTTTTATACCACCGAAAACCTTTCGATCATTAGACCAAAAGTTCTAAATTGGAATTTTAAAATCAGAACTCCTATCAAAGAAATTATAAGGAACCATGGAGTCGATAGGAATTTGTCTATGGCAACACAGTATTGCAACTTGTCCATAGTCCAGGTTGGGACAAGATTCAACACAAGTCTTCTCAGCTCAGTCTTCTACTTCGATTGTAGTTTGAAGGGTAGAAGCTTGAGCATGGCAAATAATATTTAAGTTGGAGTGCACTGGTGATTAGGGCAGCTGACTTGCAGTAATACAGGTCTTTGCACAACATAACCTACAGCAGCCTGATAGAGTCAGTGAGTAATGTGATGACAGCTTCAAGCCTCCAAATCTTATGCACGGCGCCTTTAAGCGCTGTCTTACAGACGCCTTTTATAAAGATAGTCACACTCTTTACCTCTCCATTGTATTATCCCTCTAGGACGCAGATATGGCTTGAGGACAACGGACTAGAGCTCGCAAGGAATAAGAGGTCATACTGATGACATTGGCTCACATTTCACTCGAGATAAGTATGCAGATACTTGGGTCTCAGACTAGAGTGTAGACTTAACTACTGGGCCCAAATACAGCATGTGGCTACCAAGGCAGCAAAACTAACGGACATGCTCAGCAGACTGATGGCAAATATCGGCTGACCAACGCAGTCCAAACGCAAATTGATCATGGCAACGACTAACTCGATACTACTTTATGGCAACGAGATATGGGGAGATGCGTTGGAGTTTAAATCCAAGCGGAAAATAATAGCAGCGGTGCAACGAACAGCGGCACTAAGAGTCGCTTCGGGAACAGTCTCGGGCGCCGCAGTCCTCGTGATCACCGGTGAGACACCTATCGACTTGATGGCATTCGAGCGAAGAAGATTATGGAAAGCGAAGAGGGAAAACCTCGCCATTAGTACCGCAGATGTCAGATCTCAAACTATACGGCGATGGCAAAGTAGATGGAGCGATGAAACAAGTGGAAGATGGACTGCTAGACTTATTCCATCTATAGAAGCATGGACACAGAGAAATTTTGGGGAAATTAACTACTTCCTGACCCAGTTTCTTTCGAGTCATGGTTATTTCCAACAATACCTACACCGCATGGGCGAGGTGAATGATCCTGGCTGCATTTATTGCGAGGAAATGAATGACGACGCTGAACACACATTCTTCGATTGCATCAAATGGCAAGACGAGAAGAATGTCTTGATGGAACAGATTGGCGAATTCACAGCCGACAACATTGTTGACGCAATGCTCGAAAGTGAGACGAAGTGGAGCGCTGGAGAGAGTAGACAACGGTCCTTAACAGGACGTCGTTCTGGACCCTTCCCGAAGTAATACAGAAAGCCGTACCGGGAAGGGAGTTTTAGTGGAAGTCCCACTAGACGCAGCTGACGACTTTCACTGTAAGTGCGAAGGCATTTTAATCCCTACTTCACACGCCAAAAAAAAAAAATTGTATTATCCCTCTAGTAAGGCAGATATTTTTTAGCATAATAATCCAGATCATCTAAACTACATTACGAGCATGTGGCTGGATCGTCCGCACAACCGAAGACAATTGTTAGAGCTTCTCCACTACGACATTCCATAACACAGACGAGAGAATTGCACCTTCTGCTATGACTATTCACATCGCTTGTTACATTCACTTTTTCTTTCTCAATGGAGGCATTAATGGCCCTTTTGGTCAAAAGTTCCGCAACAATCTTTACAACTCATTAAGACATCGTATTTAAAATGATGTTTCATGGAGAATATGCTTTAATACCTTGTATAATAATAATGCTTGTAATCAATAGCCATTCAAATAATTACAGACGATAATTAGTAGCACTTGTAAGCAATAAGTACCAGGTTACTTTATTACAAAAATTTTTGTAATAAAATCTGCCCATAATTATTAATCGCTGTTGCAGTTGCAATAATCAACGAAAAAATGTTGTTTCAGTCAGTCAGTCCGTAGTTGTTATGAGTTTGCAATTTTAAGCATCTAAGCCTCATCAATTCCTGGTTTGCCTAAGCCATACATACAACCATCACCACAGCAACAATGCAACTCCACCCATTCAATGGCCAGCAAAGGTTGCATAAGTTTGCAAATCTTTTTTGCAGTTCTTGTTAAAGAAATGATTTTGAGAAATGTAAGTCAACTTATTATTGTTGTTGTTGGTATTAAATAAAGTTGCCACACTTCTTTTTTCATTTTCATTTTGAATTTTCTTTTGTTTTTTTTTTTTTTTGGTTTTCTTTGGAATTTTTTTAATAATCGCTGGCTGGTTTACAATCCAAGCGTTTCTAAAGACAAAAGACTTAAAACGTATATGAAATGGAATATTAAATGGAAATGCCACAAAAACAAAATAAAATACCAGAGAAAAAAAAACCACCAAAAACCAAACATGAAATGCAAGAAAAAATATGTAAAATTATCATGTGATGAGTATTGTTGTACAAACAACAAAAAGAAAAAAAAAATGCCACCACCATCATGCCACACTACTACATCACACCACACCACACTTTCAATTTGGCGAAAATGCAGAAAACAATGAGAAAAAAAGGCAGAGGGCATCGGATAGCCAAAGAAAACTATACGTTGCAACGAATTTAGCACAGTTGCTACACAGGAACATGCATACATACATATATATGTTCCTTTCACTCCTCTAGGGAGCATAGGGCCGCATTTCGGTAATATGAGGTATTTAAGACGTACAGCTTATTAGGCTATAGCATTCCATTCTGGTGTTGGAGTTGCCAACATTGCCACCAGGCATGCAAAGTGCCGGGATTTAGCCGTGCAAGTATTAAGGCTATAGAAGTCGCCGTGGTCTAGTAGGTAGTGTGTTGTCTTATTAGACGTAAAGCCAGGGTTCGAGCCCCAGGCCGGACATCAAAACAAAATACATAAAGTATTTCTTCTCGGCGACTTCCTCTCAGCAGATTTCTGGCAAAAACTCTGAGCATTAAAATAAAATTGCCATGAAAAGTTTCTCAAAAATCTGTCGTTCGGAGTCGACTTTAAATTGTAGGTCCCGCCACTCATGTATAAAATTAACACACACAACATAAGTGGTGTGAGAAACTAGGACGTTGTACAATGGTTCAATTCGACCTCCGGGTACTGTACTTGTCTTAATTGGCAAGTACACGTCCTCTAACCTAACCTAAACTACCCTTGTCTGGTAGGCCAACGTACTAGTTACTAGCCTGTGATGACCACTATGGAGAGTAGAAATCTACAGATAACTTTAGAAGGCAGATGTAATTCTCAACCGTACGAATTAAAAAAAAAGTAACCCATAAGCATTGCTATGTATGGCCATCTGTTTTATTGAACCTCTGTATCGATTTGTTCTAGAAGTTGCCACAAACTAGTGCTTGTGTTTGGTGGGAAAAAAACTTATGTTCGTATATACTCTTCCTCCAAACCATTGGTCCAGGTATCAGATAGTTGCATTCAAAGTATTAAACTCCTTTGTACACCTAAATAAATAAATAAATAAATAAATGGTTGTGAACTGTGCTAACATGCTTGCTTGCTTACGATAATTCCTGTTCAAGCTTTAATTCCATTATGCCTACTGTAGGTTGCATGAAACAGGTTGTATGTGCCACACATTAACAAACTGTTAAAAAGATATTATTTTGTGGTATGTTGTCTGTTAAGTTATAATATTTTTTAATTTTTTTATTATTTTTTTATGAAAAAAATGAAACTTTTTCCCAGCGCTTAAACCGCAAAAAGTATAAAAGAAAACCGAGAGAAAAAAATATGGAATACAGTGATAATACACCAAAAATGAAATGAAAATGAAAAAGAAAAGAAATTTAAAAAGAAATTCTATTTCAACGTGAAGTATCCGAAGAAAAAAATTCTTTTAAATGACGAAAAATACCATAAAAATGATCACTGCAAAGTAAGCCAACAAAATTTCCCGCTCAGACAAAACAAAAATTTTTGAAACGAAACGAATTTAACTGCGAGATAATAAATGGATGGATAGTTAAACGGTGAAACGAATTTTTTAGTTTCCGCAGAGTATTTATAATCGTTTTTCAGTGGTTTTTTATTCCTTTTTTTTGGGTTCATTGGCTACATCTGGACATGTGTGGCAATGTGTCAACTGAATGAATCGCATGAATCTGTTCTTCCAAAGGCTACAAGCTTTTCAAAGATTTTTCCATACATGGCAATCTCAAGCAATAGTATGCAGGTTCCAAGGCAATCTTTGCAAAATTTGAACTGACTTCTGGGACCTATAGAAACTTTCCTGTGTCCATACAAAAAACCGTCAACCTTTTAAGTTCTACTGTGTAGTAGAATAGATGTTCAACTGTGTAATAGAATAGAGGACTGTCTGCCATCCCAGATAGAAGTATGTAGGTAGGTGGGTAGAGGTGGCTGCCCATCCAAGAAAAATTTTTGAATGGACTCACTTAGGCCGCATTAGGCCCATTGTGCTACCACAGTCATCCGTTATCTCCTAGTCTCGAAACCATTCGGAGCTCCTGATGACGCGATTCAGGCTGCCAATGTCAAGCCCTGACAGTTCCTCCAGATCATCCATGTAGTAAGTACCCAAGTATTTCCTTCTCCTTTGCCAAAGAGCCGGGCATGTACCCAGCAGATGAGGGACAGTCTCCTCTTCTTTCTCATCTCTCCAGCTTCTGCAGAAGTCGTTAGCAAGGTGTCCAAGACCAATGCGCCTAGCATACATACATACATAATTGGTTATTACAACCCTTCAGTCAGGATTACGACCTGGTTTCTCACACCACTTATGTTGTGTGTGTTAATTTTATACATGAGTGGCGGGACCTACAGTTTAAAGTCGACTCCGAACGACGCCTCGCATGCGTACCCATAATGCAATGCCCCGTAATGACACCGACAACTACACTGAGCGCGCCTCTTTGGAGTTTAAGTAGACTCATTGTGCGCCCCTCATCCAGCCTTGGCCAGATTTTACTAGCCGTTCTACCCGTGTCCGAGGCCGCCCACCTGTCGTTGACGGAATCGACGATCGCATTATCAATTATTTGCTTACAGGTCCTCATAGGTATGGCCTGATTCGAGAACACATCGGAGAGTTCGTTGGTCGTGCCCCGCCTGGCAAGTTCATCAGCTCTACAGTTACCCGGAATACCACTGTGCCCCGGTACCCATCCGATATGGATGTCATATCGTTCCGCTATCTCGTCGAGACATCTGCGACAGCCGTACACCGTCTTGGAGTTCATCACATTATAACTCAGAGCCTTGATAGCCGTCTGGCTAGCAGAAAGTATGGTGACGCTGCGCTTGAAGACCCTTCCCTCCCCAATAATACTCGCCGCAGCCTCCCACCTCCGCCTGAAAGACACTGCAGTGGTCTGGCAGTCTTATAAATTGATAGAAAGTTTTTTTTAATTTTTTAAAGTCAAGTTTAATACACGGCTTAATTTTGAAGAATTTTTTTCAATGCATTTTTTTATTCTTAACTTCATGACCTTAGTTTTGTTATGCACTGTATTTTTTTAATGTTCATGAAACAAAATGAAAAACTCAATAATTTCATTAAAAATTCAGAGATTTTTTGAACAGAAAATGTTTTTTTTTCTTTAATTTCTTTACACTTGTTACAGCAGGAAGTAGTAACACAGGCCATGATGCTTCACGAATTGTAAGGTGTGTGCAGTGATTTGAGGTCGATCTAGGTGAGGTGCGTTCGTCCGCTGTCTTCTTTTTTTTTTACCATTTAACACACATATTATCTCCACCTTTTGTTTTATTTTCTGTGAATTTTATTTCATTTTTTAATTTTTTTTTTCATAAAAGTTTTCTTTGAGAAAATGACTTTTACAACACAGAAGATGGAAAACTTTTCCTCTTCCTCTATTTTTGTTTTTGTTTTTATGATTTATTATATGTATGCGTTTTTAATGCTTCATATGCTAGTATGCATATGTGAGTATGTCTGTCTGTCTATATGTGCATAGTTTATTGGATAATAATTTATTTTCGAATTTTATTTTTGAATTTTATTTTTTTTCTTTAATTTCTTATTGGATTTTATGAATAACTTCCGATATCAATCCAATAATTGCTAATCAAGCCTGGGAAGAAAAGATTTCAATTTGATTGACTGGCTGCTCCTGCATCAACTCTGCATGGAATTGTTGCATTTTATACACAGAAAGAAAAAAAATATTCTTCATTCATTATTTAAAGCAGAATTTCATGAAAAAAACACTTTGTCTTTTGGCATGCCTACTAAAAGGACAGGGGCCCCGTAAATGGCCATGCAACTTAAGGGCAAAAGTGAATCAGTCCTCACGTATAACCAATACATGTACAACAGAGTCTAGCAATATTGCACGTACCCTTCTGTCGCCAATGAGCTTAAGCTTCCTTGTAAAACGGGTGGATAATATCCAAATTAACTGAGGCAATCAAAATAACTATTCTCAATAACATGTTGGAGAGTTCAAGGTCAGTACCAGCTCTGGCCAGCTCATCAGCAATGCAATTTCCTACCATATTCCTCTGTCCCAGAACCCGTATAAGAATTGCCTTTGAATGAATGGAAATTTTTCTGAAAAATGCTAGACATTCATGGACAAGCGTAGATGTTATAACTGCGCTCGTCAGAAACGTAATCGCAAACTGAGTGTCCAAATAAATCAAGAGATTTTCAGCGATGCATTGTGTCGCTTTCAAAATTGCCACGACCTCTGCTTGGTGAACACTGCAGTGGTCAGGCAGCCTATAAGAATTTCGGTAATAGATTCACAATTCAGTTCGATGCTCTGCGGCTAGGCACAGCTCATAATGAGATGGTTTGGAGACAAATTTAAGACATTGCAACCCTACAGTCAGGATTACGACCTAGCTACTCATATCACTTATGTTGTGTGTGTTAATTTTATACATGAGTGGCGGAACCTACAGTTTAAAGTCGATTTCGAAAGACAAATTTTTAAGAAACTTTTTCATGACAATTTTATTTTATTCTCAGAGTTTTTGCCAGAAATATGTCAAAAAGAAATATTGTTTCATATTTCGTTATGTTCAAGATATCTGATCTAGGTTTTGAACCGTGGGACCTACAATGAACAACAGGTTTTTCCCAAGTGCCATAAGCTACATACGATGACGTCTCACATCATCCACGTTGTAGGCTTCGTTCTTAGCTACCAATGGCGAAACCTCCGAAAGAGAGATTTGAGTGACTTTTTGTGGCAATTGTTTACTCACAGACCTTTACTCTTCTCTCTTAGCGCTTTTTCCAGAAGTCGGATAAGAGGTAGAAAGGTCTTCGAGGGAAATATTTTGCACTTCAGGATATTAAAATTGACGCCCACATCTAGCAAGCCAATCTATTAACAACTAAACAACGACGATACAGATATCGCATGTTTTAGTGTCATTCCATAACTTGTTCTGCTTTTTTTACGCGATCGAAGCTCAGTTTTGAAAGCTGCAAAGTGTTTAAAACAAGAGTGTATATGCGTTGCCCTGTTTACTAATACTGGCTGTTAACATTATCTTTTGTTCTGCTATTATTACAGTAATAATTTACGGTCTGGCAACTTCTAGAATGTTGCTGTTGATTTGTTATTGTCATTTGCATTTTTCTCACCATTTTGATACCACTTTCCGATTTAAATGTACACGTGTATTGTTTTTATTATTGTGTGCTCTGTGTTATACAATTTTTTTTAACCATTTACCCCCCCATTGTCTAAATCATCTTTGGCTAACAACAGTGACCTTTTTTTGTGTGTAATTTCTTCCTCAATTCAAAGACTTTCTTTCTCTTTGTGGCAAAGCAATTCGAGCATATGTCTCTTGAACTTCTTCACTTCTTTTTGGAGCATTTACCATTTAAGGTCTTTGCCAATCGTTGGTCTATATGGTCAAACAATAATTGTTGAACTCATGTTGTTGTAGTTTTCTTTAAACGTAATATAAAAATATGGCCAAAAGTAAATTTAAAAAAACCAAAAAGTCAAAACCAAAACATTCCATAACATAAGGTTGACTTCTTTCAATGAGTATTACTTCGTGCAATGTTTTGTTTTCATTTGTGTTGTGTTTGTGTTGTCGTCTTTGGTGCACAGCAAATGTTGCAACAACTAGGAAATCAGTTTTTTTTTATTTATTTTCTGTTGTTTTCATTTCTGGCTTTACGAACACACGAAAACTGGTAGTAAAAATTGCCAGCCAAAGTAAATAAAATGCCACTTGCAAAGCAACAATAAAATGCAACATAAAAAATGTCGTCTTCCTTTTTGTTTTTTTTTAATTTTTTTTTTTTTAATTTTAAGATGTTGCAACCAGCGGCGGCAATTCATTTTATTTTTTATTTCAAATTTTCTTTTCAAGTTTATTTTGAAAATCAAAAACTGAAGATGATTTTAAAACAGGATTTGAAGAGACTTTCTTTGATCTGGTCTTTCTCCAATCAAAAGTTCATTGTAGTGTGGGGGTTAAACAAACATTTGCCGCTTTAAACTTCAATGCAGTTTCATATCTGATGATGATGATGATGATGACGATGATTTAAGCGCCATCTGTTTAGGAAATTCACATATAAGACACCGGTTAACGGTAAATCAGTAAGTAATTGTTAAAATTTAAACACTTTCACTTTAAAGGCCAAGTTTAAAACGAAAAATATCGAAAATAAACCAACAACAACAAATAAAACAAGCCAAAAATTTAACGAGAAAAAATTCAATACAAATCAGAGATCAGCAATGACTTTTCAAAAAGATGAGTAGAATCGAATCATTTATTCATACTCATTTTAATATCATGGAACCTCTCTACTCATATTCAAAGTTTGTAGTACTCATCATATTCATACTCATTCAACACGTATGAAGGATGTTGTTGAGTTCGACTCTCCATAACTCAACATATACACGAAGCACAAAATAAGTATGATTCACGTACGAACACTAAAATACTCACCAGAAGGTTGTGTGTTTGCTCTGCTTGCTGCTTCGCATTTTTGGCTTATGGGTCTTGTTTCTTTTGTTGTAAATGCAACAACAAGTCAGACTGTAAATTTTGATGAATGATTTGAGTCACTCGAATCATTTCTAAGTATTGTAAGAAGTATTTTTTTAAAGTTATGAATCTGAATGAGTAGTCTTGTGAATCAAACATATTTCGAATGGTATGAGTTTGATGTCAGCGTTGTACGCATAATCATTGCAACCTGTATTTATAAATCAACGTTGTAGTGAGTATGAATGAATCAGAATACATAGTTAAATTTCAATATTATTGACTCATTTATATTCAAAATTTCATGAGTGCTTATGAGTAACGAAAAAACGATTGATTCATTGCTGATCTCTGATACAAATACAATAAAATATTTTTAAAATTTATTTAAAAACTAGCTGCGCGTGTTACTGCACCACCAACTAAACTAAATTTGAAGTGAAGACATTACACAAATGTCCAATTAATTTTGAATCATTTTATTGATTTTGTTTCCCTGATTATCCTGACGATTCAGATGAACAGGTATGAGTAGTACGCATTCGATTAGTTTCTAATCTCACTTCTCATTGTTCAAGTGATTCATGCCAACGGGTCTCAGCGGCATATACTCGAAGATTTTCCAGTCGCAATGCTCGTCTGATGCTGAGGCTCGTAATGCTCTTTTCTTTCGTGTTTGAGGTGTAGGTCGTCTAATTGCTTGTCATTCATTTTGAATAATTTTCAGTGACGCCAGCCATCGGAAATTAATCGCACCAACCTCCGTCGACTCATGCGCAACAATTTTGCTAAAGATTTTAACATGATCAAATGCACAGTTTACTATTTAATTAATTTTAAGTAATTTTCAGTGGCGCCACCTATCGGATATTTGTCATGCCAACTTAGAAACCTTCGTCGACTCATACGCAAGAACTTTTTTAAAGATCATAACATCACATTTTACGATTTAATTCATTTTAAGTAATTTTCAGTGGCGCCACCTATCGGATATTGGTCATACCAACTTAGAAACCTTCCCCGGCTCATGCGCAACAACTTTGCTAAAGATCATAACATGATCAAATGCATAGATTACGATTATATAAGGTACATACAAACAAACATTCATTTATATGTATATAAAGACTATGGGAGGATATATATATATATATACTTCAAAGTCGTCCATACAAAATTTGAGGACTCTAGCTGTTGCAGTTTATTAGATATGCGACATTAAATACTTATTGGTTATATGGGCGTGGCACCTTGCCTACTTGAAATTTTAAAATAAAAATTAGCCAGACATACAGGAAGATACTGTGAAAATTTCAAGAAAATCGGTCCAGCCGTTTAGCCGTCTATAGACTGCCAAACCCACAAACAAATAAACACGCATTAATTTTTACATATAAGACTTCATGAGTGCTTATGAGTAGCGAAAAAACGCATTCATTGCTGATCTCTGATACAAATACAATAAAATATTTTTAAAATTTATTTAAAAATTTTAAAAACAATATAATTTCAATAAAATTATGAAAAAATTAAGAAACTTTTTTTGCTTAATTTTTAAAATATTTTTACACCCACTCTTATATCATAAGATTGATTCATTGGTTGGAGATTTTTAGCAGACAAAATACCTGAGCTTCTCATCAACTTTCTTAACTCTTGTTATCTTCTTTCATATTTCGTATGTGATTATCATATCCACCAACAACAATATACAACAACTCAACATGAGTAACAGATTCCATTCAAATTATTTATCAATCTTGTTAATATAAATTAAGAAAGTGGGTCAGTTACGAGTATAAACGCACAAAATTTTTTTTTATTTGTTTAAACATTTAGGAATTCATTATAAATTCCGTAAATTTATAAGAATTTTTTTTTTATATAAAAACAACGCAAATAAATGAAAGTCTGTTATTGACGGTTTAATTTGCATTTGAATTAAAAGTCCATGAATTTGACAAACCGTTTTACAATAAAAATAAAAAATATTCTTAAATGTATTTCTTTTTTTTACAAAAAAAAACTTGTTATCTTTTTAAAGTTTTAAGTCTTAAGATGATATTTATAAGGCTTTTAAATTCTTACAAGATTCAATAGAATCACTTGTTTAATTCACTTCCAAAAAGGTTGAAAATTAGATTCCATTGTTGAGAAATTATTTGTCAAATATTGGCAATTAGTTGACAGCTTCGAGAACAGTATGAACATCAGCTATTTATTCTAGAAAATGATCAAGAAAAACAAACAATAACAAAACTACAAAAAAATTACCATAACAACAACAAAGCAATTACAAGAATGGGGATAAACTAACTGTAAATTACAATAACATAACAATCTTACAACAACAAATCAACTGTAAGATTCTAGATGTTGACTGTAAAGTTGAGCTGTAAAGAGAGTAAAAGGCAATGCCATAACAACAAAAAAATTACAAGAATATGGATAAACTAACCCCAAATTACAATAACAATACTACATAGTAAAACTACGAAAGCCAACAATAATTTACAATAGCAAATCAACAGTAAGTTTCTAGAAGTTGTCATATTGTAAGTGGATGGGCTGTAAGGAGAGTAAAAGACAATGTTGCCAGTAGTAATATATCAAAAGGGTGAGATATATACCGTTAGAATACATATTGAAGTTTCTTACTGAGCAAGGCTAACAATCCTTGTTATCAATTAAAATGTGTAGTAAAATATACACAAATAAAGGACTTTTTAACTCAACAGTTTTTTTTCTGTAAATTGGTCGTTACGACCTCTGATTCAGAATTACGACCTAGCTAGATTTTTGAGAAACTTTTCATGGCAATTTTATTTTAACACTCAGATTTTTTGCTAGAAATCTGGAAGTCGTCGAAAATAATTTTTTCCTATTTAATTTTGTTGGAGATATTAGACCTGGGGGCTTGAACCGGGGTCTCAAGTCTAATAAGCCAATTCACTATTCACTAGACTACGGCGAATATTTTCGGTAAATCGTAATCATTAAAATCACAGGAAATATACGTTTTTTAACGTAGTAAACGTATAAAATAAACCAAATTTGTATGACGATTATGATCGTGATAATTAATTGGTGTGGCCAATTGCTGATGACGCTTGTAACATAGAAGGCTAAACAAATGATGTTTAGATTAACACAGCAAGAAGCCAGGACAAAGTAATATATACCCAGAACAGAATTAGTTTGGACACAAAACTTATTGGAAATAGAGTGTGACGGAGACTCTGTTTAATCTAGTCAGCTTTGAAGAGGAAGGGATCAGACTATCCAAGGATATCCTTTTAATAGACCCAAAGAACATTTGTGAAGGATAAGAATAGCTTCATACAGAATATGTATGTAGTTTTTGTGATAAGAAAAGTGAATTATGAGTCCATATACTTGAAACCTGCAACTTATTAACGAATTTTCAAAGGATAGACCTGTCTGGTCAAATCTAAACAGGTACTAAGCTAAAAGATATTCTTAATAACATATCCTATAACATATCCTATATAACATATAGGCGAGGTGCCACGCCCACATACCCATATAAAAATGAATGTTTGTTTGTATGTACCTTATAGAATCGTAAAATGTTCATTTGATCATGTTATGGACTTTAGCAAAGTTGTTGCGCATGAGTCAACGAAGGTTTCTAAGTTGGTATGACCAATATCCGATAGGTGGCGCCACTGAAAATTACTTAAAACGAATTAAATACTAAACTATGCATGCTTTAACAAAGCTGTTGCGCATGAGTCGATGGAGGTTGGTGCGATTAATTTCCGATTGATGGCGTCAATGAAAATTATTCAAAATGAATGACAAGCAATTGGCCGACCTACACCTCTAGCACGGAAGAAAAGAGCATTACGAGCCTCAGAACCAGACGAGCATTGAGACTGGAAAATCTTCGAATATATGCCGCTGAGACCCGTTCGCTTGAACCACTTGAACAACGAGAAGTGAGATTAGAAACTGATCGAGTGCGTACTACTCAGGCCCGTTCATCTGAATCAGCAGGACAACGGGAAACAAAATCAATAAAATTATTCAAAATTAATTTGATATTTGTGTAATGTCTTTCCTTCAAATTTGCTTTAGTTGGTGGTGCAGCAACACGCGCAGGGTACAGCTAGTGCAACCATAAAGGTAACGAAAAAAAATCGAAAAAAGTCACTTTCAAATGTTTTCCACAAGTTAATTTGTATCCTTGTTTTTCGGATTACACATTATATATCACAGAACTTTATTACTTACTTCTTTTTGAACACAATAAATATTTTCATTTCATTTAAATCCCTTTTTTCTTTTCATTTACAAAAATAAACCGTGTGTCATATGAATAATACAAAATATTTCTTTTCAATTAAACCACCTTCAATGAAATTCATAATTAAGTTCTTATAATCCCTGCCTTTCAACATACGAGTATTCTCTATGAAATAATACACGTAGTAAGCCAAACAATTTATTAAATCGTGGCTGACATACGTACGCATAGTAAGTAAGTGTTGTAAAAAAGGTATTCCATTGCATGCCAGTATGGCAATGTGGTTGAATTAAACAGAATCTCTACAAAAAAGTGCTGCAAAGGCTATGAGAAAATTTTTTGCTGACAAAAAAAAATGAAAATTTCATGAAAAAATAAATGTCAGCAGAAAAACCCAAAAGAAAGTGAAAATAATCACGCTGAATAATGAATATCTGGTACATGGCATTATTATTAACCGATATATGTATGTATGTATGTATGTATCGTTTATGGCGCTAAAAGATTATGATTTTTTCAACGCACTAAAAATTAAAGATCTCATAATATGTGGCCTAAAAACTGTATAGTGTGAGTGTAATAAATATTCAGTTATTAGTTATGCGTCCGCTCACATACGTCAATGTTATGTTATACAGCTAGATATGGCCTCAAAACATAACATTGGCTCTGGTAACTCCTTTATCCATAAAAAACTAGTAGACCGATGCCATCAATATAATAAAAATCTTCTAAATGGGTATTCAGACACTATAGTATGGCTTCGCACGCTTCAGTTATTATTTGCTTAAAATTACTGGTGGACATACTAGTCTGATCCCCATGTTAACATCGATTCTTTTTGCTTACAAAGTTATGCGGCATAACATATATTTGCTCACTGAACCTTAGATAAACTTGCATAAGCTTTGGACGTCAGTGAAATTGAACACGGCAGTAACATTTACAAGGAAATGAAAACTCCCCAAATGGGGAACCACACTTGACCTAAGTGTGATTTTAAGGAAAACGAAATTGAAATATCTGGCAATAGTATGAAGTTACCGTAGTCTAGTAGGTAGTGCGTTGGCTTATTAGACATAAGACCCACTTCAGATATCTCTAACAAGACGAAATATTAAAAAAAATATTTCCTCGGCGACTTCCTCTCAGCAGATTTCCGGCAAAAACTCTGAGAGTAAATAAAAATGCCATGAGAAAGTTTCTCAAGGAATCTTTAGTTCGGAGTCGACTTTAAACTGTAGGTCCCGCCACTCATGTATAAAAATTAATGCTCAAAACATAAGTAGGGGGAGAAGCTAGGTCGTAATCCGTACCGGGTTGATGAAGCTCATTTTGATCTTGGCGGGTATGAACAAGCATTTGGGGCACAGAAAACCCGCACGCATACATTGAAAAGCCGACGAACCCAAACCGAGTCACTGTTTAGTGCGGATTTTGGTCCAGAGGCATAATTGGACCATTTTTCTTCGAAAATGAGCAAGGAGTGGCCTTTACAGTCAATGGCGATCGTTATCGGGCCATGTTGAACGAATTTTTGTTCACAAAAATTGAAGAGGAGGATATTGGCAACATTTGGTTTCAACAGGACGGCGCTATGTGCCACACAGCCGAAGCTACACTCGATGTTTTGCGCCCTGTTTTTGAAGATCGCATTATCAGCCGCAGAGCTGATGTCATTTGGCCACCTCGGAGCTGCGATTTGACACCGTTGGACTATTATTTGTGTGGTGCCGTCAAAGATAAGTGTTACGCCGACAAGCCAGAGACAATTGACGCTTTAAAGGACAATATTCGTGAAGCCATTGGTGAAATACAGCTGCACACAATCGGTAATGTGCTTAAAAATTGGACCGATCGTGTAGGCAACTTCATGGCCAACCGAGGCAGCCATTTGAATGGAATTATTTTCCATTATTAACCGGAAGGATTGTACTTTCAAATAAAAAAAGAAATTTGAGAAAATATTCAGTAGTTTTTTTTAAAGAATTTTCAAAAAAAAAAGTTATTTGGCGGACCCTTTATATTAAATTTTATATTAATTTTTATATGAGTGGTGGGACCTATGTACAAGTTTGAAGTCGACTCCGAATAACAAATTTCTTTCAGAAACTTTTTCATGGCAATTTTATTTACTCTCAGAGTTTTTGCCTAATCAGTGGTTGGCGATGCTAGGACGTAATCCTGACTGGAGGGTTGTAGTGACCAATTACGTATGTATGTATGTAAACTTTGTCCGACAAGTCATACTTGTGCGAAAGCTTTCTAAGGCCATTATCAACGTTTTAAGATTTTTATTTTTTCCACTTTATTACAGACTTTTTGATAAAATTGTGAAATAAGCCGTTCATCAAGTTCTTGATGTATTATTTTCGCTTTTCATGTTAAATCGTATTGTTTTGTATTGAATAATATTTTCAAAAATTGAAATTAAAAAAGATATTTTTAACAATTATTTATCAATTATTTCTCAATTAAAGTTTTTGTTTTTATTGTTTAAATACTCCGTCTGTCCCCCAATACTAACGTTTTGTTTTCACTTAAGAAAAGACAACAAAAGTACGGAGAAAAACAAGTTGATTTTTGGGGGAAATTATTTTTTTTTTTTGTAATCTGCGTTCATATAATCATCATGTCTTTGAAAAAGGAGAAGAAAACAATTAAATTTTGGTCAAGAGTTTCTTTAAATTGAAAACATTTATTAATGATTTTGGCTTTTAAACAATAAACCAAAAAAATAAATGCTTTTTTTGGGTTTCATTTTCTTAAAGTAAAATCTTGAAGTGGAGGAGAATGGCATTCGAAATTATGATGAATGATTGTCTTGCACAAGCTTTACATTATTTTGTTTGCTTTGGAAGAAGCGTTTATTGTGAGATATTAAGGTCTTGTCAGCCCTTTTGTTTATTTAGGCCTTTTTTTGTATAATGATGTCATTACCACAGTGTTTGTCATACATTTGACAGCAGCAGGGTTTTAAACGATAGGTTAGACAGGGCTAGGAGGCAAAGGGAAGGTTTATCTTCAGTCAAAGACAGAAGAGGTCGTGAGGAAAAATTACATAAAAGGGGAATAAATAGATAGGATAAGTGTCATACATACATAATTGGTCACAAACCTTCAGTCTGGATTACGACCAAGTTTCTCACACCACTTATGTTATGTGCTTTAATTTTATATTGCGTACGCCAAATAACGTTTTTTTTTTTGAAAATGCTTTAAAAAAAAACCACTGAATATTTTCTCAAATTTATTTTTTTATTTGAAAGTACAATCCTTTCGGTTAATAATGAAAAATAATTTCATTCAAATGGCTGCCTCGGCTGGCCATGCAGTAGCCTACACAGTCCAATTTTTAAGCGCATTATCGATTGTGTGCAGAGCTGTATTTCACCAATGGCTTCACGAATATTGTCCTTTAAAGCGTCAATTGTCTCTGGCTTGTCGGCGTAACACTTATCTTTGACGGCACCCCACAAATAATAGTCCAACGGTGTCAAATCGCAGCTCCGAGGTGGCCAAACGACATTAGCTCTGCGGCTTCATCTTCGACCTTCAAAAACAGGGCGCAAAACATCGAGTGTAGCTTCGGCTGTGTGGCACATACCGCCGTCCTGTTGAAACCAAATGTTGCCAATACCGTCCTCTTCAATTTTTGTGAACAAAAATTCATTCAATATGGCCCGATAACTATCGCCATTGACTGTAACGGTCACTCCTTGCTTATTTTCGAAGAAAAATTGCCCAATTACGCCTCTGGACCAAAGTCCGCACCAAACAGTGACTCGTTTTGGATGCGTTGGCTTTTCAATGTATGCGTGCGGGTTTTCTGTGCCCCAAATGCAACAATTTTGCTTGTTTACGTACCCGCCAAGATCAAAATGAGCTTCATCTGAATGAAATTATTTTCCATTATTAACCGGAAGGATTGTACTTTCAAATAAAAAAAAGAAATTTGAGAAAATATTCAGGAGTTTTTTTTTAAAGCATTTTCAAAAAAAAAAGTTATTTGGCTGACCCTTTACATGAGTGGCGGGACCTCTTTTTTAAAGTCGACTCCGAACAACAGATTTTTGAGAAACTTTTTATGGCAATTTTGTTTATTCTTAGAGTTTTTGCTATAAATCTGCTGAGGGGAAGTCGCCGTTTTTCATATTTTCGTTTTGATGTCTAACCTGGTGTTTGAACCGTGGCCTTACGTCTAACTAGCCGACACACTACCTACTAGACTACGGCGACTTAAGTGTCATAAGTAAAGGAAAAGTGATAACAAAAGAAGTAAAAGTAGTGCAGAATTATCTCACCAGCCAACTAATGCCAAAGTTTTCGTCCCCTTCTCCCCGAGGCAGGTATACAAACTAAGTTCTACGTCACGTCTGGTCACACCATAGGATTACCATAGATCCTGCAGAAAGAGGAAATATCATAAGCCCAGTTAAAACCTCCTTTCTCGACTCAGATTTAGTAACAAATTTTGTTCTGTAACGCACGAGCCAGTGCCATAAAGCTTGGAGATTCCACAATCTCCCATAATTTTCCAATGAATCTGTCAAGTTTCCGTCTGGTAGATCAGCATGAAGTTGCCGTAGTCTAGTAGACGTGAGCCACGTGGTGAAATATTTGGCTGCTTCCTCTAAGCAGTTTTCTGGCAAAAACTCTGAGAGTAAATAAAATTGTCATGAAAAGCTGCTTAAAACATTTTCGGTTCAGAATCGACTTTAAAAGAGCACATGAGTGGTGTGAGAAACTAAGTCGTAATCCCGACTAAAGGATCAACTCTAAGAAGTGCCACTGAATATATGTTACACAGCTTAAGTACAAGCTCACCTACAAGCTCATTGTCGCCTATGTTTCGATGCCCCAAAACCGTGCACAGTGACATGCTGTATACATAAGTTCGACCGGCTCTGAGAGCGGCTCTTAGGTTAGGTTAGGTTAGAGGACGTGTACTTGTCAATTAAGACAAGTACAGTACCCGGAGGTCGAATTGACGCATTGTACAACGTCCTAGTTTCTCACGCCACTTATGTTGTGTGTGTTAATTTTATACATGAGTGGTGAGACCTACAGTTTAAAGTCGACCCTGAACGACAGATTTTTGAGAAACTTTTTCATGGCAATTTTATTTACTCTCAGAGTTTTTTTTGCCAGAAATCTGTTGAGAGGAAGTCGCCGAAGAAATACTTTTTGTATTTTGTTTTGATGTCTGGCCTGTGGTTCGAACCCTGGCTTTTACGTCTAAAAAGCCAATATACTACCTACTAGACTACGGCGACTTTAGAGCGGCTCTTCCTACAGACTGAAATCAGCCATGCTTGGCCCTCCACATAGATAGCTCTCCTGCCAACTGAGTCAATCTGTTTCCCGACCAATGCTGCCCTCTTGGTGATAACAAACACCTTAATTTGCACTCTACACTTAGAAAACCTTTTAGAGTACCTTTTAGAACCCATTTTAAAGATATTTAGCATTTGGATTTGTAACTCCCTCTATGTAAAGTCCTGGCGATTTAAGAAACTGTAGATTGCATGCTAGAGCAACAGGTTTTCAATGCCGATTCTTATTGCATATTGAGCCCAAACGCGACAAATGAGTGAAATTTTTGAATTTAAAGAAATACAGCGGTGGCCTTATAATTAGAAACGATGTTTCTGGAACAGAGTTCTCTGGAGTGACGAATCTAAGTTTAATCTGTCCCAATCTGATGGAAAAACGTATGTAAGACGTCCTCCAAAGAAAGCCTTTGATCACAGGTACACAGTGAAAACTGTAAAATAAATTAACAAACATACGTGTTGCTAAGTGGTTTCTAATTATAAGGCCACCACTGTTTGTCGGTGGTGGTGGAGAACTGATATTTTTAATTTTCCCTAAATAGGCCTGCAATTAAAAACAAAATATATTTTTTTAAGAATTCTGATATATGTTGGCCTTTATAGTGGAAGGCAAAGTAATAAACAATTTAAGACTTTTTATTGCTTATCCACCCCTCGTATGTATATTTACAGTAATTTCATTCATTAAACCTGAAGTATAAAATCAAATGCCATCATCGTATAAATATAATCGATATTTCCCCTTTGTACTCAAGCCGAAATTGACTTGTCGAAAATCTTTAAAGCATGTCTGCTAATCGATAAACTTTCCCTTTTCTTTTAAGAAGAAGAAGCAGAAAAGAAAAAATTCAATCACATTTAATAACAACAAAAAAAAAATAAGAAGAAAAGAAAAAATGAAGATGAACCGCATTTTTTCAATACAAAATTATGCACAATTTACACACCATAAAATATGTTTTTTTTTTAAAGAGAGGGAGAGCGAGAAGAACGTGTTATTGGTGATCAAAACAATATGTAAAGTAAGATTAACACATTCATCCGGAGGGCCACAAACTGACAACAATGGACCGAAGAGCAAAAGCCTGAAGAAAGACAATCAATTTGAATGGTTATCCCAAGTATTTCATAATGATGATATCGTTCCGTTCGAAGATAAATATGTATACAGTACAGGGGATTCATTTAAAAGCATCAACATAAGGTATAAGATTTTTGACCCATGAATCTGATATTTGTGTTGTACAACTTGTAGTAAATAAATACGAAATATTCCTTCCCTTTATACATCAGTAATGGGATCACATAAATGACGATCTGCAAGAAGAACGAGTAAATAAATTAGCTTCTAATATAATTTGGTGTCGTTTCCATTTAGTGATTTCCGGCCATTAGACAAAAACACATACTAGGGAGTTTCATAGAGCATCAAGGTTGTAGGCAAAGTTACTAGGATACTCTGGGATCACCCAAATATAAGGCACTACATGAGGTTGAATAACATACATAATTGGTCATTATAACCCTTTAGTAAGAATTACGACCTAGCTTCTTCCACTACTTATTTCGTGTGTGTTAATTTTATACATGAGTGTCCTGCCTACAGTTTAAAGTCGACTCCGAACAACATATTTTGGAGAAACTTTTCATGGTAATTTTTTATTTAACCTCAGATTTTTTGCCAGAAATCTGGTAAGAAGTAGTCGCCGACGAAATATTTTCTTCATATTTCGTTTAGTTAGAGATATCTGACCTGGGGTTTGAACCCGGGCCTTACGTCTAACAAGCCGACACACTACCTATTAGACTACGACGACTTCAAGGTTGAATAAGGCTGCCTTCCAAAATGTTAGTTGCTTTGTGTTTGAACAAAGTATCGTGTTTCATAATGCCGCTGTACAAAATATATACAATGTATTCTATTTCAAAACGTCGTCAATGTGTATTTTTAACGCAGTCAAAAAGCAATCAGGCATCGGATTTATAGTTGATGCATTGTTTGGTTACTTTGCATATCGACATAGTTTATATACAGTAGTAGAACTGCATACAAACTTTATGTTGATACATTTTGGAAGGCAGCCTAACAGTAACGTATTATTAAGGAAAATACTAAATCTTGTAAAAATTTTAAATTTTAAAATCTTCTTTATTTATGGCCAGGGAGCCTATTCATTTAGACTTGTGTGTCTTGGAAAGACCGTAAAATTAATTTTTAAATTTTTTAACGCTTTTCAATACATTTATTTCATTTAGGGGCCTATTTATTTAAGATAATATTGACAATATTATGTTTAAAATTTTTTTCATTCTTTTTTGGTTTTGGAAAGACTGTAAAATTTATTTTAAAATTTTTTTAAAGCATTCCAACGTATTTATTTTTTGTCTTAGGGGCCTATTTATTTAAGGTTATGTTCACAATATTATGTTTAAAATTTTTTTCATTCTTTTTTGGTTTTGTTTAACCTTTTTGGAAAGACTGTAAAATTAATTTTTAACGTATTTATTTTTCCTTTAGGAGCCTCTTTATTTAAGGTCATGTTCACAATGTGATGCTTAAATTTTTTTTTACTTTTTTAGATTTTGTTTAATCACGTATTAAACTTAAAATTTAAAATTTTTTTGCTAAAAAATTTTGGCAAAAAGAAAACATATTTCAAAGGAAATTGATGGACATTAAGGACTATTCTATGCTATTAAACTTACCACATCATTTATGCCGCGATTTTGATTAAATCCTTGAGCTGCTACAGCAACCAGCAGGCAACAAGTGCTTAAAAGCACAACAGAAAAAACTTTCATTTTTTCTTTCAATTTCAAAAAGATTTTT
Organism: Sarcophaga variegata; assembly: GCA_932273835.1. Lineage (NCBI taxonomy): Eukaryota > Metazoa > Arthropoda > Insecta > Diptera > Sarcophagidae > Sarcophaga > Sarcophaga variegata. The sequence continues at coordinate 7,323,999 of OW026361.1, read as the reverse complement.
TTTAATTAAATTTGATTTGATTTTGTCTTTTCACTTGTTTTTTTTCGAACACTTAAGATTCTTAAAAGAATTTTCACTTTTTTTTTCAAAGAAATTTATGTTTTTTGTTGTTAAAATTTAAAATTAAAATTCCAACAATGTTTCCTAAAAACAAAAAAATAAAGAAACAGAATGTAATAATAAAACCAGATTGAAATTAAAATTATAATCATATAGAGAAGAAAAAGAAGAGAAGAAGAAGCAGAAAAAATTAGAAAGAAATGAAATGAAACTTTTGCTTAGACGCGTAAAATTCACTAGGCATTATTGTTGTTGTTCACTTAATTTAAATTTTTTTTCTGTAGTTTTTTTTTTTTTTTTTTTTTATCGAACCACTTTCTGTTAAAAATTTTTATTTCTTTTAATGGCTTTTTTTTGTTTTTTATTTTTTCATGTTTTTCTGTTGTTTTCTTAAGCCATTTAAGCCATAATTTTAAACAAAAAAAAAAAAAAAAAAACAATCCGTAATATTACACACAGTTATTGTAGCCCAGCTTTTGAAACAGCACAACTTGTCTAGTAAAAGTTTCCAATGGAACTGAAATTCATTTAAAGTTTGAATTTAATTTTAAGCCTCAACGGCTAAAGAAATCATACACTCTACACACACACATACACATACACATACACACACACAAACATAAACATACACTTTTTCATACTGTTTCATACACCTTACAATACAGTCTGAGTCTGGTATGGTCTCTGAAAGGCTTTGTATTGTACAGATCGACCAATAAACCGAAAAGAGATGCCAAAAAAACAACAAAAAATTATCGAAAAAAGCTTTTGAATTGCAATTTATTTTCGGATTTTTTTTCTTTCTTTCTTTACCGCACGTATTTGTTTAAAACAAAAACAAAAAAAATTAATTTTTTCGTTGGCCAGCAGCTTACCAACGCAATGATGTTGTTTTTAAAAGATCGCTTTGAAGACTGAAAGAAACTCTTCAAATCAACATTAATATGTTAACGTTCAAGCCACCAGCCACCAGCCACCAGCATTATTGAAAAGCTGGTCAAAAGCTTGTGAAGAAAAAAATCAGAAGAAAAAAATCGCATCTTCATATGCCTCTGAAGCATCAACATCAACATCATCACCATCATTATGCATTTGCAACCCATCTTATAGCACATGGTAGATGATGTATGCATCAGATCTCCTCCTCCCCCTTCTCTCCTCACAAGAGATTTAAATTTTGTTTGCCATTGTTTGCGTGGGAATTTGCAAAAAAAAATCAAATTTTCGTTGAATCAAATGAAAATCAAAACTCTTAACGCCCGAAAGCTTTTCTTTTCTTTCCCGTTTTAAAGCATATTTTGCTTTGAAGAGAGAAAGTCTCGGAAAAGAGTAGTTCCTCTCAGGGAAAGATGCCACATTAAAGTGCCAGAGTAGTTGGAAGAGAGTCCCTGTAAGTTTTCACCCAACTGACCCCTAACATATGCTGGATATGGAAAGTAAGAGAGAGAGATAGAGAAAGAGAGAGAAATGTTTGATTGTTTTAATCTTTTTTTTTAATAGATTTGGAGCAATATTTACATAATAAAAGTAAAATTTGTATTTAAAATGAAATTAAATGAATAGCATAAGAATTTACACCATTTCCAATAGAAAATTTAAACGCTATGTTCTGTTATGTATCACATGCGGATCGGAACACTCTGCTAAAAACATGTCAAGGTTTATAGTGGGTGATTTTTTAAGAGCTATAGGAAAATTTTTCAAAAAAAAACACATAAAAATGCATGAAATCTTTATTTGAATCGATAGTACTACGGTCCATATAATTTAATGTTTGAAGATTATTTCATGCAAATGTTGACCGCGACTGCACCTCAAATGGTCCACCCGCTTAGTCCATTTTTGTCATACTCTTTCCAACATTTCGGCCGGTATCTCACGATTAAATGCTTCAATGTTGTCTGCCAATGCGTCAATTGAAGCGGGCTTGTCTGTATAGACATACAAAAAATAGTCTAAAGGCGTTAAATCGCACGATCTAGGCGGCCAATTGACCAGTCCCGAACGTGAAATAAAATGTTCACCGAACTCACCGCTCAATAAGTTCATTGTTACGCGTGCTGTGTCTCATGTGGCACCGTCTTGTTGAAACCACATGTCATGCAAGTCACGCTCTTGCATTTTGGGCAAAAAAGTTGGATATCATCTCACGGTAGCGCTCACCATTCACAGTTACGTTACGATTCGCAGCATCTTTGAAGAAGTACGGTCCAACGATGTCACCAGCCCATAAACCGCACCAAACTGTGACTTTTTCTGGATGCATTGGTAGCTTTTGCAATGCTTCTGGCTGATCTTCACTCCAAAATCGACAATTCTGCTTATTTACGTATCCATTGAGCCAAAAATGAATTTTTCGATAAAGAAGTGGATCTTCAGGCTTCACACCTAAATCCTTCCGCAAAAATTTCCACGTTGTTGAGTAGAGAGAGGCCCAATTGCTGCAAACGGCGACGAATCGATAATTGTCCGATACAGTGTTGAGCTCTACAATGTTTCAAAAATGGCCAAAAACGCTATTTTTAGGGTTTTCAACCCCCTTTGAAACCATATTCGTGTTTAGCGCACAAAATGCCTTCGGAAACACCTGGAGCAATCTTATTTGAAAAACCCATGCAGGGCTGTGTAATTAATCATTACAACCCTTCAGACAGGATTACAACCTAGTTTGCCACACCTCTTATGCTGCGTGTGTTAATTTTATACCGCCTTATTCAGAAATCAATGCGCAACTCTCTCTATGATCATTGCGTAAGTCTGAAATTCACTCCAGTTATCGGGGCAGCGAATAATTATCCGTAGATCAAGCCCTGAGGATAATCCCTAACATTAAGCCTTCTATCCGTTTAGAATCCCAGAGTATACCCAAAGCAGAAAAATAATTCTTGGTGCCAAATCTCCCAATAAATTTTGAACGGGTAAATACCGTATAAATCGGGAAATATATAAATAAGTTTTCAGCGGCATCTGTACAAAAAGCACTAGAAACCTTGTGATCGTATTTTTTTATTTTTTTGACAAATAAAGTTGATCTCACGACAGATAATTTTGAATGAAATCTTTCAAAATGCCAGTGCCATATAGGAAATCAAATAAAAACGTGCCACAAATATTTTATGGCAGAGAAACCAGCGATAAAATTGAAGTCGTTTTTGACAAATTTCGAGATGAAATCGATCACACCCGTCTTTTTTTTAATTTCATATGGCTTTTGTTGATATTTAAATTTTTTTAAATAATTTTTTTTAATTTTGAAATATTTCTCAGTTTATTTTGATAACAATTAAAGCACGTTTAAATGGCTTTTTAAAAAAACAAAAAAATTTTAATAAAACAAATAAAACCAAGCCATTAATCTTAAGAAGAAGAGAAGAAAAAAAGATGCAACAAGTAAAACACGGCTTACAATACAAATAATACGAGCACTAACAGCTTCACAAAACATTTTTAATTGTTTCAAAAACATCCCAAAAAAGTGTGTTTCATTTTTAAAAACATTTTTTCAAAAAAATTACGCAAATTGACCCTGAGTATAAGTACCATAAACAAACATAATTTTTTGTTCCATTTTTTTCCATGATTTTATTGTTTAACTGACCAACTTATTTGGTTGTGGGTGTCGTCAAATATTATTTGGGTTTTCAAGAAATTGAAAATTTCAGTTTTTTTTCCCAATATTTTGAATAAAACATTTCAAACTGACTGATGTCGGAGCGTGGGAAGAAATTTTAATGAATTTGTAACCGAAACGAATGAATTGCAATCATTTTTTTTTCTTTTTGTAAACGCTTTCATTTATTCATTCATCATGATTGATGATGGAAAACGTAAATTGAGCCAAAAAATGTTATTTCGAATGCAGCAGCATTATTTTCAAGTTCAAGTTTTTTGCTGACGAAATAGTTTACACTAAGTTTACACACAGTTTAACCACAACAATACAAATGTAATATTTTCCAAAGTCTTTACATTGTTTGCAATAATTAACATCCTAAGAAAAAAACAAGAATAATAAAAACATCAAAAAATGTTATGAGAACAAGTGTAAGCACAAACCAACCCACAACAATTAAAAACAAAACGTAAGAGATTTACAATAACGAATCAACAGCAAGTTCTAGAACTTGCCAGCTCAATAAAAAAACAAAGCACACAATAAAACGAAATTTCTCTAAAGCAAAAATCTTCAGTTTTGATCATATACCTACCACATAACCATGTCTGAAGAATAGCTCTACTATTAGGTTGAAATTCTACTTATCCCATCAATAGCTGGCAGATAAACTAGACCATCAAGAAGGGGTTTTCTTAGGAAACTTCCAACGTTTGTACTTCTTTCCCTCCTTACAATAAGAAATGGTTGACACAAAGCATCTCCCATATATTCTCATCATTTCTTCCATTTCTTTCTGCTCAAATCGAGGTTTTCCGGCTAAGCAGGTGATTAAGCTACTGTAGCAAGTTCTAGATTGATAGATCTGCCTGCCAAAGTTCCTTCCCCTCTAAGACCATTTTACAGTGCTACAAATAAGGTAGGTTAATGCATGCTACCTACAGCAGAGTCCATTAGTTAGTTCTTTAATGTACAAACCGAATTCTATTTAAACTATTATAAGGTATGTCTACTTGTACAAGAATCCAATTCTTTTACAATAGCATGAGACAATAATCCACGTTCTTGTAGACTAGAACGAGACAAGAATCCAGATTCTTGTAGAATAGCATGAGAGAAGAATTCGGATTCTTATAGAATAGCATGAGAGAAGAATTCGGATTCTTATAGAATAGCATGAGAGAAGAATTCGGATTCTTATAGAATAGCATGAGAGAAGAATTCGGATTCTTATAGAATAGCATGAGAGAAGAATTCGGATTCTTATAGAATAGCATGAGAGAAGAATTCGGATTCTTATAGAATAGCATGAGAGAAGAATTCGGATTCTTATAGAATAGCATGAGAGAAGAATTCGGATTCTTATAGAATAGCATGAGGTATGAATCCAGATTCTAATAGAATAACATGAAACAAGAATCCAGATTCTTATAGAATATCATCAGATAAGAATCCAGCTTCTTATAAAATAGCATGACACAAGTATCCAGAGTCTTATAGAATAGCATGAGGTAAGAATTCAGATTCTTACCAAATAGCATGAGGTAAGAATTCAGATTCTTACAAAATAGCATGAGGTAAGAATTCAGATTCTTACCAAATAGCATGAGGTAAGAATTCAGATTCTTACCAAATAGCATGAGGTAAGAATTCAGATTCTTACCAAATAGCATGAGGTAAGAATTCAGATTCTTACCAAATAGCATGAGGTAAGAATTCAGATTCTTATAGAATAGCATGAGGTAAGAATCTACGTTCTTATGGACTAGAACTAGACAAAAATCTACATTCTTATAGAATAGCATGAGAGAACAACTCGGATTCTTACAGAATAGCATGAGATAAGATTCCATATTCTTATAGAATAGCATGAGACAAGAATCCAGATTCTTATAGAATAGCAAAAATCTAGATTCTTATAGAATAACATGAGGTAAGAATCTAGATTCTTACAGAATAGCATTCGACAAGAACATAAATTCTTATAGAATAGCATGAGGTAAGAATCAAGGATTCTTATAGAATAGCATGAGATAAGAATCAAGGATTCTTATAGAATAGCATGAGATAAGAATCAAGGATTCTTATAGAATAGCATGAGATAAGAATCAAGGATTCTTATAGAATAGCATGAGATAAGAATCAAGGATTCTTATAGAATAGCATGAGATAAGAATCAAGGATTCTTATAGAATAGCATGAGATAAGAATCAAGGATTCTTATAGAATAGCATGAGATAAGAATCAAGGATTCTTATAGAATAGCATGAGATAAGAATCAAGGATTCTTATAGAATAGCATGAGATAAGAATCAAGGATTCTTATAGAATAGCATGAGATAAGAATCCAGATTCTTATAGAATAGCATGAGATAAGAATCCAGATTCTTATAGAATAGCATGAGATAAGAATCCAGATTCTTATAGAATAGCATGAGATAAGAATCCAGATTCTTATAGAATAGCATG